>CM076576.1:99983674-100609319 GCA_034641835.2 Pinus albicaulis | reverse complement strand
GCTACTCATCTGGACTTCACAGCTCTTTCCAGCATGAAAATCACAGGAAAAAGGTCACCACTGTCTCAGCAAACTGGTAAGTTTTCAAGGCCCAGAACCTCCTTCATTTACAAGCAGAGGGTTAGGGCGCCTCCTTCATCCATAAGCAGAGGGCGCAGGCCAGTATTGACTCAGAAGATTGCAAGGGTCCAAGTTTGCTTTGTATTGAACAGTAAACAATATCTCCAGGTTGTTATGAATATGACTGATGATCATAACAGGAAATAGTGGAAATTTGCTAGCTCAAAGGAAAGGGGAGTTTGGTCTGATAAAGGAGCTCATCTCAAGCTTTCAAATCATGTGAATTGATGAAATAAAGAAAGACATGTCATCGGTGAAAATTCCAAAGCATAAGTACCCTGTCTATCCACAAGATCAAATAGAACAGATGATAACCAATGCCATTACACAGGCAAGAGAAAGTTCTTGGTTTTTCAAAAAAGCACTGACCTTCATAGTCACAAAGGTTATTTGTCAAGTAATCTATCATAAGATGAAAAAGCCAAATATCTCAATCACCCTTAGGACAGTGCAGGGAGACAGTATTACTCTGGCTAGGGTTTTTGCTGACACACAATGATGCTTGCAAGTGAAGATGCTAAGACTGATGTTTTCCAAGTGGTTTACTTACCATCACCTTCAGAGAAAGGCTGTCTCAAACAGAATTGTTAAAAAACCTTCAAATACCTTACCTGATGAAGAGCCTCCTCCATATATGAGCAGATGGCCAAAGCTACTGCAGGTTTCTGAAACTGATTGATACAAGAAAGCAGTGGAAGGATACCAAAAACTGAATAAAGGTCATTACACAGGTGAATGATAGTGCTGATGATGCAAAGGTATTGGTACTCCTATTTCAAAGAACTATCTGTCAGACTATACCTGCAGTAGGAAAGAGAAAATATTGAATATATGTGTGCCACTGATACCAAAAAAGAAGACTTTCTCCTTGAGGAAAAGGGTCAAGCAACAAAACAATATCATATACCAAAGGTCCAAAGAAGCGCCTTTCAAGAAATGGTGTTTACAGCTTTCAAATATTTTTGGTGTATTATGAATAAGCCCTTCCTTGCTAAAAATCACCAAGAGAGGAAAACAGTGAACATAGTTCAGTCATGAAATGGTTCTATTGACAAAAAGGGTTTAACACACTGATCAAAACAAAATAAGGACTGTGTATCAAAAGCCCTGTTTTCATATTCTACAAGCTTGTCTTTTCAGATGGAGGAGGCAAATGGGTATATGATCTTATGATTAGGCAGAAGGACTTTGATTTGATGAATTATCACTGTTTATATGTCTTATAACAAACACAGTTGTCATCATTCCAAAGGACAGATGTAGCACAGAATTACATGGAAAAGGACCTGCAGACAAGGCTTTTAAAATTCTGTCACCACGAAGATTTCCCCTTTAAGTTATTGTTCACTATGTTCCAAAGGTTTTTCAGCCTGTGATAATTGTTGGATAGTTTAAAAAGAAGAAGCACAACATTTATTATTTAAGGGAAAAAGGGTTCTTTATACTACACCTACAGGCAGGGTTTTGAACACCCACTATAGGTAAAAGATGAAGAAGCTGCCGAACAATAAGAGTTGTCAGAGCAAATTGACAAATTACCTGTGTTATTAGAACACCGTAGCTGAAATGGTGGAGTTGATTGAATTGTTTGTCAAAGTTTCAAGTTCGGGGCCAAGGTTGTATTCAGGTTCACATATTTAAAAGGACAAAACCCACTGTTTTAAAACAAAACAGAGCTGAGCACCAACGTTCCTTTTCCAAGGAAAAGAACGTTGGAACTTTGTTTAAATTGACATCAAATAGGGGAAGTATTGTAAATTTCAAAACTAAAGCCCCCCCCGTGCCTCCACAGCATCAAACAAGCAAGAAAAACTGGTCGAAAATTCACAAGTTTGCACTCAGAGGCAGCGCGACGTGCCTGGATTTTGGCGCGACGTGCCTGGGCAGATTTTTGCAAAGGGCTCTTTGTCGGCGCGACGTGCCTGTACGTTGGCGCGACGTGCCTGTACAAGGCCGCCCGACCACACGACAGGCCGACCCGACAAGCTTTTCTCTGCGCGAAGGGTTTTCTCCAAAGGTTGCCGCGCCAGTGTTGGAGGGTTCCGGTGCATTTCAAGTTTCCTCCAAAGGATTTCTCCTCAAAAATTCAAAAGGTACTTCGCCTCCTACCTCGAAAATCTCGAAAAATCAAGTTTAAAACCTGTGTGGCGTGGTTTGAAACTATGCATGGTTAAAAAGGCTTTGACCATTTTTGAAAAGGAGAAACTGTCCTCACAGTCCCCCACAACAGCACACTGCTTAAGCAGATTGCCTTTCATTCACTGTATTCTCCCACTGTGAATTTGTTAACAGAGAGTTTCCCAAGGTGACAGCACATTAAAAAGGCAGAATTTGTTGATGAGAAGTTAAACATTGGAGGCAGGGGTATAGAGGTGTTGGTGGATTTTTTTTAAACTCACAAAGCAGAGAGTGTGTTCTCTAAACCACTGTTGCACTGATTTTTCACCCAAGCTAAGTCTGTTTCTTCCTTGCACTGTCTTGTATCATTCTGAAGATTTGTTGACAGAGGGATTCTGAGGGTGAAACAAAGGCCATTTTCTAGAAACAAAGTTGTTGGTGGTTAAATGTAAACATTGGAGGCAGAAGTACACAGGTGATGGTTGATCCTTTAACTTCACAAAGAAAAAGTGTCCTTCATAAAGCACTGTGTATTGTTTGTTCATATAACCTAGGTCTGCCCTATTTTTCACCATATTATCATGTTAAAAAGCTGATTGACAAAGAGACTCTAAGGATGAACAGTACACTGAGGAGCATAGTTCGTTGATGGGATTCTAACTTTGGAGGCAGAGGTACAAAAGTATTGTGTAATTTCTTAAAACTTCACAAATGAAAAGGGCCACTTTCTAAAGGGCAGAGTTCTTGGTGATTGCATTTAATATTAAGACAGAGGTACAGGTATTATGTTGATCTCTTAAACTCACAAGCAGAGAGTATGTTTCTTAAAAACCACTGTGCATTGGTTATACATCTAACTTGGGTCTGCCTTTACCAGAACCATATTGTATCATGTTGAAGATTTATTAACAGGGTTTTTCTGAAGGTGAACAGAGCCACTTTCTAAAGGGCAGAGTTGTTGATGGTTGAAACTTTAAACATTGAAGCCAGAAGCACGAAGGTGGTGATTGATTTCTCAAAATTCACAAGTGAAAGGTGTTTTCCTAAACACAGAGGTCTAATTTTTCACCTAACCAAAAGGTCTCCTTTATTTCCACTGTATGGTCTCTACGGCAATATGTTGACAGAGGTATTTTTCAAGGTGAATGACCTGAAGAGCAGGGTTTTTATATTCGAGTTTTGTTTTGAAAACACAAATAACAGTGTAGGTTGGCCTCTAACAAAGTCACAAGAGGGGTGATTGTTCAAAATTGTGCACAGGGAATCTACAAAGCAGTTACCCCATCTTTTACACATGGTACCATTGTTAAAAAGGTTACATAGCTGAAGTGTATCCAGAGTTGAAGGACTGTTTTTAAGAAGTGCAGAGGTGGCTTATTCAAAGAAGCATTGTTACATTTTATTCAAAACCACATTGTCTAAACTATCCAAATATTCTAGTGGCCAGTTTCAATCCAGCAGAGCATTTTTCATACATTGAAGGCAGTTTGCCTCTTCCAAAGCTTGTTTCAAGTCAGAATGCCTCCAAAACGAGATCACAAAGGCGGACCACATAAGAGATATGAGCCTATCTCCATAGAAGAAATCAATGCTCACCCATCAGTGCTTTTCAATTTCCATGAAGTAGGCTGTCTTGATTTCTGTCAGAGGATAGAAGAAGTCAATAGTTTCTCGCCACTTACACATTTGTGCGCTTTGAGATTCAAGGACAAACACTTCCAGTTAGCAGGTCTTGACTTCAAAATCTCCCCAAGGTATGTATCCAAGGCTACCAAGATCCCGTATCATGGTGAAAAGTGGTTTAAACAAGCGCATCTTGATCTGGGGGATTATAAACCTTTCATCAAGCCTGAACATAGGGAAACCATCACTGCTATTTTCCCCTTCTCCTATCTTCTTGACAGTTATGCTCCGCTGATGAAAGCCATAATGAGATATTTCACTTGTGAAGGGAGGTTTAGCCAAATTTTTGCCTATCATGTTCGCTTGTTGATTCATTTTACCAGAAGCAGGCAATTAAACCTTCCATACTTTTTGTCCAAAAGCATAGAGAAAATGGCAGCTACTGTCATAAAGAAGGCTCCACCTCAGCAAATCCCTTCTCTCTTTCATCATTCCTTGATCAATATTATCTTCTTACACCAGCTGGAGAAGAAAGGGGTTTCATGGGATTCCTTCATCAGCCATGCAGATTTCGCCACTGTCCCTCCTGTTCATGTGTCTCCTACTCAGCCTATCCATCGCCCAGTGCCTTTGTCTAGTAGGCCTACCCCTAAAAAACTCAAGATGACCACTGGGCAGCCAAGTGAACAGAGAGAAGGAGAGGGCAGTGAACCACAGGGAGAAAAAGAAGGCAGTGAGCAGCAGCAGCCAGATTTTGAGGGACAGCAGCAGTTAGAGATTAGTGAGAAGGAGCAGCTAGAATTTGAAGGTCAGCAACAGATACAAGAAGAGGAACAGCAGCAGTTGAAGGTTGATGAGCAGCAGCAGGTACAGGAGGAGGAACAGCAGCATACAGCAGTTGAGGAACAGCAAGTTGGGCAAACAAATGAAGCGCCTTTCGAGCCACAAGCTGGACAGAATGTTGAGGAAGGACAGCAAGCTGAAGCTGCTTCCTTGACAGTGACCAAAACTGTTCCTAAAAAGAGGAAATCGCCCAAAAAGACAGTTTCTAGCTTGCCAAGGAGGAAAAGT
Source organism: Pinus albicaulis (assembly GCA_034641835.2). NCBI lineage: Eukaryota > Viridiplantae > Streptophyta > Pinopsida > Pinales > Pinaceae > Pinus > Pinus albicaulis. Next base: position 100,604,387 of record CM076576.1, on the reverse strand, counting down.
GCTAGATTGGCATTCAAAGGCAAAAGTAAAGTTGGAGAAAGTGCCAAGCATGGAGTTAAATCAGCTGTCATCCCTATCCCAAGCGATGACAGTGATAATGAGGCCCGCATCCTTGAAAACCTCCTCATTCACAAAGAAGGGAAAATTGAGGTGTTACAAGAAGATATTCAAAGGGCGAGGAATTTCAACCATTTCTTGGAGGTTGAAAACAAACAAATGAAGTATCATGCAGCCATTCATGAGGCTAGGGCGATCAAGTATAAGAAAGAGGCAGAAAGGGCACAAGTAAGAATTGAAGAGCTCATAGGCGAGTTTGATGATGAAGAGGAGGAAGACCAACCTAGGCGAAAGAGGCCTAGGACCATCGGGCTTAGAAAAGCCTTGGAGAAACAGAGAGCAGAAGAACAAGCTCAATTCGAAGCCTTTCCTCTCACTGCCCTCTTTGAGCAGGAAATTGAGGAAAAGAAGGAAGCATGGCTTGAGAGGGCTAACCAGCATTTGGAAACAAAGCTTGAGAAGGAAAACAGGGATCTTGAGCTACAGAGAAAAAGGACTCTTCACTTTCAGAAGCTAAATCATTTTGCCAGGCGAAAATTGAAAGTAGCACAAGAAAAATTGAAGAAGTTGAAGGAGAGGCGCCTAGCACGGAAAGAAGCAAAAAGCATATCAGCCCTTGATATTTTGGCTTCAGCATCGGAGCATGTTTCTATGGACCCTTGAGGGTCATGCATGCCAATTTTGGGCCTGTTTCGGAAACTTTTTGTTTTTTGGCATTTTTGGGTTTTTCGCCAAAAACTCATAAATGCGCCATTTCAGTTTGATGAGTCGTCAAGGGAGGAGGATGATACCGATGGATGCCATAATTCCATGAGCAGCTCTCCAGCGATTTTCAGGGAATTTGAAGATCATTCGCCCCCTCAAATTGGCGAAAAACAGCCTCATTTTGCACATTCTGCCCGCCATATCAGCAGTCTGCTATTTTCTGGGTTTTTGCGCACAGGTACAGTTTTGAGGGACTTTCAGAGATGAGATTGAGGTGATTCCACTTGCGCCGAAAGCAGACATAGAGATCTTTCCAACGACCCATCATGAGCCTCATTTTGACATCGAGAAGGCTTCCATTTGCATCCAGCAAGTCAGGGGACCTTTTTCAGGCATAAATATGAAGTATTTTTGTAATTTTTGAACTCCAAAAATCTGCTTTTCCCAAATGTGCGTTAAGCTATTTTTATCATTGGGAAATCATGTAAAGTCAAAATAATTTCCGTTTTTAGCAGTTTTTTAGATATTTTATGGGATATTTTGTGCCTTGGGCTTTGCAAAGCCTCAAGGACAAGTTTAGATATTTTGACTTGGCCAATGGGATAGCTAGTTGCTCCATGAGGTTTTCCTCTTTCTAGCCTATTTATCCCATGGTTCTCATTGTAAATCAGAGGCTGAACTTGAGAGAAGAATTAATGCATTGGTCATATGAGCTTTGAAGAATACACTTGAGTTATGATGTTTGGATTGCCTCTTGGATGCTTTTGAGGAATGTTGAAGGTTTGTTGATGGATTCCTTGACATGGTAGAATGGTATAGTGCTTCTTAATGTGTTTTGTCTTCTAGTTTTCACTCATAATTCATATTTCTTGCTGCTATAGATCGGTAAAGATTGATTTTGAGATATGCCCATGGAGGCACCTCAAAATCCCTGAATCTTCATAGCTTGATGTTTTCTTCTCCCTTAGTTATGCTAAAGAATTCTTAGCTGCTCTTTAGTAACCTAAGGTGTTGTTGCTAAGTTTTATTCATCAGTTCCATGTATGTTGAGTAGGATGTATGGTTTGCCCTACCTACCTATCAGCTTCCCATAGTTCTGTCCATAAAACTTTATCTTTGACTGATTTGTTGATCATTTTGTTGAACCAAGGAGGCCTAGTCCCGATCTAGCCCTTTGCCTAAAACTATGAAAACTTATTTGTCCAAGTGCCCAATGACTTAGAGACTATGTTTAGGCGTTCCGGCATAGTTTATGAGTTGTTAGTTTGTTTCATGTGTTTTCCCCAAAGACTGATAGCCTTTTCCCGAAGTTAGAGGGTCTTATACCTCTATGTATGGCTGGAATGTTTGATTTCTATGTATTGATTAGCTTATAGTTATTCCTAGCATGATCAATGGCTTGCTATTACATGTTTATGTCTGCTATTAACTAGTTAGCACTTGAAATCCCTTGTCTTTCACCAACTTATTGTTCATTTAATCCATTTTGCCCGGAGATCCCTTCTATTGTGAATCAAATCGGCCCTACAGCAGCTTTACATCATCACCTCATAAGTTTCCTTGACCTGTTTGACCCCATAGCCAAATTTATCTACATCTTGTTATCCAGTTTATGTATTTGATCAGTTTCATCCCTCACAAACTTAAAAAACCAAAAAACTAAAAACATACTTCATAACTAGCCTAATATCAGAACATCGCAAGTAAACACACCGACATCTTTTACACTTACAGAGAGAGCCCTCTCTGAGTCCAGGAAGGCTAGGTCCTTGGGCTCCAAAGCTTGGTTTGATGTTACATCGTCATTTGGCTATCCAATCGGCCAAATCACGGGACCCTAACAGTCCTGAAGTGGGATTCAAGAAGAGAGGATAAAGGCAAACATGGCAAATTCGACAGCTTGTGGCAAGGTCCCTTCATCATTCAAGCCACTGTGGGTCCTAATACGTTTTTCTTGCAAGAACTTGATGGTTCCGAGTTGTTTGGGGGTCCTGTCAATGGCAGGATTCTCAAACACTATTTATGCTAATTCTCCATTTCCAGTTTCATTTCCATTGTATATACCGTTGAAAATTTTCATTCTCAAAAAAAAGAGAGAAGGAATTGTCCCAAAAAACAGAATGAAAAGAGAGGTTCAGACACGCTCAAAACATGAACCTTTGAGGCAAAAGGATTGGCTCTAATAAACTCAAAATCTGAGCCAAAGGGAAGAAGAATAGCTGGTCCTAACAAGCTCAAAATATGGATCAGCAGTGAAAGAAGATCCAGCTCTAATATGCCCAAAATCAGAGCTGGAGCAAAGGAAAGAAGTGACTCAAATATGCTCAAAACCTGAGTCACAAGAAAGAAAGAAGGATGTTTCACAGTTTCAGAATTCCATGCCTTCTCAGTTTTGTTTTCTTCAAGTTTCTGCCCAGCAAGTTAGACAGTCTAATCCTGGCTTGGCTGTGTTTAAATTTCCTGTCTTAGAATGTAGGTGAAGAAACCTGTTGGACAGTTTAATCCCAACAGGTAGTAGATTAGGTAGAGAAATAGATGAGGCCAACAGTCTAATCTGGCCTCATGAAGCAATAAGGGTAGAATTAGAATAGGTTTTTTTTTGTTTTGCAAAATAAAATGTAAAGGGTCTGCTAGTTCAAATGGACCCAAGGGAAAATTGTTAGAGCTCTAGTTTGGGTAGGTAGATTGGTTGGGAAAATGTTTCTGCTGATTTGTGTATCTAATATATTGTGGCAGCTAATCTAAAGAAAGAAGGGATGGTTCAAGCAGCAGGCATCTGGCCTACACCAAGAGATCAATTTCTGAATTCTTGACTCCTTCAAGAAGAAGCCATCCCCATGTGGAGCCACTGTTAGCCCCCCTATGAAATTTTTGACAAGAAAATAGGGGGCTAAATCATTGTTGAGTCTTCAAGGAATGCCTTTCCCCTGAAAACCCATCCTCCTTGAAGTCTCTCAATTGATGTGCCTGATACAAATCCCCCTCTTCTAGTAAATTGCTAAAAAGGGCCTATTATTCCTTCCTTTACCCCTGCAACATACATCAATTCCCCCTCTTTCCCTTTGTCCGAATTCCCTTTCTTTTACCCTCATTTAGCCTCTTTTATCTCCCCTTGGCTCCCCTTATATTTCGTCGTTTACCCCTCAAATCCCCCCAAAAAATCCCCTTAAGTCCTTCCCTTACTCTTTATTTCCCATTTTTCCCCTTATCGTTCCCCTTCCCAACCACCAAAATCCACTAAAAGGGGTAAAAAACCCACTTTCTGACCATGTAATAGGGCTTAGCCCCTTTCCCGCCAGCCCCTTAACCACTTCCCACACATGCCCGTGCGCTGGGACCAAGCGCTTAAGTCCCAAGCGCTAATCGCAATCGGAACTATCGGCGGGAGGCAAAATCCTTTGTAAAAGCGAAAACCCCCGATGCGATTGTTTTAACACATAAGTCCTACGATAAGTCTGGCGATGCGTTCCGCACCGTTGATCTTCCACTGAGATCTGACGGTGGAGTGCTAATCGCAAGCCTCCTCCCAATCGCAATCGCAACATGTTAAGTGCACCCTCCGATCGGCCCATCGCAAGTGATTGCGATGCGATTAATCGCAAGTGTTTCCACCGGATCCCCGATTGCGATCCTCCGATCCATTCTTGACTGTTGATCTATCACAAGATCTGACGGCCAGTGCTCAATCACATTACCCCTGCCCGATCGCAATCGCAAGTCGCAGCAGTGCCGCCCTGATTACAGTCCTCCGATCCTCTCCTTCCGATTTAATCGCAGCCGTCCATCTCCCAGCTGATCGGACGGCCAGCGCCCAATCGCAAGTCCACTCCCGATCCTCGATCGCACTGCCTCCCCGATTAAATCCTGACCATTGATCTATCCCGCCGATCCAACGGCCCTGCGCTAATCACTCCATCGCAATCACAAAAACTCAATCGCATGGCTTGTCTCCCGAACTCCGATTGCGATGCTCCGATTTAATCCTGGTCGTCCGTCCTCCCGCAGATCTGACGGTCATCACACTAATCGCTCCATTCCTCTGATGAACCCAATTGCAAGTCCTTCTGTTTCCCTTCCGATTAAATCTCCGTCGTCCATTCCTCCCCCAGATCGACGGTCATCGCCCAATCGCAACATCGCTCCGATCGCAATCGGAACTTTTTGAATGTGTCACCCCTGCCCCCCCCCGATTACGATCCTCTGATTTGATCCTGACCGTCCATTGGATCTGGGATCTAATGGCTTAGATCTAATCACCCTCTGCCTCTGCTGGGTCCCACTCTTACATTCGTCTCCGTCGCATTTCATGCATTTTATTTGTTTTTTGTTCGTTTCATGTATTGTTACGCCGGTCAATCTCCGCCGTCGATCTTCATCTCCAGGCCTGAATCCAACGGTCTGCGCTGCATATTTCTACCAACCCTATTGTCCACACATTCCACCACTCCACTGCATTTTCATCATAATAGCGTTGTTTCCGCCACCGCCGCACCACCATTTCGTTCACCCTGCGTCCATTGCTCTGTCCATTGTTTTCTTCACAAGTTTGCTGTGTTGCAGAGTTTCTAGGAGATGAGACCGCCGTTGTTCAATGTACTACCTCAATGGCGAGTGGCGCAGTCAGGATCAAATCTAATGAGCCAATACCATCAGAAAAGTCAAGGAATGGGGCCGTCAGGACTCACATTAATGGAAAGCAAAGTTCAAACGCCGAAAATCATGCCGGCGCCATTTAAAGCTCAAGCTAACTCGACAGAGGCAGTAATGAAGCAGCAAGGAGTTTCAGTACAGAGCAGAGGTATTAGTGCACGTCAACGAAGATCTTGAGCTCTGAAACAGAGGTTTAAAGAGGCAAAGCATCATTTTGAAGACCCCGAGGATCGATCTGGAGATCCTGAACATCAATAAGAGGTAATATCAAGGTTTTCTTATCAGCATAATGTTTTTCCATAAAGGAAAGGTCTCCCATACAGTCTTTATTATGCGCCGTGTCCCTGAAGGAGTTTTTCACCCCAGCTATAGTTCAAAACAATCTAACATATATGAGGCAGACCTCTCAGCAAGTTCTTTCATTTTGTTCAAATCACCTGGAGTACTGCGGCCAAAAGGTCAAATCATATCCGGAGCAGATCTTTCTTTCACAAGGAAGGTGACAAAGATTAAATATACAGCGTATCAAGTGGAAGGGGCCTCGGCCCTGCATTCATTGTTGTGTTTAAATGTAACATTTAAAACTCACCTACCTCCTCAGTCGGTCCTCTGTGTCTCTTCTGCTATAAAGCACAGAGGGATATCATTGTAATGGTTGTTGATGCATTATCAGTGAATTGCAAGAATTTTTGTCCTAAGCCAAGTCCCCTGTGTAATGATTGTATGATAGGCTGAGAAATATGATGTATTCAGGCTGAATGCAAAAGCTTTGGGCAGTGATGTACCTGATTGGTATTGTGTTTAACATGATAAGCAGTTTTCATTGGATCCTGATCTACAGTAGTTGGTGATGTTTTTCTCATCTCTGCGTTTATTTCCATTTCATTTCATGTTCTTCTGACTGGCATCTGAACGCATGACATAAGATTTACCCTTGTTAGGTACCTTATGTCCCAGCTATCTCAGTCTTTAATGTTTTCTGCTCATATGTGTATCTGAATATTGCTTTTTAATTGACTAAACCAATGTAGTGGATGATTATTGCCTGCTCTCTGATGTGCAAGTTAATAGAATCAATGTTCAGATGTTTTTGTTAAGATTTAATTGAAAGAGGTTAGGAACATTGGGAGGTGTAAAGCCTGTCGCTGCCTCTTCATAACCTACCCCTTCCATATAAACCTTTTCAATATCCCTTGTGTTGCCTATGGTTTTGTCCAAGCAGGCCTGGAGTTAAATGACCTCTGGCCTGATCTATAGACGGAATCAGATGGTTCTCCATCCTTCATTCTCATTCCTTAATGTTCCATCCCACCAATCAATCTTTGAGATCCAAATGCTCTAGATGACTAGCCCAACTGAAGCTTACACATTGAACATAAGTAAATCCTTTCTTGACTCCATTTCCCAATGGCCTTGATGTTCCCTGAGTTATCTATCCTTGCCTAGCTTCCTTCTTTACCTATCTTTGTCTTATGGTGAATCCTTCCTTCCTGATTCTCAACAACCAAACTCAAACAATCAAACAAACAACCTTGAGCCTATAACTAGCCTAAAATCACAATTGAGAACTTCAAATATAGATATCCTTTGATAATCATAGAGAGATCCCTTTCTGGACCTAGGAGGGCTAGATCCTAAGGTCTGAAAGTGGTTCTATTTTGTCTCATCTTTTGGTATTGCCAACCTTGCCAAAACATGGGAACCCCAACAGGACTGTCTAATCAGTAGGCTATGCGCAAATGTAAATGAGGATATACCGACCTATGTCACCCCCCGGGCCAATATTGAAGGAATTTTTGTAGCCCTGAAGGCTTCTAGGACCGAGATTCAAAATGTCAAGGTAGAGATGGAGCAGCAGATTGCTGCCTTGCAGGCCAAATTGTAGCCGAAAACTCCACCTGAGGTACGAGCCCAGTGCTCTGCGCTGGTCATTGAAGCTACAAATTCCATTACAGCTCAGATTTCTTAGGGCACATAATTTTTGGAGACAACTATGGAGCTATGGTCTAAGGTGCAACACGATCCTCTCCTGCACGAATTTACTCAAGAACTGCGCGAGAAGGAGGAAGAGTTTGAGTAGCTAGAAGCTACTATGTCCACTTTGATCTGAGCTCAACGCTTGGCACGACTTCGTACCAGCCATGCACTTAGAGACGACCCAAAAGAGCTTTGCCTCAAGAAGAAGGTTCTCAGTGACCACCTCAAGCCATGGGCCTATGAGGGCCTCAAGCTATCTCAGGAAGTGTATGTTGCAGTTAAACAATTGAACCAGACCCTGGAAAGTGTAACTTCTACTACTGAAGGTCCAAATTCACAGAAGTTGGTGGATATTTCACAAAAGGTTGTTGCGTAGAGTGAAGGAGTGTTTCCCCCTTTGGTCAATGCAATCAAGTAGATTCGGGTGAAGATGCAACCCCATGCCCTCTGTGACTCAGGACAAGTCACAAGATTGTGTTGGGGGCCTGTTGGAACGGGGTTCCATAAGTTGTGTTTTTTATATAATTTTGTAATAGCTGGTCTTGCGTAGGGGTTTTGGGGTGGGTCAAATCCCCCAATGTTTTGTAATGGGTTAAAGGGTAAAGCTAGGGTCCGCAAACCACAGTTTTTGGACCTAGGATAGCAAAGGCTATGATGATATAAATAGATAGATAGTTGGGTCTAGTAGGTAAGAAAAAAGAGGAAGTAAGATTGATGCTACGTACAAACTGTTGAGATCCATCTTGGGTTATTTGGGTAAGGACTCCTGCTGGTTGTGTGCATGAAGATCCTTAGCACTACTATGTGTAGATCCCACTGGCTGTGTGCACGGTTTGTGTCTTGGGTTCTAATTAGGTTTTTGGATACTAATTAATGCTAAATATATTTGAAGTATATTGTGATATCTAGACTGAGCATGTTAATTTCTGAAGTGCATCTATGTTATTGATTTAAGATGCGAATGTATCTGTGATCTATGAATTAGTTGTGACTATAATGTTCTGTGATGGTAGTTGTTGATGCGCACGTGGATGCGAATGTATTAATCAGATCTGTTAAAGATAATAGCTTTGTTATAGTTATATGTTGATTATACTGTTAAAGGCACATAATAGACCCATTCTGTGTGAAACTGATAGTTCAACGAAGATCTGCCTTAATTACCTACTCTCTCCCAAGGTCTGGAAACCTGGTTCCAGCACCCTCCCATACTACTTCGGGTGAGGCCTTGGCTTGCGAAAGTAGGTCATTAATGAAAAGGCCAGTAGTATAGGGGTTTGTTGGCAAACCTTAACCTCTGAACCTCAATCATGACCTCTCAAGCCAACATTACTTTAGAGTTTGTACCCCTTACAACCATTACTGCATCAAAAATGTCAACAACCTGTACAAGAAATGTTGCAGATCAACTTGTAAAGTTAGTGGAAAACATGTCATTACAAATAGAGGAAATTAGAATATTGAAGGCTCAATACAAGATTTTACAAGATCATATGGTAAAGGTTGATATGGCTCACGCAGTAGAAGCATATAGAGAGCTTAGAGAAATATCTAAAGGAATCCTACACTGGAAACACCTTGCGGCAAATTAAAGAAATCATATGAGCCAACATAACTGAATCCATGAATGAAATCTGGCCATATATCTAGATTATTTTTGGGCAAAAGGACCTGATTGAGAAAGCTAATAAGGCCATTTCATATATAAATAAATATCTGGGAGACATGCCTGATACATATAACAAAATCATTAAGTTTTTAAATTCCAGAAATAGATATGAACTTGATGATCTGGGAACACATGACAAGACACAAAAAATTTTGGAGGTAAAAAAAGTCCTTACACTAAGGAACTTGGTGCAACAGCTTGAGGAAAAGTGTAATGGATTGGAAATTGTAGTCAACAAGTTCTTCAACAGAATTGAGCCATTAACTAAAAGAGGTCTACCTTCTTTGTTTGTTATCAATGAAAAACTAATGGCTAGAGATGATTATGTGAAGAAACTCAAGGAAATTGTGAAGGAAACAACAAAGTTTTCAAACATTAAAGGTTAATGACAAGGAGAGCTTTTATGGAAGCCGTGAGTAACGATGTTTTCATCCAACATGAGATAAAGCATATATTCATGGTTAAACCCACATTTTCTAGATACACAGAGGTAGATGAGATCTATCAGAAGGAAAACAAGATACTTCTTCCTGATGAGGATCGGTGGGAAAAGCTGTGCGAGTACCAGGAGTGAAGAGCAGCTACAGCCAGCACAACGACCATCATAGCAAATAGTTAGACGTGCAGCAAATAGTTAAAACATGCAGCAACTATTTCCCAAACAAAAATTCCAAATGTCCATATAGCTTCAAACGACTCCACCTTTTTGGATCACGTGGTCAAATATCGTTATGTTGCAATTAATAAAAATATTGTCTGTTTTGATACGACATTCTTTGTAGAATTAGTTTAAATGCTTCATGCATTCGAAGCATCAGGGGTTGGACTCTGATCATTGTAATATTTGAGCATTGTACTTTAAGAGCCGATGATAAATCAATAAAGAATACCATTCATAGGATACTTGTGCTATATGTTACTGGTGATGTTTTTCCTTTGTGACAATCGTTTCCATCATTTTTCTTTATTGTGTATTACTTTAATCTAATTGTAAAATAGAAAGTGAATAAGTAAGATTCGTTATTTGAACACCTTATTTCTGGTTTTGTTTGCAATATATATGTTTTCTTCTGAAGTATGATTGAGAAATTATTTAGTGCTTTTCAATCACCACTGAATTCACCAATGCTTCATTTCACAATTCATTTAGAATTAAGGATCCAATGACTATAACTAGCTTGTCCTATGATTAATATTTAAAAATTTGATGCAACATCTCTCTTTTATTTGAATCCATAGCCCAATTGAAAATAATTAACTCAAACAGATGGCCTATCCAACCAACCAACCCCATAAACAAACAAACAAACAAACAATTCAACACTATCATAACTAGCCTAATATCATTCAAGGAAACCAAGCTAGATTATACAGAGAGAGCCCTCTATGAAGGTGGCTAGGCTAGCATTAGGGAAATTTTTAGGTGTAAAATGGGTCTCCTAAGGAAATTATAAAATAATAGTGGAAATAATAAAATAAGAGTTGATTACAACATCAAATTTTAGAGGGAAAAAATAAAAAACTACTTTTTCAACTCTTCAACTCTATCTCCCAAAGTTTTACTCAAATTTGAGCAGGAGTATTCAATGATGCAAATTTTAATTCTATCCAAGAGTACTCCATATTTCATACTTTGATAGTGCTACATATATTGATAAATACATTTGAAAAACGTGATTGCAATCACGTTTTTTCATGTATTTCTCATTTTTCGTGTAGCATGATCTATCAAAGTATGCAACATGGGTACTCCTTGGATGAGGAATTAAATTTTGCATCCAACGAGTACTCTTGCTCGAAATTTGAGTAGAAACTTTCGAAGATAAGTTGAAAATACGAGTTGAAAAATTAATTTTATTGTTTTATTATTTTTTAATTTTTTTACCCTTTTACTTAAAAAATGGTGAATTATCCCCCATGGTTGACATCATCATCTTGAATCCTATTGGTTCTTATAAAGTTTATTTTTGTTGTACAATTTTCTTAGGAGGCCCAATTTAGACCTCAAAATTCCCCTAATGATCCCAGCTTTAAAAGCAGTTTGATGTTGTATTATATAATTATTCTTGCCAATATTAAAATTATAGAATGATAACATAGTGACAACTATACTGGGGACAACAAATTGAATATTTTTTTCATTTCTTTAGAATTATGAAACCCTGGTTTGTAAACTGTGTATGATAGAAATATTTCATAAATATTGGTTTTCTTTCATTTTTGTAAATAATCAGAGTGTGTGTGCTTTAGGTTTTAGTTCTGGCTCCCAAAATATCCTACAGTAGATCTCATCCTAACCCAAACCCTGCAACTATAGTGGATAATCCTAAAAAAAATTAAGAAAAACCAAAATACCAGAGAATCGAGGGAGAAATAGCGCTCTTTCTAGGACAAATTATCCTCCTAAAAATTTTGATATTGAATTTGACTTAAACTTCCAACAAGGTTTATTCAAGACTAAATCTGAGAGTTGGATAAATAAGACAATACTTGACCCATCGATTTTACAACAAAGTCCATTTAGAGAAGTTTCTTCACAAACAAAATCTGACCTTCATCTTCTACAGGATTTTGATGACCTTCAATATTTGGTAACAAGCTTTACTTCAACAGTCGTAGACACTTATCTTAAAAATTAGTTTAATTATCTTCTTTACCTGTAGCAGTCTCCTTCATAGTTTCTCAGTCTACACACCCTAAGTTATCTGCTCCTACTTCTTTTTTGATCTTCACCACTTCTCCTTTCTTTCCTCATAAAAGTATACAAACTCCATCACATCCATCTTCTTCTATTTCCCACCCTACTCCACCTATTTCTCAACCTCCCCCACTTATTATTAATCCCCCTCTAGTTCCTCCTCCACCAATCATGGCAGCAAAGTTTGCTCCATTGGTGCTACCCGCACCTCTGGACAACATGCCACAAGATTATCAGTAAAAAATTCCACAATTTTATGGGACTGGTCCTTTAACAACCCAAAAAAATATCAACAAGATGAATGGCTATTTTGAGCTTGAAGAAGTAGATGATGAGAGTGTTAAGTTAAGAATGTTTACTCAAAGTTTAAGTGGATAAGTAAGGAAATGTTTTAAAGTTTTGACTGAAAAAATTATTAATGATATTCCTTCATTCCATCAGACATTCCTTAATAGGTGGGAAGTTAAGAAAAATCCTCTTCAGATCTTATCTGAATATGGAAACATTAGGAGGGATCTAAGAGAAAGTGTTCAGGATTATTGCACTAGATTCAATAGTTTATATAATGTAATTCTTGCTCACATAAAACCACCACAAGGTTTAGCCTTAGTTAAATTCCCTGATAGATTTGAGGTAGAAATGTCTTACCAGCTCAGAGAGAGAAATTCAGCAACATTAGAAGAAATGCAGAGGGATGGAGTGAGTGTAGAAGCCAATCTGTTAGCAAAGAGACCAATGATGAGAAATGAGAGAAGAGTTACCATAAGAGATGAACCTACAGCTTCCTCAACTGATGCCAAAATAGATGCCTTGACAAGAACTATAGAAAAAATGATAGAGAGGATTAGCCTAAATGTAATATTCCAAAATGGAAAAGACAGGAATATAGAACATAATATTAGTCATCCATAATTTTCACTATCTAAAGATGACTAAGTATCGGTTCTAGATTTCTAGAAACAAAATTCATGAACATTGTGAGTTCTAGAAATCTCACTACCTTCATTATCCTTAAGATAAAGTTTTCACTATTTCATCATCCAATAATGTAAATTCTCACCTCACCCATCCTAGAAGACCCATCATGGGCTCATGTCACTCATTGTTTCTTTGTTGTGTCACCTTTGGCATCAGCCCTCTATTTGTTTTTGCCTAATTCCCACATTGTCCATCTAGGGCTTTTAAGGGATTTTTTTCTTCGTTTCATGACCTCCATGGTTAAACATAAGCAAGGCTAGTATCTTGATGTTCTTACACCTCCTCCTATCCTTAATATACCTTCATAAACACTTCCCATCACTCCTATCCCTCAAATTGTTAGGTCCCTATATTACTAGTATAGTCCCTTATTGTTGTTAGTGTAACCCCCTTATTGTTATTATTGTACCCTTGTAACCCCCATATTGTTATTATTGTGCTCTTAAATTATTATTGTTAGGTTGGCTAGGATTACATTGTGGCCCCACTAGGATTACATTGTGGCCCCATGGACTCCTATATATAGAAAGGAGGTTTTGTAATTTGAATCATCCAAGAATTGTTCATTCATGTAATGTATTGGAGGTTTCCCCCTCGAAGTGGCTTATTTCTAAGGCATTGATATCTCTTCTCTTCTCTTTTGGGAGCTGGTTTCACAACATTTGGTATCAGAGCTTTGAGATTCTAGGGTTTCGCTGCTCCAAACAGGTCATCATGGCATTTTATCTATAGCTTTTTTTCTACAAAGGTTCAGAATCTGAAATTTTCAAAGTGCAAAGTAAAAATCCTAAGGAACATCGTCGAAAAATTTCAGAGCTTGGTTCACAACATTTTCAGAGATATGATCTGTGCAACTTAGGTCATTTTGTAGGCTCCTGAATTTAACCTAAATAGATCATCGTGGTATTTTCGTAATAATGTTTTTCTACGAAGGTTCAATAGCTAAAATTTTTAGAGTGCGAAGGCATAATCCTAAGGAACATAATCGCAAAATTTCAGATATTGGTTCGCAATATTTTTGGAGATATGATCTATGGAAGTTAGGGCTTTTTGAGGCTTCTGAATTTCATCTCAAAGAGGTGATCGTAGGAAAATATTCATAGCTCTCTCTCTGAGCATCAGATTGGAATGCTGTAAAAATTGGCTGCAAGTACACAGACTGTAGTTTTTGGTTTATCAATTTTAGAGCCAAAGGAGGAAACAGTGACATGTGGCAAGTCGTACAATTCACTCTACTGAACCAGTCCAAAATTTGGTCATTGTGGAAGATTGGACATAACGTTTCCTTGAAGAATCCAAATCAGATAAGACCTGTGGCATTTGAAAGAAGATTTAGAGGGCTACTATGTGGCTGAATTTCAGATATTGGGGATCCACAATTATGGAGATAATTAAATTTCAATATCGAGCTCCTCAAAAGCAAGTAAAAGGTGTGTATCTTTTTTCTAAATTGCATAAGTCTTGTTTGAAGAATCAAGTTGAATTGATTCCAAGGGCATATTGTAGAATAGATATCAGTATTATATTCTAAAATGGCCCCTAAAAAGAATTCAACACCCATTAAGCCTTTAGAAAGCTCTACTATGACTCATGAAGACGAAGAATGGCAACATGACATATCAAAATTACAAGAGCAAGTGCAACAAATTTTTCTCTCGCAAAGAGAAACAAAAAATGACATGAAATTTTTGAATAAAGGCATGGAAACTAAGATGGATGGTTTGAAGAAACGCGTGGAATCTAAGATGGATGGTTTGAAGAATGGCATAGATTGCATGGAATATAAGATAGATGGCATGGAAGCTGGCATGGAATCTAAGATGGATGACATGGAAGCTAATATCAATGAGAAAATGGAAAACATGAAATGTGATATAAAAGCAGACATGGAAGGTTTGACAAAGTTGATACAAGAAATGTTTCCTAATGGTGAAAAGATAGTAGAGGAAACTCATGATGAGAAGAAAATAAATGTTAATCGTGATTTCATAAAATCTAATGTTGGTGGGAAGAACCACCATATTCCAAAAATGGATATGAGGAAGTTTGATGGAAAGGATCCTGTAACATGGATACTATAGATGGAGCAATATTTTTATCTCCATAATGTGCAAAACACACAAAAGGTACGCATTGCAACTTTACATTTAGAACAAAATACATTTGTATGGTATCGATGGCTTTGCTCCCGTAAAAAAAAATTCACTTGGTCAATTTTTACGGAGGAAATGATAGCACATTATGAGGATACAAAGAGCAACACCTTCTTTAGCCAATTGATAAATCTCAAACAAAAGGGTTTAATGGGGAGCACATTGAGGACTTCCAAAAATTGAATATAAGGGTAACTGATATTCCATAGGAACACAAGATTGATCTCTTCATAGGTACTTTAAAGGATAACATCCAACATGAAGTTCGTGTTTTGGAACCTGATTCATTGGAGAAGGCATTCAGGTTGGCAAGAAAAATTGAATGTAAAATTATGGCAACAAGGAAGCCTATCACTCACTTCTATAAAGAGGGAAGTGTTGCTACTCCTAGATTTCCACAACCTACAAGGTTGACACCACAACAATTGGAAGAAAAAAGAGAAAAAGGGCTTTGCTACAGTTGTGATAGCAAATACACTAAAGGTCATAAGTGTGCTGAGAAGAAATTATTTTACATAGATTGTGAAGAGAAAGAAGAAAATGAACAAGAAGAGGATATACACCAAGAACCAACCCAAGAAGAGGAAGAAATGAGTCCGACCATATCGTGTAATGCATTGGCAGGAATTACCACTCCTCAAACTCTCAAGATAGAAGGACATATCAAGAAGAAAAAATTAATAGTGTTGATTGATTCAGGTAGTACCCATAATTTTATTCATTGTAAGGTAGCCAAGGAATTGAATTGTTTCCTATAACCAGCACCAGAATGTCAAATGAAGGTTGCAAATGGAGGAACTATAGATTTCTCTAGAAAATGCCATAATATCAAGCTAACCATGGGGGAATGTGTATTGAATAGTCCAATGCTTTCCATTCCTATGGGAGGTGTTGATGTTGTACTAGGAGTACAATGGTTACAATATTTGGGGACTGTAACTTTTAATTTTCAAGAACTTTTCTTGAAATTTTTTTCAGAAGGAAAGGAAGTCGAATTACGGGGTATTTTAGGGAAGCCAGGAAAGATAATAAGCTCTAATTTCATGACAAAGCTTCTAAATAAATAACAACGAGTCATAATTGCATAATTATGCTCACTAGAAGTTCCAACATCAAAATCATCTATTTCTGCAGATCTCCAAAAAGACTTGGACAATCATTCCAAGGTTTTTGAAACTCCAAAAGGACTCCCACCTATTTGTGATCATGATCATGCTATTCATTTGATTCCAAGAAGTGTTCCTCCAAACATTAGGCCTTATAGATATCCTTCTGTCCAAAAGAGTGAAATTGAACGTATGATTGCAGAAATGTTAGAGGCGGGTATAATTCAACCTAGTCAAAGCTCTTTCTCTACTCCTATAGTATTGGTACACAAGAATGATGGATCATGGTGCATGTGTCCGGATTATAGGGAGCTCAATAAGCTCACCATTAAAGATAAATTTCCCATTCCTGTGATTGATGAATTATTGGATGAATTACATGGAGCAATTTATTTTACCAAATTCGATCTTCGTTCAGGGTATCATCAAATTAGAATGAAGACTGAAGATATTCTGAAATCAACATTTCGAACTCATGACGGTCATTATGAATTTTTGGTCATGCCTTTTGGCCTTACCAATGCACCTTCTACATTTCAAGGGTTGATGAATTCCATTTTCAAACCCTCCCTTAGAAAATTTGTGCTAGTATTTTTTGATGATATACTAATCTACATCAGGTCTTGGAAGGATCATGTTCAACATGTTGACAAGGTGCTCAAACTATTACAGGAGAAACAATTATATGCAAAATCATCCAAATTTTTCTTTGGAGTACAAAAGGTGGAATATCTGGGTCATATTGTATCTCACGAGGGTGTTGAGGTAGACCCTAACAAAATTAAAGCCATTAAGGAATGGAAAGACCCCACAACCATAATGCAGTTCCGAGGATTTCTCGGGTTAACAGTGTATTATCGAAAGTTTGTTAAGAATTATGGGAGAATAGCAGCACCTCTAACAACATTATTGAAGAAAGATGCATTTTCATGGACTCTTGAAGCAACTAAGGCCTTTTAACATCTTAAAGAGGAAATGTGCCTAGCACCAGTCTTAGCTACTCCAGACTTCACAAAAACCTTTATTGTGGAATGTGATGCCTTAGGAAATGGAATTGGTATTGTTTTAATGCAAGAAGGAAGACCCATTGCTTTTGAAAGTCGTCCAATCAAAGGAAAGTATTTACAGAAACCTATTTATGAGAAGGAAATGTTAGCAATACTGCATGCACTAAAGAAATGGAGAACTTACCTAATGGGAAGACACTTCAAGGTAAAAACTGATCATGATAGTGTTAAACACTTTTTGGAACAAAGACTATTTTCAGAAGAGCAGCAAAAATGGGTCACAAAGATGTTGGGATATGACTTTGAAATAATATACAAAAAAGGGAAGCTAAATGTTGTTGCAGTTGCACTCTCAAGAAAGAATGAAGGGGTGGAAGCATTGCTTTGTGCCATTTCTATTATCCAACCAGATTGGATAACCGAAGCAAGAGATGAATGGAAGAAGGACGAAGATGTATGGACACTCATTCAAAAGTTGCAGCAAGATCCTAGTACATCCGATACATTTAGTTGGAAAAATGATTCCTTATGGTACAAAGATCGCTTATATCTTTGTAAGAATTCCCAACTAAAACAAAAGATTCTTCTGGAATTGCAGACTTCTCCTTTAGGAGGACACTCAGGATTTTTAAAAACTTACCACAGGGTGAAGAAAGAATTTTTTTGGGATGGCCTTAAATCTGATATTCAAAATTTTGTGGCGGAATTTTTGGTTTTCCAGCAGAATAAAGTTGAGACAATTAAGACCCCAGGACTTCTACAACCTTTATCCATTCCAAGTCAACGTTGGGAGGAGATTTCAATGGATTTTATCACAGGTTTACCTAAGTCCGAAGGAATGAGTGTCATCATGGTGGTAGTTGATAGACTTACCAAGTATGCACACTTTTGTGCATTATCTCATCCATTTAAAGCAAGTACAGTTGCTACTACATTTATGGACACAATTCAAAAGCTACATGGAAGCCCAAGGGTTATTGTGAGCGACAGAGATCCCATTTTTACCGGAAATTTTTGGATGGAGTTATTTTCTTGTTTGGGTACTCAATTAGCTCATAGCTCATCTTATCATCCTCAATCTGATGGTCAAACTGAGATAGTAAATAAGTGTTTGGAAGGATATCTTCGTTGTTTTGTATCTGATAAACAAACACAATGGGTCAAGTGGTTACCTCTTGCTGAATGGTGGTATAACACTTCCTTCCATACTGCAGCAAAAATGACCCCATTTATGGCACCTTATGGATATCATCCACCATCCATCACATCATCTTTAAGGGAAAATTCGAAGGTTCAAGCAGTGGAAGATCACATCGAGCATCAGCAAGAAGTTCTCCAACTCTTAAAGGATAACCTGAATTTGGCACAAATCGAATGAAACAACAGGCAGATCAACATCGCAGCGAGAGAAGTTTTGATGTAGGAGATTGGGTATTTTTACGGCTACAACCATACAAACAAATGTCCCTCAAGCAAGCTAAGAAGGATAATAAATTATCACTAAAGTACTATGGTCCTTACAAGGTGTTGCAAAAGATTGGTACTATGGCATACAAATTGGAGCTTCCTGCTTCTTCGCGAGTACATCCAGTTTTCCATGTTTCGTGCTTAAAGAAGGTTATAGGTGAAAATCTTCCAGTTCAAACAATATTGCCAGAACTTGATGAGGAAGGAAAAAACATATTGGAACCGGAAGCGGTCACGGAAAAAAGAACTCGACAACTACGGAATCGATCAATTTCAGAGTATCTCATCAAGTGGAAGAACTTACCCACTGAAGATTCTACATGGGAGGATGAGAATTTTATACAGAAGCACCCAAAGCTACTCAAGCATTGAGGACAACACTTTTTGAAGGAGAGGGGCATGTTAGGTCCCTATATTACTAGTATAGTCCCTTATTGTTGTTAGTGTAACCCCCTTATTGTTATTATTGTACCCTTGTAACCCCCATATTGTTATTATTGTGCCCTTAAATTATTATTGTTAGGTCGGCTAGGATTACATTGTTGCCCCACTAGGATTACATTGTGGCCCCATGGACTCCTATATATAGAAAGGAGGTTTTGTAATTTGAATCATCCAAGAATTGTTCATTCATGTAATGTATTGGAGGTTTCCCCCTCGAAGTGGCTTATTTATAAGGCATTTATATCTCTTTTCTTCTCTTTTTGGATCTGGTTTCACAACACAAATTCATCATTTTTCTACAAAACCTAGTCTATTGCCACCATTTGACACTTTTTAAGACTAGGCCTGTGTTTTTCCCTTTTTGACCCCTTCCCCTCACTCAATACTTTAATTCCACTTTCCCCTAATCCCTAACATATATCCCTATCCCCCAAAATTTCCCCAAGAATTTAGACAACCCTTAACCCCTTCATTCCCCTCCCTCTACAAGGAAGTCCTAAATCCCCTACACCAAACCCTAATTTCCCCTTCCAACTAAGCTAGGGTTTGATATGAAAAGGAGGCACAAGAGAAAATGATTCATTTCATAGATTATTTTAGCAATAATAAATCCATACCCACTCATAAACATCATGCCTCCATAATTTTCCAAGAATTCATTCCAAGAGACAAGCCATGTGTCATGCCTAGGGACAATTTTTCTTCAAATTGTGTTTCTGACCAAACAGAGATGAATTTGAAAAATGTGAGAGAGGCTTTTGTCCAATATAGGCCCACAAAGAAAACCCTCCCTTTTTTACACAGATATCATGGTTTGGGAGAAATATCAAAAAAACAGGTGTCCAAGGAGAATTTCTTCACTACTGGTGTGACCTTGGACAAATAAGGTTTTCTCACGGCTGGAGTGTCCAAATGAATTTCTTGATGAGTAAAAATACAAATTTACTTGAAGATATTTCCAATGAGCTATAATGAGCTCAATTTGGAGTTAAGGAAGTCCTCCAAAAGTTGTCTGCACCAGCACTCTGCATTTCTGCACCATCATTCAACACTTTTTGATGAGTGTTGGGAAACTCCGTTTTTTGGACAGGTACATGGAAACCAAATGGAAAACCAAAAGAATTCTTGGAAATTCACCTCAAAAATCTTTCCAAATATCTATCATGGAACTCAATCCGACACCAGGAGGGCCTCCAAAATCCCTCCTCAAATTGGCGCTGTGCATAGACGGAGTGGTGCTGCGCACATAGGAGATTTGGCTAGTGTTGCCAAAAAGTGGCCAAAATTCAGTTTTTTGCACCTCAAATTTTGCCCCAAGATCCTGCACAAGTTGAAAAGGGTTGTTGGTCACTTTTTGTTTCCCTCCAAGTTTTCTTGGGAAGATGGATCAAAAGGGTCAAAGTGAAGATGATAAGTCCTCCTTCATAAACAAGTAGATGGCATTCAAAGAACACCCAAGGTACCCTTTAGGGTTTGTCAAAGCAGCATCACTTCACCTCACCAAAAAGACAAAATGACAAGAGTATCAGCACAAAGGCCAGAAGTTTCAAAGGTACAGCCAGAGGTCTTAATAAAGGATCAAAAGAAGGCAAAGCATGAGGTGAAATTGCCCAAAAAGGTAATTATGATAAGCATGGGTTCACTGTTGAAGAAAGAAGGTGTTAAAATCCAAAAAGACAGTGATCTAAGGTAGAAGTTGTGTAGGCACCTGCAAAAACATAAGTGGCCAAGGGGAAGACAGAAGATGTTTTAAATTTCTCACCTTATCCCACAAGAGATATATCATTGTCAAACTGATCAAAAGAACAAATCTGTAATTGGTCTAAAAAGCAGAGAGAGCCTCCAACAAGGTTTCATCATCCAGAGTATATTCTGCAAAAGACAATTTTCCCATGTTAAATCATTTTTGCAGGAATTTTTTTAGGATGGTTATCAGCAGAACAAATGTAAAGTGAGAATCCTGAATTACAAATGACATCTAGAGTAGAAGAGAAATTCATGCCCAAGTAAAAAAAGTATCACTGGTTTTACAATTGTTTAGCACAGTAAGGTGTTAACCAGCAAGAGATCTTGTCAAAGGGTAAAAGGGACAGAGATGCATCAGCACCATCAAACAAAAAAACCATTTTTTCTTTGTTTCTGCCACCTACAGGACCAAAAAGCGCCAAAAAAGACAGTGAAAAATTGAAGAGAAATAAAACATTAGGAAAGTGGGTTTTGGCATGAGATTATTATTTTCAAAAGGGGTATAAAAGCCTCCTATCCCTCTTTCCTCAACTCATTAATGTCTTTGTAAAATAAGGAGAGCCATTGAAGAAGTTTTTAGGGTTTTCTGTGCAACTTTGGCAAATTTTTCAGGCGCTGCGCACCGACGGAGGTGCTACGCGCCTGGTCGTCGGCACCTATGAAGGCGCTGCGCACAGACAAATTTTGGTCCCATTTGCTAAAAAACTTCCAAAAATCAATTTTTTTTCCTCCAAAGCTCCTGCATCAGTTAAGCAAGGTTGGCGGTCTTTCTTCCTTACCTTCTAAGTGGTCTTTTTCATAATCACGAAGTAGTTTAAAAACCTAATGTGACCAAACCCTAATCTGCATAAAAATAAATTTATTGACCTTCTAGGGCAAGGTTTAGAAATTGAAGAGTTGTCATTGGTGTAAAGGTACTCAGTACCAACATACCTACTTCTAAAACTCTGAAAGTTTCCCTAGAATTACTTCATCTTGCCCTCCATCTGCTAAAAATTTTCCCTCACCATCACTCATTTTTTCACCCCTAGACCTAAAGCTCTCACCAAGCTGAAAACCCTTTTGTCCAAGGATACCCAAAACAATGAGCACTTGGATGGAGACAGTGATGGTGATGATACAAATAAATCACTCCCAATTATAGAAAGAGGTATTGCTGATGAGAAAGATGAAAGCCAAGAAGATAGTGAAGACAATGATGAGGGTGACAGTCAGCAAAGAAAATAAACATGACAGGCAAGAGGGAAATGTGCATAAACATGAAAATAAGGCTATTCATAGTGCAAATAGTGACAAAATGGATGAAAATATTGAACATGAAGAAAAAGAAGGTGAAAATAAAGAAATAGTAGATCAAGAAGAGGAAACCAACAAGGAACAAATAAGGGTTTGATGAAGGAGACAGTGATACAAGAATGCCACTGATGGGGAAATCAATGAGGAAAGGGACAGTAAGAGAGATAAGTCATGTTAGTCATGACACTAATCAGACTCTTAATGGAAAAGAAAATCAAAGTGACAGTGTAGGAAATGATAAAGAATAGGACATCAATGAAGGGCAAGGCAAAAGCGAAGCAGATGCAAAGACTGATGACCAACTCCAAGACCAAGGTTACAATATTGAAGATAGCGAGAAGGGTGACAATGATGAAAGGGTTGAAGACAACAGCAGGGCTCACAACTCTCCCAATGGGCAGGATAATGATGCACAAAGTGATGGGAGATATAGCAGTAATGGTAATGACAAAGTTTTAAGAAGGAGGCATTAATACAGAGGATGACCATGATAGTACAGCAAGTAAAATACAAGGTAGCCAAGAAGACAGTCATGACATTAGTCATCTTCCTAATGATAAATAAAGATACCCTTTTCATTAAAATTTGAGCACTCAAAGAAGGTAAAGACCAAGAAAACCTTAGAGACATGGCTCAATATTTTCTATAGATTTCCAACACCTCTTGAGGGACATCTCTGAAAATTTTGGGGAAATTTGAACAAAATTTTGTTTTTTTTTTTTTAAATTTTGACCCCTCTGTGTGCATCACCCTAGGCGCTACGCACAAAATTGGTGCATCCTCAGCTCACAAAATTTTTATTTTTGGATTCCTTACATCACCAACAGTCTCCTTGCCAATTTTTAGATCATTTGAAGCATTTTTGGCCCCCCAAAAAGTCAAAAAACATCAAAATTTTGACATTTCTTCCTCATTTTCAGACCGGGCACTGCGCACAGAGAAATGTTGGAAAAAATTAGTTTTTAAACAATTAAATGACATACACTCAGTAAAAATCAAGAATTTATGGAAAGTAGACTCATCAGGCTTTCCAACGAGCCATCACGAAGCCAAATCCGGTATCGGGAAGGGGTCCAAAACTCAGCAACAAGAGACCCTATTTTCTACTGAAGTGGCGCTACGCACAAAGGTTGTCTAGTGTGTTTTGGACCAAAATTCAACAATGCACACTCATTTATTGAAAATAGATATTTTTGAGTTTTTTGAGGAAAATTACTCTAGAATTAGACGCAAATATTTATTTTGGCATTTATTTCTTAGGATATTATGTGTCTTGGGCCTTGCATGATCTCTTGGCCATAAATGACATTTATGGTTATATTTGAAATTTTCCTACCACATTTAGGGTTTTAGTCCTCCTTTGCTCCATAAATAGAGCATGAGGCCCCTATTTATTTTGTTGGCATTTGATGATCTTGAAGAGCAATATACATGGTTTTATGAGCTTGGAGAAGAAATCGGTTTTGTGAAGTGGATGAATGGCTTGTTTGGCTTGATGATGGAGAAGTGTTTCTGCAGGATTCCATAGCTTGGTGAATGGTGATGTCTTCTTAACTTGTTAATGTTTTCATGTTCTCATTTTTTTTCATTCTTCTTGGCTGCTATAAATCAGAAAAGTATAGGTTGAGACATGTTCTTTGAGGCACCTCAGTCCTCCTGTTTGTTATAGCTTTGATGTTTTCCTCTTTTGGCCATCTTAAGGAATTCTTGATTTCTCCTTAGGTCCACCAAAACTTGTTTTTGTTTCATGTATGGTTAGTATGCTAGCTTACAAGTATGATTCATGGTATGCCCTACTTTTGAAGCTTTCAAAACCCTATCTTGAAGCCTTTCTGTGGAATATTTATTGCTAGGTCTCGTTCGATCTTGCCCTTTGTCCATGCTTACCAAATTGTTTCAGAGTTCTCAATAGCTTGATATATGTTGTTTAGGATTTCCCTCTTCATAAATTGAGTTATTTGTGTTATCTTATATGTTTTCCCAAAATCTGAAGGTGAATTTCTAAAGTTAAAAGCTCTTATGCTCTCTATGTTTCACTGGAATGTTTATCTTGGATGTTTATCAGTTTAAGTATTGTTCATTGAGCTTAATGGTTTTCCCTACCTCATGATTTGTAACTTTTAACTATATATGTTTAAGACTTCTTATTTTTTCCCAAACTTGATGTTCACTACACTTCATACATCACCTTAAGGATCCATTAACCTTGCTATATCGGCCCTGCAACACGCTCCCTTGACTTCATTTGACTCCATAGCCCAATGGATTTGACATACTCTCACTCCACCTATTCCACTTGACCATCTTACCCAACCAAAACAATCAAAAAACCCTACACTTCACAACTAGCCTAAAATCAAAACCCTAGAGAAAAAACAACACATCCTTTGCACCCAATAAAGAGATCCCTCTCTGATTCCAGGAAGGCTAGGTCCTCGGACTCTAAAGACAGGTTCCATGTTACCCTGTTATTTGGTCTACCAATTTGCCAAATCACAGGACCCTAACACATAAAACTGGAAAATTTTGTAAATACCAATACATCAAAACATGAGAAGATCATAGATCTATTTCATTATATATAACAACAGCATCTAATTACAATATATTGAGGGAAGGGTCACTCAAGTTAGGAAAAACAAGCCTCCAATGATAAAATACACCCAAACATGAAATGTTGTTGCTACTCAAAATGTTGGAGGATCGTGACAATGCAGTCCCAGTGAGTGTCACTACTACTAGAAAATAGAAATAGAAATATATACTAATATAATGCTAAAAAAGTGTTGGGATCATAGATCTAAGCTCCCAAGCACAATTCCAAGACAACCAAGAAATGGTTTCTGGAAATTCACAAAATGCAAAAATGCCAAAATGTAGACCTAGGGCTGAATAATGCTCTGCAACTAGATAACTACTAGGAGGTGGCTAATATGATATAGAAATTTCTGATACTACTTCAATAGATATCCCAGATGAAGGGCTTCTCCCCTCACTGGGAATCTAACTCACAAACTTGGGCACTAAGCCCTCCATTGCAACTGCCCTACAAAATAACACAGTTTCTGAAGGAGACTGTGATGTAGGTGATGGCTACTTCTTGGCCCGATGCCAGATGGTGAAATAATTTTGAAAGAGATTCCTTACTAGCCTCCCAAATGAAGGGTTGCTCCCTTCATTAGAAAACAAGCTCAGAAACTGGGTCTCTCAACCCTCCACTACTACTACCCTACAAACAACACAATCTTGAAGGACACTATGATGTGACTAATGCATGAAGCTTGGCTTGATGCCAAATAGTGGAAATATAGCTCAATGTACCTCTTCTGAGTAGGCACTCGAAGTCCCCTGAGGATGAGGGTGGGATTTCTGCTCAAAAACACACTTGTGTGATACAGCACAACAAACTTCGCTAAACAGCTGAAGTGTGCAAAAATTCATAAAATACCAAGACATAAACAATAATCAGAATGCCTTATATGGCTTTCATCCCCTTCCTTTTATGCTTGGTGAGCTTCCTCACCATGGGTCCCACTCATTAAAGTTGATACTCTCATGCATACACTCCTCCATCATAACTACGTTTTCCTCCATTAACACTCCACTACCTCCATGACAACGTTGTTGATTTGGTCAACTTTGACCCTGTCCACATGCTTTAGCCCCTATTCACACACAAATGTGTTTTATTCAGCTAATACAATGATCCACATTCACATTAGAAGTGGTTTTATTCCTAATAAAGAGATTTATGGGTCTCTTTACCCACTTATTCATCTATCTTTTTATAAAAAGAAAAAATGTATATTGCAAATAGGTGAAAGCTAATTAGGAATATTACACTAAACGAGAGGACTGTTCCTAGATAAAACCAGCATGCACCTCAAACTAGTAATAAAACGCCCAGAATAAATCCTCCTCAGATAAGACAAAGAGAACAGAGAGGCCCTGATGAGCAGATTAGCCCTCTATTTCAGGAGATTTATGTTGATGAAGATGGGGAAATAGCTGAAAAAGTAAAAGAAGACCAAATAAATTTAATGGGTGTAAATGAAGATGATACTATTTTTCTCACTCGGGAGGAACATGAATCATTCTTGTTGACCCAAACTGAGCTTGAAGCTGAAGAGTCTGATGAGTACAGACAAGGATTTGAAATTGCCATCATGGAAGTCCATAGGAAGTACAATTTTAGGCACAAGAAAAATTTAGAAATCTCCAGTAAAAAGAACACTGAAAAATCTACTAAGAAGGTCTCTGAATCTGATCCTAAGAAAAATACAGAAAGTCTTAAGAAAGGTGTATATAATTCAGGAAACAAGACCACAGAAAGCCCTGCTGAAAGAACAACTGATATTTCGTCCAAAACTGCACAAGTTGATGTCCCTACCACTAGTCAACAAACAAAACTTGTCACAAAGGTAGTTGTTGAAAATTATGATTTTTCAAATCTTCTTAAGAGCCAAACATCATTTAGTATTGAAAATGAACTTGCCAAACTAAAAATTTCTATCACCTTAACTAAATTAATAAACAAAAATGTGTACATGCCTCAGGTCATGAAAGCATTAAACAAAGGGGAAAACACAGATACCGTTAATCTGAATGATGATCAACTTGAACTTTTGTTGGACCAGAAGTTGATGGTAAACCACAAGAAGGAGGTGTACCTCCATTTTATGTTAGTCTCAATGTTCATGACAAGATTCTCCACAATGCAATGTTGGATTCAGGTGCATCTCATAATTTAATGTCAAAAGTTTTTATGGAGAAACTTGGCCTTGAAATTACTAGGCCTTACAAAGACTTATATTCATTTGATTCTATCAAAGTTATATGTTTAGGTCTTATTAAAGATATCTATGTCACTTGAGCTCAAATCCTGGCTAAGAGTCTAGTAATGGACACAGTAGTAGCAGACATTACTCCTAATTATGATATGTTGTTGTCATGATAATGGGGAGAAATGTTACAAGGAACCCTTCAAATGGACATGTCTTATGCCACAATACTAGTATTTGTTTAAAAGAGAAGATTTTATAGGGAAACCTTGATGAAGTATATGGTGATTTTCCCAGATAAACCACATAACTACCCCTTTTACTCTGTTCATTCTAACCTTGACTCCTTCATTATTTATAATGATGGAGACATAGATGCACAATTTACCAAGGTAGAAAACTACTCTGTTGAAAAACAGGAAAACCCAAAGAAATTTGTACTGCAAAACACTGAAACTGATCCTTTTTGGAACAATATTTTTGATGGCTCATGTGGCAAAGTAGGCTCAGGGGCTGGTGTCTGGGTGAGAAATACAGAGAATAATCATGTAGAAGGTCATTCCTACAAACTTAACTTTCAGCACACTAATAACATAGCAAAATATGAGGCACTTATCTTAGTGTTTCAATTGCTAAAAAGGTTGGTGTTGGGCCATAATTGTGAATTATGGATAAATCATGCTTCCCTAGAAAGGTGCTAGTCTAGAACAACAGGTGAAAGAATATAAGACTATTTTTCCTAACTCATAATAGATACATAGAGAGGATTGGAGGCTTACTTGATCAGTGGCTTCCAAATGGCTCCTTTTGTCGCTTCTGTTGCGGCTTCAAATTCAAGAGCTTTTGTGTTGAATGCTTCCTGCAAGAAAGAACAATGAAACAGCATAAGATGCAATAATATAGATATCTATTCAAGTTAGTTAGCTAAATCAGTAAAGCATAAACCATATACATCAACCAAGATCTTGTAATATGGAAAATCAAAGCCAATATAGGTGCATGTAGGGAAAAATAAGCAGCATTCTTTATTGATGATAGAAGGAGAGGTTACAACCAAATGACTAATTTGAAGTAACCCTTCAAGCAACGTCCCTAAGCCTCATGAGAGTATAAATCTCTCCAGCAGTAGCTATACAAATCTAGCTCTCAATTGAAAATTATCCAGCATTTCTCTACTCAAATTCTTCCTCTCAAACACTCAGATCTGTGTTCAATTTATAGATGAACTGTAGGTAGTTTTTCAATCAATGACTTTCCAATAATAGGCAATACATGTTTCCAGTCATGTAGATGTCAAATGGACACTTGGATCTGAAGCTTGACGCATGTGAACTCTTCTAGAAGGCACTGGCCAAGTGGAGATTCTAGAACAATGAGAATTTCACTCCCAATGTGACCAACGCACCTGTGAATGTCGGGAAGTTCTTTGCAGAGCAGCCGTGCATGGGGCTACCTACATATGCAATGCACGTAGGCCCCTTAGAGCCTGTGTTGGTGAGCTCTCATATGCTATATAATAAGCTTCAAACCTTGGAAACCTTTGCTTGATGAAAGTCTTGCTTGATTTGTCTTGTTCTTGCCTTAGGGCATGTAGCAACTGAAATGATAGGGAATGATAGACCCTTGATTATTGGTCCTAGAGATGATGCACAGTTAACCAGGTCATTGGGAATTGTTCCCAAATTGACTTATAATAGTTGGGATCTAAAAGAATTTCAGTTCACAGATATTTTGAATTAATCATAAAACAGACCAAAGGAGAATATGCTACAAAAAATCTTAGATTGATAGCATACAGAAATGTAGTGCTTGAATTTCTAAGAAATTTTGATGAGTATTATCTTGTGGTCATTCCATGAAATCAGAATATCCTAGCTAATGGTTTGGATTTTCCAGCAAGCACTTGTAAGTTGCCTCATCCCAACAGACAAAATGCAGTGGAAGCTAAACACTGTCTAGTTGTACCTGATAACATGAGATATTGGCAAGTATTTTGGAATGACAAACATATTGAAATTTTCTTACAATCAAAGGATGAGTTCAAAGATAGAAATATAGTTTTGTATTGTGAATTGGAAAATCAAACTGATGTATAGGTTAGTATAGATAAACAGTTTGATGTTTCTGATGTAAATATTTCAGCAAATAAAGTTGTACATAAACCAAAATTGCATGAAAAAGACCCAGAAAAAGAGGAATTTGAAGTACTTCAGCTTAAGGATAATGTCCTACCTAGAGGTCTTGTCCCATTAGAAGAACTTTTTGATTTCAACGATGTAGAAAAAAATCCAAAAATTGAACCCATAGGAGGAAACATAGAAGAGTGTAACCTAGGTAGTGAACATAATCCCAAAATGATAAAGCTATCAAAGTCACTGCCTATTGTTACAAAGCAAAGGTACATACCCTTGTTCAAAGAATTAATAGATGTTTTTGCATGGAGTTATGAAGATCTGAAAGCCTATGACACTAGTATCATATAGTATAAAATACCAATCAAAGAAGATCAAAAACCATTTAAACAAAAATTGTGTAGGATAAATCATGTCCTAATGCCTTTGGTTGAAAATTAAGTAAAGAAAATGTATGATGCTAAAATCATAGTTCCTATTAGATATTCTAAATGGGTATCTAACATTGTGCCTACAAGAAAGAAAACTGGAGAAATCAGATTATGCATTGATTTCATAAATCTAAACAAGGTCTCCTTAAAAGATAACTACCCACTACCAAAAATGGATCACATATTACAAAGGGTAGTAGGTTCTAGTAGGATTTATTTATTAGATAGTTTCTCAGGTTACAACCAAGTCTTAGTGCATCCTAATGATCAGGATAAAACTGCCTTCACTACTCCATGGGGAACTTTCATGTATGTGAAAATGCCTTTTGGGTTAATGAATGCTAGAGCCACTTTCCAGAGAGCAATGGATATTGCTTTTGCTAATGCAATTGGGCATTTTATTGTGATTTATCTTGATGATGTTATTTTCTGTTCAGAAACTGATGAGGAACACTTGGCACATCTAAGAAGAGTCTTTGAAAAATGTATAAGGTTTGGCATCTCATTAAATACTAAGAAAACACTTTTTTATCTTGAAGAAGGAAAGCTTCTTGGTCATATTATTTCTAAGGATGGTATTAGGATTGATCCTAGTAGGATTGATGGTATACTTAAAATTGGTCACCTAAGAAACCTCAAATAACTTCAGTATATTATTGGTAAAATCAATTTTCTAAGGAGATTCATTCCTATCCTTGGAGAACTTCTTAGAAACATTACCAACATGCTTAAAAAAGATTCAAAAATCCAGTGGAATATTGAACCTAAACAATCTTTTGATCTAGCCAAACATGCATTGACAACAGCTCCAATGCTAATTAGCCCAGATTTTACCAAAGATTTCATAATCTTTTCCTTTGCTCTGAACATACTATTGCAGTTGTCCTATTGCAAAAAAATAGTGAAGGATTTGAACAACATATTGCATTCTTTATTAAAGCCTTAAGGGATGCCTCTTTGAAATACAACATTATGGAAAAACATTCTTTTTCATTGCTCAAAGCAATAAAATATTTTAAAGTATATATTTTACACTCCCATATTATTCCTTATGTACCTAATTTAGTGGTCAAAGACATTTTAACACAGAATGGACCTGATGGAAAGCGAGGAAAATGGATTGCCATCATTCTAGAATACGACTTAGAAATCAAGCCCACCAAATTGATTAAAGGACAAGGACTGGCCAAAATGATGGCTAAGTTTCGATTTTCAAGCACTGGATATCAATATGGTTTATTCAATGGATGATAAAGAGGAATAAGTGACTCCATAAATTGATGAAGCATTCCTAATCTCCCAGTGGTATGTAAACCTCTTATATTCTTTATTCAACTTAAATGATCCTCCTGGTCTAACCAAAACAAAAGCAAGATTTCTGAAGTTGAAAGCAGTTAATTTTTTCATTTTAGAAAATGTCTTATACTGGAAAGATGCTGGGGGTATTTTAATCAAATGTTTGTTAAATGATGATGCAGAAAAATTCATGCAGGACTTCCATGCAGGTGACTGTGGTGGACAACTTTATTGGAAAACCACTAGAAATAAAATCCTTAGTGCTGGTTTTTATTGGCAAACTCTGTTCCATGGCATATAGAGGATGGTAACTGCCTATCATAAATGCTAAATATTTGAAGGAAAGATAAAATTGGTTCCCCTGCCATTAAAGCCTATTTCTATTTAAATCCCTTTCCAACAATGGGGATTAGATTTCATTGGTGAAATTCATCCTCCCTCCTCTGCTCAGCATAAATGGATTCTTACTGCCACTGTCTAATTTACCAAATGGATAGAAGCCACTCCTTCAATAAATACAACTGATTTTGTCATTATTTAATTCCTTGAAACTAATAACCTTTCTAGATTTGGCTATCCTAGAAAACTCATCACTCATAGTGTTGCAGCCTTCAAGTCTAAAAAAATTATTTATTTTTGTCATAAATGCCACATTACTTTGGGACATTGAACAACTTATTACCCTTAGGGTAATGGGTTAGCTAAATCCTCAAAATAAAATTTTGGTGAATATCATCAAAAAGTTATTAGAAGAAAACAAGAAATATTGGCATAACAAGTTGGTCAATGCACTTTGGGCTGGAAGACTTACTACCAAAAAATCAATTGGCATGTGTCCATACTAGTTGGTCTATAGAATGGACACAGTCTTTCCACCCACTTTAGGAGTTCCAGTCATGAATATTATTCAAGAAATACAGGCTGAAACAAATTATGAACAAAGAGGGATCTATCAAACTATTCAATTACAACAAGCTAGATAAGAGGTATATAACAGAACCCAAGTTGTTCAGGAAAATATTAAGAAGATCTTTAACAGAAGAACAAAGGCTGATGATTTCAATCTAGGAGACAAAGTTTTGAAATGTGAGTCTAGAAGAGAAGACAAAGGTAAACATGGAAAATTTGACAACCTTTGGCAAGTACCATACATTATTGATGCTTTCAGGGTAAATAATGCATATTTCCTTAAAGATATAGATGGAACAGAGATACTTGGAGCTCCTATCAATGGCAGGATGTTGAAGCATTACTTCTCTTAAGAATACAGTTTAATCATTCATCATTATGAATACCATAGTTTTTACATTTTGTAATTGGATAACTTATTAAAAAAGGTTGAAGCCCACAGAGAAGGCCCTAAGCCTAGTTTGATGAGCTATCATAAAACAAAAAAATAAATCAGGTGAAGACTTTGCAAAAATGAAATAATCAAGGCTACTGATCTTATGTTCTTGACACTTCACTTGGAGAAGTGCCATCCCCAGTTGGAGCCACTGTTAGGGTCCTATAAATTATAGGATCTCAAGGTGATTGAGTAATTTTTAGTTGTAATTTCATATTGTACATGATTCTCAATTTTCAAATGTTTTCCAAAAAAAATGAAAAATAAAAGAGGGTGTCTTAAAAAAAAAGAAAAAGTTGAAAAGAATGAAAGAAAAAGAAAATAAAATAAAACCCCACAAAAGAATAATACTGAAAGTGTTGCAAGTCAAAATTCCACTACCGATAAGTTAGTTTTTTCAATTAATACAGTTTAAGCATGATTGAACAAGTTTGAATTTCTGTTAAACGGGATAGTGAATAACGACCTACCAAACAATTTAATCTTGTTAAGTCAGTAGCTAGGTAGAAATGAAATTGATTCAACAATATAATTTGAATCAATATGTGAAATAAGGGATAGAGTAGGATAGATTTTCATAAAAAAAATGATCTGGGTCTGCTAGTTCAAATGCACCCTTTAAAAGAAAATAAGAAAATTTAGATTAGAAGAAAGGGTAGGTAGAAAGAGAAGGTGACTTTGGAAAAGGAAAATTTTTATCCTAAGTTGCATTGCGAAGATATTTTTATACGATGGAGAAGGCAAAGTGATATTATTTTTATCCAAAGTTCAAAGGTTCGATTCATAAAAGTGTATTTATCATATTTCATTATTATACCTATGTCTTACCCTTACCTATCACTCTGCCCACATTTTATTTATTTCCCAACCCTGCCATCCATCCTATCACATCTTATTAATGCCCCTCCACCTTTTCTGTCATCTAAACCAATCCCCATTGATCGGGCAGCTAATATTCATCTTTTCCCCCCACCCCACACCATCCGAACTTTATTTTCGGTGGGGGGATGGGGGTCTGAAGTCAGCGGTATTGGAATAGTACCCACAATAGATGTGGTAGGCGCAGGAAAGTTCGCACCCCCCCCCCCCCCCACCAAAGCCGCATACCGCGTGCTACACCCTCCAAAAGTGGTATTCTCGGCCAACATAAAACCACCCTTCCAATTGTTATCCTTCTGCCTATCCTATCACGCCACCTCATCCACCCATTTTCCATCCAATCAACTTCGCTCCCACCCAAATCAGTCTGTTGCATAATTAAATGTGTTTAACCGTTAATCAACGAACTCGTGCCATGAACAACAGGAACCTAAGAAAAACCATAAAATGCATTCCTCTCGCATGTTTTAAACTTTACTATGCTCTCTAATTACCACCCCTACAACAAATTTTTCAATTTTACAGGTAAAGCGCGGTAATCATAGTGTTTTATATCGTTTCATAGTCTTCCTCACCTCAACCCTACCTCTGCACTCTGCAAACCGTCACTATCAGCAAAATTAATCAATTATATAGCCTGAACCAATCATGCCTCCCAAGAAGAAAGGTAAAGAACCATTCAATCCTATGGTTCACCTTCCGATTGACCTAGATCATATTAGCATACCATACAAGGATTTTAATATCCATGAGACCCTCTGTGAGTTTGATCTTTTTGATGTTTACTATTGGTTAGGTGACAAATTAATATATGGTGTTGATGACATTGGTCTGTGGGACACAAATCTACCCCACTAAATTTTCCCTAAAACTCACAGTGCCCCAGAATTCATCAGCAGATGGTGCACATGCTACATTCCTAACCAAAGAGATATATTTGCCCCTACTGGTGAAGTTTTGTTCACAATTAAAGCCCAATCCATCATCCAAATGATGTAGGGACCCTCAACAAAAAACACTACACCATTTTACCAAGAAGCCCTCATAGACCTATACGAAAAGATATATTTTGGCAAGAGAGCCACAACCCTTGAGTTTTTCTTGATTGAAAATACCCCTTTCCCCAAGAAAAACCCTCCATATCCCTCATCCTTATTCCCTGAAAGAACCCAAAAAATAGCCACAGACCTAGAATATCTTCTTGCTTATTACTCTAACCAATGGATAGATGAGGTAATTATAGGCTTCTCTACTATAGTTTCCACAGTTTTCAAGCCCACTATCATGTTTTATTTTAGCTAATTCTTAATTGAAAGCATCCATGACCAATTTTTGAAATTCCACACAGAGGGAGTATTTAAATATACTTTTGTCATTGCCTAAATTTTCTTATGTTTTTAGGTAGAAATATTTCAGTTTGGTATGAAGAAGATGGATGAAGATGGACACCCACAGTCTGTCATTTTTTGGACCACCTTATTGATGAAAGAGAAAGAAGAATACAACTACAAGAAGTTCATTGAGCTATTTTTTCATCCAGCTATGAGTATTCTAAATGGCACAGTTGAGTCGGGAATAGGTGAAGAGATTAAGAGAATTATGCATCTTTCAGATCAAGCCATAACAATACACTGGTATTTATACAAGAATTATACAGAGCTGAGATTATATGGGTGTGAATTTCCTCCTTACAAGTTACCAAAATTCCTCTCGATGAGTATTTTTTCCCTGGACTATATCAGACAAATGTTAAATGCTGATGAGTTGCATTTTGTATCTGCAAAGAAGAAATCACAGTTCATGATAAAATTTGAGATAAGACCATTTATATGCAACAGTAGGGTAGTATGCGATGAAGCTCATAAGATACTGAAAGAAATGAAGTTTTCTCCCAGATTTACATGGTCTTATTACCCAATTGGTTTCATTTCTAAACTAAGGGTGGAAAACAAGTATACACCCTAAATTCATACACAAAGGCCAGAAATAGAACAATTCAGGAATCAGACAAAATGGGTAGAGAATAATTTGCAGGAGGCAAAGGATCAAGCAATATATAGTTCAGGATTACAAACCCCTCTACCACAGTAAAAAAAAATCAAAAAAGACAAAAAATAAGCAACAGGAAAGAGGTAGATGGAAGATCAGTCACCTTCAGTGACTGATACTTCTAATAAATAGTTCAAGATGAAGTATAGGAAAAGGGCTAGGATACACATGGACATTGATCAAGGAAAAGAGATAGAGCAGGAGACCATCATCCACATCATGGATACTCCATGATCATCTCCATTGGGAGTTAAGCCCATATCCTCCCCTAATACCTCAACTACTATGTTAAATCAACAGCATTCCGTCCAAACATACACATCTAGTGCTATTGCAGGAGAAAGGGAGAAGACAATGTTTGATATCTTCAAGGAAATCAAACTAAAGAATGAAATCTTAAAGAATAGTACCTACATCCAATTCTAGAAGAAAAACTCTAGCTCACAAAGCAGATTATTATCAGATTTTGATTCAGAAAAGGGGAAAATGCATATGGAATTCCTAGAAGCCCAATTCAAAAACACAAGATAGCAGTAGACTACAAGCAAAGTTCATTTAAATTCAACATGAAGGACATTCATCCCATCGACCAGATGGAAATGCACAACCAGACAAGTTAAATGATCTCTTCCACATTGACTAACACAAGAATGAATTTATCTAAGTTGCAGGTCTCCTTAGAAAATGCACAGTCACCACTTAAAATGGAGAAGATCTCTTCTATGTCCAAGGATACAAGGATAAAATCCTTGGAAGATTTGTTTGCAAGGATAGGATATAACCCCTAAAATCTACAGGCTGAGGAAGATATAATTAAGAAGAAAAATGCAGATATATCATCATTAAAGAAGCAGCTAAAGATGCCGGCCACAGAAGACCCACTTACAAAAGAAATAAAGGAGACAGAGTCCCAGAAATCTAAGATGATGAAACTCATCATGGAGCAGATTTCCCAACTAAAAAATATGGAGATTGAAATGGAAAAGATGGTCAAAGAAAAAGAGAAGGTTGCCAAAACTTCTATTGTTCCTTTAAAGGTTGTACCCCTTACAACCATTCCTACATCAACAAATTCAACAACCAATACAGGAGATGTTGCAAATCATATTGCAAAATAAATGGAAAACATGTCATTACAAACAGAGGAAATCAAAATATTACAGGCTCAATACAATATTTTACAAGATCAGATGGTAAAGACTGAGATGGCTCATGCAACTGAATCACAAAGAAGTTATAAGTAGATAGAGAGTTTACAGAAATCTCTAAAGGAACCCTCTACTGGAAATACCTTGGGGAATATTAAAGAAATCATATGGACCAGCATCACTGAATCCATGAATGAAATTTAGCCATATATCCGGATTATTTTTTAGCAAAAGGACCTCATTGAGAAAGCTAATAAGGCCATTTCAAATATGAATAAATATCTAGGAGACATGCCTGATACAACTAACAAAATAATTAAGTTTTTAAATTCCATAAATAGATATGAACTTGATTATCTCGGAATACATGACAGGACAGAAAGAATTTTAGAGGTGAAAAAAGTCCTTACACTAAGGAAATTGGTGCAACAACTTGAGGAAAAGTGTAATGGATTGGAAATTGTAGTCAGTAGGTTCTTCAATAGAATTTATCCATTAACTAAAATGGATATGCCTTATATGTTTTTTATCAATGACAACTAATGGCCATAGATGATTATGTGAAGAAACTCAAGGAAATTCCAAAGGACACAACAAAATTTTCAAACATTAAAGGGCAATGACAGGGAGAGCTTTTATGGAAGCTATGAGTAATGATGTTTTCATCCAACATGAGATAAAGCATATCTTTGTGGTTAAACCCAATTTTTGTAGATACACAGAGGTAGATGAGATCTATCGGAAGGCAAACAAGATACTTCTTCCTGATGAAGATCGGTGGTAAAAGTTGTGTGAGTACTAGGAGGAGTGAAGAGTGGCTACAAGTAGCACAATGGCTAGCACAACAAACAGTTTAACGTGCAGCAAACAGTTAAAATGTGCAGCAACTGTTTCCAAAAAAAAATTTCCAGATGTCCATATATCTTCAAATGACTCCACCTTTTTGGATCACGTGGTCAAATACTGTTATGTTGTAATTAATAAAAAGATTGTTTGTTTTGATACAACATTCTTTGTAGAATTAGTTTAAATGCTTCATGCATTCGAAGTATTAGGGGTTGGACTCTGATCATTGTAATATTTTATTTTTAATTAATAATTCATTTAGAATTAAGGATCCAATAACTATAACTAGCTTGCTTTGTGATTTCTCTTTGAAAATTTGATGCAACATCAATATTTTATTTGACTCCATAGCCCAATGGAAAATAATTAACTCGAAAAGATCACATACCCAACCAACCAACCCCACAAAAAAAAAAAAAATGAACACTATCATAACTAGCCTAATATCAATTAAGGAAATAAAGCTAGATTATATAGAGAGAGAACTCTCTGAAGATGGCAAGGCTACATCCTAGCTTTAAAATTGGTTTGATGTTGTCCTATATAATAATTCTTTCCAATATTTAAATTATAGAATGATAACACGTAGTAAGCCTATAGCTTATGGTAGGGTCCTTTTCTAAATATTGTAGTCCTTAGAGATATATTTTGAGCGAGGTATCGTAGGCACCAAACAAAGATAGTATGACCAAGTTATGACCATGGGAAGTTGGCTGCCAAATTAACCCCCACAGGGCCCACAAACGCTTGTTGTTCCATATCTTGGGGTTAGGGTTTTGGTTGTTTAGATTTTTCCCTTGTTGTTAAATAATAAAAAAGGCCCTTGAACCTCATTGTAACATAGTTCAGAGGCATGTACCTACCACATCTCTTCTTAGAGATAAGCTACCATCACTTGAGCTAGTTTATTTCCATTTTGTATGTAAGAATATTTAGGTTCTTTTATATTAAAGAAATGAATTGTTGTTTCAATTACATATCTGTATGTATGGTTATATTTGTATTATGTTGCATTCATGCTTAAGTTCATATAAGTGATATCAGAGCAGTCTTCTCTTTCTCTATTTTTCTTTGCATGTCCCCAGCGAGGTCAGGGTATAAGGAGTTAGGGCTTAAAATCGTTGAAAAGTTTGCAAGACCAGCCTTGCAAACCTTGATGACCTCCCACGTCAGAAGAAAATAAAGACGAGGGAGCAGGATATCCTTTCAAAATATTTCTCGAACAAGCCCTCGAGCGACAAAGGAACTTGATGATGGACAATTTTTCCCAGATCCTTCGGCAGCTACCCACAGGCGACACATCTTCTTCTAGCAGCCACTCTGGAAGCACCACTCCCTTTAAGGTACAATTTAACTTCAACATCCCCATATTCGAAGGTCAGATAGATGCGGATGTCATAGATAAATGGCTAAATCTGCTAGAATTATATTTTTCAATTCATGATTATTCCAACCTGGAAAATATTACTTTTGCACTCCTTAAATCAGTCCCCCACGTCAACAACTGGTGGGAAACCTACTAAGAGAAGAGGAACCCTCACTATTTTCAGCCATACCCACTTGGAACTATTTCCGGATGACCATAAAGGAGAAGTATTACCATTTTGGGTGTTCTGAGGATAAATACATAAAGTGGACCACGCTGCGGTAGGGAAGGACCAATACATGCCAGAGTTCACAAATATTTTTCATACCCTTCGCACGAAGTTGGGTATCAAGGATTATGGGTGACATTTGGTACTCAAGTACCACGTCTGTCTACACAAGTACATCCAATACAAGATGAAGTTCTTGTACATCTCCTCGATCGATGCTCCTTATCGATATGTTGTCAAGATTGAGCAAAAATTCAAGTGGAATAAGTGATACTTTGGATCAGTGAATACAAAGTAAGGGAAATGAGACCCCAAACTATAGTACAAAGAATAGCACCAAGGCGAGGCAACCCATGACAACTCATTGATGCCGCAAGCAAAGAAAAAACCATGAACAAAAAGAAAGACACGAGAAAATGGTGTGAGTTCTGTAAGATCCCCACTCACAACACAAGTGAGTGTCGGGCCAAGCAGTTACTCGTGGCTGAGTTGAAGGCTTATGAATTAGATGCATGTTCTAACTTTGAGTCATAAACTGAAAAGGGGAATGATAAGGGAAGAATATTATTGATGTAGAGAATAGTGCCATTGTTGCCACCGTAGGGATCTAGAAGAATGAGCCCGAAGATCCAGAGGAGGGGGAGTGCCTCTTCCACTCACAGATGTGGGTGAAGGTTTCTCCACTACATTTCATTATCAACATCGGGAGAAAAAATAACCTCATTTCTGTAGAGGTCTTCAAGCGGCTAGTCCTACTGACCATAGCACAACTGCAGTCATACACCATTGGGTGGCTTCACCAAGGACAAGATCTCCATGTCAGCCAGTGGTGTTGCCTTTCCTATGATATCAAGGCCTTCACAGATGAGGTACTGTTTGGTGTTTCTCCTCTTGAAATTTGTGACGTATTATTGGCCCAACCATACTTGTGGAAGTGACATGTTGTGTATGAGACTAAGAATCACACTATTATTATTACTTTGGGAATTAAGTTGTACATGACACCACAGGTATCACCACCTACCATTATTTTTGTTATCACTAAGAAGAAATTTAGTAATATCATTTCCTAGACTGGGAAATTTGTTTTCCTTATGATTCACCCTCAGGGAAAGAAGACGATTGTGGTCACGTTCTTTAGACAAGGCTCCTCCGCACATCAACAATAGATGGACAAGGTAGTGGAGGAGTATAGGGACATCTTCACCTCACCCACAGGGGTACCTCTACACTGTCAGGTCAAGCACTCCATCAATCTAATCCTGGGCCCACCACTACACAATGGACCGATCTATCGACACTCGGTTCTAGAGAATGATGAAATCAAGAGTCAAATTCAGGAGCAATTGTAGAAAGGGAACATCATGCCAAGTTCATCGCCCAGTGGGAGCTTGATCGTGTTGGTACAAAAGAAGAAAAGGACCTGGAGACTCTATATTGACTATCATGCGTTGAACAAGATCACTGTCTAGAATAGGTATCCAATCCCACATATTGATGACCTTCTAGACCATCTTAAGGAGTTTAAATATTTCAGTAAGAATGAGTTAATGTCCAGTTATCAATAGGAACCAATCAAACCCTCAGATGTGTGGAAAATTTCCTTCAAATCCAAGGAGGGAATTTTCGAATGGTTGGTCATGCCTTTTAGGTTAACAAATACCCCCACAACCTTCACTAGGTTGATGGATGACATCTTGTGACCCTTCAACAACTCATTCGTGGTGGTGTATTTGAATGAAATTCTGATCTTCAACTAGAGTTGGGAAGAGAACCTCCACCATATTCAGCAGGTCCTCCAAACCATGTGACAAAAAAATTTGTGTGCCAATTTGGAGAAATTCACTTTTGGTATGATCTGGGTTAAATATATCGGGTACATCATTGATGGGATGGGTGTGCATGTGGACCCAACCAAGATACAATTCATTTAGTATTTTCTAGCCCCAACCACTCTAACAAAGCTCCACAGGGTTCTGGGTCTTGCCAATTTCTACAGCAGGTTTGTGTTGGGGTTCTCTCATATCACTTGGCCTTTAAGTCAAGTCACCAAGGGCAGAGAAAAAACATAATTCTTTTGGTACAGATCCCAGCATAATTCATTTTCTAAGTTGAAGCATCGCCTCTTCTTGACACCAATGCTTACATTACCATACCTGCAACCAACATTTGAGATTGAGACATATGCCTCTGACTATGCTATTGCTGAATTTTTTACTCAATAGGGGAATCCAATGGCATATCACAGTGAGACAATTTTAGACATCATATGAAAGTATCCCACTTATGATAAAGAGATGTATTCCATTGTGTAGGCCTTCCAATAATGGAAGCATTACATTTTGGTGAAGGAAATTGTTATCCACACAGACCACCAACCCTCGTAGTTCATACTGACACAAGGGAATTTGTAGAACCATCGCCATCATAAATGGTCCACGTGCCTACAATAGTTCCATTTAAACATTAAGTACAAGAAGGGAAACACTAATAATGTTGCAACATGCCTCAGCTGACCGTTGATCATGGCACTGACCACTGTGCTCGACTCTTGTGGGCATGTGACTTTGGGGTGGATGTATCTTTACAAAAGCGATCCATAATTCGATAACACATACCAGACGCTCTTGGAAGGCAAGAAAGTTCCAAATTTTCATCTCCAAGATGCACTGTTATGCCACTTGGGACACCCCTATGTTCCTTCAGGCGAGTGTGCCAAGATGATTCGGGAAGCACACTACAATCTGTTTGTTGGACATTTCAGAGTAGAGAAAATAGTGGCAGTGCTGCAGAAGTATTATTATTGTATGAACCTTCAATAGGATGTTGGTAAGTACATCAGATCCTGCATGGCTTGCTGATGAGCCTCAATATTGTAACAAGAATGTTGCAACTCCCAAGGCTACCAACTTTAATTATCAACCCAGGGTTCGTACAAACTTAAGAGGTATCGACACTATATGTGGAGCATACAATGTGTCATTGTTTTGTTGATATGATGTAATGGAGTGAATATCATGAAATCAAAGCCCAAAATAATTGCAAAAATAGAAGTGTTTCTTTGAAAATAAATTAATCCTAGGCAAGAACAATAATTTTTAATTGAAATCCTAAGAGCATGAATTCAAATAAATAGGCCTAATATACTTTGTAAAAATGCATGTCCTAAGTGGTGTTTATTATTCCTCAACAATGAATTTAGAACCTAGGGGTCATGATTCAAGCCTAAGAGACAAAAACCAAGCTTTGGCAACAGATCTGGTTGAGTTTACACGTGATACAATAGTTCTATAGGAAGTCCTGGTTTTGCTACAAGAAGTTTTGTTTCGCTACCGGAAGTCATTTTTAGGAGATAAATCACTGAATGACTAAGTAAATCAAATGAAAATGGGATGGGACTAATTTTTTTAGTAATCAGGATGCGTTAGGTCTCCATTCCAAGTGGAATCACTCCAAAGTATCCATGTTCACACGTGCTAAAAAATAACAGAAAATTACTACTCTAAAATCTGGAAATTCAAGAACACAGAAAAATTTAAGGATGGAAATTTATCTTAAAGTTTAGAAACCTTGGAGAATCCCACTACTCCATAATATGCAATCTGTAAAATGTTTGAAGATATTTTTGTAAAAATATTCAAAATTTTAATAATTTTATATAGTATCTATATAATGTTTTTACGATTTTGAGGGTAAAATAATTTCATACTATAAATTTTGGGTGAATCATTTTTAGAAAAAAATGGAAATTAGTGAATCTTTTTTTTTGAAAAAGTATATAAATTAGCTCACATGCGAATATTAGCCCCTAAAATTTTCCTCGTTCAAGAACTAGTGAGCTAGTTAATATATAAAATGCCCAACGTAATAAAGTGCAAATGAAATGGGGTAGATTATGTTATTAACTTTATATTATTATGAAATAATCCAAGTGGAATCAAGTCAAATGGAACTCATTAACCCATTCTAAAAAATAACAGAAATTTATTACTATTTCGCTACAAATCATTTCTAGAAATCTTATATTCGTGAACTAGTAACCAAATCCAAGTAACTTAATGATGAAGATGACCTTCCAAAGTTATTTTAGGGATGAATAATGATTTTGAATCTGTAAAAAACCTAAAAAATAACTCACTGCAATAATTTAACTCAATCCTACAGCAAGAAAAGAAACAATACTAAATACAAAAATATGCAAAAAAAAATAAAAGATGCATGTGAAAAGAACACAAATAAATTGTGGAAGAGGGATTTGAGGCTCCTAGGATGGAAAAGCCCAAGTAGGCTTAGAGTCCTATGGAATAAACCAAGGCTTAGAAGCTAAAAATGGAACCAAACTTCATTATTGAATCAATCCAAGTACATCCCTGCAAGAAATGAGAATGGAGTTGCTAAATAAAAAGTTTTCTCCATAAGAAGACTAACAAATGCATGCCCCTAGAGGCAAAATTGAATTGGTACTTATACAAAATGACGAGGAAGCACTCTCTTTGAAAGGAGGAAGCTTTCCCCTCCAAAATCCCTCAAATAGTGGATCTAGTTCCCAACACTAGGAGTTTGCATTAAATGACATGGATCACATTCCTAGATTTTCTCAATCATCAGAGTTAGAGAATTTCTCAATAATTTCATGATATTTGTTTCATTTATTCTCCAATATTGATCCTCCTATATTAGGGAGCAAGTCCCTAAATTATCTCCTTCTCCAAATCTTCATAATATTCCCAGTATTCTCACAATATCCTTCAAAAATAAATAATATTAGGCACAAATATTAAATTATCTCTAAACCTTCCTAAGAACATATTAAAGCTTAAAAAGAATTATTAAGTATAGAAGGAGAGATTTAATATATCCTTTATGTGCCTAAGAAAGGTTAGATGGGCCTTAATTTGTGTCTAATTTGAAGGCCCATTACCTGCACCATTGCCAAACTATCATCAAGAAGTAAGGCCTATATACTCCTCTTCCTACTCCTATTCGAACTTGGGAATCCATATCCTTAGATTACATATCGGGCTTTCCTTGTACTAAACATGGCAAGGAGTGTCTTTTCATGGCTGCCAACATATTCTCTAAGATGACCATTCTGGCGGCCTGTAAGAAGAGTATCGTAGCAAAAGCCATTTCCAAGCTCTTATTTGAACAAGTGTGGGTACACTTTGGGATCCCATAATCGATTATCTCATATCGGGACAACAGGTTCCTAAGTACATTTTGGTCAAGTATCTAGTCGACGTTGGATACCAAGCTCACTAAGTCCATGATATTCCACCCCCAAACTAATGGCCAAACAGAGGTTGCGAACGGGATGATCATACACATTCTACAATTGTACAACTCAAACCATCCACGCACATGGGATGAAAGCTTCCCATATTTCCGTCACAAATACAACAAAGCTCTCCATATATCGACTTTACACAACTCCTTTTAGGTGGGATTGGGATTCCAGTCATTACAACCCATTGATGTGGCCATGCCATTTGCAGCTACTCAGACATATTCGACTCATGTCCAGTCCGAGTCTGACAGGGATAACAACTTCATTGAGCACATTCAACACATCCTCCACCAGGTCCATGACATATTCGATAAAGCCAATGCTAAGTACAAGCAGTGACATGATCAACATCGAGCACCACACAAGTTCTAGGTGGGCGAAAAATTTGGCTACATTTATAG
The DNA here is from genome assembly GCA_034641835.2 of Pinus albicaulis. NCBI lineage: Eukaryota > Viridiplantae > Streptophyta > Pinopsida > Pinales > Pinaceae > Pinus > Pinus albicaulis. The sequence goes on along the minus strand of CM076576.1, from coordinate 100,560,244 downwards.
ACGGAGTGACCCACTGGGCCCCATCGCAAGCTTCATCTACTCCAATATTGGTCATACACCATAAGCAAGGATATAGGGGACAATGCCTTCGAGATCAACATTCCATCATTCCTTGGCCTTCACCCATTGTTCAATGTGGACCACCTTCAGCCATATTTTCCACCATTACTGGACACATATGACATTACAGAACAATTCACAACAACAAAGTTAAACCCATACGGAATGAAACATGCCACAAATGATCTTATCATGGACACACATATCAAGAACACTCGCCACCAAAGGATTTAGCTATATCGAGTTGTCAAAGCAGGACAACTCCTTCACCAAGGAAAGTGGTTCAGCAGGGACCAGGTTCAACAGAAATTTCCTCACCTCATAGAGGCTCTCCATGCAATGTGGATGATTGCTTCATAAGGAGGGAGGACTGATCTGTATGTATATTGGTGGCCATCTGCCTATTCCACATAGACCTCCAGTCAGTTTCACCAGTTTCCCTGTTTATAACATCATTTACTATTTTTAGCATTTTTTTGGATACTTTGAGAATAGTTTTTACCCCCTAAATGAGGTTTTTTTTTAGTTTTTCAACAACGCTGAAGCCATAGGAAGGGGCATGCCACAATTCCTGTAGTACTCAGAAATATATTTCCAACGAGGTATCGTACACACCAAACATAGATAATGTGACCAAGTTACGACCCCGAGAAGTTGGCTGCCCAACTAATCCCAACGGGGCCCACAAATTCTTGGTGCTCCATCTCTTGGGGTAAGCATTGCCACATGAAGAACTTGGATCAGAGTTTAGAGTGCATATAGCAATACCTTGGCATCCCACCCCCAACTAAAGGCACCCAAAGAAACAAGGAGCCTATTAATGTTGCACCCTCCACCTAGCCTGCTTCTATGTTTCCGGTTTCCTTGTTTCTTGTTTTTTTAATTTTTTTGCAAGACTAAAAAGGTCAACTTTTAATTTATTTGCAAGACTAAAAAGGCCAACTTTTTAGTTTTTGTGTGCTTAATTTTGGACACATGAATACTTTGCTATCTTATGCCTATGTACCAAAGTAAAACTTTTGGTTATGGTCTGGTCATCTTAGCTAAGAAAGCCATATAAATTAAATGCCTCTTAAATTCCATTTAATTTGATTAATTTTAAAAAACTTGTAATAAGATTTTTTTACCCCCACTTTACTATGGAGATTCTTAGCTTCCAATAAGCTTCTACTTTGCAATGGAGATTCTTAAACTTAAATAGGTTTTGTTACAATACCCTGGGCTAATACCATGGCTTATCAATACCACATAACCAAAAGTCCCCAACTCATTTCATATGTTACGTATTCATATCACATTTTTTTAATTAATCAAAGTAATTAAAAGGGAAGAAAGAGCATAACTACTTTTGTGGTACTACTATGAATATAATAGAGTATTATCCCTAGCATCCACCTAATGACTATTGATAATTAGAAGCCCTATTCCAAAATAAATAAGTCTATGGGCATGTGTGTGTCTATATATATATATAATCAATGTTTTAATAGAACCAACATAGATCCATTTTCACTAGTAAGAAATGATGAGACAAATCAAATCTCTTAAAACACAAACTTCTTTTTGACTGCAAAACTTAAGAAAAAGTTTATACTTTAAAAGATTTAAATTCTCTCAACATGTAATATATTGAGAATCAAGAACTAACATTAATTAAGATAAATAACATTAATTTTGTGTATAGAATTAAACCAAAATTTACTAAATAACACATATAAGAAGAGATACTAATCCTTTAAAGTATACTATTTGAATTGAAATAATTTTTAAATTTTAATATAAATTTTAGTTAATTTAGTCTTTATTTTCTTAAAATAAAATGAAATAATCAGATATTAAATAAATATTATTATGAACAACTAAATTATGATAAAAAGAAAAACCGGTTTTCCATGGGAAAGCATGGTTGAAGTATGTCAACCTCAGCTTTCAGATCCCCTCTTCTCTTCTTCCGACAAATTTTAATATATTGAAATCATTATATATAAAATTTCGGCCCACCCATTGACTGAAAAAGGAAAATATCATTTTTTATATTTAGTGCTTTGTCGTGGTAAACGAGGGACAGGAGATTCGATTGTGTCATAACATTTGTAAAGCTACTTTAAGGGAGTCGTCCAAAGGACTGTGTGGGGCTAGAATTCAGACAGAAAAGCCAAAAGTGCAGTCTGTGTCTGTTGTAATATTTCCTTACTGCAAGAACTTTTGTATTAAAGCTAATATTAAAATATTCATGCAGCGTGAGTACCAGGGAATTCGGCGCATCTGTTGCTTTAACTCAGGCGAGCATTATCTCCCTTCTAGAAGCGTCATCATTCGATGTAGATATTGTTAGAATATTCATGGAGCGTGACTCTGTGTCGGTTCAGGGCCTTTGTTGCGTCGGCGAGCTTTATTTCCACTGTCATAGGTCCATAAATGCGCCTAGGCAGGGAATGCTCACCGCACGATGATCAACAGCTTTAATCTAAAGGCAGGCATTCCCTGTTTGGGTGCATTTATGCGCCTATGGCAGTGGAAATAAGGTTCGCCCTGTTGCGTCAATTTGTGTCTGTTCAGGGCATCTGTTGCTTCAATTTATGAGAGACTAACTATCTTCTAGAAACGGTATCGTTGGATGTAGATGTTTTTGAAATTAGGTTGGACTAGCAGGTGGCTGACCAATACGTCACTGATGACGTTTCTGAAACATAAATAAATAATACTCACTCCTATTGTACTTGATACACTCCCCCAAACTTAATTCTTATCCTATTGTTATGTTACTTTACTTTTTTGACTGACATAATTTTTATTTTTGGTTTGTGAAGTAATGTGACTTTTGAAATGATTTGGTAGGTCTAATTTGTGATTTGAGTAATTATTATTGAGGGTATTTATGTTATTAAAATGATTTAAGAATAACATTTGTTTGAGGTACACTCACTCAAATCAAGTAACCTTTTCACTTTAATGACTTAACAGAACACCGTATCACTATTATGTGATTACCAGCCAGAAATGAGTTAATAGTGAGTTAACTTCGAAGCTATATGTGATTACCAGCCAAAGTACGCTGTGATGTGATGATGTGGCCATTTGAGGTTGATATCATCTTTTTTCTTTCACGGGATTTTTACTGTGCAATCCGTGCCATTGGTATGTTTTAAGTACACATTAGATGGAAGTAACAATCAGATATGGCGTGACAAATACGTGTGTTCAAAAATGTTGTAGTGTGGAGATTCCAGGATAATGTGGAAGTGAATTAGCCACTCTTCTGCTTCGCGCTAACCCTGAGAGAGCAGACGCATTACCTTGCCCTCCTTTATCGGACCTAAGTAAGCACAAAGCAAAAGATTTCTTTGATGGTTGCTCATTGATATTTGAATTAGTATAATCACATTTACAAATATTATATAATAAATTAATATAGAATTTATAATTTGTATAATAATTTTATAAAAGTATAATAAATATGAAAATATAAGTATGAATTTAAAATTTTAAAATAATTTTTTCATAAAGAAAAAAATTGAATCTTTAATATATATAGTAAACTAATAGGAAGGGTTTTTATTAATATAAAAATGATGGCATATATATTTGGTAGACTTTGAGGTCAAAAGGATTAGGACTTTCAAAACCATTGACTAAGTAGTAGAGTGATAACTTTTTATGTGAGTATAGACCCAGGCCCCATAAGCTATTTTACAGCTTTCAAAAAAATATAAACTCAATTATATATATACAACATGGATCAAAAGCATACTAACATATAAACTATAAACAAATATTAGAGCATAGGAGTCTAACAACCAAGAAACAATGGAGACTTTGGAAAAATGACTTTCTGTGCATAAGCCAAAGAACAAAACCAATTGAGCCATGAGTATGGGTATCATATTCAAAGGAACATGCAATAATATAAGAGCCCATCGAAACTTTGGATGCTCTAAATGCCACACCAGAGCCAATGAAATAAAACTGTGCAACCGTTTCCGAAAGAGGATGTCACTTAGTAGTGACTGAAATCTGTGACAAGAACAAAACATAAACACCAGTGGCCATACAAACTGTCAGAGTAGGACAAAAAGTTGATATCCTGTGACAAATCTAGCTAGAAGAAATGACAATAAGGTTATGTAGATTATCAACTGAAGGAACCATGGAACCAACAAGGTTAGAGGAGTCTCTGGAGGCAATCAGAGACCACATAACCTTCCACTCTCACCAATTGAGCATTGATATTGTCCAAACAATACCTTAGATTATGAAGAATTCATTTCATATCCTCTTGGCCAGCAACAAGTTTATACTCATCCACATGTTTATCTATTAAGACTTGATCCAGACTTATACATGAATGCAAAAAAATATAGACATAAACATAAACAAAAAGATGCACCAAAAATAAATCTTCATTCCATTAATATCGAAGAACTAAAAGATGCTTACATACAAAATGGAAATAAACTAGCTCGAGCAATGGTAGCCTATCTCTGAGAAGAGATATGGTGGCTACATGCCTTTGAATTGTGTTACGATGAGGATCAAGGCCCTTTTTATTATTGAACAACAAAGGGAAACCCTAACGAACCAAAACCCTAACTCTAGGAGATGGAACGACAAAATTTTGTGGGCCTCATTGGGGTTAGTTGGGAAACCAGCTTCCTGGAGTTGTAACATGGTCATATGATATCTGTTTGGTGTGTACGATACCTTGTTAGACGATCTCTCTCATTACTACAAGATTTGTAGCAAACCCTAGCCTATGACTATGGGCCTACTGTGAACCTTAAAAAACACCATTTAGGGGGTCAAAACATCTCTCGATGTTCAAGACCCAAAAACAACTAAAAATAGAAAATGTTTTTATAATCAAGGAAACTAATGAAACCGACTGGATGTCTAGGAAGAACAGGCGGGTGGCCACCAATATCCACCTAGATCAATCCTCCCCCCTTAGGAAGCAATGGTCCCCATTGCATCCAAAGCTTCCATGAGGTGAGGAAATTTATGTTGAATCGGGTCCCTGGTGAGCCACTTGCCCTAGTGAAGGAGTTGACCTGCTTTGAAATCTTGATATAGTAGGATCCTCTACTGGAGATTGTTCTTGATCTGTGTGTTTATGATCCTATCAGTTGAGGCCTGTTCGATATAGCTTGGGTTGATCTCTGTTGGTTTCATCTGCTCAGTAATGTCAGATGTTTCCAACAATGTGGGAAAGTATGGTCGTAGTCGGTCCACATTGAATACTAGGTGCAGGCCAAGGAACGATGGAATCCCAAGCTCGAAGGCATTGTCTCCTACAACCTTAGTGATGGTGTAAGTCCCATATTAGAGGGGGCGAAGCTTGTGGTGAGGCTGAGCGAGGCACTCCTTCTACAAATGTAACAAAACTTTATCGCCCACCTAGAACTTGTGTGATACTAGATGGTGATCATGACGCTGCTTGTACTTAGCATTCACTCTATCCAATATGCCATGAACCTGTTGACGGATGTGCTGAATGCGATTTATAAAGCTATTAGCCCTGTCACCTTCTGATTGGACATGAGCCAAATATTCTAGAGGAGCTGCAAATGGTATGGAAACATCAATAGGACATATTGGTTGAAATCCCAATCCCACCTGAAAGGGGCTATGTCAACTTGAGCTATGGAGATCCCTGTTGTAGCTGTGTTGGACATAGGGGAGGCTCTCTTCCAATTTCTGTGGGTGCTTTGAGTTAAACATGCACATGATGTGTACGATCATCCTATTGACGACCTCTGTTTGGCCATCAATTTAAGGGTGAAAGGTCATCGACTTAGTGAGGTTGGTATCTAGCAATGACCAAAGGCTTGACCAGAATGTACTTAGGAACTAATTGTACCCATACTCATTCAAAGAAGAGTTTGGCACTAGCCTCTGTTGTGATACTCTTTTTGCAGGCTGCTAGAATGGCCATCTTAGAGAATCTGTCGACAACCATAAAAATACATTCATTGCCATGCTTGGTAGAAGGAAGGCCCAACATGTAATCCATGGAGATAGTTTCCTAGGGCCGGTTAGAAGTAGGAAGAGGAGTGTACAAGCCTTGCTTCTTGATTGTAGGTTTAGCAATAACACAGGAAATGTAGGATCTGATGTACTTCCCAACATATTGTCAAAGATTCGACTAATAAAAATACTTATGCAGCATTGACACTGTCTTCTCTACTCCAAAATGTCCAATGACCTGACTGTAGTGCACCTCCCAAATCATCTTGGAATGCTCACTTGAAGGAACACAAAGATGTCCCAATTGGAATAACAGTGTGTCCTGGAGGTGAAAGATTTAAACTTGCTTACCTTCAAGGAGAATTTGGTATCTGGTGTTGAATTCTAGATCACTCTTGTAAAGATGTGTCCTTCTAGAAGTCTCGTGTCCACAAGAGTCAAGCACAGTGGTCAACGCCATAACTGGCGGTCGGATGAGGCAGTCTGCAAAATTATTAGTGTTTCCCTTCTTCTACTTGATATTCAAATGGAACTATTGAAAATATGTGGACCATTTCTAATGGTGATAATTCTAAAAAATTTCCTTGTGTTTGTATGAACTCCAAGGGTTGGTGGTCGGTGTGGATGACCATTTCCTTCTCCATAATGTAATGCTTCCATTATTGGCAAACTTGCATAATGGAATACATCTCCTTGTCATAGATGGGATACTTTCAGAGTGTATCTGAAAGCGTCTCGTTGTGATATGCTATTATATGCCCCTATTGGGTAAGAATCGCATGAATAACACAGTCAGGGGCATCTATCTCAATTTCAAATGGTTGTTGCAAGTTTGGTAATGCGATGATCTGGATTCCTTCAACTATCAAAATTATCCAATATATTTTACTTATGTGATGTTAATATAATTTCCCTTAAAAGAGAATAAAACAATCACATGTGCATGCTTAAACAAGAGGAAACATAATGACCATCAACAAATCAAGAACATGACACATTTGATAATGGAGTTCACCCAGTGTTGGTTAGGTCTCCGGGCTTGAGTTGTACATGGCATGATCTTTGTCATAACAAGGATAAATACCCTCAACAAGAGTGGTGTGTATCTCCACGAGATGTTATCCCTATAGGAACTCTCACTCAAAATGGGTCTTCCTTCAGCATGGAAAGCTAATGAATTCTCACAATAATGTGGCAACAAGTATCCCCCAACATAGTGTTACACATGGATCTCAACAATAATACATCATATCAACAAAAAAAAGGAAGCATAACATAATTGCATCATGTCCCTCCACTTATGGTGATGGTCGAAAAATTCAAGTCAAAATCTGGGCCTTCGATAATCTTTTAGATGCCCCATGATTCTCCATAGATTCTTAATTGTTGGAAACCTGCATTTCCGTTGCTCAAATGAAGATTTTGACTACACGGTTGAACACCTGGCGAGAAAATGTGTAAAAATGACTATAATCATGTCAATATATGACACTGACATCTCTGCACCCCAAAGGGAATATTTCTCAGCATCTTAATATTCTCATTCATGGTTCCACTCTTCTACCTGGGCAAGGTTCCATCGTCTGCTTCCCCATGGCCTTTGGTCGAACGATATAATTGGGTTCATATGAAATCGTTACACATAATTTTGTCATTGTCCATGTACTCACTATTCTCGAATCCTGGAGGACCTTAACAGTGGCCCTTGTGTCTCTTTTCCATCATGAAAATATGCCATTACATCCCTTACAGTATGCAAAAAAAACTCATTGTTAATCATTCCTAGAGTAGCTCCTTAAAAACATGTTTATTTGGAGTGGCGCGAACCTTACTTTTCTCACTCACACTGATCCCTCATCTTAACCCTGTGAGCAGTGCCGATCAACGCTAGTATGGAGATCACACCTGCGTTTATCCACTTTTGGAAGGATTTTAAAAATGGAAATGAAGCTTCGTGATCTAGAAGCTTCATGGGAGGAGAGCTGGTTTTTTCATCATGGGGATAGGGTTGAACTTATCCCTTTGGGATTCTTGTTCCTACAAAAGAGAAACCACCCAAGGAGAGTGTTACACAACATTTTTTCACCGTCCCTACAATCCCCATCCCGCACATTGGAGGACCATTTATGTGACTTATATGAAGTGTCATGCCTTGCAAAAAGTTTCATTTCATCCCTTGCCTTGAGGAGAACACTTTCTCTGTTGAAAATTACTGGAGCAGATCAACAAAAACATATGGTTTTGGGTTGGTGCTGGAAAGCCATTATGGCCTCGCGCCGATGAAGGAAATTAACACTAGGCCCCATGCCATTGGCGCTCTATCTCAGTGAGCTACTCGCGCCAAGATGTGTTTGGAATGTTTTCTAACTATAGAGGTGAATTTTCCATGCTAAAAAACTTCATGGGCAAGTCAACTTGGGTGGTTTGACTGAATAACGTCGAGCACCTCCCTTTGGCCTCTTGTTTCCACCTTTTGGGGAACCTCCTAAAGGATAAGTCCTCCCTTACACAATTTGAGGGATCCCAACCTCCTCCTCTCCCTCTATAAATAAACCTCTTTCACATTGATGGAATAGGAATTACTAAACATTTCGCTGAAACAGTTTGATATAGCTGGTGTGAGATAGAGAAGAGAAAGAGACCTTTGTCGAGAGAGAGCTTAGGCTTGTGTCCTCACCTCATCCCAATTCCCCGACGAACCTTCAAGATGCACTTCAATTGAATCCGCTGAAGGAGGCTGTGACGTTAAAGCTCTAGTTGTAATCTCTCTCTTTCTATTAATATATACATGACTGATGTCTGGTTCCCATCTTGTGTTGATGTGATTTATCTTACGCAATCTTTTTAATCTTCCTTGAATAATTAGCTAGTTATGAATGTAATTATTGTCTTGTATGCTACTTTTTCCCTTTGATATTTGTGCAGGCACCCGAGTACCATTGCTGAAGGGCTGTGACCTGTCGGGGAAGAGATCAGGAGGCTGTCACCGCTAAAACTACAACAATCGCGTTGGTCTACAAGTAGGACAATCTATCCCAATCTATTTCATTCGTTAACTAGGAACCAACACATTAGCTTGTCCTCTTATTGCTAGACCCACTCTAGGGCTAGAGGGATTGCCTCTTTTCGCAGAGGGTATTTACCTACACAACAAGTTAGTGAATCCACTGGGATCAGTGTGAGTTTATCGTCTCATTGTTTATTGAGCATTTGACTAGTCGAGTCGAATTTGGTCATTTGATTGTTTTCCTGCCTTGTTTGACTGGCTTGACTATTTTAAACCCTCATGTTCAGTTCTAGAGTGTCAAGACTGACCTCTGCTCAATGGTTTCATCTCTTTCCCTTGTTTTTCCAGGTTGGCGTGTTTTTTGTTGTTGATAGTCACACCAATTTGCGCTTGTTGCTTTTGTGACAGTTGTGCCAACCCCTATTAGGCGCGGATTACAACCTGACAGTCACACCCATCCTGTAGGGTTTTATTTGACCTTGTTTCTTGAATTTTTGTCAGTATTTCTTAGCTCTGGGTTGATTTCTTGCTTTGCAATTAGTATTTTCAATTGTGTTGGCTCTGTAATCTCGGTCTTCTCAGCTATTTACCTCTCTTCTTATTAGTGAAGTTTGCAACCGTGGGGTTTCTAGGTGTTGTTTTCTCACTGAGCCTTCTTATTGAATTTCAAGTCACTTTGTTCTTTTTCATCTCAGTTCGTTGACTGATTATGTTATTCTTTATTTCGATTCTTTGCATCTTTGATTTGTCAGATGATCACTTTTGTTTTCGTTTGACTCTCCATTTCGTCACTTCGAGCATATATCACATTGCTCACTGGATTGGTTTGAAAGCCCTTTGCTTGTTTCAAAGAGTGAATTCTTGTTTTGAGTGTGTTTGGTGTTTGTATTGCATTTGATTCATTCGTTTGATATCTTTACATTCATAGTGCTCAAAACTAGTGATTATTTTTCTTTTTAGTGTAACAATGCATTACGTGCTTCATTCATCTAAAAAACAAAAAAAATTGCATTCTTCTGTTTATCTTGAAAATGAAAATTTTCTTTGCATAACTAGCTCTTATTTGAACTAGGAAAGAGTTTTCATTTTCTCATTTGGTTGTATTAGATGCATTAGTGAAATTGTTCTCATGTTTCAATTGATTTTTTCTTCACTATAGAGTTCCTATCCTTCTCTTAGTTAGCATTCATTGAACGGAAATGATGTTCTTTTGCATGTAGTGTGCAATTAGGAATTTGAGATCACATTCGGTAAGGCCTTGAAATTGAAAAAATAATTCAAGATCAACCTTAAAATCAATTCAATCAATCTAAGGAAGCATTGAAACCTAACTCAAATATTTTAGAGGTCTAGGCTAGTGACATGTTCCAACGTCATTAAATCTAGTAGTTGTCGTTCACCATCTGGCATTAGACAACGCTAGTACGGACTTGTGCTCCCCATACTGTCGTGTATATAAAGGGAGACCCTCATAGGATACAAGCCTTTATCCATAGGAAGCCGAGTCTACTGCCCTGTAACCATGATACACCGAGCACAACATTCGGGGAGATTACCTACACGTACGTCAAGTCCTTAGTCATTTCTCTTTCATTTGATCACCAAGGTGTATATGGAAGTTCATGGAAACTTGGTACACCCTCTTGCTTAGATTACCTGATTAGTCATTTTGGTCTTTCCATGACTCTCTAAAAGTGAAAATATTGTCGAGTGCTTGTCCTTTCACGCTCGTTTCAACCTGAAAGTGATAGCATCACCCTTTTCCTATTTCTCGACTCTTAAAATATGAAATGACAAATTTTTGTTTCAATGTCTTAAAATATTACTGCCCATGAAATAATCCTACTTAAAGTTAACTTCCTTGGTGTCTTGTTTTAGGGTTGTTACCATGGCAACATTTCTGGAGTTTACCAACCAAGGAATCCCCTCTGAAGGGAATCCTAGTCTGTTTCCTGCTTTTGGTAATGTTGGTGCTCCTTATATGGCAACATTGTCCCTTCATGGGTTAACTGTTGGTTTTCCTATATGGTTATTCTCGACCTCGGTGGTCTCGAGTACTCCGACCTCTGTATAAGCATCTCCTCTGCCTAGACAACATCATGTTGATTCTAAGGTGGACCTATCCCATTCTTCACCTATTTCTTCGTCCTCCTCTTCTACTTCGCCTGGTGAAAGTTTGGATTCTACTAACCCAGTGGCTAAAAACAAGAAGAAGACAAAAAAGAAGAAGTTAGATAAATGAGAGGCTAACTCTACGGATATTGCGCCTTAGACACCTTCCCTTTATAAACCATCCTAACTTCCACATAAAGTCAAATTACCTTGCATTTTGTGCAAATATGACCACTTTATTTGAGACTGACCTGGCATTGCCAAGGTGCTTCAAGCATGGTCCAACGGTCGTCCACCATTGCCTTTGGCTTCTGGAAGTCTTATTGGTGGCACATATTCGACTAGCAATGATAAGACTCATAAGAAATAGGGTAATATTACGAATCCATGTAACTTGTGTGCAGGGAATCATCCAATTCACCTTTTTCCGTACATGGATGAAGCCACGAGAGTGTTGGACAACCCTACTATTTCTGCACCCTGCCTTCCAGTTGGTTACCAGAAACTTTCTTTGAGTCCTCTGCTAGTTGATTCCACGATCGGCCAAGATTCATCCTTGGTCGATCCCGTTGCTCCAGAAATTCAAATTCACGAATTCATTCCCAACCAAACATTGGTCGAGGAATCAGTCGATCTGGTCCTGCCCATGGTTCATCAGGTATTTTCTGTCAAGATTGGATCTCTTTCCCCCCACGTTCTTCTTGTTTCTTCAGATTCCTCGGGATTGGAGAATATTCTTCCGTCCCTATGACTCAAGAAGTTTCTCTTCCTGCTCCCATTTCTGTGGTCCAGGAGGATGTTCCTCTTCCTTCGGTAACACCAGGGGATGACCATCTCATTGCTATGGTAACCCCCCACCCCCCCAAGTAGTTTTGTCACTTCCTTCAACTGGAGTCGATTTTCGGGATATCGCCTTCTTTCTTATGTCCCTTTTGAGATCACGGTACAAGCCTTTGATGTGGTTGTACCTAGCTCAATTATAGATGAAGGTGCTTATGTTAGTGTTCTATCTTCAACTAGCTTTTAGTTCTCCATCGCCTATGCCTGTTATGCAGAATCTATTGGCGTTTAACAGAAGAACTAGTCAACCATTAGGGATCCTTACGAAGTTGCCTATTACCTTGTAATATTCCCAATTAGCTTATTGCTAGTTGGAATATTATATGTTGCTTCTATTTTTAGTCTAGAAGAATAAATCGGGTAAGGAGACCCTTAAATCTCCTTAGTAGGAATAAAACAATTCCAGTGTAAATGTGGATTAGTTTAGATAGACAAAATAAATCCACCTTGGGTGTGAAATGGAGCAATGCATGTGGACTAGATCAAGATTGACCAAATCAACAACACTGCCAAAGAAGAGAGAGGAGCTAGTAGGAACAATGGATTTTTGGAGGAGGAGTGTTTGCATGGAAGTAACCTCATAAATGAGTGGGGCTAAGGGTGAGGAAGCTCAACAAGAATATAAGGGAAGGGATGGTAGCCGTGAGAGGCATTCAGAATACTATTTATGATTGAGTCTTATGACTTATTTCATGATTCAGCTGTTTAGCTGGGGTTGTTGTACTGTTTAGTACAAGGGTATTTGTTTGGTCTAAAATGAGGATGCAAATTAGAGTTTCATTTACTATCAATCCAAGTAAACTTCCAGGATCATCCAAAATATATAGACTTAGAGACAAACTAAACTAAGCTATGTGCAGAAATACCAAAGCTCCCTTACAAGAGGTTGTTCATTAGGATCTCCAACACCTATTTAGTTATTTAATCAAAATTAAATCTAAAGACATTGTGATAAGTGTAAGAAATATTAAGGCTCCCTTACAGGAGACTTTTCATTAATATTTCTAATCATCTTAATCAACAAACTATTTAAACTAATGAAATTAAAGCACTTAAACCTAATTCTGATTGATTGAATGAAATGTTAAAGCTCTCTTACAAGAGACTATTCATTTATATCTCAAGCATATAAATCAGAAACTTAAACTAGTGAGTTCAAACATTAAATAACAAATTAGATTCATTGAAGGAAACATTAATACTTTCTTACGAAAGGTCATTCATTAATATTCCAAACATATGAACCTAATAATTTAATCTAATGAAATTCATAAACAACATAAAATAAAAGCTTACTAAAATAAAAGTGTACTTGCTAGGCAATGGGGATCCTTCCAAGGATTCACAAGCACACAAAAAGAAAATTCAAATGTAGAGGATCAAAGAAACTCCGTCTTATTTATCATCAATTGAAAATTTCAATTGCAACCATTACATTGATTCTCCAATCTAACTTCCCACTACCAAACTAAGATTACAAAATGAAGAAGAATATTACAAATCAAGATTAAGATTCAAGATTACAAATGAAGGAGATAACACTCCTATTTATACAAAAGCTATGATAAAAAACTCATAAATGTAAATCCACTATTCCCTCCTTTGACCCACATATTTCTCAACCAATGGTGACACATAATCCTATCCTCCATGATCTCCTCCATGAGGTCCATGATCTCCTCAAATTCGAATTTGAACATAGAGTACCACATAAGGGTGCCTAGGAACCTTATTTTGTACCTACACATGTCAACAAACTCATTCTAATTGTTAGGTATAAGTTTAAGAATATTATTTTCTAAAGTTTAACCACAAATCCACTTAGAAATGTTAAGAATTAATAAACTTTGGAAAATCATAGTTATAACCCAATGATGAGGTAAATGTAATGATGTGGAGGTGGAATGAAGGTGACATGAAAGTAATATGGAAGTAATGTGAAGGTATTGGTGAATAATGGAGTGAGAATAGGGACTATTTTGAGACCCAACATCCCCCAAACTGAAGGTATTGCATGTCCTCATGCAATCTATTACATTAATTTTTTGTACTTGAGCTTTGGCTTAAAATTTGCATGATATCATTTACTTAACTTTTGCAAAGTGTTTTTGATGAACTTGCATTTAATTTTAATGTATGATCTTTGCATATTGATAATGTGATTTTTATTGCAAAGTATTTTTGTTGGAATGTGTTAGCCCCCCTATAAATTTTTGACAAGCAAACAAGGGGCTAAATGTTTTTGAGCCTACAAGGAATGCATTTCCTTTGGAAACACATCATCCTTGAAGCCTCCTTGTGCCATTTGTCCTTTGACAAAGTCCCCTCTGCTGATTTCCATTATAAAACCTCTCTGTTTGTGAACAAATGCTCAAAGGCCTATCTCCCTTTCCCCTTATTTCACCCCCACTTAGCCTCTATTTTATTCGCCCTTGTCTCCCCTTCTATTTCATTTCTTACCCTTCAAATCCCCCCAAAATCCCCTTTAATTTCTTTCCAAATCCTTTATAACCACTTCCCCTTTCCATACCCCGCCATGTATTACAAATAAACTCTATTGTAAAGTTTATGCTATATAATATGTAACCTGTCACCGTTTTCATCGCGAATATTTGCGATGCGATTTGATCACGTCGTCGCACTTTCCGTCCATCGCAGATCGCACTCATCGCATGATCGCATTTTCACTTGTTCGTTCAATCGATCCATCGCAAAAATTTGCGATGCGATCTGATCGCGTCGCAAATCCTCCATCGCACTTGCGGCCATCGCTTGTCCTCTTCGATTTGGTGTGAGCCGTTGATCTGGTCCCCAGATCCAACGGCCAGTGCTCAATCATGCCCCCCGCCCATTCGCAATCGCAATTTCCAGACGCGCGACCCTTCGCATCTCCCAATTGCTCCTTCGCTGTCCGTCTACCTCCAAATCGGATGGTTGGAACTTCATCGCACCCTGCCAGTCACCTCGCACTTCCCAATCGCTTCCCCTTCCTCGATCGCAATCGGACGCTATAAGTGTGCGTCCCTTTCGTCCATCGCGATTGCGATTCTCCGACTAAGCCTTGACCATCCATTGGGTCTAAGATCTAACGGTTGAGATCTAATCGCCATCCGCCTCCAGCTGGGTCCCACCTCATCGCATTTCACTGCATTCCCTTCACATTTCTTTGTATTTTGTTCGAAGTCTAAAGTCTTATGTTTCACGGTTGTTCCACCCACTTTCATATATCATTCCGCTGCTTGACCCCCGCCGTTGATCTTCGCTCCCAGGCCGCGATCTAACGATCTGCGCTACATTCTGCCATCAAACCATATTATTCATGAGTCTTCACCAGTTCATTACATTTTGTCACCATTGTTTAGTGAAAGCCACCTTTCTGCCGCCACGCTATCATATTTTTCGCCCTTCGCTCCACTAGTCTTCCATTGCATTGATTGTCTACACACAGTTGTGAGTTTCTACAGAGTACAAGAGTTGAAACGCCGCCATAACTACACAATATGGATGCAGTAGTAATTTTTCCACTGACAGAAGCAAGGAATTTAATGAAGGGCGGGTTTCCACGCCAGCAGAATGTCTTCTTACGAAGAAGGATGGATTGCCCACACAGTTTGATTATATGCCATGCTCCAGAGGAGATCCCCGCTCGGAACGCAGTCCAAGGATATCAGAGCATTTTTTACTCAAGTATGGTGGACCATTCCATTTTTCATTTCCATTTTGTTTATTCACCAAGGGTACCACAAAGTACAGTGAGCCAGAATGCATCAGAGACATATCTGGAATTAATGAAGCCCGACGAAGATCATTCTTTTCACAAAAGAGTGCCAAAAATTAATGCTCAGAGTTTAAAATAGAATGGGCTTTGACCCTCTCCTTCTTTTCTGAGTTTAATGTTATATTTAGTGTTCTACCTACTTCCTCTGCTCTTTTTCAGCTATAAAAACTATGAGAAAATTGTTGTAAAGGTTGTTGATGAGATAGCAGAGAGGTGCAAGCAGTTTCTCTTGAGATAGGGTCTATGTGTATAGTTGTAAGATAGGCTGAGGAAGATGTATTCAGACTGAATAACCAAGTTGTTGGCTATGTTGTACCTGATTGGTGTTTTTGTTTAATAAGATAAGCACATTTCATTGGATCCTGATCTAAAGCTGCGGTGATGTTTTTCTATCTATGTGTTTATTTCCATTTCATTTCATTTCTTCTAGCTCGCATCAGAAATTTGGCATAAGATTCACCCTTGTTAGGTGCCTTATGTTGCTGCTCTCCCAACCCTTTATGTTTTCTGCTTAATGTGTTTATCTATAGATTGATTTCAATTGATTTAACTAGTGTAGTGGATGTTGTTGCCTACTAGCTGATGTATGAATTAACGGAATCTGTTTTAGATGTTCTTGTTAGGATTTAATGGAATGTGTTGAGAACACTGGGAGGTCTAGAACCCTGTATCTACCTCACTAGGATCTTTCCATTCTGATTAAGCCTTTCCAAGTTCCCTTGTGCTGCCTCTGATTTTGTCCAGGCAGGTCTGGAGTTAAATGACCTCTGACCTGATCTATAGATGGGATTAGTTGGTTCTCCCCCCTTCACTCTCGGTCCTTAATGTCCCATACCACCCTATCACTTTAGGATCCAAGGTTTTAGATGACTAGCCCAAATGAAAGCTTGCATATTGATAGCAAGTAAATCCTTTCTTGACTCCATTACCCAATGGACTTGGTTTTCTCTGGATTATCTCTCCTTTGCCTAAATTCTTCTTTGCCCAGTCCTGTCTCATGATGAACTCTTCCTTCCTAATTCCCAAAAACCAAACTCTTAATCAAATAAACAAACTATGTGCATATAACTAGCCTAAAATCATAACTTAGAGCTTCAAAGACATACACTTTGACTCATATAGAGAGATCCTTCACTGGACCTAGGAGGGCTAGATCCTAAGGTCTGAAATTGGTTCTGATGTTGTCTCGTCTTTTGGTCTTGCCAATCTGGCCAAAACACGGGAACCCCAACATAATGGTGACTCTGCTGGGGACTCTGAGTGCATTTCACCTTAAACATTTGTAAAGACTCAAAGACTTAGAACTCTGGTTAGGTTGACAGTAAGTCATTCCTTTCTTGAATTGACCTCCATTTTTTAGTGTCCATCATACTCTTAGACAGAGCCTGGAAAGGGCCAGGTAGCCTCCAGATCTCACCCTCTTCGGAGATGACATATCTGGTAAATGCCTTCCCAGTCAATCTCTGGTTGGAGTTTGTTGTTTTTGAAGAGATTCCTGAAAGGTGATAGTGCCTAAGCACTGTGGTGGACAGTTTAACCCCTTAGATATACCCTAAAACCCTCCACCTGGTGACTCCATTGTTCCTAAACGAAAAGACTCCACTGGTGATCAGTAGACTTGCTGATTAACTTGATTTCACAGTAGACTCCACTGGGATACCAGCCTGTGAGACAACATCAACCACAGTAGAAGTAAAAAGTAGGGTTAAGCTGCTTGGCTAGGAAACAACATTCTGGCTTTTAGAACCATTCACACAAGAGATTATCCCAACCCTGACCCACCTGAAATAGTTGACAATCTGGAGAGTATCCTCAAGGGAGCTCCTACACCTAAAAGACCAACTATTTCCAGCCACATCCATAGAGCCAACTCTGCACCGGAAAACCTTACAGCTCTATTAAACCCATTCCTTGACCTAGACCCTCCAAACAGTTTACCAAGAGCTAGGTCATTCAGTGATCTAGACCAGCCAGATCTTGAGCTTCCTGGTTCACCACCTCAAAGTAATAGACAGACCCCTCCTTCTACACCTCCTGATATACATTTCATACAAAACTTGGGGCTCAGTCACCCTAGATCCGCTCAACAAGCTTCTGCTGGTCCTAATATTCCTGTCATCCATATACCAGCTGCCCAAGTCAACCCTTTACCTCATCAACAGATCATCATGGCAGCCTGGTATGCCCCTCTAGTTTTACCTCAACCTTTAGTACCCTTACCAAATGATTATCAATCGAAGATCCCTCACTTCACTGCCAAAGAGTCCATCACAGCTCAGCAACATGTAGAGAAGATGGAGGATTCTTTTGACTACATGGAAATAGATGATGATATAGTCAAAATAAGAATCTTTGCCCAGAGTTTAGGGGGTGATGTGAAGAAATGGTTTAAAGGCCTACCCCCTAATAGCATCCAAGACCTCCCTACGCTATATCAGACATTTATCAACAAATGGGAGACAGGGGAAAATCCTCGCCAACTCCTAGCAGAATACACGAGCCTTAAAAGAAATGTAGGAGAGAGCATCCATGATTACACAACGAGATTTAACAGCATTTACAATGCTCTCCCTCCACATATGAAACCTCCACAAGGCATGGCCCTAGAAAAATACCCCGAAGGGTTTGATGCTGACATGGCCTATGAGCTTAGGGATAAAGAGTACACCACATTGGAGGACATGCAGAAAGGAGCAGTGAACATAGAGGAAAACCTGATTGAGAAAAGAGCAAGACTGAGATCTGAGAAGAGGGTAACATATAGGGATGACACTGTAGCTTCCACTTCAGACCCAAATTATGATAGATTATCTAAAAACGTGGAAAGAATACAACAAATGATGGAAAAAATGGTTGTCACAGTTAGCAATCAGAACAAAAACCAGAACCAAAATCAGAACCAAAACTTTAGAAGAAATAACAACACGCCCAACAGACAGAAAGAATCAGATAAGCAAGTTATTCCCCCTTTCCAAAAAATTTTAGATGAAGATGAGGGAATCATAGAGGAGTCCGAAGGGAATGTGATAAACATGTTTGAAATAGAATACTCAGTCCTTAACTGTGATTTAGGGGAAGATCAACCCTCACCTTCATACTGGGATGAGGAACGATTAGAAACTCAAGATTACAGATTAGGATTTGAAAATGCCATGGTGCAGGTCAGAGAACAATATGAACTTAGGAGCAAAAAGAACCAAGAAAATTCCAAAACTAAGACTCCTGAGGTTACCATCAAGAAAATACCTGATAAAACTTCTAAAGCATCTGCTTTAAATAGAAAATTAGCAGTTGAAAGTCCTGGGAAAAACAAAGAAAAAGACAACCAGAAGAATGAAAAACAAGGTGAGCCCGCTAGCAGTACTAGCACTTCATTTAGTACTCCTGATACAATTGTTCCTAACCATGTACATAATGAGAAATTACAAACTGATTTAGTCACCAAGGTGGCTAATAAAATAGAGTCGAGCATTTCCAAGAGTCAGTCCACTTTCAATTTGGAAAGTGAGATTGCAAAAATTAAAATCTCTATCCCGCTCTCTGAGCTGGCCACTCAAGATGTATATAAAGGCCAAATTTTGAAAGCATTGAATCTGGGGGAAAACAACAACACTGTGAATTTGAGTGATGATCAACCTGCCCTCCTGTTTGGTCCAAAGATTGAGGGAAAGTTTCAGGAAGGGGTAGTTCCACCCTTTTATATAAGTCGCAACATTCATGACAAAATAATCCACAATGCCATGCATGATTCTGGAGCATCACACAATTTAATGCCTAAGGTGGTGATGGAAAGATTAGGCCTAGAGATAACCCGCCCTTACAAAGATTTGTATTCGTTTGAATCTAGCAGAGTAAAATGCCTAGGTCTAATCAAAGACTTGTGTGTAAGCCTCACCCAGATTCCTGCTAAGTGTATGGTCATGGACGTGGTGGTGGCAGATGTGCCACCTAAATATGGCATGTTACTATCTAGATCACGGGGAGCCAAACTGCAAGGGAAAATGCAGATGGATGGCTCATATGCCACTGTCCCTATATTTGGCCAACTTAGAAGACTGTATAGGGAGTCCCAAATGAAATTCCTAGTCAGTAGCCCCGAGAAGCCTGAAAAATCCCCTTTATACTCCATGCATACAGATCTGGATTCATTCATCCTATACAATGACCAATCCGTAGGAGAACCAAAATCAGGAAACGGAAGCGCAAAGGACAACACCGAGCCCATGAACGTAAACATAATGGCTACTCTGGAGGAATACAATGAAGAAAACCATGCGCAGAGTACTCAAAACGAAACTCAAAGTAAACAGGAAACTCAATGCATTCAACCTATTAGTCACTCTCCTCAAACCTACCCACCACGTGAAGAACAAAATGATTCAAAACCTAGCACAAACCCCACAATGCAATTTAATGGCGAACCCCTATGGGAAATGAATTTTTATGGATCCTGTACTAGGAAAACTGCTAGAGCAGGGGTGTGGTTACGTAATGTAGAGAGTGATTATGCAGAGAGCCACGCTGTCAATCTGCACTTCAAATGCACAAATAATATTGCAGAGTATGAGGCTCTTATCCTGGGCTTAAATCTATTAAAAAAATTAGGAGCCAGTAGGGTAATTGTGCTAAGAGACTTTGAGCTAGTTATCAAACAAGTGAATGGTGAATACGTAGCAAAACAACCTAGACTGAGGGCATATAGGAACGATGACATGGATATATTGAAAACTTTCATGGAATATGAATTGGTGTTTGTTCCCAGGAGTCAAAACGTTTTTGCTAACAGATTAGCTTGCCTGGCTAGTTCATATCCTAAGACTCCCCCTGACCAACAAATCATCATTCAGACCAAGTTCAGACCTGCAATGCCAGACAACGAAAAATATTGGCAGGTCTTTGAAGGAGACAAACAGAATGAAGATTTTCTGGTGGGCAGAAATGAGTTTGAATTTTCTGATTCTGACTCAAAATCTGATGACAGCTGCCCAAGTGAGGATCCCCCAGATGAACAAGCAACACCCTGTAACATAGAGATAAACACCCTGAATGAATAAACTAGAAATCTAACTGAAAAATGTGAAAACGTAGATAGCAAAGAGATAGAGGTGTTGCAGGTCGAAGACAAGAATATACCCAGAGGCCTAGCACCCTTGGAGGGCCTTTTTGACTTTGATGATGTAGCAAAAAATCCCACTATAGAACATGCAGACTCAGATATAGAAGAATGCAACATTGGCACTGAAGATAAGCCCAAAATGATTAAACTGGCTAAGTCTGTGTCTGCAGACATGAAGAAGAAATACATTGACCTGTTTAAGGAATTCATTTATGTGTTTGCATGGAGCTATGAAGACTTAAAGGCCTATGACACCAACATCATACAACATAAGATACCCTTGAAGGAAAATCAGAAGCCTTTCAAACAAAAACTCCGCAGAATCAATCCAAAACAATTGCCTGAAGTTGAAAAGGAGATTAAAAAGATGTATGAGGCAGACATAATAGTTCTTGTAAGGTTCTCTGATTGGGTATCAAACTTAGTGGCTGTGAGGAAGAAAACAAGGGAGATCATATTGTGTATATATTTCTGAAATCTCAACAGAGCCTCACTAAAAGACAATTATCCTTTTCCTAGAATGGAACATATCCTACAGAAGGTAGTGGGCTCAAAGAGAATCTCCTTGCTAGATGGATTTTCGGGTTATAACCAAGTGTTGGTACTCCCAGAAGATCAACTCAAAACAACTTTTACCACTTCATGGGGCACCTTCATGTATGTGAAAATTCCTTTTGGATTGATGAATGCTGGTGCCACCTTCCAAAGAGAAATGGACATAGCGTTCTCAGATGAGATAGGACACTTCATAGTTATCTACTTGGATGAATTGACAGTATATTCAAAAACTGAGGAAGAACATCTCAAACATCTGAGGAAAGTTTTCGAAAAATGTAAAAGGTACAGTCTGTCCTTAAATCCTAAGAAAACTATTTTTGGGCTGCAAGAAGGTAAACTTCTTGGTCACATTATATCTGAGAAAGGGATTAGGATAGACCCACAAAGAGTTGAGGGGATACTTCAAATCACACACCCGAGAAACTTCAAATAATTACAGTCCTTCGTTGGGAAGATCAATTTCCTTAGGAGATTCATTCCCAACCTAGCTGAGCACCTTAGGAAAATGACTAACATGCTAAAGAAAGGTGCAAGAATTAAGTGGACTGTTGAAGCCAAGAAATCTTTTGAGTTGGTAAAACTTGCACTCACACAAGCCCCTGTCCTGATCAACCCAAATTTGTCAAATTTTTTTATGATTTTTTTATTCGCCTCCTAGCATACCGTGGCTGCAGTCTTACTGCAGAAAAATTCAGAAGGTAATGAACAGCCAATTGTCTTTTTTAGTAAGGCCTTAAGGGATGCACCCTTGAAGTACAACATTATGGAAAAGCAGGCCTATGCCCTGGTAAAGGCCTTAAAAGACTTTAGGGTGTACATTCTGCATTCTCACACCATTTCTTATGTGCCAAATATAGTGGTCAAAGATATCTTGTCCCAAGACCCTGATGGGAAAAGGGGAAAATGGATTGCTACTATCTTAGAATATGACCTTGAGATAAAGCCCACCAAAATAATCAAAGGTCAAGGCCTGGCCCAATTGATGGCTGAATCTAACCTGCAGACCCTTGAAATTAACATGGTAAATGGCTTAGATGAGAAGGAAAGATTGCCCCACCCAACTGTTGAGGAGAAGTTTCAGAACTCTCCTTGGTATTCTGATATCCTTTATGTGCTCACCAAACTTAGTGCGCCTCCAGAACTGTCCAAAAATAAGGCCAGATTCATAAAACTGAAAGCTAGAAACTACTACATTTTGAATGAAAATTTATATTGGAAAAACCCGAACGACCTATTGCTGAAATGTTTGCCTGAACCTGAAGCTAAAAGAATTAAACAAGAATTCCATGCTGGGTAATGTGGAGGCCACTTGAGTTGGAAAGCCACTGCAAACAAGATACTCAGGTCTGGCTATTATTGGCCCACTCTCTTCAATGATGTCCATAAAATGGTAACTGCCTGTCATAAATGAAAAATCTTTGAAGGCAGAAGAAAGCTCCTCCCCCTCCCTTTACAACCCATCTCTGTAGAAGGTCCCTTCATGCAATGGGGCCTAGATTTCATCGGAGAAATACATCCTGCATCTTCTGGGCAACAAAAATGGATCCTAACAGCCACAGAATACTTCACCAAATGGATAAAGGCCATACCCACTAGGAATGCCACTGATTCTGTCATTATTAGGTTCCTAGAAGACTTCATCTTATCTCGGTTTGGCTATCCAGGAAAAATAATCACTGACAATGCTGCTGCTTTTGGATCCAAGAGGATGTTCAATTTCTGTCATAGGTATGGAATAACACTTGGTCATTCCACTTCCTATTACCCTGAAGGTAATGGACTATCTGAATCTGCAAACAAAAGCCTAGTGAACATCATCAAGAAGCTGTTGGAAGAGAACAAGAAGTCATGGCATAAGAAGTTGGTGCACGCCTTGTGGGCTGACAGGCTTACAACGAAGAAGTCCATTGGTATGTCACCATTCCAGCTCGTTTATGGAGTAGCAGCAGTTTTTCCTACCAGCCTTGGAGTGCCAGTGATTAAGCTTGTTCAGGAGATACAATCAGAAGAAGATAGTATGGTGAGGAGAATAAGTGAGATAATTCATCTTCAGCAAACGAGGGAAGAGGTATACAATAGATCTGTCAAATTTCAGGAAAACATAAAGAGGTAGTTTGACAAAAGAGTCAAAGCTTCAGATTTCAAAGTTGGGGACAAGGTTCTGAAATGGGATTCAAGGAGAGAGGACAAAGGTAAACATGGCAAGTTTGATAGTTTGTGGCAAGGTCCATATATTATCCAAGCCACTGTGGGTCCTAATGCATTTTTCTTACAAGAACTTAATGGTATAGAGCTATTTGGAGGTCCTGTCAATGGTAGGATGCTCAAGCATTACTTCTGCTAAATTTCAGTTTCCAGTTTCCATTTCATTGTACATACCATTCCAGTGTTTATGTTATTAAAAAAAAATAAAAAAAAATGTTCAGACATGCCCAAAACATGAACCTCAGAGACACAAAGGAGCTGGCCCTAACATGCTCAAAATATGGACCAACCATTAAGAAAAGAAATCAGCTCTAACATGCCCAAAACCAGAGCTGAAACAGAAAAGGAAGTGACTCTAATATGCTTAAAACCTGAGTCACAAAGAAAGAAGGATGCTTCAAGAGTTCAAAATTCGAGCCTTCAAAGTTTTGCTTCAAATTTTCTGCAAGTTTCAGTCCATGAGCAGTTTTGTCTTCATGTCATGGTCCACAGCAAGCCAGACAGTCTAATCCTAGCTTGACTGTTTTTCAATTTCTGCCTTGGAATGTAGAGAATAAATCTGTTGGACAGTCTAATCCCAGCAGGTATTAGATTAGGTAGAAAAACATATGAGACCAACAGTCTAATCTGGTCTCATGGAGCAATAAGGGTAGATTTAGAATAGGTTTATTTTTTGTTGTAAAAATAAATGATGTAAAGGGTCTGCTAGTTCAAATGCACCCTAGAAGAAAAAATGTTAGGATTGTAGGATGGGTAGGTAGACTATTAGACAATGTTTCTGCTGATCTATCATATTTTTCACAGCTAAAAATAAAAGAAGAAAGGTGGCTTGGGCAGCGTGCATCTGGCCTACACCAAAGATCAATTTCTGAATTTTTGACTCCTTCAAGAAGAAGCCATCCCCATGTGGAGCCACTGTTATCCCCCCTATAAATTTTTGACAAGAAAATAGGGGGCTAAATGTTTTTGAGCCTACAAGGAATGCATTTCCTTTGGAAACACATCATCCTTGAAGCCTCCTTGTGCCTTTTGTCCTTTGATAAAGTCCTCTCTGCTGATTTCCATTATAAAACCTCTCTGTTTGTGAACAAATGCTCAAAGGCCTATCTCCCTTTCCCCTTATTTCACCCCCACTTAGCCTCTATTTTATTCGCCCTTGTCTCCCCTTCTATTTCATTTCTTACCCTTCAAATCCCCCCAAAATCCCCTTTAATTTCTTTCCAAATCCTTTATAACCACTTCCCCTTTCCATACCCCGCCATGTATTACAAATAAACTCTATTGTAAAGTTTATGCTATATAATATGTAACCCGCCGCTGTTTTCATCGCGAATATTTGCAATGCGAGCTGATCGCGCCGTCACACTTTTCGCCCATCATAGATCACACTCATCACATGATCGCATTTTCACTTGTTCGTTCGATCGATCCATCGAAAAAATTTGTGATGCGATCTGATCGCGTCACAAATCCTCCATCACACTTGCGGCCATTGCTTGTCCTCTCTGATTTGGTGTGAGCTGTTGATCTAGTCCCCAGATCCAACGGCCAACGCTCAATCGCACCCCCCGCCCATTCACAATCGCAATTTCCAGACACACAACCCTTCGCATCTCCCGATTGCTCCTCCGCCATCGGTCTGCCTCCAAATCGGATGGTTGGCGCTTCATCACACCCCGCTAGTTGCCTCGCACTTCCCAATCGCTTCCCCTTCCTCGATCGCAATCGGAAGCTATAAGTGTGCGTCCCTCTCGTCCATCGCGATTACGATTCTCCGACTAAGGCTTGACCGTCCATTGGGTCTAAGATCTAACGGTTGAGATCTGATCGCCATCCGCCTCTGGCTGGGTCCCACCTCATCGCATTTCACTGCATTCCCTTCAAATTTCTTTGTATTTTGTTCGAAGGATAAAGTATTATGTTTCACGGTTGTTCCGCCCACTTTCATATATCATTCCTGTTGGGGTTCCCATGTTTTGGATAGGTTGACAGAGACCAAAAGATGAGACAACATAGAACCACTTTCAGACCTTAGGATCTAGCCCTCCTAGGTCTAGAGAGGGATATCTCTATGATTATCAAAGGATATATGTCTTTGAAGTTCTTAATTGTGATTTTAGGCTAGTTATAGGCTCAAGGTTGTTTGTTTGATTGTTTGAGTTTGGTTGTTGAGAATCAGGAAGGAAGGTTTCACCATAAGACAAGGATGGGTAAAGAAGGAAGCTAGGCAAGAATAGATAACTCGGGGAACATCAAGGCCATTGGGCAATGGAGTCAAGAAAGGATTTACTTATGTTCAATGTGTAAGCTTCAGTTGGGCTAGTCATCTAGAGCATTTGGATCTCAAAGACTGATTGGTGGGATGGAACATTAAGGAATGAGAATGAAGGATGGAAAACCATCTGATTCCGTCTATAGATCAGGCCAGAGGTCATTTAACTCCAGGCCTGCTTGGACAAAACCATAGGCAACACAAGGGGTCTTGAAAAGGTTTGTATGGAAGGGTAGGTTATGAAGAGGCAGCGACAGGCTTTACACCTCCCAATGTTCCTAACCTCTTTCAATTAAATCTTAACAAAGACATCTGAACACTGATTCTATCAACTTGCACATCAGAGAGCAGGAAATAATCATCCACTACACTGGTTTAGTCAATTAAAAACAATATTCAGACACACATATGAGCATAAAACATTAAAGACTGAGAGAGCTGGGACATAAGGTACCTAACAAGGGTAAATCTTATGTCATGCGTTCAGATGTTAGTCAGAAGAACATGAAATGAAATGGAAATAAACACAGAGATAAGAAAAACATCACCAACTGCTGTAGATCAGGATCCAATGAAAATTGCTTATCATGTTAAACACAACACCAATCAGGTACATCACTGCCCAAAGCTTTTACATTCAGCCTGAATACATCATATTTCTCAGCCTATCATACAACTATTACACAGGAAACTTGGCTCGGGACGCAAATGCTTGCAATTCACTGATAATCCAACAACAACCATTACAATGATATCCCTCTGTGCTTTATAGCAGAAGAGACACAGAGGACCGACTGAGGAGGTAGGTGAGTTTTAAATGTTACAATTAAACACAACAATGAATGCAGGGCCGAGACCCATTCTGCTTGATGCACCGTATATTTAATCTTTGTCACCTTCCTCGCGAAAGAAAGATCTACTCCGGATATGATTTGACCTTTTGGCTGTAGTACTCCAGGTGATTTGAACAAAATGAAAGAACTTGCTGGGAGGTCTGCCTCATGGATGTTAGATTGCTTTGAACTATAGCTGGGACGGAAAACTCCTTCAGGGACACGACGCATAATAAATACTGCATGGGAGACCTGTCCTTTATGGAAAAACATTCTGCTGATAAGAAAACCTTGATATTACCTCTTATTGATGTTCGTGATTCTGCAGACCGATCCCTGTCTTCAAATGATGTCATCTCTTCAAACTGTCAGCTCAAGATCTTCGTTGACGTGTGTTAATCCCTCTGCTCTGTACTGAAAATCCTTGTTGCTTCATGAATGCCTCTGTCAAGTTAGCTCGAGCTTTTAATGGCGCCGGCAAGATTTTTGGCGTTTGAACTCCGCTTTCCTTTGATGTAAGTCCTGACAGCCCCATTCCTTGACTTTCCTGATGGTACTAGTCCATTAGATTTGATGCTGACTGCGCTGCTCACCGTTAAGGTAGTACATTGAATAGCAGCGGTCCTCTTCCTCTAGAAACTCTGCAACACAGTAAATTTGTGAAGAAATAGTGGATGGAGCAATGGACGCAGGGTGAACTATATAGCGGTGCGGCGGTGGCGGGACAGTGGAGAAACAATGGGAAGAATGCAAAGTGGCAGAGAAATGGAGGCTTTTACTATAATGGTAACAGAATGCAATGAAACGGTGAAACCTTATGAGTAATAGGGTTCGGTGATAATATGCAGCGCAGACCATTAGATTCTGGCCCGGAGACGAAAATCAACGGTGGAGATTGATCGGCGGGACAATACATAAAATAGGCGTAACATACAAAACATATGAAATGAAACGGAAAAGAATGTAAGAGTGGGACCCAATGTGGTGGAGGGAAATTAGATCTGAGCCGTCAGATCATGGAGGATGAACGGTGGAGATGTAATCGGGTAATCACAATCGGAGGGGGACCGGGGTGACATACATTGAAAGTTCCGATTGCGATTGGGGCGGGCGTGCGATGGCCGTTGGATCATCGACCGGATGGACGGATGGGATAAAATCAGGGGTTAGATGGGAAGGCCTGCGATTTCAATCGCGGAGGGACTTGCGATTGAGCACTGGCCACAGATCTGGGCGGAAACGGACGGTGGAGATTTAATCGGAAGGGCAGGAGGAAAGACTTGCGATCGGAGGAAAAGGGAAGTGCGATTGCGCGAGGACCGTTGGATCGCGGGGAGATCAACGGCTACGATGCAATCGGGGAATCGCAATCGGGGCGGCACAACTAGAGTTTGTGATTGCGATCAGGCATGGGCTTGCGATTGAGCGCTGACCGTCCGATCCAACCGACAGATCGACGGTGCGCGCTTAACCGGAGGGAGAGTGTGATCGGGGGTCGCAACATAAAACATGCGATTGCGATTGAACTGGGGCTGCGATTAGAGGCCCGCCATTGGATCATCAAGGTAAATCAATGGTGCGGAACCGATCGGAGGACATAAAGTGTTAAAACAATCGCATCGGGACATTTGAATATTATAAAGGAAATGCGCCCGCTGACAGCTCCGATTGCGATTTAGCGCTTGGGACTTAAGCGCTTGGTCCCAGCGCATGGGAATGTGTGGGAAGTGGTTTGAAAGGGGTTTGCGGTAAAGGGGCTAAGCCCTATAGCATGGTCGGAAAGTGGGTTTTTACCCCTTTTAATGGATTTTAAGGGGTGGGGAAGGGGAACGATAGAGGAAGAAAAGGGGAAAAAGGGAAAACCAAGGTTAGGGGGAGGAATTTAAAGGGGATTTTGGGGGAAAATGAAGGGTAAAAAGGGAAATAGAAGGGGAAAAAGGGGTGATAAAAAGAGGCTAAATGAGGGGAAATAAGAGGGGAAAGGAAGGCCTTTGGGCATTTCTTCGCATAACAGAGAGGTTTTAAAAGGGGAATCAGCAGAGGGGATTTGATCAATGGATAGAAGGCACATGGAGGCTTCAAGGAGGCTGTGTTTTCAGCGGAAATGCATTCCTTGAAGACTCAACAACAATTTAGCCCCTTATTTGCTTGTCAAAAATTTCATAGGGGGGCTAACAGTGGCTCCACATGGGGATGGCTTCTTCTTGAAGGGGTCAAGAATTCAGAAATCGATCTCTTGGTGTAGGCCAGATGCCTGCTGCTATAAGCCATCTTTCTTCTTTCTTTAGATTAGCTGCCACAATATATTAGATACGCAAATCAGCAGAAAAATTTTCCCAACCAATCTACCTACCCAAACTAGAACTCTAAAATTTTTTCCTTGGGTGCATTTGAACTAGCAGACCCTTTACATTTTATTTTGCAAAACAAAAATAAACCTATTCTAATTCTACCCTTATTACTCCATGAGGCCAGATTAGACTGTTGGCCTCATCTATTTCTCTACCTAATCTACTGCCTGTTGGGATTAAACTGTCCAACAGGTTTCTTCACCTACATTCTAAGACAGGAAATTTAAACACAGCCAAGCTAGGATTAGACAGTCTGACTTGCTGGGCAGAAACCTGAAGAAAACAAAACTGAGAAGGCATGGAATTTTGCAATTGTGAAACATCCTTTTTTCTTTCTTGTGACTCAGGTTTTGAGCATATTTGAGTCACTTATTTCCTTTGCTCCAGCTCTGATTTTGGGCATATTAGAGCTGGATCTTCTTTCACTGCTGATCCAAATTTTGAGCTTGTAAGGACTAGCTATTCTTCTTCCCTTTGGCTCAGATTTTGAGTTTATTAGAGCCAATCCTTTTGCCTCAGAGGTTCGTGTTTTGAGCATGTCTGAACCTCTCTTTTCATTCTGTTTTTTTTTTTTGGAACAATTTCTTCACCTTTTTGCTGAAAATGAAAATTTGCAATGGTATATACAATGGAAATGAAGTTGGAAATGGATAATTAGCAGAAATAGTGTTTGAGCATCCTGCCATTGACAGGACCCCCAAACAGCTCTGTACCATCGAGTTATTGTAAGAAAAATGCATTAGGACCCACAATGGCCTAAATGATGAATGGACCTTGCCACAAGCTGTCGAATTTGCCATGTTTGCCTTTATCCTCTCTTCTTGAATCCCACTTCAGGACCTTGTCCCCAACCTTGAAATTTGCTACTTTGGTTCTTTTTTCAAACTGTCTCTTCATGTTTTCCTGCACTCTGACAGCTCTGTCATAAACTTGCTCCCTTGTTTGCTGAAGATGGATTGTTTCATTAATTCTCCTTATCATGCTGTCTTCTTCTGATTGGATTTCTTGAATAAGCTTTACCACTGGTATCCCAAGGCTAGTAGGAAAAACTGCTTCTATCCCATAAACCAGCTGGAAGGGTGATGTGCCAATAGATTTCTTTGTAGTGAGCCTGTCTGCCCACAAGGCATGTATCAACATTTTATGCCAAGACCTTTTGTTCTCTTCCAACAGCTTCTTAATGATTGTAACCAAGCTTTTATTTGATGATTCAGCCAAGCCATTACCTTGGGGGTAATAGGCAGTTGAATGTCCAAGTGCAATCCCGTACCGGTGACAGAAATCAATCATTCTTTTGGATCCGAACGCAGCAGCATTGTCAGTGATTATTTTCCTTGGGCAGCCAAACCGAGATAAGATAAAGTCTTCTAGGAACCTAATGATGACAGAATCAGTGGCATTCCTAGTGGGTATGGCTTCAATCCACTTAGTGAAGTAATCAGTAGCAGTCAAGATCCATTTATGTTGCCCAGAAGAAGAGGGGTGAATCTCTCCAATGAAGTCTAAGCCCCATTGCATGAAAGGACCTTCTATGGTGATAGGTTGCAGAGGGAGGGGGAGGAGCTTTCTTTTGCCTTCAAATATTTGGCATTTGTGGCAGGTAAGGATCATTTTATGGACATCACTGAAGAGTGTGGGCCAATAGTAACTAGCCATGCGTATCTTATTTGCAGTAGCCTTCCAATTCAGGTGGCCTCCACACTCCCCAGCATGGAACTCTTGTTTGATTTTTTCGGCTTCAGTTTCAGACAAGCATTTCAGTAAAAGGCCATTTGGATTTTTCCAATATAAACTCTCATTCATAATGCAGTAATTTCTAGCTTTGATTTTTACGAATCTGGCCTTTGTTTTGGACAGTTCTGGAGGGGCATTGAGGTGTGTGAGCACGTAAAGGATATTAGTGTACCAAGGAGAGTTCTGAAACTGCTCCTCAACAGTTTGATGGGGCAATCCTTCCTGCTCATCCAGGGCAATCATCATGTTAATATCAAGGGCCTGTAGATTATATTCAGCCATCAATTGGGCTAGGCCTTGACCTTTGATCAACTTGGTGGGTTTGATTTCAATGTCATATTCTAAAATTGTAGCAATCCATTTGCCCCTTTTCCCATCCGGGTCTTGGGACAGGATATCTTTGAGCACTATATTTGGCACATAGGCAATGGTGTGAGAATGAAGAATGTACACCCTAAAGTCTTTTAAGGCCTTAATCAGAGCATAGGCCTGCTTTTCCATGATGTTGTACTTTAAAGGTGCATCTCTCAAGGCTTTACTGAAGAAGGCTATAGGCTGTTCCTTACCTTCTGAATTTTTCTGCAGCAAAACTGCTGCTATTGTGTGTGGGGAAGCAAATGAAAAGATTAGAAAATCTTTTGAGAAGTCAGGGATGATAAGGACAAGGGCTTGGGTGAGTGCGAGCTTTACTGACTCAAAAGATTTTTTGGCTTCAACAGTCCACTTGATTCCTGCATCTTTCTTTAGCATTTCCGTCATTTTCCTAAGATGCTCAGCAAGATTGGGGATAAATCTTCTAAGGAAATTGATCTTCCCAATGAAGGACTGTAGCTCCTTGATGTTTCTTGGATGTGTAATTTGAAGTATTCCCTCAACTCTCTGGGGGTCTATCCTAATCCCTTTCTCGGATATGATGTGGCCCAGAAGCTTACCTTCTTACAGCCCAAAAACAGTCTTCTTAGGATTTAGGGACAGATCGTACCTTCTACATTTTTCAAAAACTTTCCTCAGATGTTTTAAGTGTTCTTCTTCTGTTTTAGAAAAGACAGTTAAGTCATCCAAGTAGATAACTATAAAGTGTCCAATCTCATCTGAGAAAGCGATATCCATTGCTCTCTGGAAGGTAGCTCCAGCTTTCATCAATCCAAAAGGCATTTTCACGTACATGAAGGTGCCCCATGGAGTGGTAAAAGTTGTTTTGAGTTGATCTTCTGGGAGTACCAGAACCTGGTTGTATCCTGAAAAACCATCCAGCAGGGAGATTCTTTTAGAGCCTACTACCTTCTGTAAGATATGTTCCATTCAAGGAGGCTCTGTTAAGGTTTCTGAAGTCTATGCACAGTCTAATCTCCCCTGTTTTCTTCCTTACAGCCACTAAGTTTGACACCCAATCAGAAAACCTTATAGGGACAATAATGCCTGCATCATACATCTTCTTAATTTCTTTTTCTACTACAGGCAATTGTTTTGGATTAATTCTTCGAAGTTTTTGTCTAAAAGGCTTCTGATTTTCCTTTAGTGGTATCTTATGTTGTATAATGTTGGTGTCATAGGCCTTTAAGTCTTCATAGCTCCACGCAAACACATCAATGAATTCCTTAAACAAGTCAATGTATCTTTTCTTCATGTTTGCAGGTATAGACTTAGCCAGTTTTATCATTTTTGGTTTGTCTTCAGTGCCTATGTTTCATTCTTCTACATCTGATTCTGCATGTTCTAATGTGGGCTTCTTTGCAACATCATCAAAATCAAAGAGGTCCTCCAAGGGTGCTAAGCCTCTTGGTATGTTCTTGTCTTTGGCTTGCAGCACTTCCATTTCTTCTCTATCTGCGTTTTCACGTTTTATGGCTGAATTTCCAATTTATTTAGAAAAAGAATTTATTTCTATACTACAAGGTGTTTC
Source organism: Pinus albicaulis (assembly GCA_034641835.2). Taxonomy (NCBI): domain Eukaryota; kingdom Viridiplantae; phylum Streptophyta; class Pinopsida; order Pinales; family Pinaceae; genus Pinus; species Pinus albicaulis. The sequence goes on along the minus strand of CM076576.1, from coordinate 100,527,511 downwards.
TAGTTCATCTGGGGAATCCTCACTTGGGCAGTTGTCATCAGATTTTGAGTCTGAATCAGAAAATTCAAACTCATTTCTGCCTGCCAGGAAATCTTCAATCTGTTTGTCTCCTTTAAAGACTTGCCAGTATTTTTCATTTTCTGGCACTGCAGGCCTGAATTTAGTCTGAATGATGATTTGTTGGTCAACTGGGGCCTTAGGATAAGAACTAGCTAGGTAGGCTAGTCCATTTGCAATAGCGTTTTGACCCCTAGGAATGGATACTAAATCATATTCGATGAACGTTTTCAGCAAATCTAGAGTATCATTCCTATATGCCCTAAGCCTGGGGTGTTTTGCCGAATACTCACCATTCATCTTTTTGATTACTAACTCAGAGTCTCCTCTCACGACTATCCTACGGGCTCCTAATTTTTTCAACAGATTTAAACCCAAGATTAGAGCCTCATATTCTGCAATGTTATTCGTGCATTTGAAATGCAGATTGACAGTGTGGCTCTCCGCGTGATCATTTTCGGTGTTACGCAGCCACACTCCAGCTCCAGCGCTTTGCCTAGTGCAGGACCCATCAAAGTTCATTTCCCACAGGGGATCTTTGTTTACTTCCACTTCACCTTCTTTCTTACAGCTGGATTCGTCATTAGGTTGAGTTGGGAGGTCTGTACTAGGTTGTAAACTATCGTGTTGTTCACAGAGGCCATGGATGTCAGGAAGGTGGTTAGCTTGCTGTTCTTGTTCTGTTTCCATTTCACTTGGAGGGAGAGGTCCACCACAGATCCTACAGGCTTGATTGCTGATTTCCTCTTCATTTTCAGTGTGTTGCCCATAGTCTTCCTGATCATATTCTTCCAAAGTGGCCATTATGTGGAGGTCCATAGGCTCAGTGTTCTCATTTGTATTCCTATTCTGGGACTCTGGCTCTTCTAAGGATTCATCATTACAAAATATGAAGGAGTCAAGGTCGGTATGTACAGAATATAATGGTGAATTTTCAGGTTTCTCGGGGCTGCTGACTAGGAATTTCATTTGGGATTCTCTATATAATCTTCTTAATTGGCCAAATATAGGGATAGTGGCATATGAGCCATCCATCTGCATGGTGCCTTGCAGCTTGGCTCCCCATGATCTAGATAACAACATGCCATACTTGGGTGGCACGTCTGCCACCACTACATCCATGACCATACATTTCGCAGGAACCTGAGTCAAACTCACACACAAGTCTTTGATCAGGCCCAGACATTTTACCCTACTCGAGTCAAAGGAATACAAGTCTTTATAGGGTCTGGTGATTTCGAGGCCTAAGTTCTCCATGACTACCTTAGGCATTAGATTGTGTGATGCACCGGAGTCATGCATGGCATTATGGAGGATCTTGTCATGAATGTTGAGACTAATATAGAAAGGTGGAACTACCCCTTCCTGAAATTTCCCCTCAATATTGGGACCGAATAAGAGGGCAGGCTGATCATCACTCAAATTTACAGTGTCATTATTTATGCTCATATTTAATGCTTTCAAAATCTGGCCTTTATATACATCCTAAGAGGCCAGCTCAGATAATGGTACAGATATTTTAATTTTTGCAATCTCACTTTCTAAACTGAAAGTGGATTGATTCTTGGGAGTGTTCAACTCTGTTTTATTCGCAACTACCTTAGTAGCTGAATAAGTTTGTGTTTTCTCATTATGTACATGTGTAGACATAGTCTTATCAGGCGCACTAGCTGAGGTGCTAGTGCTACTGGTTGGTTGACTTTGTCTTTCATTGTTTTGGTTGTCCCTTTCTTTGTTACTCTCAGAACTCTTGGCTGTTGAATTGTTGTTCACAGCAGCTACTTTAGAAGATTTTTCAGGCCTCTTTTTGATGGTTACCTTAGGAGTTTTAGGTTTGGAAGTGTCTTGGTTCTTTTTAATCCTGAGCTCATATTGTTCTCTGACCTGTAACATGGAATTTTCGAATCCCAACCTATAATCCTCAGATTCAAGCCATTCCTCCTCCCCATAAGAGGTTGAGGGCTGGTCCTCTTCTGAATCACAGTTTAGGATTGAATCTTTTGTTTCGAACATGTTTATAACATTCCCTTCAGAATCTTCTATGATTCCCTCATCCTCATCAAGAAAGTTTTGGAAAGGGGGAATGACTTGCTGATCTGACTCTTTCTGCCTGTTGGGAGTGTTGTTGTTTCTTCTAAAGTTTTGGTGTTGATTTTGGTTCCTGTTCTGAGTGATAGCCATCTTTTCGACCACTTGGCATAGCTTATCCAGATTCTTAGACAATCTGTCAATATTAGGATTTGAAGTGGAGGCTATAGTGTCATCCTTGTATGTTACTCTCTTCTCAGCTCTCAGTTTGGCCCTTTTTTCAATCAAATTTGCCTCTATGTTTACTGCCCCTTTCTGCATATCCTCCAATGTGGTATATTCTTTATCTCTAAGCTCATAGGCCATGTCAGCATCAAATCCATCAGGATATTTTGCTAGGGACATACTTTGTGGAGGTTTCATGTGTGGAGGGAGAGCATTATAAATGCTGTTGAATCTAGTGGTGTAATCGTGGACACTCTCTCCTGCGTTCCTCTTAAGGGACATGTATTCTGCTAGGAGCTGGCGAGGGTTTGCTCTAGTTTCCCATTTGTTGATGAAAGTCTGGTATAAAGCAGGGAGATCTTGGATACTACCAGCAGGTAGGTTTTTAAACCACTTTTTAACCTCTCCCCCTAGGCTCTGCACAAAAATTCTCATTTTGATTGTTTCATCATCAATTTCCATATAGTCAAAAGAGTCCTCAATTTTATCTACATGTTGTTGTGCTGTTGTGGGCTCTTTAGTAGGGAAGTGTGGGATTTTTGATTGATAATCAGCTGGTAAGGGCAGTAGAGGCTCAGGTAAAACTAGAGGTGCATACCAGGCTGCCATGATGATGTTCTGATGAGGTATAGGGTTGGCTTGAGCAGCTGGTAGTTGGATGACAGGGATGGTAGGACCAGTAGAAGTCTGTTGAGAAGAAATAGGGTGAGAAAGCCCCGAGTTTTGGAGAAAATGGAGATCAGGTGGTGTGGAAGGAGGGGTTTCGCTATCCCTAGTGTCTGGCTGGTCTGAAACACTGAATGACCTAGTTCTAGGTAATCTGTTTTTGGAGGTCTAGGTCGAAGAAAGGGTCTAATAGAGCTGTAAGATCTTCTGGTGCAGAATTAGCTCTATGAATGCTGGTGGAAATAGTTGATCTCCTACTCACAGGTGCTCTTTTAAGGATTTTCTCTAGATTATCAACTGTTTCAGGTGGGTTTGGATCAGGGAAAGCTCTTGTATGAATGGTTCTGTGAGCCAGAGTGCTGTTTATAAGCCAAGCAGCTTAGCCCTAATTGTTATTTCTACTGTGGTTAATGTTGTCTTGGGAACTGGCCTCCCTGTGGAGTCTTCATTATGCTTCGGGACTGGTCTCCCAGTGGAGTCTGATGTGAAACCGAGATAATCAGCAGGCCTACTGATCACCAGTGGAGTCTTTAACGTTTAGGAATAATGGAATCGCTAGGTGGAGGGTTTGGGATAATTCTAGGGTACACTGTCCACCACAGTGCTCAGGCACTATCACCTTTCATGAATCTCCTCTAAAGAAACAAGCTCCAACCAGAGATTGACTGGGAGGGCATTTACCAGATATGTCACCCCTGAAGAGAGGATGAGATCCGGAGGCTACCTGGCCCTATCCAGGCTCTGTCTAAGAGTATGGTGAATATTCAATAATGGAGGCGGATTCAAGAAAGGTGTGACTTACCGTCAACCTAGCCAGAGTTCTAAGTTTCTAAGGTTTCAAGAGTGTTTAAGACGAAATATACTCAGAATTCCCCAGCGGAGTCGCCATTATGTTGGGGTTCCCATGTTTTGGCCAGGTTGACAGAGACCAAAAGATGAGACAACATAGAACCACTTTCAGACCTTAGGATCTAGCCCTCCTAGGTCCAGAGAGGGATCTCTCTATGATTATCAAAGGATATATGTCTTTGAAGTTCTTAATTGTGATTTTAGGCTAGTTATAGGCTCAAGGTTATTTGTTTGATTGTTTGAGTTTGGTTGTTGAGAATCAGGAAGGAAGGTTTCATCATAAGACAAGGATGGGTAAAGAAGGAAGCTAGGCAAGAATAGATAACTCAGGGAACATCAAGGCCATTGGGCAATGGAGTCAAGAAAGGATTTACTTAGGTTCAATGTGTAAGCTTTAGTTGGGCTAGTCATCTAGAGCATTTGGATCTCAAAGACTGATTGGTGGGATGGAACACTAAGGAATGAGAATGAAGGATCGAAAACCATCTGATTCCATCTATAGATCAGGCCAGAGGTCATTTAACTCCAGGCCTGCTTGGACAAAACCATAGGCAACACAAGGGGTCTTGAAAAGGTTTGTATGGAAGGGCAGGTTATGAAGAGGCAGCGACAGGCTTTACACCTCCCAATGTTCCTAACCTCTTTAAATTAAATCTTAACAAAGACATCTGAACACTGATTCTATCAACTTTCACATCAGAGAGCAGGCAATAATCATCCACTACACTAGTTTAGTCAATTAAAAACAATATTCAGACATACATATGAGCAGAAAACATTAAAGACTGAGAGAGCTGGGACTTAAGGTACCTAACAAGGGTAAATCTTATGTCATGCATTCAGATGTCAGTCAGAAGAACATGAAATGAAATGGAAATAAACGCAAAGATAAGAAAAACATCACCAACTGCTGTAGATCAGGATCCAATGAAAACTGCTTATCATGTTAAACACAACACCAATCAGGTACATCACTGCCCAAAGCTTTTACATTCAGCCTGAATACATCATATTTCTCAGCCTATCATACAACTATTACACAGGAAACTTGGCTCGGGACAAAAATGCTTGCAATTCACTGATAATGCAACAACAACCATTACAATGATATCCCTCTGTGCTTTATAGAAGAAGAGACATAGAGGACCGACTGAGGAGGTAGGTGAGTCTTAAATGTTACATTTAAACACAACAATGAATGCAGGGCCGAGGCCCATTCTGCTTGATATGCTGTATATTTAATTTTTGTCACCTTCCTCGTGAAAGAAAGATCTGCTCTGGATATGATTTGACCTTTTGACTGTAGTACTCCAGGTGATTTGAACAAAATGAAAGAACTTGCTGAGAGGTCTGCCTCATGGATGTTAGACTGTTTTGAACTATAGCTGGGACGAGAAATTCCTTCAAGGATACAACGCATAATAAATACTGCATGGGAGACCTGTCCTTTATGGAAAAACATTCTGCTGATAAGAAAACCTTGATATTACCTCTTATTGACGTTCAGGATCTCCAGAATCGATCCTCGGGGTCTTCAAAATGATGCTTTGCCTCTTTAAACCTTTTTTTCAGGGCTCAAGATCTTCGTTGATGCGCGTTAATCTCTCTGCTCTTTACTGAAAATCCTTGCTGCTTCATGAATGCCTCTGTCGAGTTAGCTCGAGCTTTTAATGGCGCCGACAAGATTTTCGGCGTTTGAACTCCGCTTTCCTTTGATGTAAGTCCTGACAGCCCCATTCCTTGACTTTCCTGATGGTACTAGTCCATTAGATTTGATCCTGACTGCGCTGCTCACCGTTGAGGTAGTACATTGAATAGCAGCGGTCCTCTTCCTCTAGCAACTCTGCAACACAGCAAATTTGTGAAGAAACAGTGGACGGAGCAATGGACGCAGGGTGAACTAGATAGCGGTGCGGCGGTGGCGGGACAGTGGAGAAACAATGGGAAGAATGCAAAGTGGCGGAGAAATGGAGGCTTTTACTATAATGGTAACAGAATGAAATGAAACGATGAAACCTTATGAGTAATAGGGTTCGGTGATAATATGCAGCGCAGACCGTTAGATTCTGGCCCGGAGACGAAAATCAACGGTGGAGATTGATCGGCGGGACAATACATAAAATAGGCGTAACATACAAAACATATGAAATGCAACAGAAACGAATGTAAGAGTGGGACCCAATGTGGTGCAGGGCGATTAGATCTGAGCCGTCGGATCATGGAGGATGAACGGTGGAGATGTAATCGGGTAATCGCAATCGGAGGGGGACCAGGGTGACATACATTGAAAGTTCCGATTGCGATTGGGGCGGGCGTGCGATGGCCGTTGGATCGTCGACCGGATGGACGGATGGGATCAAATCAGGGGTTAGATGGGAAGGCCTGCGATTGCGATCGTGGAGGGACTTGCAATTGAGCGCTGGCCACAGATCTGGGCGGAAACGGACGGTGGAGATTTAATCGGAAGGGCAGGAGGAAAGACTTGCGATCGGAGGAAAAGGGAAGTGCGATCGCACGAGGACCATTGGATCGCGGGGAGATCAACGACTACGATGCAATCGGGGAATCGCAATCGAGGTGGCACAACTGGAGTTTGCGATTGCGATCGGGCATGGGCTTGCGAATGAGCGCTGACCGTCCGATCCAACCGACAGATCGAAGGTGCGCGCTTAACCGGAGGGAGAGTGTGATCGGGGGTCGCAACATAAAATATGCGATTGCGATTGAGCCGGGGCTGTGATTAGAGGCCCGCCGTTGGATCATCAAGGTAAATCAACGGTGCAGAACCGATCGGAGGACATAAAGTGTTAAAACAATCGCATCGGGACATTTGAATATTATAAAGGAAATGCGCCCACTGACAGCTCCGATTGCGATTTAGCGATTGGGACTTAAGCGCTTGGTCCCAGTGCATGGGCATGTGTGGGAAGTGGTTTGAAAGGGGCCTGCGGTAAAGGGGCTAAGCCCTATAGCATGGTCGGAAAGTGGGTTTTTACCCCTTTTAATGGATTTTAAGGGGTGGGGAAGGGGAACGATAGAGGAAGAAAAGGGGAAAAAGGGAAAACCAAGGTTAGGGGGAGGAATTTAAAGGGGATTTTGGGGGAAAATGAAGGGTAAGAAGGGAAATAGAAGGGGAAAAAAGGGGCGATAAAAAGAGGCTAAATGAGGGGAAATAAGAGGGGAAAGGAAGGCCTTTAGGCATTTCTTTGCATAACAGAGAGGTTTTAAAAGGGGAATCAGCAGAGGGGATTTGATCAACGGATAGAAGGCACATGGAGGCTTCAAGGAGGCTGTGTTTTCAGTGGAAATGCATTCCTTGAAGACTCAACAACAATTTAGCCCCCTATTTGCTTGTCAAAAATTTCATAGGGGGGCTAACAATTCCGTTGCTCGACCCCCGCCGTTGATCTTCGCTCCCAGGTCGCGATCTAACGATCTGCGCTACATTCTAACATCAAACCCTATTATTCGTGAGTCTTCACCAGTTCATTACATTTTGTCACCATTGTTTAGTGAAAGCCACCTTTCTGCCGCCGCACTATCATATTTTTCGCCCTTCACTCCACCAGTCTTCCATTGCATTGATTGTCTACACACAGTTGTGAGTTTCTGCAGAGTACAAGAGTTGAAACGCCGCCATAACTACACAGTATGAATGCAGCAGTAAGTTTTCCACTGACAGAGGCAAGGAATTTAATGAAGGGCGGGTTTCCACACCAGCAGAATGTCTTCTTTCGAAGAAGGACAGATTGCGCACACTATTTGATTATATGCCGTGCTCCAGAGGAGATCCACGCTCCGAACACAGTCCAAGGATATCAGAGAATTTATTGCTCAAGTATGGCAGACCATTCCGTTTTTCATTGCCATTTTTTTATTCACCAAGGGTACCACAAAGTACAGCGAGCCAGAATGCATCAGAGACATATCTGGAATTAATGAAGCCTAACGAAGATCATTCTTTTCACCAAAGAGTACCAAAAATTAAGGCTCAGAGTTTAAAAAAGAATGGGCTTCGGTCCTCTTCTTCTTTTCTGAGTTTAATGTTATATTTAGTGTTCTACCTACTTCCTCTACTCTTTTTCAGCTATAAAAACTATGAGAAAATTGTTGTAAAGGTTGTTGATGAGATAACAGAGAGGTGCAAGCAGTTTCTCTTGAGATAGGGTCTATGTGTATAGTTGTAAGATAGGCTGAGGAAGATGTATTCAGACTGAATAACCAAGCTGTTGGCTATGTTGTACCTAATTGGTGTTTTTGTTTAATAAGATAAGCACATTTCATTGGATCCTGATCTAAAGCTGCGGTGATGTTTTTCTATCTCTGTGTTTATTTCCATTTCATTTCATTTCTTCTGGCTCACATCAGAAATTTGGCATAAGATTCACCCTTGTTAGGTGCCTTATGTTGCTGCTCTCCCAACCCTTTATGTTTTCTGCTTAATGTGTTTATCTATAGATTGATTTCAATTGATTTAACTAGTGTAGTGGATGTTGTTGCCTACTAGTTGATGTATGAATTAACGGAATCTATTTTAGATGTTCTTGAAAGGATTTAATGCAATGTGTTGAGAACACTGGGAGGTCTAGAACCCTGTATCTGCCTCACTAAGATCTTTCCATTCTGATTAAGCCTTTCCAAGTTCCCTCGTGCTGCCTCTGATTTTGTCCAAGCAGGTTTGGAGTTAAATGACCTCTGACCTGATCTATAGATGGGATTAGTTGGTTCTCCCCCCTTCACTCTCGGTCCTTAATTTCCTATACCACCCTATCACTTTAGGATCCAAGGCTTTAGATGACTAGCCCAACTGAAAGCTTTCATATTGATAACAAGTAAATCCTTTCTTGACTCCATTACCCAATGGACTTGGTTTTCTCTGGATTATCTCTCCTTTGCCTAAATTCTTCTTTGCCCAGTCCTGTCTCATGATGAACCCTTCCTTCCTGATTCACAACAACCAAACTCTTAATCAAATAAAAAAACCCTGTGCATATAACTAGCCTAAAATCATAACTTAGAGCTTCAAAGACATACACTTTGACTCATATAGAGAGATCCCTCTCTGGACCTAGGAGGGCTAGATCCTAAGGTCTGAAAGTGGTTCTGATGTTGTCTCGTCTTTTGGTCTTGCCAACCTGGCCAAAAAACGGGAACCCCAACAGAATGCACCATGTTTGGTTTTTGTGTGACAACCATGATTGTGTTGGCATCCAATTATCTTTTAAGTACTTTTTGAAAAGCCATTTATATGCTCATGATGATTTAATAGTAAATATATTTTGAAAGTATGTGGGCTTTGAATGTGATATGAATGTTTTGAATGTTATATGAATGTGGAAACATATGAATGTGAACGTATTCCCCCCCTCAACTGATGGTTTTGGAAATTTGACAAAATGACGAAAGGAAGTGAAGTTTTTCCAAAATTTATCATTCTAACTTTTCAAGGAATTAAATGGTTAAAAGTTAGAAAATATCATACCTTAACTTACTCTTTCAAAAATGGATAAGAGTTGTTCATGTGTGGCTTCAAAATTCTATTCATAGTCTTATTTACTTGGTTATGAAAATGGTGGATGAAATCGAAAAAGTGAATATTTTATTGTTGCTGCATCTACTGCTAAATTTACTGCTGAATGCGGCTGAAAATGTATAAGGCTTGGAAGGTATACAAAATTCATAATTTACACTCTTCCTCCCAGCCTTATTTATTGACTTGTCCTCAAGTCATTTACATCAAAAACTGAAAATGAATGAAAGTAATATTGCGTCCTCTACTACAAAATGATTGGTCTTCAAGTCTTCAATGCTCATTGGCACAATTCTTGTCATGTGAATAAATGTTTCAGTGTCAAACATAAAAATAAATTGTTAACATAGTGGCCATTGATGGATGCCACTAGTCAACATGAGAGCTCCCATCTTTAATATGGATGAGAGTCAAGATGCCCTGAAGACATCTTTATAAGTATGAATGAATTTTTTGTTTTAGAATACTTAGAAGATCCGATGAACAAGGGACATTGATGTATTCCATTTGTTTATCGACATGATAGCTTTCCCTTAAGGCATGCAAGCTTCAAGGTGTTTTTAGAAAAATATTTAGACTCAAGGACTATGGACTCAATGGTGTATGGAAGGAAGGCTTTATTTTCAAGTGTAGGAAAAAGGAAACAGACTATGAATATGTAAAGTGGACCAAAAAGCTTGTAGATGAGCTGTGTTGGTTTTATTGGTGGGTTAGGATTGAAGAAAATGTAATGAAGTGTATGTGGTAATGGAAAATGGATAATGACTCTTGTTGGGAAAAATAAAATGAATTATGGCTTCAATTTTTCAAATATAGCAAATTTGCTCCTCAATTCTGGACTGCCTTCTAAAATAGATGAGTTTGACCAGCATGGAACAGCCACCTGTAGACATTGAATTCAAGTGTGGCTATGTATTTCACCATCCTTGTACATTTAGGAACAAACCTAGCTCTTTGAATTTTGCTAATCTGTCATGCAGCATGTCAAAACATTAAGCTATTATAGGAAGTTGCAAGAACTTGTAATTTTCTGGAAATTTCATTTATGTTCATGGACATGTTCTTTAGAATTTCTCATGAAATTAGTCTTTTGAAGACCAATTGTGCGCACAATTAGTTTCCTTAATGATCACTTGATTAACCTGTAACCCGCGAAAAAAACTTGGCAGAAAAAAAACATAAGTGTGTTCAAGAAGAAATGGCCATTTCCTTCATGATTCTTATGCAAAAATTTCATACCAAATAAAAAAGATTAGGAAAAATCAAAGTGTTTAAATTAACTCAATTCATGATATTAGTATCAATCCATTCTTAAAAAAATAACCATGAAAAGTAAATTTACTCCCTGTTTTTGTCAGCTAACTTTTGTGCATGGTGAAAAGCTTGGCATTATATATTTGTTATGTCCTGTAGATTAGTACGTTATAAAAGCATACAACAATATGAAGTTTCCAACTCTAAGCAAGTTAATCAACATTTAAATAATCCACAAAATGTTCTTGACCCTTTTCCAGGAATGAAGTATTGTTGGTGAAATTGATAGCATGACTTCTTCCATTAGTCCTGCAACCTGCTGCATTGAAACCATATGAATTGGGCAACCTGCTGCAGTGAGACATATGAATGTGAATGTATTTCTCCATCTATCCTTGGACAAGGCATGCCAGCTAGGACTGTTGAATCTCGCAGTTCAAGCTCCACCTTCTAACATTTTTCAGATACTAGTGTGACGAACATGGCATCCCATAGTTTCCAACAAGAATGCAACTTCTTGCAACAATATATTCTTCCAAATTTGAAAATGAATGCATATCCGCCAACCTTTAAAAATGATGCAACACTATCTCTTACCATTATTTTCCATTGCTCTTATTTACTTCACCATGTAACATGCCAGTGATGTCTCACTTATTGGAAACAAAAATATAGAAATTGAAATTCATATGTTCAACATTTCGAGTGGGAGGAATCAATGTGTTATATATAGGACATGTTTATTACCATGGTAACTTGATGAGGTGGGACCCTTTGATGGTGGTAAGCCTCGAAAATTTTCGCATACAGCTCCCTCAACATAATTTATGTCAACCATATGCCGAGAATTATATATGTCCCATATGAAAAATAATTGAGTGCATTTTATTGATATATTTTTTTTTAAGAAATGTGACATACCGTCGCATAACCTTGTACCCACCAATATGTAAAAAATATGGCAATATAACATTCACCAAAGTTTGATGCCGTAGTCTTCAGATATGTGTCACGGTGGCATGATGAGTTTCCATTCCATTCGGCGCAGAGTCACCATCGGAGCTAATGGTCAAACAACGTGGAGGTTGCATGGAGCAGGTCAAGACCACTGGGGGTTTTGGAACCTACAAAACTGTGTTGTTGACTTTCAAATACTACCTTTTTAAGACAATCGGGATTCTAAAGGACCAATCGAAAAAATGCTTCTTTTTATGTTTCCTCTGAACCAAAGTAATTTTTTTTTATGTAATTTTGTAAACAAATATTATTAACGGCGTAAACCCCAGATAGCGTAGAGAAGCCAACAGAGACTATTTACCAGATCCCTCGTTGTTTTAGAGGATGCACAACATAAGGGGTTTGCAACTTGGCGATATCATACATGGTGGAATGGGCATTAGACACCACAAGTGTGTTGCCCCAAGTGAGAAACGACTCATGTGAAGAATGAAAATGCACGTTAGCAGAACCATATGTGGAATTGAGTGGAGTTATGATGGCGAGTTAACATGTGAACCAATGCATAAATAAGCAAATGGGCGCAAAGGTGAACTGACACATCGATCCACCCACTGTCATTGTAGCATATAAATAAAATATAGGGGTGTTTATTTGAAGGAAAAGGAAGTCTCAAAGCAAGTAGGAAATAACAGAAGTTTGGGTGAGTTGTGAAAGAGTTCAAGTGAGTTATGATAAGAGTTTGGGTGGGTTTTTGGTAAGAGAAGCCACACAAATGAATGGAGTCGGGTCTGCACAAAATTTGGTGACTTTTTGCGTTGCAGTTGGGAAACTTGGTGACACGGGCCAACACCCGAATTTTGGTGACAAGACAATCAATTTGTAATTTTGTGCACGAAGATGGGACTCCACCCAAGCACGCAGAAACGCTTCCATACTACTGACGTTGCATTAATTGGCTGACATTCTACTTTTGATATAAGAGATTGTGAGTTCATCATAATCATCAAATCATCAAATCGCTCCAAATAAGGCTCAATAATTGGATTGATTGCATATTTGGATAATGGTTGAATAATTAAATATATAAAATTAGCACAAAATCAAACTCATAATCTCCAAATAAATGTCATTCCATCAATGTCTGACACAACATTTAACAAGAATAGCATTTTCCGCATCAAATGAGTGAGATCCCACATCTATAGTGATAGCATTTTGACCAATTGTTGCTGGGTTGATCGATCAAAATAAATCGATAATGATGAGTTCAGCTCTCATTCTTTGAGCATATGTCGGAACAAACTATGGTGGCATTCTCAGTTTAACCTCTGCAACCTTCTTTCCATCATAAAACAAAGGTATGGTTAACAATCTGGTAATGATCTCTCAAATTTCTGTAACTTAAAATAGTATGCAAAATTCCTGGATTGAAAAAATTATAGGAATATATGTCATGGAATACATTCCAAGTATATGAGTAAAGACAATGATCAATAAGTGCTCTTCCTAGGGTGGCGGAATGACATGCCCACGATTTAATAGTCCACGAAAGTAGTTGCACAACTTCTGTCGTTCAAAGTAATGCCTATGGCCTCCAACAAAATATTAGTACATGGAACAGTCTTGCTATAGCAAAAGATTATTTCTTCTGGCATTGCTGAAGTGCCGTGGATCTTTCTGTACGATAGGTTCCTATGTCTACTGCTCGTGATCCGGCCACAGGCCCTCGGCCTCTGCTCCAACTCCCATAAGCAATGGTCATAAAAGTGGAAAACACTAATAACCTCCATGGATGTACATCAAACACCACCTATTTGTCTGTGCCACTTTGTCGTTAATATAAATTCCATTTTTATTTTTGGAAAATCACATAAACCCTTGTTCTAATTTGATCAATGTCGATATGTTGTTATTTAGGAATGACAATCAATAAAGTAATTTATTACATTCTCATATTCATGGCATTTATTCTCACTTATTTCTTCCATTAATTCTCATCACTTTATCGAATTTTCTATATGCATCCATAGATTTATTCTTGGCTAGTAGAGTAGTGACCCTTTCACACCCACCCAAATGGAAGGACGAATTACTCCCTTTTGTGGGTGCAGTTAAAAATATTATATGTAATAGGATTGGAGGTTCATCTCATTCTCTTGAATGTCAAAGAAATTGATGCTTTGTAGTGCAGGCTGCATGGTCCCTAATGTAAGGGTTTCAAATTATTATATTGGCCAATTCAAATAAGATGAAAATGCAGATTCTTTAATTCACACAGTTCAAGTTTTGTTTCTTTCTAGGGGTAATGGTTATCTCAATACAGGAGAAAATTATGGCGTAGGAACAATAGATTTAAATCGAGAAGCCAGAACTAGAGAATGTGATAAAAAAAATTTCAAAATCAGACAATCATATGTTTATTAATAATGCCATTGATTTATTTCAATATGCTGCGAATTTAGTTTGAACAAAAAATTAAATTGTTGCAGTAGATCCATATTGGAAGCCTGCAAATTTCTTATAATTGATAGAATGCGCAGATCAATTTTCTAGCGAGAGTATTTTTATTTTAAATAAATCGATAGATTTTCTGATCTTCCTAATCGCACGAAGTGCAGGAAGAGAGCATACTAATCTCTTGATTTATTTTTATTTATGTAGGTTAGTGTGGATGGATAATAAACACAATCGAGATTTGCAACAAAACTTCATATTGTCTATACTCTTTCTGTAATGTCGCAAGGGCGTTTAGACTCTCGGAAGACAAAGCTTTCCGATAATCAAGCTCCTGGCTTACCTGTGATACAGAAACAAGATATAGAAATGCGATGATGAAGCAGCTCTTACTGTGCCACTAAATTTATTCATTTATTCATGATAACTTTTTTTTTATTTTTATTTTTATTTTTATTTTTTAAAACAAGACTAAAAGAAAATTCTACGAGATCTCGTTTTATTTATTTATTATTATTATTTTAATCTATTCTACATTAACTTGAAACAATTTTTTTATTTTCTAAGTAAAAGAATGCTTCCAGTGAAGCCATCTACGAACTAAAAATTTGAAAATGCTCACATCAAGATTTAAAATTTTAACCTTATGATTTGCAATAATGTGAGTAACCTATCTTATTTTTGGAGTTTGCGAAAGGTTCTTTTGAAACCAGTCGTCAATATTATCCTTTCTCTCCAAGAAGTACCTGTTTAACATCTTCAAATTTCTCATCCGTAGATGAATTAGTAATAAATGTGGGGTTTTAAAAGTGAATTTAAAACTAAATAAGTATGAAAATAAAAATCATAAAGCTCAACTTCAACTTCTTTATGAAGATCCTACTGTCACCAGGTTTCACAAGTTAGTCCATAAAAAGAAATTGCAATAAAAATGACTTCCTAAGTCTATCTCTAAATCATCCTCCCTGGCAACGACGCCAAAATGTTTGGCCTAAAATGCGGATGCAAATTAGAGTTTCATTTACTATCAATCCAGGTAAGTAAACTTCGAGGATCATCCAAAATATATGGACTTCGAGACAAACTAAACTAAGCTAGGTGAAGAAATACGAAAGCTCCCTTACAGCAGGTTGTTCATAAGTATCTCCAACACCTATTTAGTTATTTAATCAAAATGAAATCTAAAGACATTGTGATAAGTGTAAGAAATATTAAGGCTCCCTTACAGGATACTGTTCATTAATATTTCTAATCATCTTAATCAACAAACTATTTAAACTAATGAAATTAAAGCACTTAAACCTAATTCTGATTGATTGCATGAAATGTTAAATCTCTCTTACAAGAGACTATTCATTTATATCTCAACCATATAAATCATAAACTTAAACTAATGAAATCAAACATTAAATAACAAATCAGATTCATTGAAGGAAACATTAATACTTTCTTACGAAAGGTCATCCATTAATATTCCAAACATATGAACCTCATAATTTAATCTAATGAAATTCACAAACAACATAAAATAAAAGCTTACTAAAATAAAAGTGTACTTACTAGGCAATGGGGATCCTTCCAAGGATTCACAAGTACACAAAAAGAAAAGTCAAATGTAGAGGATCAAAGAAACTTCGTCTTATTTATCATCAATTTCAAATTGCAATTTCAACCATTACATTGATTCTCCAATCTAACTTCTCACTACCAACCTAAGATTAAAAAATGAAGAAGAAGATTACAAATCAAGATTAAGATTCAAGATTACAAGAGAAGGATATAACACTCCTATTTATACAAAATATATGATAACAAACTCATAAATGTAAATCCACTATTCCCTCCTTTGACCCACATATTTCTCAACCAGTGGTGACACACAACCCTATCCTCCATGATCTCCTCCATGAGGTCCATGATCTCCTCAAATTCGAATTTGAACATAGAGTGCCACATAAGGGTGCCTAGGAAGCTTCTTTTCTACCTACACATGTCAACAAACTCATTCTAATTGTTAGGTATAAGTATAAGCATATTATTTTCTAAAGTTTAACCACAAATCCACTTAAAAATGTTAAGAATTAATAAAAATTTGAAAAGTATAGTTATAACCCAATGATGAGGTAAATGTAATGATGTAGAGGTGGAATGAAGGTGACATGAAGGTAATATGGAAGTAATGTGAAGGTATTGGTGAATAATGGAGTGATAATAGGGACTATTTTCAGACCTAATAGTATTCTCATGGGGGAATTCCACACTTCCTTGGAGGACTTGGTGAAAAAATATGAGAGGAGTATTTTAGGATTCATTTCCACCATCAAGCACTAGGCCAAGCAGTCACCTACAACCACAACACAGTCTCCTTGAGGAAATGCGTTATTTTTCATGGTGTTTTAGTGGAAGGGTTAAAACCCCTGTTGATGAGCTAGTTTCCTAGTGGAAGGATCAACCTTTCACCCGGAAAGCTAGTAAGGAGAAGTTACAGCCATTTCTTTGTCTTTTCAGCCATATATATGAAGAGATTTAGTAAGATAGCATGATTCAGCCACAAATCTGTAGTTTATACTTTGTGTATCTCATGCATTTCAAGAAATCCTTGCCGGGTTATCTTGGAATTTTGTAAAAGAGACTAGATCTCCATTTTTAAGCTCTTTTGAGTAATATATCAGCAAATCCATTTTTTTCTATATTTTTTTAGCAGAAACCCTCATTAAAATGTGTTGTAACATGCTTCAGAATTTTTGTGTTGCAATGGTCATGGGGTTGTAGTGTTTTCTGGCTGTATTGGGCTTGGGAGATCTGTTTAACTAAGCTAGAATGATTTGTTTGTGATCCCATTGTATATTTGGATGCTATAATACATAAAATAATGGATCCATGGGCTTTTCTTGACTTTTATAGAGTAATTTTCCTAAATAGGAATATTACAGTGGTATCAGAGCTCTGATCTTAGCTCAGCTTGTGGGGGAAATACATCTATAGACATGGAGGAGAGAGAGATCCCAAAAATTCTTCTTCAGAATATGCAGGACAATGCCAAAGATATCAAAGAGATGATATTTGAAATACAGAAGGAATCCCCTAGAGGGTTTCACCATGGAGAAAGCTCTGACACCTCACATTTGTGGTGGGAGAAAATAGTAGCACAACATTCTTCACAACGATCCACTATGCCCACATTCCTATCTTTGGAAGGTGAGGAAGGAAGGCTCTTGAGGGAAGAAACCCTTGGTTATTATTTTGTGCAATATGAATCTCAATCCAAAAGATTCAAAGAACATTTGAACTTTCAGGAGTTCTGTCGGATCAAGGATGGTAGGAGATCCTTCAATCACCATAAAAAGGGAGGGTATATGTAGAACTCAGATCTACAACACAATTTGGGCAGGTTCTTTTTTATCTCTTATGATGGATCACCCAAGTGCACAACCAAGGCTTGGGTAGAGAAGTTGGATACTTATTTCCAACTCAACAGATTTTTTGAAATGGAGGCTATCAAAATAGCAGTGCTGCACCTAGAAGGTGAGGCACATGAGTGGTGGTTCCATGGGTTATCTACACTTGGGCATGCTATTATCACTTCATACTCAGAATTCACCAGGAGGTTGGTGGAGAGATTTAATCCGAGGGATCTAGAGGCTCACTTTATTGGGCTAACCAAGCTCAAGAAATTGGGATATTTAGAAACTTATATCTCTGAGTTTCTGAAGCTTTCAGTCATGGTATCTAACCTCAATATGAACCAGAGAACATGCATGTTTATTGATGGTATGGTTGAACCATTGCATGGGTTGCTGAAATCCACCAGACCAACTACACTACAAGAAGCTATGGAGAAGGCTAGGGATTTGCAGCATTCTTTACCCAAGGCCAAAGCACCCTTTCAGAAAAATATTTCTTCTTGCCCAAGGGAAAATTAGGAGAAGACATCTCTTGATAATGATCGGAGAGATCTAAGGAAGAAAAAACTTTGTTTCACTTATCGGGAGCCATGGGTACCAAACCACCAATGTGTTGTAGGGAAAGCACATTGCATTGATATAGTTTCTAATGGGGAGGAGGAGACCACTGCTGTAGCAACAGAAGGAGGTGTACCACCCACAGAAGATGTAGTAAAGGCATTTTCTCCAATGGGAGGGACTCTTGCATCTTTGAGAGGAGTTCCCAAGTATCTAACCTTGAAAGTCAGAGGCACTATTATGGGACAAAGAGTATCAGTATTGGTAGACAATGGAGCTACCCATAGCTTTATTGATACATAGTTGGTGCAAAGGAGGGGTATTCACATAGAAGACTTTGAGGGGTTATCAGTTTTGGTTGCAGGAGCTAGAACCATGCAGTGTGCTAAATATGTTCCAACATTAACCATCACTGTGGGAACCTACACATTGACAGACCACTTATTTGTGGTTGATATTCCAGACACCAATGTGATATTGGGTGTCCAGTGGTTAATTACCTTAGGGAAGGTTACATTGATTGGGAAACCTTAGAGATGGAGTGGACAAAAAATGGGAGTGGTAAACATCAGAAAATCAAAGGCAGGGTAGTAGAACTATGCTTTTCAGAAGTTGGAAGAAGGGATTCATGAGTACATCCAGATGTACAATCTATTTTGGATTGATATTCTACAGTATTCAGAGATATTCCACCTGGGAGACCTCCTGACTGAGGTTTTGAGCACACTATTGAGTTGGAACAAAGGATCCAAGTAGTGATCACCACACCCTATAGGCATCCAAAAGCCTATAAAGATGAGATTCAAAAGGCCATTCAGGAGCTTTTAGCTTTAGGACATATCTGGCCTAACACTAGGCCTTTTTCCTTTTCAGTGGTCTCTGTGAAGAATAAATATGGCACATTGAGAATGTGCATTGACTATAGAGCATTGAACAACAAGACCATGAAGAATAGGTACCCAATTCCCAGGATCGATGAATGGATGGATGAACTAAGAGGGTTTAAGTATTTTTCCAAGATTGATTTGAGATCAGGGTATCATCAAATCAAGGTGAGGGATCAAGATATCCCCAAGACAACATTCCAATGTCACTATGGGAATTTTGAGTTTTTGGTAATGCCTTTGGGCTAACCAATGCTCCGGCAACATTCCAATCTTGCATGGACCACATCTTCTGTGGTCACTTGAGGAAGCTTGTATTGGTCTTCTTTGATGACATTCTTATTTATAGCTGCACATGGGAGGAGCATTTACAACATATTGAGGAAATATTGTGCATTCTTAAGGAGCAAAAATTCTATGCTAAGCTCTCCAAGTGTGATTTTGGGCTCACAGAGATGCTTTACTTGGGCCACATCATTGGAGTGGATGGGGTAAGATTCCATGAAGAAAAGATCCATGCTATTAGAGATTGGCCTGAACCAAAGAATGTCACAGAACTTCGGGGGTTTGTAGGCATATATGCCTATTACCAGAAGTTTGTAAAAGGGTTATCTCAACTAGCAACACCACTCACAGATCTAACCAAGAAGGGCGCTTTTAGCTGGACACCCATAGCGCAGATATATTTTGATAAGCTCAAGGAGGTGATAAGTAGCTGCCCAGTATTGGTCCTACTTGATTTTACCCAACCCTTTGTGTTGGAATGTGATTCTTTAGGAGAAGGCATTGGGGTAGTATTGATGCAAGGGGGACACCCCATAGCTTTTGAAAGCCAAAAGTTGCTGCCACATGAGAGACTATACCCCATATATGTTAAGGAGATGCTGGATATTATGCATGATTTAGCCAAGTTCTAAAAATATTTGGTGGGAAATAGATTCAGAGTGAAGACTAATCATAATAGTCTTTGATTCTTTCTTGAGCATAAGCAGCTTCAGGAGAGGCAACAGAAATGGGTGAGTAAAATCCAAGAATATGACTTTGACATAGAATATGTGAAAGGGAAGAGTAATGTAGTGGCAGATGCTCTATCCAGGAGACTAGCAGTGCTGTCCTTGATGAGCATGGTTGTAGATTGGAAGGCTCATTTGTTAGTAGAATACTCCAAAGTCCAATTTGCATGTGAGATCCTAGATGGATTGGTGATTGATGAGAGGTATAGAGTGATGGATGAGGTCATCTATTATCAAGATCAGGTCTTGCTGGCTAGAGATTCTAAGCTCGAGGAGAATATTTTGCAGGAATCACATGATTCCCCACTTGCAGGGCATCAAGGATTCACCAAGACTTATTGGGATATTCAGGAGAGATTATCATGGAAGGGTCTCAAGGAGGATGTACTCAAACACATCAAGAAGTGTGTAATTGTCTAACAGAACAAAGGAGAGCACAACCATCCCACGGGATTATTTTAGCCACTCCTTATTTCAGATGGGAAATGTGAGAGTATTTCAATGTATTTCGTCACTGGTCTACCTACAGTTCAGGGTAAGGATTGTATCTTTGTAGTTGTTTATCAACTAAAAAGATACAATCCTATTCACATTTCTTTGCTATTTTTGCACAATATACTGCTTCATAGGTAGCTGAGATTTTCTTCAGGGATGTGTTTAGACTCCATGGTCTCCCAAAGACCATATTCAGTGATCGGGATACTCTCTTCATGGGTGGCTTTTGGCAAGAGATTTTTCAGTTAGTGGGTACTGAGTTGACACCAATTACTCGCTATCACCCACAAAACAATAGACAAACTGAAATAGTGAACAAGTGGTTGGAAGGCTACTTGAGGAACTATGTTTCGGGGTAGTAGAGAGCATGGCTGTGTTAGTTCCATTTGGGGGATTATTGATACAACACAAATTTTCATATGTCCATTGGCATGACCCCATTTCGAGCCCTTTATGGGTATGATGTACTTTCATTTGCTGATGTGATGTTTGGGGCAAACAAAGATCATAGAGAAAAGGAGTGGATTCAAGAGAGTCAGGATATACTCTGGGTCCTCAAAGACAACATTGCTAGAACACAAAACCAATAGAAAATATATGCAGAACATGGTTGGATAGAGAGGCAGTTTGATGTAGATTATTGGGTCTATCTTCATCTTCAGCCATATAGACAATATACACTTAAGGAGAAAGGAGTTGATAAGCTCAAACCTCAGTTTTATGGACCATATATGGTGATCCGTCATGTTGGAGAAGTAGCATATGAGCTAGATTTTCCTGTTGGAAGCAAGATCCATAACATTTTTCAAGTTTCATGCCTCAAAAAGGCCATTGGAAAACATGTGGTTGCCACTATGGATCTCCCATTGTTTCGAGATATAATACCCTAAAGGTTTTTGGGTCAAAAACCTTCACAGATCAGGGGCACACCATTCAAGAAGGACTCACCTAACCTATATTTTATACTGAAAACCAGATATAATAAGTTGCATAACTTACCTGAAAGTCCCACATTTGATGTAGATCCCACGAGGTGCAAACCCCCAGCAACCCTTCATGCTTTAGAACTTGAAAATCAAGAAAGAACGAACACGAAACTCTAGTTTTACGACATATATAGTTCCTAGATGTTAGTGTAACTCATGAATAATATCATAGAAAAATATTAAATATTCAATTAATGATAACTACGTGTATAGAAAGAGATATAAACACGTGAATATTGGGAACAATATGGTTCTTCTTATTATAAATAGCACGTACAGTAATAGAAACATGGAGAGATCACTTGAATCCTTCCACAGCCTTCGAGCATACCGTCCTCTAGATCGGTCCAGCCCTAGCCTCGCAATAATTATTCCAAGTTGTGTGCACACTAGATGTCATATAGGATGTTGAGCATCTCAAGGAAACAAGGGTTTCCTGAATATACCTGGGAAGTGCAGGAGGCACGAGAATATCAGACTTGAAATAGGGTTCCAACAGAGTATAATATCTATATTTTTCTCCCTACCTCAGGCCATGCACATGAGGGGCTTTTATACTCCCTCAAATTAGTTTCTGCAGTTGGAAATAGTTAGGCCACAGGCTGGGGTGGTTGAATTATGGGAATAGCCATCAACCCTACCTTGAAAATAGGGAATAATATATATTTTTTAATGATTAAAAAGGTATACGCAGATATCTATGAATGAACTCTCATATATATGTGGAAAATTCTGGGAAAAGTTGCATATGGGTTTTAAGATACTGTTTTTTGTGAAGATGGTCAAGTCTGAGGGGAAAGGTTGGCCAAGGCCAAAGTGTCAATCATCAAGCACATGAAGGTGGAAAATGATGCTATAATAGATGCCCCTTAATATATGATGTCAAAAGGGGTACATGATGGCCAAAATATATTATGTTCGTAGAAAGAACCTTGCGAGGACGAGAGTGCTATAGGGTAATATGCTTGGGTAGTGGTTATTGAATATCCCTCTCTAGGCTTTCTGGTGCCTGAGGTAGACAGTTAGATTAGATGTATAGTTCACAAAGATGTTGCATATATGTTCATGCTAATTTATATTATTTAATAAAATGAGATGGGAGATCATCTCTTTTCCGATCCCGGATCCTTTGGAGAACACTGAGCAATGAAGCAGGGATCCTCCTTCACCAGCTCCAAATTCAGGTCCTGCAATCAAACAAAGCACTCGTGTAATCTATACAACAATATGTAATATTCCCATTTAGCCCAAGCTAATGGGAATATCTTATTTTTCCTTGTTTTATCTTGCATTTCATATTAATGAATAAAATGTGAAGGAGGACATGTAAAACTCCTGAAAACCATGAATAAATCAATGCGTATGTGAAAAGAGACATATCTGGGCCATGTAAATAAATTCTTGCAGGTGTGAATGGGTTTAAATCACAAGATTGGGTCAATCTTGACCAAATCAACAACGTAGTCTAGATGCAATGAACCTCATGGATACACAACGTAGTCTAGATGCAATGAACCTCATGGATACACAACGTAGTTCTAGATGGAGGCTCAACATGTGAAAGGGGCTAACTCATTGAGGTGGTTTAGGGTTTGAAAATGCTTTCACCCTATAAAAGAAGGAGGAGGGAAACAGGAAAAGGTTGTTGAGGATATTATTTTCTAAAGGTATTATCTGTTTAGAAACTCCTCTTTGGGTTTTCCTATTTAGGATTCCCACCTCCTTCCTTGAGCAGTTATTGGAGGAGTCTTGTTTGTCTAGTCCACTATTTGGCATTTGGCCAAGCCACATCTTGCATCTACAACATAGTCCTACTTAGGATTGGGTTGTCCATGTGAGCTGCAGCAAGTGGAACACTAGACCTGTTCAGATCTAGCTTGTACTGGTGCCTCTTCTCAATGACTGTGTCTTTTAACCTCCTGGAAGAGTGCATTAGTGGGTTGAGCTTTAGATCCATACATTGGTAGTAGGCCAAATAATTCTCAGGGCCTGTAGCACAGTCCCTGTTCCATGACTGCGTTATTTGCAAGAGCAGAGTTGCAGGGTGACTTGGCATCATCTTAGAGGAGAGATCTCGAGTGATTGGGTCCTTCCTTTCACTGTGGTGATCCATGGATTGGCCAAAAAATCCATGTAAGTTCAGATCTGATATTATAATATGTTATTATTTAGAATTTTTTGAATACTTCTGCAGATCTGTGACTTATATCTCAGACCTACTCACCATTGTTCATGTTTTGCTGAGATCCCCAAGGGGAGTGTATAGAGGAGCCTCTCTTGTACAAATATCTGAAATAGATCTATCATTCTATGTACAGATCTAATCTAGATCTAAGTTATAATCTAGTACATGATTCAGCAATGAAAATAATGTTGTCAAGCTTATTCTACCATTTCATGTTGTTGTAGTAGCTCATTTTGAGGCTTTTGTCTTGTACAATCTTTCCCTTTCTATTATACACTGTATAAGCTGCATTACAGATCTAATTTTCTAATGTATAGCTGAAATATGATCCTCCATGTTGGACTCACACTTGTAAATTGATGAACTGCATTATTTCTAAAGCATTTCATTGCATATAGTTGTAGCCCCTCTCTTTGGGTGTTTTTCAGCTAGACTAGGTTGTGGGAGATCTGTTTAACCCAACTAGTTTTATTTGTTTTTTCTCTCCTTTTGGATTTAGATATTAGATGATATGATATAAGGGATCCAGGAGCTGCAAACTCATTTTAGCAGGCTTGGTATGCAATCCCGATTTTGGGATATTACAGTGGTATCGGAGCAAGATCTTTGGCACAACATGTGCATTATTTGAGCCAATATGTCTTTATGGGGAGGAGAACCTCTCACTGATAGAGATCAGAGGTATCATGAGAGAAGACAGAAGAAAAATGATTAAACCACTGAAAACCCTTTGTATGGAAGAATAGAAGGAGTAGAGTTCTCTAACATTCTTTCTCAAGATTTGCATGAGCTGGAGGAAGAAATAAATGGAGTGAGGAATGGAAGATCAGCAGATCCCTTGAGGATTTTTTCACATGAGGAAAGCCCCGCTACTTCATCTGATGTGTGTGAGCATGTAGCCACACAATCTGATCTACAAGGTTGCAACATGCCTGCATTCTTTGCAAGAGGAGAAGAAGAGGGAGAGACACCAGAGGAGGAGACTCTTGGTGACTACCTCCAAGAATATGAATCTCAGTCTGAATGTTTCAACGAGAATCTAGGCTTCCCTAAGTTTTGTCAACTCAAAGAAGGAAGAAGGTCCATGAAGATAACTCCATTTCAGAACATTGTTGGGATGGGTAAAGATCTGCTACATGATTTTCCAAGGGCAAAGGTCTTACTTCAGCAAGATAATTCTTCTCAATAAGGAGACATGAATGTCCTTTCCTCGATGAGAGATCAAGGAAAAGGATCTGTTATTGATGGGGCATACTCCATTGATGAGAAGGAGAAAGAAGTAGAACTGAAAGGTTCCTCTAGCGCTGTGACAACAAGAGGGAATCTAATTTTATTGAGAGATGGAGTTGAAGCTATTGCTTCCACTATGAGGGCTCTTGTATCTTGGTAAGAATACCCCAAGGATCCTATACATGGAGAGGATGAGCAGTATGTGTCTATGATGATAGACAAAAAGACAAAATAGTGGAGGAGATGTGTTCCAACACTGCATCCAAATCTTGGAACACACACTATAATGGATTAGTCCTTTGTGATCAAGACTCTTGACACTAAGGAGATTATGGGTTTTCATGAGTTAACTGCATCTAGAGGGAGCACCTTATACTGTGATATCTTGCAGAAGGCGGGTGATGAAGAAGAAGATGGGGGAGTTGCTCTAACTTCTCCCTACCATGATACTTCCACACAACAATTAGAGATGGATTTGCGCAGTAGAAGTAGCCATATTATGTTCCCATATGTAGTTCACATGAGGATGAGCCATGAGACATATTTATCTTATGGTGTATGTTGGCAATATGACGCAGAGTGTTGTCCTTGATGGCAACCCACTGAATGAAGATGAAGACATGAGATTGTTGGCATGTGTTGTCCTTGATGGTAATCCACCTGATGAAGTTATTCTTGACTTGATAGACTTGGTAAATGATGTAAATCTGATGTGATATGATGTTTGTTGGCAATATGATGCTGAGTGTTTTCCTTGATGACAACCCACTTGTTAGAGTGTTGTCCTTGAATGGCAACCCACTTGATGAAGATGATGGCTACCTACTTGATGAAGTTGTGCTTGATAGAATATGTCTTGATGAACCTATTAAATGATGTAAATCTGATGTATCTACAGTGAGTACAGAAGGCAAGGAAGAAAGGAATTAAGTATGTGCTAGATCTATGATAAAAAGAGTATGCCTCAAGGCATACGCGGATTTTTCTAGTAGAAGTCGCGTATGCACGCGGGAAATAACGTTCCAAGTCACGTATGGGAAAAAGCGCTCATAAAGTGCAAAACTAGGGGTAACCACCATGGTATTGACCCATTGTATTGGGTAATGATTCGTCTAAATGACCGCGTCCAGGAATACCATCGGAAGTAATGTAGTTTTGGGCTCATGGTATTGTTTTGGCTCATGGTATTGAAAAAGGGGCTCATGGTATTGAAAAAGGGACAACTCATATAAAAGAGCAGAAGAAATCTATCAGGTAAATCATGAGTGGGTGTAAGATGTTCCGAGCTGAATGAATACTTTCTGAAGTAGATATGAATGGAAAGGGTTACAGTTGAATGAAAGATCTGAATGTATGATGCACCAATGAAGAAATGATGAAGAAGGGAATCTAGATCTCGAATGTATTTGTATCTGCTAGATCTGTTTATGGAATGATTAGATCTGAGATGAGGCGAACATCTGTCTGAAGTAAAGGGTAAAATCTGAGTGATGTATCTGTTCTGAAGAATTGCAATGACCTAAATGTCCGAAGAACTATACGCTAGTTCGCCGCAGAGTAAGTGTGCGTATAGAGGTGGGTTTGTCGAAGAGAAAGCACGTATGCGTTGTGAAATTATTAGTTCTGTGAAGTTTGTACAGATGTATACGCTGGTTGATGTGGACGGAAGCGCGTATATACGCGACATCAGTGAAAGGAAAGCGCGTATGCAAACTAGGGTTTGTTGAAGTATGGGGTATGAAATGTCTGATCTTATCTGCTGTGTATTAGCTATCTATTGTTGATGTTTGACTGTGCTTAAATGTATGGAGAGGGTCCAGTCTGAAAATATGATGAAACGAGGCCTGCAAGTTGTGTTCTATTGAAGTTGTTGGATCCAGTGTGAAAATTGATGAAACGTGGTCCAAGGCGGTGCTGAGGGTTGTAGCCTTCAAAGTCAGGGTTGTAGCTCCCTTCTAGGAGAGGTCAAGAACTAGGCTCGGTGGGTTGTAGCTCCTTCCAGGTGAGGTCAGAACTGTAGATCAGGGGTCGTAGCTCCCTTCCGTGAGAGGGCCGGTAAACGAGCCGTGGGTTGGAGCCCTCTCCGGAGAGGCTGTAAACGAGCGCAGGTGGTGCCCGTGCCGGTAGGAGTCGCACCAAAGACATATGTTGTAAGATGTTTTCTCTATAATAAAATATTGAAGGCTAAGCAACTGCAGCGGTGGTTTTCTCCCGACTTGGGTTTCCACCTAAAAATCCTGGTGTTCATGTGTGATGCTTTGTGTGATGGTTTATTCTGTTGTTACTGCACATGTTTACTGATAACTTAACATTAGATGAATGAATATTTCAAAGAAATAAGTTAATAAATATCTGCATATTTAGATCTCTGCTAATACGCGAGTTGTATGAAGGATGTCCACGTGTATACGCGAGTTTACTAAAGGAAAGTAGCGTATGGGTTTTAAGGAATGAAAAAGTAAAAAGTTTTGAATATGCAGTAAATACTGATTCACCCCCCCCTCTCAGTATTTTTCCCAACAGTGTACCCCCTAGGAGACCACCTGACTCAGATTTGATGGGAAATGTTTCATGCATTGATGCTCCTTCCATAGATCCAAGAAGGGAGGGAGCCTTAAAAGACCATGCTACAACGATGAGAGTATGGGGGAGGTACAAATAAAGGGAGAGCATTTTTCCTTTGACCCCATTATCTATCTTCACCTCTCAAATTGCGTTGAGAAGATATGCTGCAAGAAGAAAGAGTGACACCATCATGAATCATGGAAGGCAAGACTTGAATCAGAAGAAAAAATTTCTTGAAGAACACTCTTCCTTGTTGGAAGAGAGGTGGTGGTCTCACATGGATGCTTTGGCCAAAACAGAGATGCCTTGGACAGATGATAGCCTTCCATGGAAGACTAACTTCCAAGAGCTTCCTTCTTCTTTGAAGCATGTGCATGAGAAAGGAGGGAAACCAGGAAGGAACAACAACCTTCCATCTCATACCTTTGGCATGGGAGATGTCAAAGAGGAGGAGAATGGGAGGCATGGCCTTCCAACATACACCTTGGACATGGAGGATGTCAAGGAGAAGAGCAGCAACATGGCAGCTACTTCATTTGGCACATTATCGACACTGTTATTGTTGGGTACCTTGGATCCTTATTGGAAATCCCAATTGTTGGTGTAATATTCCAAGGATCTTCATCCATTCATGATTCTTGATGACTTGCTACATGAGGAGGATTACTCAATCCAAGATGGGGTCATCTATGATCATGGCAAGATATTCTTTTCTAGTGCCTCCAAGCTCAAGGAGATGTTACTACAATGGGTTTATGAGGAGTTTTGTTTCAGCCATGAATATTTTATGAAGCTCAACAATATTATCTTGAGGAGCTACTATTGGGAGGGCTTTGAAGGAGAATTATATCATAATTTTCAAACATGCATGAACTTTGTGGAGATGGGGTAGCAAACATAACTCTGTTGGAGAGTTAACTCAGCCTTCTTTTTCCCCTCTTGAGGGAGAAGATCGATCTATGCACCACTCCAATTTTATGAGGAGGACTATTGGTGGAGAATATGCTCATGTAAAACAAGTTTATATCTCTGATTGCATGCATTATTTCACCATGTTTATGTAGGCCATGACTCTAAGGAGGAGTGTTATATCTTGTCAATCTCATGGAAAATATGGGGCCACAACAATTGTTGTACTTGGTCACTCCCTTGGTGGACAAAGGGAGATCTTGTTTCATGATGGGTGCTTTCCTAAGGCACCAAACATATCTCACACATTCAGCTACAGTGAGATGGCATGGGCTGCAAGCAAGTGGTGGGAAAAACACTTACCACATCTTAGTTTAATGCAGGAAGGAGATGCATTATGCTAGTTCCACATGTGGGACTATGACCCACCTCCATCTGTACACCTTTTTGTTTATTTGGACATTATTTTTCTCCCATACATTGATGACATGCTTGTACTTTTTATGGGAATTTATGAAGGGAGGATGGGAGGTATGCATGTGCTTAATGGGCTGAAAATTCTCCATGGGTCTTGTGTTATATATTTCAGAGGGGACATGAGGAAACCCATGGATGTTTCACATGAGATCTTGTTTCCTTGTGGGATGGATTTTTCACATCTCATATTGACTTTGGGGAAACAATTCATGGGGGTTTGGATTAGTGAGCATCTAGCTTATGATGGGAGCTTGATCTTTGATGATGTCACCAATGAAGAAGAAGTATTGCAACACTCACCTTATCAGTTGCTTGAGGACAAGCAACATTTTGGAGGGGAGGACTGTAATATTCCAATTTAGCCCAAGCTAATGGGAATATCTTATTTTGCCTTATTTTATCTTGCATTTCATATTAATGAATAAAATATGAAGGAGGACATGTAAAACTCCTGGAAACCATGAATAAATCAATGCCTATGTGAACATAGACATATCTGGGCCATGTAAATAAATTCTTGCAGGTGTGAATGGGTTTAAATCACAAGATTGGATCAACCTTGAAAAAATAAATAGCGCAGTCTAGGTGTAATGAACCTCATGGATACACAACGCAGTTCTAGATGGAGGCTCCACATGTGAAAGGGGCTAAATCATTGAGGTGGTTTAGGGTTTGAAAAGGCTTTCAACCTATACAAGGAGAAGGAGGAAAATAGGAAAAGGTTGTTGAGGATATTATTTTTTGAAGGTATTGTCTATTTAGACACTCCTCTTTGGGTTTTCCTGTTTAGGATTCCCACCTCCTTTCTTGAGCAGCTCTTGGAGGAGTCTTGTTTGTCTAGTCCACTATCTATCATTTGGCAAAGCCACATATTGCATCTATAATTTGGTCTTGATTAGGATTGGGTTGTCCATGTGAGCTGTAGCAAGTGGAACACTAGGTCTGTTCAGATCTAGCTTGTACTGGTGCCTCTTCTCAATGAGTGTGTCTTTTAACCTCCTGGAAGAGTGCATTAGTGGGTTGAGCTTCAGATCCATACATTGGTAGCTGACCAAATAATTATCAGGGCCTAAAATGCAGTCCCTCTTCCATTACTGCATTATTTGCAAGTGCAGAGTTGCAGGGTGACTTGGTATCATCTTAGAGGAGAGATATCGAGTGATTGGGTCCTTCCTTTCACTGTGGTGATTCGCGGATTGGCCAACCAATCCATGTTATTTCAGATCTGATCTACTGCATATGTTATGATTCATAATTTTCTAAATACTTCTGCAGATCTGTGACTTAGATCTCAAATCTACTCACCGTTGTTCATGTTTTGCTGAGATCCCCAAGGGGAGTGTATAACGGAGCCTATATTGTACAAAAATATGAAATAGATCTATCATTATATGTAAATATATGCTATATATCTGATTTTTAATCTACTGCATGCTTTAGTAATGAAAATAACGCTGTTAATCTTATTTTTCCATTTTATTTTGTTGTAGCAACTCATTTTGAGGCTTTTGTCTTATACAATATTTCCCTTTTTGTTATACACAGTATAAGCTGCATTATAGATCTAATTTGATGATTTATAGCTGAAATATGATCCTCCATGTTGGAATCACACTTTCAAATTGATGAACTACGTTATTTCTGAAGCAGTCCATTGCATATAGCTACAACCCCTCTCTTTGGGTTTTATCAGCTAGACTAGGTTGTGGGAAATCTGTTTAACCCACCTATTTTGATTTGTTTTTTCTCTCCTTTTGGATTTAGATCTTAGATGAGATGATATAAGGGATCCTATAGCTGCAAACTCATTTCAGTGTACTGAATTCTCAGGAGTGCATTATTTCAGCAGGCTTTCAGTGCAATCCCGATTTTGGGATATTACACAATATACTTCTTATTAACTAAATCAGCATATGATAAACATAAAAAAATTTAGATATAAGACATTCATGTCACACTATATTAATAATTGAAAAATAATTGTAATATTAAAGCATCGAATGGAAAAAACAGATATAGTTCCATTGATTTATAAAAAGGAGGAATACAACCATCGATTGCACCAAGCTCTCCTCAGTCTCCCAATATCTCTCTCTCTCTTTCCTTGTATGTGATGGTGATCAAGGCGGTAAGATCTCAATGAAATTCACTTATCCTCAACTACCACATTGCAACAACGTAGCTCTGCTTCACTTGTATTAAAAAAAAGCTTCGACCTTGGACTAATAACCCACAACTCCATTTTATAGGAGATGGAGAGGGAAAACCTTGCCCAACTCTTTCAACTAGTTCAAAAAGGAAAAAACCAAGATGTTTCCTTAGCCTTCCATGCTTTTGGCTTCCTTGAGAGTCTAGTTGCTTTTGGCAAGGCCTAATAAGAGGTTAGTGCCTTTCAATTTTTATTTTTCACTGACTCTTCATGAGAAAAAGCTGGATTTGCTAATCATTCTCTGCGGGATTTTTCTTGTTTCATATTTAAGAATGGGTAACGCTGCCCTATAGGAAAGATAGAGCATTTCCCTAGTCACTAACATGACCTTTACATGGCTCAGATGCATTATAACGTAGTTTAGATGTTTCTGGGGTGTGTTACCTTGGCAGAAATGGGTTTTGTCTAGGTCACTTTCTTCCTTCCATATTACCTACTCCTCTGAGCTGATGAGGAGGTCATTTGTCCTGTAACAGATTCCCCCTAAAGTGTGAGGAGAAGGTAATATGGAAGGAAGAAAGTGACATAGACAAAAACCATTTCTGCCAAGGTAATGCATCCCAGCAGAGTCGCCAATTCTGCTATAGGGTAATATTCTTGGGTTGTGGTTATCAAATATCCCTCTCTAGGCTTTCCAGTGCCCGAGGCAGACAGTCAGATTAGCTGCATAGTTCACAAATACGCTGCATATATGTTCATGCTAATTTATATTATTTAATAAAATGAGATGGGAGATTACCTCTTTTCCAATCCTGGATCCTTTGGAGAACACTGAGCAGCGAAGAAGGGATCCTCCTTCACTAGCTCCAAATTCAGGTCCTGTAATCAAAGAAAGCACTCGTGTAATATCTACAACAATATACTTCTTATTAACTAAATCAGCATATTATAAACATAAAACAATGTAGGTCTAAGCCATTCATGTCACGCTATATTAATAATTGAAAAACAATGGCAATATTAAAGCATCGAATGGAAAAAACAGATACAGTTCTATTGATTTATAAAAAGGAGGATTACAACCATCGGTTGCACCAAGCTCTCCTCAGTCTCCCAATCTCTCTCTCTCTTTCCTTGTACGTGATAATGATCATCCCACTGCTGAATTATCCACCTTAGAAGGTCCTCTTGTCCCCTCATCAGCTCTAATCGAGCATGCTTTAGCAAATTGCACCCGCGGAGAACTAATAAAGTAGCTGCATTGGTGAACATCTCATGTTCTTCTTGCTCATGTTCCCTTTCTCGCAAAATACCCATAGTGAACAACTTTATACCTACTAAAGAAACATATTTAATGGATTAGAATTTGTCTGGAATGCTTCAGAATGATAAGCAAAGAGTTCTTAAAACATTTCTGTGCCTAATGCGGGGTCTAATGCCAAACAGTGCGTGCTAACATGTTGTTTCTTCACGGGAGGTGCGTTTAATGCGAGCAAAGCATTGCTCGCCCACGTTAGCCGCTAAAATTTTTTAGGGCTTGCTAAAATTACTATTTTGGACCAAAAAAACAAACAAAAACACTATGAAATGATAGAAGGAGGTTGTAGCTCTTACTTGGATCTTGTGGAAGGAAGAACCGTTGCCCGGATCATCCATAATCGCCAGCCGTAATTTCACCACTTTTTTACCCCAGAGCTCTATCAAAGCATTCAAAAAAGTGAAAATGAGGGTGTCCGACCTTCTTATAGCCATTTCTAGGGGAAAGACTCAATCAGTTAGTCTACAAAAAGTAGTGAATTCTTGCTGCATGTTTGTCGCAGCTTTTGATTTTGGTTACCAATGTTCTGATGAGTTTTAATGTCTATATGCAGATATGACCATAGTCGACCCTAAATCGAGCATTATTTTTATGGTATTTTTCTTGTTCGTTAATCCAAAAAACCTCTAGTTTTCTTCTTCAGGCTCATTAAAACTAACACGAAGAAGCTACGAGCTTTCTTTTTAGGGACTTTTTCTATCTCGTAAAACTGAAAAAACCCCAAGTTGCTTTTGTCAGGCTCATTAAACTACCATGATAGAAGATTATGAGCCATTATTTTCATCTTTTTCAAAGCTATTTAAATGGAAAAAGTAATCGAGTTTTTCTCCATGTGACTCGTTAAAACATCACGAAGAGCATCAAGTTTTTCTCTGTTGGACTCGTTAAAATTTCACAAAGAATATTGAGTTTACTTTGTCTCCTCGTAATCATAACAAAATGAGGTAGACATCCATCGAACATAGATTTCTCATTTTTCTGGCTTCGATGGACTAACTCATGGAAAATGAACCATTTCGAGCTTACTATTCTCCCTTTGTCGTGTCCGGTTATCAAGACATGACAAAGGTACTACCGGAGTTGTCTTTTACGACATTTTTCAGACTCTCTAAATATGAAAAATTCACTAAGTTTACCCGTCTGGACTCGTTAAACTTAATCAAAAAGGGAAAAATTTGGACAAAATGGATACTACTTCTGTTACATTTAAGAAAGGTCGATTTGGCAACAAAAATATTGAACATGGCACTTCCCAGAAAACTATTTTGCATTTAGCCGAACCCTACCATCTATGATTTTATGCTTCATCTCCCAGTGTTCCTGCACTGGTCAAATCCTAAATACTCTTTGGTGTTCATTAAGCCTAAGTTGCCTAGTACCCTGTTAGAGTGCTTTCTATTGTTCAAACAAATCTCGCTGTCTACTACTCCTCATATCAACCAAAGCGATCATAATTATAGAAATTATTTGTTGTCAGTTATTCCCATTTGCTCTTCATATTTTCCATCAAGAACAACATCATCTTTTCCCCTTTCGTGTTGACTGATGTAGGACGCCTCAGTTCCTACCTTTTCACAGGTCTCTTCCTATCGACTACAACATCCTATCTAGGAAGTGGATCCAAAAACACATCAGTACCCAGATACTTGCAGACCTCTATGGTATGTCATCTTGTATTTGATTGGGGGTATTCATTATTGGCTCCCGATCGAATGATTCTAATAGTGTTTGACATCAAATCCTTTTATTCACACTCGCTAGATTGTACTATGCATCTTGGGGACCATCATCATTATCGATGGCCACCCTCACATCTGTTAACAATTTTCCTTACTGACTGGTAACTAGACAATTTCCCACATTTTCGATGATAGCTCCTCCATTCACATGTAGGGAAATATGTAGTTTAAGTGAAGCGATGGCCAAGACCTTGGGGTGAAGTTTACACCATTACAGCTATGTTTCCCTCCCCAAGTTGGGATATTGTTTATGGAGACAAATTTTCATTATTGATCATGTTCTGACAGACACTTCCACATTATGCTTATCGGTTGACACACTATTCATAAATATGTTTTAGAGAAACCATGTTGATTAGCTACTGAGCATGGGAATGCTTGACTCAAGACAGATACTATATTTTCTGACATATGTTGTTGTTTTAGGTTTTCCTCAGTCCTCCAATCTCTCTAATTCTACTACACATATTATAAAGTATTTCAGCCATCGTCTTCGTCTCTGACCTCACACTTTAGGGGGAATCTGTTACAGGACAAATGACCTCCTCATCAGCTTAGAGGAGAAGGTAATATGGAAGGAAGAAAGTGACCTAGACAAAACCCATTTCTGCCAAGGTAATGCACCCCAGAAATAGCTAAACTACGTTATAACACTTCTGATCCATGTAAAGGTCACGTTAGTGATTAGGGAAATTCTCTATCTTGCCTAGAGGGCAGCGTTACCCGTGTTTAAATATGAAACAAGAAAAATCCCATAGATAATGATTGGCAAATCCAACTCTTTCTCATGAAGGGTCAGTGAAAAATAGAAACTAAAAGGCACTAACCTCTTATTAGGCCTTGCCAAAAGCAACTAGACTCTCAAGGAAGGCAAAAGCATGGAAGGCTAAAGAAACATCTTGGTTTTTTCCTTTTTGAACTGGATGAAAGAGTTGGGCAAGGTTTTCCCTCTCCATCTCCTATAAAATGGAGCTGTGGGCTATTATTCCAAGGTCGAAGGTTTTTTTGAATACATGTGAAGCAGAGCTACGTTGTTGCAATGTGGTAGTTGAGGATCAATGAAGTTCATTGAGAGCTTACCGCCTTGATCGCCATCACATACAAGGAAAGAGAGAGAGAGATTGGGAGACCGAGGAGGGCTTGGTGCAATCGACAGTTGTAATCCTCCTTTTTATAAATCAATAGAAATGTATCTGTTTTGTCCATTCGATGCTTTAATATTACCATTGTTTTTCAATTATTAATATAGTGTGACATGAATTGCTTAGATCTGCATTTTTTTAAATTTATCATATGTTGATTTAGTTAATAAGAAGTATATTTTTGTAGAGATTACACAAGTGCTTTGTTTGATCGCAGGACCTAAATTTGGAACTGGTGAAGGAGGATCCCTGCTTCGCTGCTCAGTGTTCTCCAAAGGATCCAGGATCAGAAGAGAGGTAATATCCCATCTCATTTTATTAAATAATATAAATTAGAATGAAAATATATGCAGCATCTTTGTGAACTATACAGCTAATATGACTGTCTGCCTTGGGCACCAGAAAGCCTAGAGAGGGATATTCGATAACCACTACCCAAGCATATTACCCTATAGCAGAGAGAATACTTCACTAGATTTCAGCCTGCCAAAATGTTAATGGAAGAGATCATAGAGATAGCTCATGCCTGAAGTGGGGATACCCATGCTTAGTGAAAGAAAAGCATGTCCACATATGAAGTGCACAATGGATCCAAATGTATACAAGTATAGCTGAACTGTAAAGTACATAGTGAATCATCTGATCACTGCCCGAAAGTAAAAGTCAAAATCAAGTCCAAGTATCACTTTTAGAAGACTAATCAATGATGCTGCAATAGATATCTAATCACACAAGTAAGAACTGAATCTCCAGGTACCAAATCATAAGGGGTGGAACACATGGTACGATCATGCAACTCAGGAGCCAACATATAAGATGCTGCTGTACTGAAACTGTAGCATATAAGGGTGGACAATGTCACTGGCAGAAAACTGGATGAATTGTCAAATTGAACTGAATCATGCTGATGCAAACCCGAGGTCTTCACTGATCACCATGGCACAATTCTACACAATGGGAATAAATGAGCTGAAGTCAACCATATGAGAAATTGTTTGATTACCGGTCATTAATGTATACCATTAACAAATGTGAGACAACCCACCAATAATGATAATGAGTGTCAAGGTGCCCCAGTACAATCTACCAAGTGTGAATGAATTAGTTGAAGTCAAACACCTATAATAATCTATCAATCAGGAGGCAATAATGTATCCTCAATGTCGACAGTGAAGAGTTTTCCACTGATGACTGCAAACCCTAAGGTACTAACAAAAAGACTCTAGAACTTATTCCCAGAGCAATGAGTCAGATTTGATGGAAAAATATTTGCTGGAAGGAAGGCATTAAGGCATCACACATTAGTCCAACATGAGTGTAACCCACAGGCCAAGATTTGGAAGGAATCATATGAAGTAGAGTGAAGGAACCAACCGGAAATACGTTTCCGAAATGCACAAGATGAAGCTAGCACACGGTAGAAACCCTCTGAATCAACCAATAATGAGAGCTAACAAAGAGGCGAGATATCGACCGATAGGGTCAAATGGAAATCAAGGTACTGCACGAATCCCAAGTGTGATAATGTAAGTTTACGTCAAACACAAGGGAAACCACTCAATCAATGACCCATAATGACGATCAAATGTTGAGCACAAGGTCACCTATCAATGATGTAAATAGGGCCAGGGTTCAGCTCTAGGTTTTCTCTCAGAGCAATATGTCGTAGTCGATAAGAGACAAACCTCCGGCAAGAAGTCAAATGGGGACCTTCTCAAACCAGTAGGATCATAGGACCAAACATATGATGTGATAGAACAAGATACTAAAAAGACTGGGAAGGCTGACTAAAAAATAAGTTAAGAGACACCACAGAAAGGACGACTTAGGTTTAACTTCCCTTGAACAAAAACACAACTCATGTTGATTATGGCAGCAAATGATAAATTTGTATAAGTTTGTTATGCAGGAGGCAAAAAAAAACTCTCCATATGATTGGAAGAGATAACCAATCGGAGGAGAACTAACTTATGAAACAAGGTTATGGCTTCTCCTATGTCAAAAATAAAACCATCCCAAACTGAAGGAAAGACATAGCTCTGTGTGCTTTGTTCAAGGGAGACAAAAACTAACACTGTAACTACCATCAAATATGAATTAATATCTCGTTCCCACTCTTTTTGATATATATATATATATATATATATATATATATATATATATATATATATATATATATTTGTCTTTTTCATATCGTAAGCCTGAAAAAGAATAAAATAATGCTATAGTACAATGGATAGAATGAGTATCAGGAAACAGATGCACTAGTTCCTGGGATAGGAACAATCCTATGCTCAATGCCAGGTGGTGGAAACTGGTAAGTGATAATCAAAGGAGCATTCCATCCATGGGTAAAAATTTGTCATGTCGTGATAGCTAAGTGCTTGCATGGTCAAATTATACAGAGAGTCATGGTCAAAATATGGCTTAAACATCAAGTCCAAATGAAGTCGGTTGAAGGCCAAGATAACCAAGTAGCCAATATGCAATGCAGTGATACAACATGAAAACACAAGGGAGCCTCTAGGGTAATAGCCAGAAAATTCATATTGAAGAAGAATAAGGATGAAGCTTTAATGCATAAGTCATGGCGGGACTAAAGAGGACTCCCAAGCCTACTTAAAGTGCAGCATGGGAGAAAAGTGCTAGTGAGGAACTAATTAGGAAGCCCATGTAAAGGAAGGCTCTACCATCAAGTCATGATTAAATATAGACGAGTGAAATGGGTTAAGTACTCATGACATGATTGGATCGACCCTATGGCAAGTGATGAAAAATGGAGGCTAACATGGAGAATGCAATGGAAAGTGGATTCTCTAACCTATATGCCAGTTTGAAATCATATAACTGCCATGACAGGTCAGTGGTCATGGATTCGAAAAACTAAAAAAATATCAACTTTAGTAAATGTACTTGAAAACATACCTTTCCCAACACTTACAAGCAACACAGTTATACAGCTTGAGACAGATTTGAAAAATAAGCATAACGAAAATTTTCAATTTTTTTTCAATTTCTGGGCATAAATAGTCATTTTACGTCTGGAGAAAAAACCCCTTTCCTCAAAATAGGAGTAATCAACTGTCAAATTGTGCCGAATCAGCCAGGTAAGCTCTAAATCCATATTTCCCATCAATTCCATTCATATTTAGGATAAAAATTTCGATTTTTGACCATAGGAAATATTAGTTTTGATTAAAAATTCTTTGCATATGTGGGTTCGTGTGGACAAACCTGCGTATGATACATGACTATACACAAAGGAAGTCATGTATGTACAGTCCATGAATGCAAAAGATGAACCTAATGAAGAATTTAATGGATTTTTTTCAGGATGTGAATCTCTTGGAGGGAGCGTGAACATAGTGCCATCGATAATGAAGTGATGGAGGATCAAACTTCGCTCGATATCCTTCGAAATTGTGGTTTTCTTAAGTTTTTTAAAATGAAAAATATGAAAAGTAATGTCCGGTTGCTTCAAATGTTGGTGGATCATTGGGAACAAGAAGAATACTGCTTCATGATTAATCAAATGCCCATACGTATAGAAGTGGAAGACATTTATTTCATTACCAGAGTCTCTCGGAGAGGAGATCCGGTAGATTTACTCGGAAAGCCTTTGGGAGGGCTTATAGTGGAAGACTATGTCCATGTCTATTGCATGGAGGGGTCTCAAAAAGTAGGAACTCAAATTGTAATCAAACATTTGAAAGAACTGCATATGAAAATTCTCCTCTTCACCATTGGTAGGGTAGCAGGATCTACTTCCTTACACCAGGCTTCAAAGACACAGATGATCATCACGATAAAATGTTTGATTCACCTGTTTGATTGGTGAACAAC
This sequence comes from Pinus albicaulis, assembly GCA_034641835.2. NCBI lineage: Eukaryota > Viridiplantae > Streptophyta > Pinopsida > Pinales > Pinaceae > Pinus > Pinus albicaulis. The sequence goes on along the minus strand of CM076576.1, from coordinate 100,488,591 downwards.
ACTACTGACTAACATGAAGAAACAATTAACCTCTATCTAGAAAGAAAAAACAAATCATTTTGGGCACAGAACCATATTACTGACATTCTTCTTTGAGAGGATTCTAGGGCTTTGACCCAAAGTGATCTCATCCATCAATAGCCCCAGAGATCTAAGAATAGCCTGGTGGGCTGACTTGATGAAGATATTGGGGGGAAGTGAAGTTCCCCAAACCACTTGGGATGACGAGTTATGTTAGCCACCTGTAATATTTGTTATACCAAAAGGTGGCTAAGAATTTTTGAGCCTCCAAGGAAAAATTTTTATCACTAAAAATTGTTGGCTCTTGAATACTTTTCTAGGCCTCATGCCTCTATCCCAAATCTTCATTGCTGTTCCCATGTTATACTCAGAATTTTGCTGAAATCATGAGAGGAAAGCTGGCCCAAAATCATCATGTCTCCCCTTTCCCACTTTCAAAACTAGCCTTCACTTGATTCCCGTTTTCTTCATAAATTTCCTCTATTATTCATGTTTTCCTTTCTTCCCTTCATAAAAACCCCCTTTCCATAGTTAAAAACTCACTTTTTAACTATTTCGGAACCCCCATTTCCATTTAAAAATTATGAAATTTTCATAAAAAACAAAGTTTTATTACTATGGACCTAAGCCCCTTTGGGCTAAGTCCTAAAAACCACTTCCCCCACATGCCTACACCCTGAAACCACATTCTAAGCCCCTCACGGTGCTAATCGCATCGCAAGATTTGAAAGTACGCAAGTCTTTTCCATAGACGGAAACCTCCGATTGCGATTGGATTTTATGTGTTTAAAGCTCCCGATTATATTATTTTTCATATTAAATATGGGCCCGACCCGGTGCTTAAACCTTGTAAATACTTCATGCCCGATCCATTTTTCCTTTGTAAAAACTCGAAACCTACTTTTTCAAAGTTTTAACTAAAAAATCCAAGTCACGTGTTGAAATATTTCAATGGGTTGATTGAAACACCGATCGCGCAATCGCAATCGGAGAAATCAAATGGGTAGATTAAAAAGACCCGCATCAAACTTCTGATGCGATTAGGTCATATACATGTAAACCCCGCCCATTTTGCTTCCATTTCCATATGACTTTCACCCCAGGACCAAGTGTTGAAGTCCTGAAGCACCTAATCGCATCGGAGATTTTCTTTGGTGCGGTTTCAGTATTCACTACCTCTGATTGCGATTGGCCGATCATGCAATCGCATCGGCCCTTTCTCCGATTGCGAAATCGCATCACCTCCTTCCCGACATCTGATTACGACTCCCCCGATTCACTCTTCACCATTGATCTCATTTTTAGATCAATGACCATCACTTAATCGCATTGGCGATTTCAATCACATCGCAAAGTTACATCGCATGCTTTGTTTTCCCCCTCCGATCAGCCAGTCCCCCGATTCATTCTCCACCATTGATCTACTCCTTAGATCGATGGTCTGTGCTTCGTCGCATCGCTTATTTCAATCGCATGCACTTTCCTGCCACCCCCGATTGCGATCCTCCGATTATATCTGGATCGTCCACGTGTCTAGATCAGACGGCCCAAAATCCCTCCGACTTGTTCTTTCCCACACCCTTTTTAAAACCTCCTCTTTGCAGATCTCCACCATTAGATGCTTTCATCCAACGGCTATGCTCCTCTCCCGCCTTCTGAAGCAGTTTAACCTAAAAAAGCACAGGATTTCATAATGTTTTATTGTTTTGCAGGTTCCGAAGGTTTTTTCCCATATTTCAGAGGAAAAGAAAGCCAAAGGTTCTGATCCTTCGGCCTTTAGTTATCAAAGGGAAATAGATTAAAAGGGCTCCATTTTATGTGTTATCAACGCTCCATGGGAATTGATGCCTATAAAGGCCCTGCGCGGCCTTGCACATTGACAAGACACTGTATCCAAAAACAAATATTAAAAAGTATAATTTTTGAAGAATAGAGCGCAGCAGGGCAGGAGATTAAAGTTAGATTTGGGGAATTACGGCTAAGAATGATTATCAAAAGCCTAATTCCCTAGATTAAAAACATAGTCAAAGGAAATAATAAGTGTTAGACAGGCATAAAGGACCTCTACCGCTGCATTTGAGGTGAATTGATTCCTCCCAGCTACCTTGAGTGACACTTGTGCCTCAAAGCATTCAACAGAGGCTAAAGTTATTGTTCGAAATTAGATATTTTTCCTCCAACGCAGCCGAAGAGTTACTTCTACAAGGAACCTTAATAAAAGAATATCTGCAGAGTTACTCTAGATAGAACACAGAGTCTCAAAGTCAAATAAAGCTCCCACCGAGCTTAAATCATAATTGTAAACAGTTAATACAGGCAGACCACCTGTAAACTTCCCATCGAGCCCCTCAAAGAGCCGAGAAGTCATTTAATCTGTATTAATGATCCTTGAGTTCTTTTTAGTTCTCACCTCCTCATTCTTCTATAAATACCTCAGTAAAAGATGAGCAATTATTGGTTGACTACGTTGCTGAGCATTGTTATGTAATTGAGCTTGAAACTTCTGATTGTAAATATTATTCACTGGCCCTTGAAGCTCTGTTTGTGATAGATAAGTTAGGATGAATAGTAAAGATGATTGCTAAACTAAAACACTGGACTTGAAGACTGTAACTAGTTTGACATCAATAACAAGCTTGTTTCTTGGGATCCTGGTCTATATTACTGGTGAAGTGCCCTTTCTTTGTTATTTGTTTTTCCTTCTATGTATGCCATATTGTTCACTATTCTTTGATAAAGAACAACATTCACAGAGTTAGGATTTACTATTTATCAGTTCCCTTCTCTAAATGAAAATCTTTATCTTAATGTTTTCCTCTTACTTGTTTATTCAAGAATGATTTAGTACAGTTCAAGTAGTTAGGAATGCTGGAGTTCCCTCACCCTACTTTTTGCTTTAAACATTGTTCCTGAAAGTTATTTTCCTTATTTGCTTATTAAAGTTTAGACTAGAAAGTGATGGTTTGCCCTGTTTCTAGCTTCTATTCTCCAAAGGCAGATTCTGAAAGTTTCCGTTGGTGTTGGATGAAAGCAGACTAGGTTTAAAAGTACTTTATCTGATCTTATGTTGCACTTTGTTTTCTCTTATGTGTTTTCATACTTTCTGAAAGTAATTATGTTGATTACTGGATTGTTTGTCAATTAAGCTGCTTTAATACAAACTTGCCCAAGAAGTCAATGGTTAGCCCTGCACTTGGTTGGTTTTAAACAGTTACTTAAGAGGCTTTTCTTGTTTGGACTGACTATAAATCCCTTGTGAAATTATTATCGGTTTCCACCCCCCCAACACTTTATCTTTTTCATTCCATCATTTGAATCTCAATAATCTTGTGATATAGATGACTTGCCCCTTGGATCACTCTTGATTTTGTTGTTCAATTAAAGCCCTGTTATGACTCCATAGCCCAATGGACTAAAAACTAGCGTTACATCTATCTTTTAACCTAGCTTCTCTATCCACTTGCAACTTCTCACCTTTGAAACTCTTTGCACTTAGAAATTTCCCCTCAAAACAATATTCATGCTCAACCATCCAAAAACAAACAAAACCCTTGGCCTGCATAACTAGCCTAATATCATTACCCCAAACTTCAAAGACAAATCCATATTTGCACTTATTGGAGAGATCCCTCTCCGGATTCAGGAGGGCTAGATCCTAGAATCCCAAAGTTGGTTGAAATGATGTTGTTTCTACAGTTTTAGTCTCACTAGTCTGCTAAAAATTACAGATCCCTAACATTTCTGGTGACTCCACTGGGGAAGAATTTCCCTTAAACACTTCATAAAAACTTGAGAGTAAAAATCAGCCTTTCCAAGCACTACCAAGTCATGGTAATCATGGTAAAATTTGTTTGAATCAGTGGCAAACTAGATAAGACCTAGGATTCTCTTAAGACTTTATCTAACCTTGAAAGATCAGCTGGCTTAGCCATAAGAGTAAACTCTTTTTGTCTCATAACCGTAGCTAATTTTTGAAACAAAGTTATGATATTCTTAAAAACCATACAACTGAAAAATAAATTAGAAAAACCTAAAAATATTTCAGACTGGTTCTCAATAAACATGGTGGTGGACCATAAAACTTTTTACCTCCTTAGGAGCTAAAAACTTCCACTTGGCGACTCCAAAATCCTTAACAGAACTTAAGACTCCACTGGGAAGAACATTTCTCATTATAACATCCTTCAAACTCAGTTAGAGGACTGTAGGATTGAATTTCAAACAGACTAGTTAACCTTTTTAAAGATTGTCATACCTGGTTGAACTTTTCTTGTTTATTTGGGTCTAGAAAACATAGCATAGTGGCTTCTAGAAAGATTCACACTAGAGCCCATCCTGACCCGGATCCACCTGAGATAGTTGATGACCCAGAAAACATTCTTTTGAAGTCTCCTAGGATTAAATTATTAACTGTTTTCAGATCACCCTTGAGAGAAAATTCAGTTCCCGAAAATCTTACAGCTCTACAACAATCACAACCTAACTTAGTAAATCCATTTAGAACTAGGTCATTTGATGATATAACTCAGTTAGACACTGAATTTTCACTTTCATCCCCTGAGGCAAGAGAACATCTTGGAAATAGAGAAACAACACCCCCTGATTTGCATTTCCTTCGTAATTTAGGTGTCTCTCATCCAAGATCAACTCAACAATTTTTTCCTGGTCCATCCACTATCCAAACCACTCCACTTCAGCCCACTGTCCCTCTTGTAAATCCACCTCCACCTCCTGTCATGGCAGCATGGTATGCTCCCCTAGTCCTCCCTGTACCACTAGTCAATCTTCCATAGGACTATCAGTCCAAAATTCCATTATATGATGCTAACAATGCTACAAATGCATCACAACATGTGGATAAGATGAATGAATACTTTGACAGAAATGAAATTGATGATGATTATATCAAGCTTAGATTATTTGTTCAAAAGTTAGGGGGAGAAGTAAGAAAATGGTTTAAAGGTTTAGCCCCCCATAGTATTAATGATCTCCAAGGCTTCCATCAAATGTTCTTAAACAAATGGGAAGTAAAGAAGAATCCACTCCAAGTCCTTTCTGATTACAAGAACCTCCATAGAAACACTGGGGAAAGTGTGCAAGCTTACTGCACTAGATTCAATAGTGTATACAATGCACTCTCCCCAGAACTAAAACCTCCACAAAGCTCAGTTTTAAACAAGTTTCCTGAAGGGTGTGACTCTGACATGACCTATGAGCTGAGAGAAAGAGATTTTGCAACTCTTGAAAATATGCAAAGAGGTGCTCTTTCTGTGGAAGTCAACTTAATGGAGAAAAGAGAAAGAATGAAAAATGAAAAGAGAGTGTCTTTTAGAGAGGAGAACACACCTTCTACTTCAAACTCAAAGATGGAGAAAATGATGGAAGAAATGATGAAAGAGATGAGCATAATTAACAGAGCACAAGCAAATCAAAACCAAACTGCTCCTCAAAATAGAAACCAGAACCAAAATCATAATGTTAGAAGGAACCAACCTCTGAACAGACCTAGGGAAGATGATCAACAGATCTCTCCTCCCTTTCATCAAAACTATGTAAGTGAGGTTGAGGAAACGGACGAGATAACAGAGGGAGACGATATCAACATGTTCGGGGTGGAGGATGATGATTTTGAGATTCACTATAAAAAACCTTATGATGATTCTATATACACCTTATGATGACAAAAGAGATAATGATGGAAATGATTATCAAGGCATGGAAAATGTCATCATTTAGTCTCAAAGAGAATATGACCTTAGGAGAAAAACTAGTCAACAAACTCCCAACACCAAAACCTCTGACCAATCTTCACAAAACAGCACTATAACCAAGCCTAAAGTTGTCAAACAGAAGGACAAAACAGTAGCTGTAAATTCTGATAAAGGTAAAGGGAAAAGCACTCAAAACAATGAAAAATAGAGTGCAGACACTAGTAGTACTAACACTTCATCTAGTACTCCTGTGAAAACAATTGTGTCAAGTGTAAATAAAACAAATCAACAAGCTGATAATGCTGGTAGAGTGACAGTTAATAAGGCTGAAACCGGCATTTTTAAAAGCCAAATTCCTTTAAGCCTGGACCAGGAAATTTCCAAAATCAAAATATCTGTTCCCTTAACTGATTTAGCTGCCCAACATGTATATAAAACCCAAATTTTGAAGGCTTTAAATATAGAGGAAAATGGGAATACAGTCAATCTTAATGATGACCAGCCAGAGCTTATTTTTGGTTCAAAGATTGAAGGTAAATATCAAGAAGGACCTGTTCCTCCCTTTTATGTAAGTTTAAACGTTCATGACAAAATTTTACACAATGCTATGCATGATTCTGGGGATTCTCATAATTTAATGCCTAAAGCTATGATGGAGAGCCTTGGTTTAGAAATTACCAAACCATATAAAGACCTGTACTCCTTTGATTCCAACAGAGTAAGGTGTTTAGGATTAATCAAAGACCTCTGTGTTAACTTAGCCCAGATTCTAGCCAAATGCCTTGTTATGGATATTGTTGTGGCTGATGTCCCCCCCAAGTATGGAATGTTACTATCAAGGTCTTGGGGGGCTAAGTTACAGGGGACTATGAAAATGGACATGACCTACGTGACTATCCCTGTTTTCAATCAGAATAGAAGACTTTATAGGGAGTCTCATATGCAATACATGGTTACGAGTCAAGACAGACCACAGAAATCCCCTTTATACTTTGTAGATACCGGCCTTAATTCATTTATACTTTTTAACAAAGAAACATTAGATGAACAAATAACTTTGACAGAGTTAAAGGTCGATAGAGAGGAGGAGGTAAATACCACAAAACTGACAAAACAGTTTGTTGCGTTGGAAGACGTTAGCAAAATAAACAAGAGTCTTGAATTACAGGTCATACTTCCTTCGCTTTTGAACCTAGAAACTAAAGGAAACAATCCTCAAATGAACGCAAATTCTGGTGAATCAAAACAAATACGACTAAGTGCTGACATTCCAAAACGGTTGAACACGTTAGTTGAAGAGGACGGTAACCGAACAGTCGAAACCAAAAACAGTCCTCTATGGAGTATGTTTTTCGATGGATCCTGCACTAAAAATAACGCAGGCATAGGTGTTTGGATTACTAATACTGAAAACAATCACATAGAAAACATTTCCTGTAAACTAAAATTTCAGTGTTCCAATAACATAGCAGAATATGAGTCCCTGCTTTTAGGCTTACGTTTGTTAAAAAAGATAGGAGCCAAAAGAATTAAAGTTCACGGGGATTTAGAGTTAATCATTAGGAAAGTTAATGGGGAGTATAACGCTCATCATCCCAGACTTCGGGCCTACCGAAACGATGTCGTGGATCTTTTGGAAACTTTTGAAGAGTCCCAATTTATTTTTGTCCCAAGAAAGAAAAACATTGCGGCCCACAGCTTAGCCTATGCAGCTAGAACATTCTTGACGCCACATAACACCAAATAATGCACAACTTAGATAAAATTAAAACCAGCTGTGCCTGATAATGAGAAATATTGGCAGGTGTTTGACAATGACAAACAAATAGAATACTTCATGCAATTCAAAAATGAATTCGAACTAAACAGTTCAGACTCAGGCTATGAAACAAACTGCAAGGAAGAAAATTTTCTTGATGAAGAAGAACCATCTCCCAAACTTTCTAATATAAATCTGTTGTCAAGAAAACATAAAAGTGAAACAGAAATAAATGTAGAATCCAGAACAGAGGAGTTAGAAACTCTGCATTCTAAAGATGAAATTTTTCCTAAAGGTCTGGAACCTTTAGAAGAGTTGTTCAATTTTAATGATGTGGAAAATAAACCAAAACTAGAACCGTTAGAGACTGAGGTAGAAGAGTGCAATATAGGCAGTCAACTTAAACCTATGATGATTAAACTGTCTAAGACTTTACCAACTCACATTAAACTTAAATATATTAAGCTATTTAAAGATTTTTCCGATGTTTTTGCCTGGAGTTACGAAGATCTTAAATCCTATGACACTGAAATAATACAACGCAAAATTACCCTCAAGGAGAACCAAAAACCATTCAAACAGAAACTGTGTAGAATAAAACCGGTTCAGTTACCACTGGTTCAGAAGGAGATCATGAAAATGAATGATGCTGGTATTATTGTCCCTATTAGATATTCTGAATGGGTATCTAATCTGGTGTCTATTAGGAAGAAAACTGAAGAAGTCAGGCTTTGTGTAGACTTTAGAGACTTAAACAAAGCTTCATTAAAAGACAGCTACCCTTTGCCCAAGATGGATCATATTTTACAAAGGGTGGTAGGTTCTAAAAGATTTCTTTGCTGGATGGTTATTCAGGGTACAATCAGATCTTAGTTCACCCTGCCGATCAATTAAAGACAACCTTTACTACACCATGGGGCACTTTCATGTATGTGAAAATGCCTTTTGGTCTAATGAATGCTGGAGAAAATTTTCAAAGAGACATGGACATAGCTTTCTCAGAAGAACTGGGCTACTTCATCATTATCTATCTTGATGCTGTTACGGTGTTTTCAAAAATAGATGAAGAGCACTTAGAACATTTAGGAAAATTTTTCGAGAAATGCAGAAATTTTGGAATATCCTTAAACCCTAAGAAGACACTATTTGGGCTCCAAGAAGGTAAAATTTTCGTGCACATTATTTCTGAAGAGGGTATAAAGATAGATCCAATGAGGATTGAGGCTATATTGCAAATCTCTCATCCTCGAAACATAAAAAAGTTGCATTATTTCATTGGAAAGATTAAATTTTTGAGAAGGTTCATCCCCAACTTGGTTGAGCTCCTTAGGAATATCACGAACATGTTGAAGAAGGAGCAAGGGGTAAGATGGACCTTAGAAGCAAGGAAGTCCTTTGAGCTGGTGAAACAAGCCTTAACCAAAACACCAGTTCTAATAAGTCCTGATTTTTCAAAAGATTTTTATATCTTTTCATTTGCATCAGAGCATACCATAGCTGTTGTCCTTTTACAGAAAAATCCACAAGGACAAGAGCAGCCTATTGCATTCTTTAGCAAGGCATTGAGGGATGCCCCTTTGAAGTATAAAATTATGGAGAAGAAAGCTTTTTCTTTGGTTAAAGCTTTGAAAGACTTCAGAGTATACATCCTTCACTCTCACATAATTGCCTTTGTCCCAAACTCAGTGGTTAAAGACATTCTAACACACGACCCAGATGGTAAGAGAGGTAAGTGGATTACTGTTATTCTTGAGTATTATTTAGAGATAAAACCCACTAAACTCATCAAAGGCCAAGGTATGGATAGATTAATGGTTGAATCCAACTTTGAAGTTCTTGATATTAATATGATTAATGCTTTGGATGACCAAGAAGAATTCTCAACTCCTATAGTTGAAGATCATTTTATGAATTATCCTTGGTATGTTGATATTATTTATGTTTTACTTAAATTGGATACACCTCCTGGTATGAAAAAAATAAAGGCAAGATTCCTTAAATTGAAAGCTGTAAACTATTGCATTATAGATAGATGTATTTATTGGAAAAATGCAAGAGGTCTATTGCTTAAATGTTTGCCTGAGTTTGATGCAGAGAAGGTTAAGCATGAATTCCATGAAGGAGAGTGTGGAGGTCATTTGAACAGGAGGACAACAACAAACAAAATTTTGAGGGCTGGTTTCCATTGGCCTACTCTTTTTCATGATATCCATAAGATGATCATCGCCTATCACAAATGTCAACTTTTTGAAGGCAAAAGAAAACTCCTGCCCCTGCCTCTGCATCCAATCACTGTTGAAGCCCCATTTCAGCAATGGGGACTTGACTTCATAGGAGAAATCCATCCCTCCTCTTCTGCCCAACATAGATGGATTCTCACTGCCACAAACTATTTTACTAAGTGGATAGAAGCCATACCTTGTAGACATGGCAATGATTCAGTTATTATAAAATTTATGGAGACTAACATTCTCTCCAGATTTGGCTGTCCTACCAAGATCATCACTGATAATGCAACAACATTTGGATCAAAGAAGATGGTTGAGTTCTGTCATAGATATCAGATAACTTTGGGGCATTCCATGGCCTATTACCCTCAAGGTAATGGACTTGTAGAATCCTCAAACAAAATTCTAGTGAACATAATCAAGAAACTATTGGAAGATAACAAAAAGTCTTGGCACACAAAGCTTGTTCATGCACTTTGGGCTGACAGATTGACTTTGAAGAAATCTATCAGCATGTCACCTTTTCAGCTTGTATATGGTACTGATGCAGTTTTTCCAAACAGCCTTGGTTTACTAGTAATGAAGTTGATTCAAGAATTGCAAACTAAAGATAATGTCATGATCAGAAGAATAAATCAGACCATTCATCTTCAGCAAACTAGAGAGGAAGTTTATAACAAAGCATTGCAGAAACAGGACAGCATTAAAAAGCTTTTTGACAGGAGAACAAAGGCCAGCAATTTCAATATTGGAGACAAAGTTTTAAAGTGGGACTCAAGGAGGGAAGACAAGGGCAAGCATGGGAAGTTTGACAACTTATGGCTTGGCCCTTACTCTATTCATTTAGCTGCTGGTAACAATGCGTTTTTCTTGCAAGAGTTGAATGGAGCAGAATTGTTTGGAGGTCCTGTCAATGGCAGGATGCTTAAACATTAATTCCCTTGATCCTTGACATGTTTTGAAGCCTTTTTATCTTTTTTCATTATAAATATCTCATCCACCATTGCATTCAAAGTTAGAAAAATTAAAAATATAAAAACAGTGAATGAAAGAAAAGAGGGAAGATTGATAAAACAATAAAGGTATAGCCCCATACCAAAAAGAAAAGAAAATATGAAAGTGTGCAAGCTTGAATGCCACTCCTACAAAACACACTTCTAGTTAGTCAAACAACCTAATCTTGACTAATTATCTTTTGAATTTACTATTGATAGGATAGTGAAATTGATTTTCCAAACTATTTAATCTTGGTTTATCAGTAGGTAGATTAGGATAGAAATGAAAGGTTCAAACATGTTCAAAACCTGAACCTAAGTTTCCAAGAAAGAGATGACTCAAAACTGTTTTATTTTCTGAGTCAAGAGGTGAAAATCTGGTTCTAATCAGCTCAAAGTCTGAACCAGAAAACAAGAAAACAAGAAAAATAGCTCAAGTAAGAGTCAAAACAGAGCTGTAAAAGAGTGAAGGAAGTGATTGAATTTTCAGATCTTGAGCCTTCCATTTTGATTTAATTTTTCTGAAAAATAAATTTCTATGTGCAACTTGTTTTATGCCATAGATTAGCATCAAGTTAGATTGTTTAATTCTGACTTGAATGCTTTTAAATTTCTGTAGTAGAAATTAGATATTAAAAATCTGTTGGCCAATTTAATCCCGACAGATGATAGATTAGGTAGAGAAGAATATGAACTCAACTGTTAAATCTGAGTTCAGGGAGAAATAAGAATTAGAAATAGATTAGATTTCATGTTTTTAAAAGAATAAAATGTTGTGAATAGATTTTTCCAATCCAAGTGCACTCTAATGAAGAAAAAATGTTAGATCAGTAGGATTGGGTAGGTAGAAAGCTTGTAGATGAAGATCCATTGTTTTCATAACTACTAATATGTTTTCAGAGCAAGATCATCCTAGCAAAGGAAGGGCAGCCCAATGGATCAGGCATAGGTCAGCCTCCCAGAGAATGCAATTCTGAAGTTCTTGATGCCTTAAAGAAGGCATCATCCCCAAGTGGAGCCACTGTTAGCCACCTGTAATATTTGTTATACCAAAAGGTGGCTAAGACTTTTTGAGCCTCCAAGGAACAAATTTTATCACTAAATTTTTTTGGCTCTTGAAGACTTTTCTAGGCCTCATGCCTCTATCCCAAATCTTCATTGCTGTTCCCATGTTATACTTAGAAATTCTACTGAAATCATGAGAGGAAAGCTACCCCAAAATCATCATGTTTCCCCTTTCCCTCTTTCAAAACTAGCCTTCATTTGCTTCCCATTTTCTTCATTAATTTCCTCTATTATTCATGTTTTCCTTTCTTCCCTTCATAAAAACCCCCTTTCCATAGTTAAAAACTCACTTTTTAACTATTTCGGAACCCCCATTTCCATTGAAAAATTATGAAATTTTCATAAAAAACAAAGTTTTATTACTATGGACCTAAGCCCCTTTGGGCTAAGTCCTAAAAGCCACTTCCCCCACATGCCTACACCCTGAAACCACATGCTAAGCCCCTCACGGTGCTAATCACATCGCAAGATTTAAAAGTACGCAAGTCTTTTCCATAGACGGAAACCTCCGATTGCAATTGGCTTTTATGTGTTTAAAGCTCCCGATTATATTAGTTTTCATATTAAATATGGGCCCGACCCAGCACTTAGACCTTTTAAATACTTCATGCCCGATCCATTTTTCCTTTGTAAAAACTCAAAACCTACTTTTTCAAATTTTTAACTAAAAAATCCAAGTCACGTGTTGAAATATTTCAATGGGTTGATTGAAAGACCGATCGCGCAATCGCAATCGGAGAAATCAAATGGGTAGAAAAAAAAGACCCGCATAAAACTTCTGATGCGATTAGGTCATATACATGTAAACCCCACCCATTTTGCTTCCATTTCCATATGACTTTCACCCCAAGACCAAGTGTTGAAGTCTTGAAGCTCCTAATCACATCAGAGATTTTCTTTGGTGCGGTTTCAGTATTCACTACCTCCGATTGCGATTGGCCAATCGCGCAATCGCATCGGCCCTTTCTCCAATTGCGCAATCACATCACCTCTTGCCCGACCTCCGATTGCGACTCCCCTAATTCACTCTCTGCCGTTGATCTCGTTTTTAGATCAACGACCATCTCTTAATCGCATCGGTGATTTCAATCGCATCGCAAAGTTACATTGCATGATTTGTTTGCCCCCTCTGATCGGCCAGTCCCTTGATTCGTTCTCCACCGTTGATCTACTCCTTAGATCGACGGTCTGCGCTTCGTCACATCACTTATTTCAATCGCATGCACTTGCCTGCCACCCCTGATGATCCAGATTTATCCATGAACGCAACAGAATAAACATATAACCATAAATACAGAGATGCAGCGGAAATAACACTTCATTTCATTAATATCAAAGAACTGAAATTTGCTTACAAACAGAATGGAAATAAAACTAGCTAGGGCACTGGTAGCTATCTCTGAGAAGAGATGTAGCAGCTACAGGCCTCTGAACTAAGTTACAATGAGGCTCGAGGGACTATTTATTATTGAGAAACAATGGAGAATCCTAAACATCCAAAAACCTAACCCTAGGAGATGAAGCGCCAAAACTATGGGCCCCGTTTGGGTAAATTGGTGTTTCAACTTCCCAGGGACGTAACTTTGGCATACTATCTCTGTTTGATGCACATGATACATCATTAGAAAGCTCTATCCGAGGACTAAAACTTTCGCCACGAATATCATTCTAGAATGGAATGATATTTGGTGGAGGAGCGATGCCCAAAAAACGTCGTTTAGGGCCTCAAAACGGCTCCGGAAGTTCAGGACCCGAAAAACTGCTAAAAATAGTAAGTTATGCCGAAACTGAAAAACTGAAAGAGACAATGGTGGGGCCCAAGTGGAATAGGCGGGTGGCCACCAATATCCACCTGGATCATTCCTCCCCCCTTAGGAAGCAATGGTCCCCATTGCGTTAAGTTCCTCCATGAGATGAGGAAATTTCTGCTGAACTTGGTCCCTGGTGAACCACTTTCCTTGGTGCAGGAGTTGGCCAGCTTTGACAACCTGATACAGTTGGATATTTTTTTGGCGATTGTTCTTGTTTTGCATGTCCATGATACAATCTGTGGTGGCCTGTTCCATGCAGTCTGGGTTTAACTCTATTGGTGTGAGTTGTTCTGCAATGTCCGAGGTGTCCAGTAGAGGTGGGAAGTAAGGACGAAGGCGATCCACATTGAAGACTGGGTGCAGACCAAGAAATGGTGGAATACTAAGCTCGAAGGCATTATTCCCTACAGCCTTGGTGACGGTGTACGGCCCGTATTGGAGTGGGCGAAGCTTGCGGTGGGGTCCAGTGAGGCACTCCTTCTGCAAATGTAGCCATACTTTGTCGCCCACCTGGAAGTTGTGTGGCACCCGGTGTTGATCATGGCGCTGCTTGTACTTTGCATTGGCTCTGTCCAATATATCATGAACCTGTTGGCAGATGTGTTGAATGCGCTCGATGAAGCTACTTTCTTTGTCAACTTCAGACTGGACATGAGCTGAATCGGCCTGAGCAGCTGCAAATGGCATGGCTACGTCAATGGGACATAGTGGCTGGAATCCCAAGCCCACCTGAAAGGGGCTATGGCCAATTGAACTATGGAGAGCCCTGTTATAACTATGTTGTACATAGGGGAGGCTCTCATCCCATGTGCGTGGATGCTTTGAATTGTACATGCGCGGAATGTGTACAATCATTCTGTTGATTACCTCTGTCTGGCCATCTGTTTGGGGATGGAAAGCTATGGACTTGGTGAGCTTTGTGTCCAACATTGACCAGAGGCTGGACCAAAATGTGCTGAGGAACCTGCTATCTCGATCTGATATGATAGACTGTGGGATCCCAAAGTGCACCCATACTCGTTCAACGAAGAGTTTAGCAGTAGCTTCTGCTGTGATATTCTTCTTACAGGCCGCCATAATGGCCATCTTCGAGAATCTATCAACGACCACGAAAACACAGTCATTTCCATTCTTAGTAGAGGGCAGGCCCGACATGTAATCCATGGAGATGGATTCCCACGGTCGACTAAGGGTAGGTAGTGGAGTATATAGGCCTTGCTTCTTGATGGTCGGTTTGGCAATGGCACAAGCAGTGCAGGATCTGATGTGCTTCTCGACATCCTTTCGAAGGTTTGGCCAATAGAAATACTTCTATAGTATTGCTACTATTTTCTCAACCCCAAAATGCCCAGCGACTCGGCTGTAGTGTGCTTCCCATATCATCTTGGCACGCTCACTTGAAGGAACACAAAGGTGTCCCAGGTGACATAAAAGTGCATCTTGGAGTAGAAAATTTGGAACTTGCGTACCCCCCAGTGCCTTGTAAGTGTGCTTGAATTCTGGGTCACTCTCATAGAGAAGCGGCCAATTAGAAGTCTCGTGCCCACAAGAGTTGAGCACGACGGTGAGCGCCACGATCGGTGGTCGGCTGAGGTAGTCTACAAAATTATTGGTGCTACCCTTCTTGTACTTGATGTTCAAATGAAACTGTTGTAGATATGTGGACCACTTCTGATGGCGATCATTCTGCAACTTCCCTTGTGTCCTATGAACTCGCAGGGGCCTACATGGTCCGTGTGGATGATTTTTTCCTTCCCCCAAAATGTAATGCTTCCATCAAGCCGATGTGCTTGCACAATGAATACATTTCTTGTCATAGGTGGGATACTACAACGTCTCTACAATGTCTCACCGTGAGGTGCCACCTGATGTCCTCGCGTTGAGTAAGAATCGCCCAATAGCATAGTCAAAGGCATCTGCCTCTACTCCAAAATGGTCACAATTATGGTGATGTGAGCACGGGGTAATAGAGGCATTTTTCGCCTGTGGAATGCCTCTCGTTGAGGTTCCAACCAAAAGAATTTTTCTCTCGCTTCTCCTCCCTTTGCACTTTGACTCAAGGGCCAAGTGATAAGGAGAGAATCCCAACATGAATCTCACAGAGAAATTAGCAAGACCCAGAAGCTACAAAGCTCACATAAAGGGTTGGGGTCACAATCCCGAATGAATTGGATCTTGGCTAGATCCACATGCACCCCCCTTTCATGAATAATTTATCCCAGATATTGAACCTGGGTCATGCCAAAATTGCACTTCTCCAAATTGGAACACAACTTATGTTGCAACAAAGGTTTGGAGGACTTGCTCTGATGTGGTGAAGGTGCCTTCCCAAGTCTATTTAAGATCGAATGTCATCCAGTACACCACTACAAATATTGGTGAATGGCCTAAGATGTCGTCCATATCCTCATTAATGTTATGAGCATTCACAACCCGAAAGGCATGACCAACCATTCAAAAAGGCCTCCTTGGCTTTGGCTGCGCCTTTCCACATCGAGGTTCAATTGGTACCTAGTGATACCCTTCCATCAGTCGATCTTGGTTGATCATTTTCACTTTGAGTTATCTAGAAGGTCGCTAACCATGGATTGGGTACCTATTCAACATAGTTCTTATTCAGCACCCGATAGTCAATACAGAGTCTCCACGTCCCATCCTTCTTCTGTACCAACACGATCGGGCTCCCACAGGGCGATGAACTTGGTCTGATGTGACCTTTCTGCAACAGCTCTTGAATCTGCCTCTTGATTTCATCATTCTACAGAACAGAGCACCGATAGATCGGTCCATTGGGTAGCGGCGCACCTGGGGTTAGATCAATCGGGTGCTTGACCTGACAGTGCAGAGGAACCCCTGTGGGTGAGGTGAAGATGTCCCCGTACTCCTCCACAACCTTATCCATTTGTTTTTGTCGTGTAGAGGAGCCTTGTCTGGAGGTCATGGCCATAGTATTCTTCTTGCCTTAGGGGCAGATCATCAGGAAAACAAATTTCCTGGTTTGGGAAATGAGCTTACTACATTGTTTTGCAGTAACCAAAGAGATAGCCGCAGGAGGTGTTACCTCTAGTATCCTATACAACTTACTTCCCAAAGTAACAATAACAGCACGAGGTCGAGACTCATACACAACATGATGCTTCCACAAGTATGGTTGTCCTAATAATACATCAGAAACATTAATAGGAGCAACGCCACATAATACCTCATCTGTGAAGGGCTTGATGCTATAGGGAAGGCGGCACTACTAGCTGACGCGGAGATGTCGTACTTGGTGAAGCCACCCGATGGTGTATGGATGTGGGTGAGTTGTGGTTGGCAAGTCCAACCGCTTCACGGAGTCTGCTGAAATGAGGTTCTTTTGGCTCCCATTGTCGACAATGAACTATACAGGGGAGCCCTTTACCCACATCTAGGAGTGGAAGAGGTGTTCCTCCTCCTCTGGATCTTCCAGTTCCTCCTTCTGGATTTTTGTAGTGGCAACAGTGGCGTTGGGCTCCGCATCAATAATCTATTTCCCTTTTTCATTCCCATTTTTAGGTTTTTATTAGGAGTCAGAGCATGCATCTGACTCAGAAGCCCTCATCTCAGCCACTAGCGACTGCTTGGCCCGACACTCACTTGTGTTGTGAGTGGAGCTCTTATGGAACTCACACCACTTTCCCGTGTCCTTCTTTGGCTTTGCGGTGGTGTTCTTTTCTTGTGGCTTTGACGGGTTGTCTTTAGCTTCCATGCCTTGGCTCTGTCATTTGTTCTGCGGTTTGGAAGCACCTTTCCCTTGCTTTTGATTCGTAGATCCAAAGTCTCGCTTCTTCTGTTTTAATTCTTTCTCAATCTTGGCAGCATACCGGTATGCCGTACCAAGCGAGGAGATGTCGAGGAAATCCATTTCCTCCTAAATTTATACGTGCAGACAACTATGATACTTTAGCACCAAATGTTTCTCTGAATCTTTGATACCCAACTTTGTGCGCAGGGTATGGAACAGATTCATCAGCTCATGCACATCTTGATCCCTTTGTTGTCGCAGCGTGGTCCATTGTATGTACTTGTCCTCATAACTCCCCACGGGATAGTATGTTCCTTGACGGCATCTCGGAAAGAATTCCAAGTTGGTACAGTCGTGAACAGAGAGGGTTTTGTCTGGTCCTTGTTCTCACAGTAGGTTTCCCACCAGTTCTTAACATGGGGGGTAGCATTGAGGAGTGAAAAAATAATCTTCTCCCGGTTTGAAAAGTCATCAACAAAGAAATATCCTTCTAATAGATTCAACCATCTATCTATGGCATCTGTGTCTATTTGACTCTAAAATATGGGAATGTAAAAATTTACTTGTACCTTAAAAGGATTCGTAGCTCTAGAGTGGCTGCTGGATGCAGATGCGCCGCCAGTGGGCAGTCGTTGAAGGATCTGAGCAAAGTTATCCATCATCGCGTTCCTTTGTTTTTCGAGGGCCTCCTCGAGCAATATTTTGATAGGATCTCCTGCTCCCTCATATTTCTTTTCTTCCCCCATGGGCATCCGTCGAGGTTTACGAGGCTGATCTTGCAAAGGTTCCACCAGGTCAAGCCCTAGCTCCTTATACCCCGACCTCACTGGGGACATGCAAAGAAGGATCGAGAAAAAGCAGAACCCTCTGATACCACTGATCTGGATTTATGCAGGAATGCAAAAAAATAAAAATATAACCATAAATACAGAGATGTAGCGGAAATAACACTTCATTTCATTAATATCAAAGAACTGAAATTTTCTTACAGACAGAATGGAAATAAAACTAGCTAGGGCGCTGGTATCTATCTCTGAGAAGATATGTGGCGGCTACAGGCCTCTAAACTGAGTTAAAATGAGGCTCAAGGGCATATTTATTATTGAGAAATAATGGAGAACCCTAAACATCCAAAAACCTAACCCTAGGAGATGAAGCACCAAAACTATGGGCCCTGTTTGGGTAAATTGGTGTTTCAACTTCCCAGGGACGTAACTTTGGCATACTATCTCCGTTTGACACACATGATACATCATTAGAAAGCTCTATCCGAGGAATACAACTTTCTCCAAAAATATCAATCCAAAATGGAATGATATTTTTTGGAGGCGTGATGCTCAAAAAACGTCGTTTAGGGCCTCAAAACGGCTCCGGAAGTTCAGGACCCGAAAAACTGCTAAAAATAGTAAGTTATGCCAAAACTGAAAAACTGAAAGAGACAATGGTGGGGGCCCAAGTGGAATAGGTAGGTGGCCAGAAATATCCACCCGGATCACCTGATTGCGATCCTCCAATTAGATTTGGACCATCCACGTGTCCAGATCGGACGACCCAAAATCCCTCTGACTTGTTCTTTCCCACGCCCTTTTTAAAACCTCCTCTTTGCAGATCTCCACCGTTGGATGCTTTCATCCAACGAATACACTCTGCTTCCACCTTCTGAAGCAGTTTAACCTAAAAAAGCGATGGATTTCATAATGTTTTATTGTTTTGCAGGTTCCGAAAGTTTTTTCCCCATATTTCAGAGGAAAAGAAAGCCAAAGGTTCCGATCCTTCGGCCTTTAGTTATCAAAGGGAAATAGATTAAAAGGGATCCATTTTATGTGTTATCAATGCTCCATGGGAATTGATGCCTATAAAGGCCCTACACAACCCTGCACACTGACAAGACACTGTATCAAAAAACACAGATTAAAGAGTATAAGTTTTGAAGAACAGAGCACTGTAGGGGAGGAGATTAAATTTAGATCTGGGGAATTACGGCTAAGAATGATTATCAAAAGCCTAATTCCCTGGATTAAAAACACAGTCAAAGGAAATCATAAGTGTTAGACAGGTATAAAGGACCTCTACTGCTACATTTGAGGCAAATTGATTCCTCCCAGCTACCTTGAGTGACACCTGTGCCTCAAAGCATTCAACAGAGGCCGAAGTTATTGTTCAAAATCAGATATTTTACCTCCAACGCAGCCAAAGAGTTACTTCTGCAACGAAATTTAATAAAAAAAATATCTGCAGAGTTACTCTAGACAGAACATAGAGCCTCAAATTCAAATAAAGCTCCCACTGAGCTTAAATCATAATTGTAAACAGTTAATGCAGGAAGACCTCCTGTAAACTTCCCATCGAGCCCCTCAAAGAGCCGAGAAGTCATTTAATCTGTATTAATGATCCTTGAGATATATTTAGTTCTCACCTCCTCATTCTTCTATAAATACCTTAGTAGAAGATGAGCAACTATTGGTTGACTACGTTGCTGAGCATTGTTATGTAATTGAGCTTGAAACTTCTGATTGTAAATATTATTCACTGGCCCTTGAAGCTCTGTTTGTGATAGATAAGTTAGGATGAATAGTGAATATGATTGCTAAACTGAAACACTGGACTTGAAGACTGTAACTAGTTTGACATCAATAACAAGATTGTTTCTTGGGATCCTGGTCTATATTACTGGTGAAGTGCCCTTTCTTTGCTATTTTTTTTTTCCTTCTATGTATGCCATATTGTTCACTATTATCTGATAAAGAACAACATTCACATAGTTAGGATTTACTATTTATCAGTTCCCTTCTCTGAATGAAAAATCTTTATCTTAATGTTTTCCTCTTACTTGTTTATTCAAGAATGATTTAGTACAGTTCAAGCAGTTAGGAATGCTAGAGTTCCCTCACCCTACTGTTTGCTTTAAACATTGTTCTTGAAAGTTATTTTCCTTAATTGCTTATTAAAGTTTAGACTAGAAAGTGATGGTTTGCCCTGTTTCTAGCTTCTATTCTCCAAAGGCAGATTCTGAAAGTTTCCCTTGGTGTTGGCTGAAAGCAGAATAGGTTTAAAAGTACTTTATCTGATCTTAAGTTTCACTTTGTTTTCTCTTATGTGTTTTCATACTTTCTGAAAGTAATTATGTGGATTACTGGATTGTTTGTCAATTAAGCTGCTTTAATACAAACTTGCCCAAGAAGTCAATGGTTAGCCCTGCACTTGGTTGGTTTTAAACAGCTACGTAAGAGGATTTTCTTGTTTGGACTGACTATAAATCCCTTCTGAAATTATTATCAGTTTCCACCCCTCCAACACTTTATCGTTTCCATTCCATCATTTGAATCTCAATAGTGTTGTGATATAGATGACTTTCCCCTTGGATCACTCTTGATGTTGTTGTTCAATTAAAGCCCTGTTATGACTCCATAGCCCAATGGACTAAAAACCACTGTTATATCTATATTTTAACCTAGCTTCTCTATCCAATTGCAACTTCTCACCTTTGAAACTCTTTGCACTTAGAACTTTCCCCTCAAAACAACATTCATGCTCAACCATCCAAAAACAAACAAAACCCTTGGCCTTCATAACTAGCCTAATATCATTACCCCAAACTTCAAAGACAAATCCATATTTGCACTTATTGGAGAGATCCCTCTCTGGATTCAGGAGGGCTAGATCCTAGAATCCCAAAGTTGGTTGAAACGATGTTGTTTCTGCAGTTTTAGTCTCACTAGTCTGCTAAAAATTCCAGATCCCTAACAAGTTATTCCAATGGTGGGAGGAACAAGTTATAACCATGGAGGATTATGTCTATGCTAGGATGGATTTTCATGGTGATCCAGACTTAGTCCTTCCACCCGGTGTAGCATGGAGTGCAATCGGTGAGATTGCAATTTTTTATTATATTGTTTTTGGTTGATTTTTCAATATATGCAACAATGAAAAAAGAATGTTTTTGATTGGATTCAAATGAATTAAAAAATTATGTGATGACTGTTAGACTCCGTCTTGTCAAGTCCTCTGTCAGAGTCAAATTCATACAGGTGGCTGTCAAAGTATTAGTTCAATATGCAGGCCAAATGCCAATTAGCTTTCACCAACCGCAACTTAGATGTTTGCAGAGCTTGTTCTCAGAAAGTTTCAATAACACTTGCAGGCCAGAAGGGAGCTTCGATAAGTTTTCATTTCAGGATTGTCATCGTCAAAGTCCTCAAAGGTATTTCTTCTTCAAAACTCGGTTTTGAAGAAGAAATTTTCAAATTTGTTTTATGTAAATAAGCTGCCATGCTACCAGTGTACTTCTCAGAGATCGAAAGGTTTACCATGTATCGTGATTGAGATGCCAAAGTTAAAGACTTGTTTTCAAATGTCCTGATTTGGATAAATCAAGTTTATTAGCACCTCTAGGCAAGAACTTTTGCTAAGTTTCAAAACATGAACTTTCTCATATTGTTCGAGTAATGGTATGTGGGGCAAACTTCCTGATTTGCATAAACTTGAGAGTCTACAGAAACAGGGAAAGATCAGACAAAATAATTAGATGTTTTGGTAGATGGGCTCAAGAATAATGCAAACAAATTTGAAAAATGAACAGCACAAATTTTCTGGCAGAATTATAAACTCGGGTTATGTGTTTTGAATTCACCCTCGTGATCACATCAGCCATGTTAATTTAGTATTCAAAGGATAAAATCCAGCATTTCGATGGCATGTAGCAGTATTTCAGTATTGATGGATGTAGGTGGCAGAACTTACCTTGTTAAAGGGGCATCACAATTGAGGGATTGGGCGCAAAGTGCTTCACTACCTATGAAAGCGATGTTCTGTTTGCACTTCGTTTTATGATTGATTGTGATATTGAATGTGCTGGTCAAATTGTAGGTTAGAAGGGCGAAAGATCATTTTCAAAATTGAAAACTGGAGGTGCGCGCTACATGCAGAGGAGGCGCGCTACCCATATAGGGCGCGCTACGCATATAACACCCCCAGCCCGTGTTAAATATCAAGTGCGCTACACACTTGCTGCGCGCTACGCGTTGGGTGGGCACGTTACCCATACAGTCTACGAGCCAAAATTTGTTACCCTTGCATCCGGTTTCATACCAAATCGGCTCAATCGGCCTGCAAAGCAGAAATCCTTCGTGACTAGAAGCTCCGGGGACGGATCTGTTGTGGGTTTTTTCGTTTTTGGAGCGTGGCTATTTATTTGTAGGGTCTTTGCATTTCTAGACCTTGAGCTTTCCAGGATCGTTTTCGGCTTTGAAATACTGAAATCCAGGTTCGGCGTAAGAAACTATTGGAAGGCTCGAAGATGTTTCTGTTCGATTGGTGTTACAGCGTTCTTGCCACTCTAGGCCTGTGGCAGAAAGAGGCCAAGATTCTATTCCTAGGCCTAGATAATGCAGGTAGGACCACCTTGTTGCATATGTTGAAATATGAGAGGTTAGTCCAACATCAACCTACTCAGTATCTTACATCTGAGTATTGGTAAAATCAAGTTTAAGGCTTTCGATCTTGGTGGTCATCAAATTGCTAAAAGAGTCTGGAAAGACTATTATGCCAAGGTGGATGCTGTGGTCTATTTGGTTGATGCGGTAGATAAAGAGAGATTTGCAGAGTCAAAAAAGGAGCTCGATGCTTTACTTTCAGATGATTCTTTGACAAATGTGCCTTTCTTGATTTTAGGAAACAAGATTGATATTCCATATGCGGCATCTGAAGATGAGCTGCGTTATTACCTAGGCCTAACAAATTATACTACTGGGGAAGGATGATTATTAAAAATTGGTTTTAATTCAAACAGGAAAGGTGAAAAGTCAAAGTCCGAATTAAACGAAGAATACCAACCATAAGCAGAGAAATAGGGTTGATTTGCCTATTTTTTATCTCAGTTGCGTTTCAGATGGTCTACGCTCCAGATTTTGCCTATTCATTGTTCATCGAACAGATTTCATATTATATGATGTTTCATTTCAGAACAAATGATTGGATTTCCAGCCTTGTTTGTTAAATATAATTAAACCATCCCTTTTTTTTGGTCGATTGGTTTCTTCAAAGTTGAGATTATTTATTGTATGAAAAAACATTTGTAAAGAGGAGAATTCTGAGAGCTGTGGGAGGAAATAACCCAGCACTATCATTGTACAGTTTGACAGAGGAGTAATTGAATGGTCAGCTCTGATTTATAAGATTCCTATGGCTTGAAGTTTAGCATAATGTATTTTCTCTATGTTTCATATGTATCTTGTAATGTTTTTCATTTCATTCATAAATCATTTTCAGTTTGAATGCTTGAGAGTAAGAAAGGTAGAACTCAGTCATTGCTCTGCCTTGAGAAAGTGTTCAGACTTTGTGTGGCTTTCTTCTGTCTGAAAGGGATTCATTTTTTAATGCCCTTTTCAGCTATCTTAAACAGTCTTTCCACGCCATTTAATTTCAATTTAATTGTTAAACTTCATTCCTATCTTGCCTTATGGAATAATCTGTACCTTTGGTTAAATCTCTGCTCTTACTGTCCTTAGTCCCACACAACCCAGAAACCCATCATTTATCAAAAACCCCTTTCCTATCTATTTAATAGCCTAAAATCAGTTCCCATTTTGAGTCATCTCGCACCTTATTGCTCATTTCAACGAGATTGACTCGAGAGAGCCCTCTCCTGTCCTCGTAGGGCTAGCTACGAGGTTGAGCGTGGTTTTATGTTGCCTCGAGTTTTACCTTATTTCAGCCTAAGGTAGATTTGAGCACTAACATAGTGGCGACCATAATGGGGAAGTCCTCCCCGGTAAAGGATGACAAAGTTCAGATCCGATTGCTGATGGTGGACAACAGTCAGACACCGCAAGGCTGAAATCATTCACCCGGTGACTTCATTCACTGAAGATCCAGACAATCAATGCTTCATGGTGACTTCACTGTAGGGAGATCAGTAGCTGTGAGGTTTTCAATATGGACCGAATCACAAGAAGATACGCTCCCATGAGCCGAGATCACATTCCAGGTTTTTCGAATAAGATGCCCAAGGTAGATTGGTCAAGGAACCTGCCTACATTTAATGATGATGGTAAGAAAGATGCTGCTTTACATCTAGTTAGATTTCACATGCATATTCGCAAGTTAAAGGTGGATTTTCCTGAAGATTGCTTGATGAAGATATTCCACATTTTTCACGGAAGGCCAAGCTCGATCAATAGTGTGGGTGTTTGCTTACAATACTTCACTCCAAAAGGATTACTATTTGTTCAGAGTTAGATATTCATCATTAGAATTTGGTTCTTTTATTTCATAATATGCTTCTACTTTTATTGAAAGCCTTGAGAAATATTATGAAGATGATAATTTCATGGATGATGAGATCATGGAGGCTCTGTACGAGAATCCATTTCAGCAAAATGAAGAGAACCAAGAGGATACCCATCAAAATGCTCAGGAAATTTTGTGCAGACAAAGTCATTCTACACAAGTCAATGATGAAAGGAGAGAATGACCATTTAAGATGCTGCTGAAGAAGAGCGACATGCGGGGAGGTCAACATTCAATTGAGGCTGGCGATAGGACTTAGATGGGCTGCCAGGTCGGATTAGATGTATCGTGTGAGAGAACGCATATCTTGTGCTGAAGCCCATCAAAGAGAATTCTGCTGTTGAGATCATCTGGAATGCAGAAGACACAGTATTGGATCCAAATGTTCTCAGTCATACTGTCAGTCCATGATTGGAACATAGCCTTCATGAAGAAGTAATCCAGTCAGTTCATGAAAAATAGAATGAGATCTTTGTGCAAGTAAGTGATGAAACTCCTTTCAATAACTCAGTAATAAATAATAGTTTGAATTCCCTGTCATATGAAGATAATTGCTGTTTAAGTAGAAGAAAACAAAAGGCATTGTCTCCTTTGTCTGAAGATGAGATAGATCTACTTTTGAAAGGTCTTGTTTCAGCCGAAGCTACAGCAGATTTGCAATGCACACATAGTCAGGAAAGTGTTGGTGAAACTTCTTCCTCGTTTGAAAAAGATGACTGTCTTGTAATCAGTTTTGTAGATCAGCAAACAGATAATTTTTTCTTTCACAAAGATGATAAGGCTGTCATGTTTGATAATCTTGAAGATTGTTTTTTGTTTAAGAATGACCTAGATCATGAAGTTGAGGAATATATGCCATAATTTCTCATGGTCCAGGAACCTACAGCTAACACTCAGATGGCAGATACCTCTCTGTGCATTTCTATCCCTCGGAAATCAATTGTCCTTTCAGATCAGAATGGAGTGAATACTTGTATTTTTGCAGCTGGATCTCCAGATAAGCCAGTGCTTCAGGATTTTCAAGACCCCTTCAGCATTCTTCTGCAAACATTAGAAAGGATAAATATTTCCTGGTTCATTATCATAAGCTTTGGTTTCAGTGGTTATTTTGAGTTGCCTACAGGTTCATCATTCCGCCTGCTCAAGGAGAGTAAGAGCAGAAATTTGGGGTGTAGCCATCTGCTGGATTGGTTACATTGGAAGGCACATTACACATGATTTTACATATCACATCAGTATGCAGGTGGTTTCAATCATGATTTTAAATCTTGATGGACTGCTGCCCTTTTTCAAAAAGCTTTTGTTTTAATTCAGTCACTTCAATTTGCATCGAGTCAGTTTGACTCGATTTTCCAGTTAATAAGTTGAGTCACCAGTCTTTTGTCGTTTCTTCGAAATAATGATTCCATTGCCCAATGGATGGAGGCACTGTCTACTCTCCCAAAGCTCTGCAGTTCTTGGCACCTCCAAGAAGTGGCAGCTGCCATCCCCATTGGAGCCAATGTTAGACTCCGTCTTGTCAAGTCCTCTGTCAGAGTCAAATTCAGACAGGTGGCTATCAAAGTCTCAGTTCAATATGTAGGCCAAATGCCAATCAGCTTTCACCAACCGCAACTTAGATGTTTGCAGAGCTTGTTCTCAGAAAGTTTCAATAACACTTGCAGGGCAGAAGGGAGCTTCGATAAGTTTTCATTTTAGGATTGTCATCGTCAAAGTGCTCAAAGGTATTTCTTCTTCAAAACTAGGTTTTGAAGAAGAAATTTTCAAATTTGTTTTATGTAAATAACCTGCCATGCTACCAGTGTACTTCTCAGAGATCGAAAGGTTTACCATGTATCATGATTGAGATGCCAAAGTTAAAGACTTGTTTTGAAATGCCCTGATTTGGATAAAATCAAGTTTATTAGCACCTGCAGCAAGAACTTTTGCTAAGTTTCAAAACATGAACTTTCTCATATTGTTTGAGTAATGGTATGTGGGGAAAACTTCCTGATTTGCATAAACTTGAGAGTCTACAGAAACAGGGAAAGATCAGGCAACATAATTAGATGTTTTGGTAGATGGGCTCCAGAGAGAATAATGCAAACAAATTTGCAAAATGGCAAACACAAATTTTCGCGAGAATTATAAAGTGAGGGTTATGTGTTTAATTCACCCTCGTGATCACATCAGCCATGTTAATTTAGTATTCAAAGGATAAAATCCAGCATTTCGATGGCATGTAGCAGTATTTCAGTATTGATGGATGTAGGTGGCAGAACTTACCTTGTTAAAGGGGCATCATAATTGATGGATTGGGCGCAAAGTGCTTCACTACCTATGAAAGCGATGTTCTGTTTGCACTTCGTTTTATGATTGATTGTGATATTGAATGTGCTGGTCGAATTGCAGGTTAGAAGGGAGAAAGCTCGTTTTCAAAATTGAAAACTGGAGGTGCGCGCTACGTGCAGAGGAGGTGCGCTACCCATATAGGGCGCGCTACGCATATAACAACCCCAGCCCTTGTTAAATATCAAGTGCGCTACGCACTTGCTGCGCGCTACGCGTTGGGTGGGCGCGCTACCCATACAGTCTCCGAGCCAAAATTTGTTACCCTTGCATCCGGTTTCATACCAAATCGGCTCAATCGGCCTGCAAAGCAGAAATCCTCCGTGACTAGAAGCTTCAGGGACGGATCCGTTGTGGGTTTTTTCATTTTTGGAGCGTGGCTATTTATTTGCAGGGTCTCTAAAATTCTAGACCTTGAGCTTTCTAGGATTGTTTTCGGCTTTGAAATACTGAAATCCAGGTTCGGCGTAAGAAACTATTGGAAGGCTCGAAGATGTTTCTGTTCGATTGGTGTTACAACGTTCTTGCCACTCTAGGCCTGTGGCAGAAAGAGGCCAAGATTCTCTTCCTAGGCCTAGATAATGTAGGCATGACCACCTTGTTGCATATGTTGAAAGATGAGAGGTTAGTCCAACATCAACCTACTCAGTATCTTACATCTGAGGAACTGAGTATTAGTAAAATCAAGTTTAAGGCTTTCGATCTTGGTGGTCATCAAATTTCTAAAAGAGTCTGGAAAGACTATTATGCCAAGGTGGATGCCGTGGTCTATTTGGTTGATGCAGCAGATAAAGAGAGATTTGCAGAGTCAAAAAAGGAGCTCGATGCTTTACTTTCAGATGATTCTTTGACAAATGTGCCTTTCTTGATTTTAGAAAACAAGATTGATATTCCATATGCGGCATCTGAAGATGAGCTGCGTTATTACCTAGGCCTAACAAATTATACTACTGGGGAAGGATGATTATTAAAAATTGGTTTTAATTCAAACAGGAAAGGTGAAAAGTCAAAGTCTGAATTAAACGAAGAATACCAACCATAAGCAGAGAAATAGGGTCGATTTGCCTATTTTTGATCTCAGTTGCGTTTCAGATGGTCTACACTCCAGATTTTGCCTATTCATTGGTCATCGAACAGATTTCATATTATATGCTGTTTCATTTCAGAACAAATGATTGGCTTTCTAGCCTTGTTTGTTAAATATAATTAAACCATCCCTTTTTT
Organism: Pinus albicaulis; assembly: GCA_034641835.2. Lineage (NCBI taxonomy): Eukaryota > Viridiplantae > Streptophyta > Pinopsida > Pinales > Pinaceae > Pinus > Pinus albicaulis. The sequence goes on along the minus strand of CM076576.1, from coordinate 100,460,396 downwards.
TTGGTCGATTGGTTTCTTCAGAGTTGAGCTTATTTATTGTATGAAAAAACATTTGTAAAGAGGAGAATTCTGAGAGCTGTGGGAGGAAATAACCCGACACTATCATTGTACAGTTTGACAGAGGAGTAATTGAATGTTCAGCTCTGATTTATAAGATTCCTGTGGCTTGAAGTTTAGCATAATGTATTTTCTCTATGTTTCATATGTATCTTGTAATGTTTTTCATTTCATTCATAAATCATTTTCAGTTTGAATGCTTGAGAGTAAGAAAGGTAGAACTCAGTCACTGCTCTGCCTTGAGAAAGTGTTCAGACTTTGTGTGGCTTTCTTCTGTCTGAAAGGGATTCATTGTTTAATGCCCTTTTCAGCTATCTTAAACAGTCTTTCCACGCCATTTAATTTCAATTTAATTGTTAAACTTCATTCCTATCTTGCCTTATGGAATAACTGTACCTTGATTATCTCGCTTCATCGTCCTTAGTCCCACACAAACTTCGAAACCCGTCATTTATTAAAAACCTCATTCATATCTATTTACTAGCCTAAAATCAGTTCCCATTTTAAGTCATCTCGCACCCTATTGCTCAATTTATCGAGATAGACCCGGAGAGAGCCCTCTCCTGTCCTCGTAGGGCTAGCTACGAGGCTGAGCGTGGTTTGATGTAGCCTTGAGTTTTACCTTATTTCAGCCTAAGGTAGATTTGAGCGCTAACATAGTGGCGACCATACTGGGGAAGTCCTCCCCGGTAAAGGATAACAAAGTTCAGATCCGATTGCTGATGGTGGACAACAGTCAGACACCGCAAGGCTGAAATCATTCACCCGGCGACTTCATTCACTGAACAATCCAGAAATCAATGCTTCATGGTGACTTCACTGCAGGGAGATCAGTAGCTGTGAGATTTTCAAGATGGACCGAATCACAAGAAGATATGCTCCCATGAGCCGAGATCACATTCCAGGTTTTCCGAATAAGATGCCCAAGGTAGATTGGTCAAGGAATCTGCCTACGTTTAACGATGATGGTAAGAAAGATGCTGCTTTACATCTGGTTAGATTTCACATGCATATTCGCAAGTTAAAGGTGGATTTTCCTGAAGATTGCTTGATGAAGATATTCCTGGCCACTCTGGAAGGTGAAGCCCAATCTTGGTATGAAAATTTGCCGCTGGCCTGTATTTATTATTTAAAGGATTTTCATGCCCTGTTCATTGAAAGATATCAAGTATCTTATCCATCATTAAATTTAGTTCATGACTGTTGCAAACATGCTTCTACTTTTATTGAAAGCCTTGAGAAATATTATGAAGATGATAATTTCATGGATGATGAGATCATGGAAGCATTGTACGAGAATCCATTTCAGCAACATGAAGAGAATCTAGAGGATACCCATCAAGATGCTCAGGAGACTTTGCAGCAGGTTGAAGATCATATGGCTGAAAATGATGAAAGGGAGAATGACATTTCAGATTTGCCCACAGAATAAGACAACATGCAGATTGCAGATTGTGATAATGTCCAGTCAGCTACTTCAGATTCAGATTCAGATCATGATGACCAAGCATATCTTGTGCTGAAGCCCATCAAAGAGAACTCTGCTGTTGAAATCATCTGGAATGCAGAAGACACAGTAATGGATCCAAATGTTCTCAGTCATACTGTCAGTCCATCATTAGAACACAGCCTTCATGAAGAAGCAATCCAGTCAGTTCATGAAAAACAGAATGAGATCTTTGTGCAAGTAAGTGATGAATCTCCTTTCAATAACTCAGTAATAAATGATAGTTTGAATGCCCTGTCATATGAAGATAATTACTGTTTAAGCAGAAGAAAACAAAAAGCATTGTCTCCTTTGTCTGAAGATGAGATAGATCTACTTTTGAAAGGTCTTGTTACAGCCCAAGCTACAACAGATTTGCAGTGCACACATAGTCAGGAAAGTGTTGGTGAAACTTCTTCCTCTTTTGAAAAAGATGACTGTCTTGTAATCAATTTTGTAGATCAGCAAACAAATAATTTTTTCCTTCACAAAGATGATAAGGCTGTCATGTTTGATAATCTTGAAGATTGTTTGTTGTTTAAAAATGACCTAGATCATGAAGTTGAGGAATATATGCCCGAATTTCTCACGGTCAAGGAACCTACAGCTAACACTCAGATGGCAGATACCTCTCTGTGCATTTCTATCCCTCAGAAATCAATTGTCCTTTCAGATCAGAATGGAGTGAATACTTGTATTTTTGCAACTGGATCTCCAGATAAGCCAGTGCTTCAAGATTTTCAAGACCCCTTCACAATTCTTCTGCAAACATTAGAAAGGATAAATATTGCCTGGTTCATTATCATAAGCTTTGTTTTCAATGGTTATTTTGAGTTGCCTACAGGTTCATCATTCCGCCTGCTCAAGGAGAGTAAGAGCAGAAATTTGGGGTGTAGCCATCTGCTGGATTGGTTACATTGGAAGGCACATTACACATGATTGTACATATCACATCAGTATGCAGGTGGTTGCCATCATGATTTTAAAGCCTGATGGACTGCTGCCCTTTTTCAAAAAGCTTTTGTTTTAATTCAGTCATTTCAATTTGCATCGAGTCAGTTTGAGTCGATTTTCTAGTTAATAAGTTGAGTCACCAGTCTTTTGTCATTTCTTCGAAATAATGATTCCATTGCCCAATGGATGGAGGCACTGTCTGCTCTCCCAAAGCTCTGCAGTTCTTGGCACCTCCAAGAAGCGGCAACTGCCATCCCCATTGGAGCCAATGTTAGACTCCGTCTTGTCAAGTCCTCTGTCAGAGTCAAATTCAGACATGTGGCTATCAAAGTCTCAGTTCAATATGCAGGCCAAATGCCAATCAGCTTTCACCAACCTCAACTTAGATGTTTGCAGAGCTTGTTCTCAGAAATTTTCAATAACACTTGCAGGCCAGAAGGGAGCTTCGATAAGTTTTCATTTTAGGATTGTCATCGTCAAAGTGCTCAAAGGGATTTCTTCTTCAAAACTCGGTTTTGAAGAAGAAATTTTCAAATTTGTTTTATGTAAATAAGCTGCCATGCTACCAGTGTACTTCTCAGAGATCGAAAGGTTTACCATGTATCGTGATTGAGATGCCAAAGTTAAAGACTTGTTTTGAAATGCTCTGATTTGGATAAAATCAAGTTTATTAGCACCTGCAGCAAGAACTTTTGCTAAGTTTCAAAACATGAACTTTCTCATATTGTTCGAGTAATGGTATGTGGGGCAAACTTCCTGATTTGCATAAACTTGAGAGTCTACAGAAACAGGGAAAGATCAGGCAACATAATTAGATGTTTTGGTAGATGGGCTCAAGAATAATGCAAACAAATTTGCAAAATGAACAGCACAAATTTTCTGGCAGAATTATAAAGTGGGGTTATGTGTTTTGAATTCACCCTCGTGATCACATCAGCCATGTTAATTTAGTATTCAAAGGATAAAATCCAGCATTTCGATGGCATGTAGCAATATTTAAGTATTGATGGATGTAGGTGGCAGAACTTACCTTGTTAAAGGGGCATCACAATTGATGGATTGGGTGCAAAGTGCTTCACTACCTATGAAAGCGATGTTCTATTTGCACTTCGTTTTATGATTGATTGTGATATTGAATGTGCTGGTCGAATTGCAGGTTAGAAGGGCGAAAGCTCGTTTTCAAAATTGAAAACTGGAGGTGCGCACTACGTGCAGAGGAGGCGTGCTACCCATATAGGGCGCGCTACACATATAACACCCCCAGCCCTTGTTAAATATCAAGTGCGCTACGCACTTGCTGCGCGCTACGCGTTGGGTGTGCGCGCTACCCATACAGTCTCCGAGCCAAAATTTGTTACCCTTGCATCCGGTTTCATACCAAATCGGCTCAATCGGCCTGCAAAGCAGAAATCCTCCGTGACTAGAAGCTTCGGGGACGGATCCGTTGTGGGTATTTTCGTTTTTGGAGCGTGGCTATTTATTTGCAAGGTCTTTGAAATTCTAGACCTTGAGCTTTCCAGGATCGTTTTCGAAATACCAAATCCAGCCCGGCGTAAGAAACCATTAAGGCTTGAAGATGTTTCTGTTTGGGATTGCAAGTTACAAATAAGCCTAAGTACTCTAGGCCTGTGGTAGAATGAGGCCAAGATTATATTCCTAGGCCTAGATAATGCAGGCAGGACCACCTTGTTGCATATGTTGAAAGATGAGAGGTTAGTCCAACATCAACCTACTCAGTATCTTACATTTGAGGAACTGAGTATTGGTAAAATCAAGTTTAAGGCTTTCGATCTTGGTGGTCATCAAATTGCTAAAAGAATCTGGAAAGACTATTATGCCAAGGTGGATGCCGTGGTCTATTTGGTTGATGCGGCAGATAAAGAGAGATTTGCAGAGTCAAAAAAGGAGCTCGATGCTTTACTTTCAGATGATTCTTTGACAAATGTGCCTTTCTTGATTTTAGGAAACAAGATTGATATTCCATATGCGGCATCTGAAGATGAGCTATGTTATTACCTAGGCCTAACAAATTATACTACTGGGGAAGGATGATTATTAAAAATTGGTTTTAATTCAAACAGGAAAGGTGAAAAGTCAAAGCCCGAATTAAACGAAGAATACCAACCATAAGTAGAGAAATAGGGTCGATTTGCCTATTTTTTATCTCAGTTGCATTTCAGATGGTCTACACTCCAGATTTTGCCTATTCATTAGTCATCGAACAGATTTCATATTATATGCTATCTCATTTCAGAACAAATGATTGGCTTTCCAGCCTTGTTTGTTAAATATAATTAAACCATCCCTTTTTTTGGTCGATTGGTTTCTTCAGAGTTGAGCTTATTTATTGTATGAAAAAACATTTGTAAAGAGGAGAATTCTGAGAGCTGTGGGAGGAAATAACCCAGCACTATCATTGTATAGTTTGACAGAGGAGTAATTGAATGGTCAGCTCTGATTTATAAGATTCCTGTGGCTTGAAGTTTAGCATAATGTATTTTCTCTATGTTTCATATGTATCTTGTAATGTTTTTCATTTCATTCATAAATCATTTTTAGTTTGAATGCTTGAGAGTAAGAAAGGTAGAACTCAGTCATTGCTCTGCCTTGAGAAAGTGTTCAGACTTTGTGTGGCTTTCTTCTGTCTGAAAGGGATTCATTTTTTAATGCCCTTTTCAGCTATCTTAAACAGTCTTTCCACGCCATTTAATTTCAATTTAATTGTTAAACTTCATTCCTATCTTGCCTTATGGAATAATCTGTACCTTTGATTAAATCTCTGCTCTTACTGTCCTTAGTCCCACACAGCCTAGAAACCCATCATTTATCAAAAACCCCTTTCCTATCTATTTACTAGCCTAAAATCAGTTCCCATTTTGAGTCATCTCGCACCTTATTGCTCATTTCATCGAGATTGACTGGAGAGAGCCCTCTCCTATCCTCGTAGGGCTAGCTATGAGGCTGAGCGTGGTTTGATGTTGCCTCGAGTTTTACCTTATTTTAGCCTAAGGTAGATTTGAGCGCTAACAATGACCATGATATAGATATGGGACCAGTCTGTCCTGAGGGATACCCATGGAATAAGCATCGTAGAGGCGAAGCAGATGTTGAAGAACTTGGCAGAACCCTTCATGATGTTCAGAGAAACATTAGGGGAATTTTGAGGTCTAAAATGGGCCTCCTAAGGAAATTATAAAATAATAGTGGAAAAAATCAAATAAGATTTGATGACATCATCCAATTTTAGAGGGAAAAATGAAAAAACCACTTTTTCCACTCATATTTTCAACTTATCTCCCAAATATTTTACTCAAATTTCGAGCTGGAGTACTTGTTGGATGCAAAATTTAATTCCTCATCCAACGAGTACCCATGTTGCATACTTTCGATGGGTCCTACTACACGAAAAATGAGAAATACATGAAAAACATGATTGTAATCACGTTTTTTTATGTATTTCTCATTTTTCATGTAGCAGGGTCCACCGAAAGTATGCAACATGGGTACTCTTTGGATGAGGAATTAAATTTTTCATCCAATGAGTACTCCCACTCGAAATTTGAGCAAAAACATTGGGAGATAAGTTTAAAATACGAGTTAAAAAAGTAGTTTTATTATTTTATTATTTTTTAATATTTTTACCCCTTTACTTAAAATATGGTGAATTATCCCCCATTGTTGACATCATCATCTTGAATCCTATTGGTTCTTATAAAGTGTATTTTTGTTGTACATTTTTCTTAGGAGGCCCATTTTAGACCTCAAAATTCCCCTAATGATTGGAGAGTTTAACTTGCCAAGTGCCTATGCCTGCAGTAGAGGACCTACCAGAGGTTATCCAGAGTTGGGTAGTCAGAGTACCACGAGACTGGGTGTGGTTAATCCGCTGTGTAGCGACTACTATCGTGTTCTATAGGAACATGAATATTAGACAGGAAACACAAGATGATATATATAGATTTTACTGGATGAGTGTACTATATTTTTGATACTGAACATGATCGAGCATAAGCCCTAATTTTGTAGGACATATGGGTTCATATTTTTGTATAATTTTTTGAACATTCTGATTATGTATATATATATATATATATATATATATATGTATATATATATATATATATATATATATATATATATATATATATATATATATATATATATATATATATATCTATATATATATATATATATATATATATATATATATATATATATATATATATATATATATATATATATATAAATTTATATGATGTGATGAATCAAATGTATGATGAATTTGATGACTTGATTAAAGTATTAAATGATGAATATGCGAATCAATTTCTTGATTAGCCAATAAGTCTTCCATCCAATTGTCAGCTTGAGGAATATGAATAAATATTATAAATTGAAATGATCTTTGTAACAAATGTACCCTAAAAAACAATCAGAGTGAAAATGGATCCTCAACCTGATATGTATTGTTCAACTGTAATACCACCAGCTGGGAGTCCAAGAAAACTACCAACGAATCAACACTCAAAGATATTGCCTCTAAGAGTAGATAAATTACTGCAGTGTATTCTGCTACATTATTTGAAGTAGGACCAATGCAGACACCTCTTGAAACTAACAACTGACCGAATGGGCAATGAAGTACCCAAGCCGCGGAAGCCAAGTTCTGGGTGTGTATACTAGCACCATCGTGAAACCAAAATGACTCATGACATCCAACACAACTTTGCCAAAGAAGATAAAACATCACCATCACATGTCAAAGGCCAGAAAACTCGGATATGTACAAAAACAAGCAAAATATACAAAAAGAGAAAGATTCGGTGAGGAGGTGAGGCCTAGGCATAATACCTTTTCGGATAGAGCCCATTTATGGGCTCATGTATCTCCCTCAAAATAAACCAAGGCATAAGCTCCTTTTTTGAGGACCCTTTTAACGATGAAGGGGCCATACCACATAGACCTAAATTTACCTACCCCATGGCATCCTTCTCCTGGGCATAAAACAAGACAAGGTCTCCTTCGGAGAAAACCCTAGGTTTGACCGCTTTATCATACTAAACTTTTACCCACTTCTTATGTGCCTTGTTCATCGTGGTGACATCTCGACGATGTTCATTGAGATGTTCCAGATGAAGAAGATGTTCTCCGAGACTAGAGGTGTCAGGAAGAATCTCTACAGCTAACTTAAGAGAAGGAATTTCACACTCGATGGGAAATATGGATTCTAACACATAAGTCATTTGAAACGGAGTAAAACCAGTTGCAGTCTTCACTAACATCCGAGATGCCCAAAGCACAGGATACAACATAATGTTCCAATTTGGTCGAGTTTTATCAATTTTCCATTGAAGAATTGTCTTCAAGGATTTGTTCTCAGCTTCCACTTGACCATTGGCCTAAGGATAATATGGAGATGAATGCTCCTTCCGGAAACCTAATTTTAGAGCTGATTTAGCCATCATGATGTTCTAAAAGTGACTGCCATGATCAGTGACAATCTCTTTGGGAATACCAAAACGAGAAATGACCTAATTAAAGAGAAAAGAGCTGCTGTCTCACCGTCATTCCCAAACGTGGGCATAGCCTTGACCCACTTCGTGAAGTAGCCTACTGCTACAATAGTGTACTTATGAACATTAGCCGAAGGTGGGATACAAGTAGTATAATCAATACCCCACTTTGTAAAGGGACCGATAGTGACGAAAGGGAAGAGTGGAGCTGGATGAGTGTGCATATTTTGAGTATACACTTGACACGGATGACACCATTTGACCGACTCCATGCAATCTTTGAAAATTGAAGGCCAAAAGTATCCTGCAGGCAAGATTTTTTGGGCTGTATCAAGCCCAGATAAATGACCACCATAAGCTCCACTATGGAAATCATTCAACACAACCTCATATTCTTCGAGAGTTAAGCATTGTCTAAGGATCGAATCGACCCCATTACAGTATAAAGCGTCACCAATGATTAAGTAATTTTTAGCTAGGTGACGTAACTTACGGTGCTCATCTTTCGAAAAATTCGGGGGAAAATTTGCAGTTTGAAGATATACTATGAGATCCCTGTACCAATGATCATGTGAAGAACTGAGAAAAATATGTTCATCTAGAAAAGATTCATCATAAACTATCTCTTCTCCACAGGGCAACTCAGAAATTAATTCCGCAAAAACTGATGATTTCTTGGAATTGGAAGACATAAACTCAAGATCAAATTCCTACAAAATCATAATCCGTCTATTGTATTTTCCCCTAATCACTCGCCCGCTGAGAAAAAACTAAAATGGATTGACTGTTGCCAAAACATAAGTTTTTCGAAGAAGAATATAATGTCTGAGCCACTATACAGCATGAACGGCTGCTAAATCAAGCTTCTCTATTGAAGAATACTAGAGTTCAGGTCCTACCAAGCCTCGATTAAGGTATTATATAACATGCTCTGAAAGAGCATCATCCTCCTGAACCAGAACCATACCAATGGTAGATTCTACTAGTGCGAGATACAAGAGGAAATCCCTGCTATAATCAAGTGGACTCAGTATAGGAGAAAAGGTCAATGCTTTTTTCAAAGCATCGAATGAGCATTGAGCAAAGTCATCCCATAAAAATGGAACTCCATTCTTCAATAATCTCATAAATCCTTTTGTAATCTTGACATAATTTATGATAAATTTCCACAGAAAATTAGCTTTTCCTTGTAGAATTTGAAGTTGACGAATAGAGGATGAGGGAGGCAACAAAAGTATTGCCTCAACCTTGAAGGGATCTCGAATCCCTTTCGTAGACTTGATGAATCAAATCCCAACAACCAATGGGATGTGACGCAAAAACACACTTGTTCGGATTCCATTGGATCTTGTAATATCAAAATATTTCAAATAATTGACGGAGTTGGGGGATGATGCGATTCTCCTTGTGAGAATGAGCGACTAAAACTTCCAAATTATGCCTCGATTATATGTTTGATGTCATGAAGCATATGACATGGCTGTTGAAAATTAGCTCCACCATTTTTAAGGCCAAGGCATTATTGTATAGAAGGTACCCTAGGGACAAATAAATGCGTCCTGCTGATCTTGGGGATGGATAGTGATTTGATTATATCCAGAAAAATCGTCCATGAAGGAGAAAATCTCATTGCCCGCACACTCATCGATAATATGATCTATGAATGGTGTGGGGTAATTATCTCTTAGACACGCTTTATTAAGATCTCTGAAATCAATGCAAACGCGAATTGTTCCTTGTTTCTTGTCCACCAAGACTAGATTGGAAACCCATTCTATCAAAGGAATAGGGAAAATGAATCCCACCTTAAGCAACTTCTCTACCTCGGCTTTGATAGCTGCGGCCTTCCTAGGGTTGACCAGATGAAGCTTTTTCCTTACAGGCTTAACATTTTCGTATAACTTGATCTCATGTTGGACAATAGATGGATCTATACCAGACATTTCCTCACAAGACCAAGAGAACACATCCCTAAACTCAGAGATCGGTGTAAATTGAATACGTAATGTTCCAAATTGGGAACAACTCATGAATCATAAACTAAAATATGAATTTTCAGAAAAATATTCTTTGGAACAGGAAAATAACTCTTTTATCCTTTATATAAGACAATATAAAATCTAAATCCAAGATCTAATTTGAAACAAATAAGACTAGGTGGGTTAAACAAATCTCCCACACCTAGTTATCTTCAAGAAATTGCCCAATGAGGGCTGCAGCGAGGGAAAACGGCATGATGAAAGTGTAGAGAGTTGTAAATACATAAAATATACTGATAGACACTCATACATCAATTAGAAACACAGCATCAAGAAATATATTCAATCCCTTCATCCAATAGTGGGGAAAAGTGAGGATTTATGGACCAAAATGGATGTATTCAGAAATCTCCGTAAAATTAAGGGAAATGGTAGGAGATTATTTTATATTAGGTCATGAGGGACCTATTATCCGAATTTAAGCTCAAAAAAAGCATTCTAGCTATGTTAAATAGTTCCTCCATCCCCGGATATACTTGAAAATGTTGATTTCCCATGACTTTGAGTATGCAGAAAATGGTTGAAGCATGTAGAGCGTAATTTATAAAGACATTAGACAAAATATTTCTGAAACATCAGATATGAAGCTTATTATAACATATAATGAATAAAAATAGAGATTTAGCTCCTTTTATACATCAAATAGATCACCCGACAAGGGGATTTCATGAAAGAACAAATACAAGTATCAGATCTGCAGAATATGGATCTGAAAAATGAAGAATCACTGAAAATCTGAGTATATGAGCTGAGATGTGAAAAATTATATAATAGGGCTGAAATACAAAATTTCCAGAAGAAGGGATGGCCCTTCCTCAAGGAAATAAGCACCAAACTAGGGTAGAAACCCTGCTGCAGTAATGCACTGGAAAAATGACGCAGTTTCTGAAGTGTACTGCGCAGATGATGTTAGAAGGTCCTTTGGCCTGATGCCAAGATATGAATATGAAGCTCAATGCTTCCTCACTAATCTTCCAGAGAAAGAAACGCTCCCTTTTCTGCAAAACTAGATTTGGAAGTGGTGTTGAAAACCCGTCACTGCAACACCCAACAACACAGTATTATTCTGTTGCAGAAATAACGCTATCTTGATGGAGGATGCTTGGCCTCAAGCCTAGATGTGAGGAATTTCATAACGTACTCCTTCAAGAGCTCCTCAATGAAGGAGGAGGAATTCCTAAACAGGAAATTCCTCTCTCTCTAGCTAAGCAGCCAAGAGAGTTTGAGTTGCTTAAGAAATCTCAAAATCTAGTTATCTTCAACTACATTTCCTTGTGGCCTTACTCTTCATTTTATAACATTAGGGCTTAGGAAACCCTAAACCACCTCCAAAGAGTTAATCCTTTTCACATGGTCTCCATAAGCTTGCTCGATCAATAAGGAGGTTCAATGCATCTAGACACTCCTGTGATTTGGTCTTGTTGACCTAGTCAACCTTCTCCATCCCTTTTCACACCTAAGTGTATTTTATTGAAATGGCCCAGATTTTCCCATGTTCACATTGGGCATTGATTTATTTTTCTGATTAGGAGTTTTAGAGTCCCTCCTTTACACTTTTATTCATGAGTTAAGCAAACTGAAGATAAAATGCAATATTCCCATTAGATGCAAAATGTGGGAACATTACAGTCTCCCCCGGAAAAATGTTGCTTTCCCTCAAGAAAATATTATTGTAGATGCAAATCATCTACTCCCCTCCAAATGGCATTCACATAAGGAAGGCTTCCTCCATTTTCTGCAATAGGTTATGTATTTTTGGTTCCATAGTTGTCTTCCACAAATACATGAGATGACTCCCAACTGTAAGGTTAGAGGTCCTCTTTCTATCATGAAGTAAAAAATGACAATTACATGATGTCCAACACCATCATAAACACATGAGAAAATAAAGTAGCTCCTCCCATAAAGGAAAAGCTTCATCATGCAAAACATTCCTCTTTCCCATGTCTCATGGATTTGATTGAGCATTGTTATGCCTTCATTGTTAGCCTTGTTGGCTTTATTGGACCCAAACTCCATCATTCCAGCGTTAGGCAAAAGAAGGTAAGGAGTAATATGGGTAAACAAAGATGTCAAACCATATTCTCCTAATAACAACCACTAGATCAAGGCTCTTTGTTTCCATCCTCCATCTCCTCCATGTAAGATGGACAAGCCAAGCTTCCCAAAGGATGATGTACATGCCTTCCTTTGCTGCCATTTATCTTTGATACATAAGGCATGAATCAGAAAATTTTGAGCTATGGGGTGGTCACCATACTCATTTAAAAGAAACCAAAACAACAAGAGGTCTTGTTTCCTTCTTTCCTCCTCATGTGCATCATGAAACCAAACCATACTAATGGACATATGATATGTCACATCAGCCCAATACAAAGTATCATCATCAGTGCACATCATAAGATCAATATGCCAAATTTTACACAATGCAAAACACATAGACATAGGAGATGTCATGTGGTGGCCATACTCTCTCAAGTGAATCAAAATTGTACATGCCTTCTCTTGCTGCAACAAAACATTGAAATCCAAGGCATGATTTAGAAAATGATGAGTTGTTGGGTAGTAACCATACTCACCCAAGAGCAGCCATAACAACAAGGACTTTTGCAGCCTTCTTGCCTTATAAACATGTGGATCATGGAGCAATAACACAAATATGGACATGTGAAATGTCTCATCAACATAGTACAAGCAAGCTCCCTCATACCACATCATGTGGGAGTCATTCCTCCTCCCAAGCCAAATTTCATGCATGAAACATCCCTCCAACATAAATACATGTGGATAAATGAGACATATTTCAAACATGGGTGAATACATGGACATGAGATTTAACATGTGATGTCCAAAATCTCCTTTTAACAACCACATCAACCATGCTTCCTTTTCATATACTCTATTAATGATGCATAAAGCATGAGATGAGAGAATGAGAATCTTTGGGTAGTGATCATGCTTACCCCAAAGCAACCAGCGTTGCCATGCCTCCTTATTCATTTCATGACCATTCTTCAAGGCATAGATCAGAGAAATGGGTGCCTTTGGAGAGTGATAGGAGTCTCCCAAGGGCAACCAGCGTAACCAAGCTTGCTGGCCCATATATGTCTGCAAGTGATCATGTGATCTCTTTCTCATCATCCTCATCCACTCACTACAATATGAAAGATGAATGATGTGCTGCATAATCATGGCATCCTCCCTTTGTAGAATACCATCTCCTTTGAACCAATGAAGAACCTTGCATCTCATGAAATATTGAAATGCATCTTTGTTGAGATCTCTTAGTGAGATCTTTCTTCCATCTATGGCCTTCCAAAACTAGTGAGGCTTTGAATCTGTAGTAAGTAGAAGTCTCCCTTTAAGCTTTAGCATGCTCATTGAGAGATTGTCGTCTAGAGGGGAGAAAATGATTCTCATCTCAAGATGTCTACTCTTCATCTTCTTATTCTCCACTGCTTCAAGTTTGAAGCTGCCTCTAGAATGCTCCAAGAGAGCTGAAGCCTCTTTTTCACAATCACTGAGTGACAGTGTTGTAGATCTGCAAAGTGATGCATGTACTGTCTCAAAGCAAGATTCATTACTAATCTCACAACCAGCCATTGAACATAGGATAGTACTAATCCCCTTTCTTGAGACCCTACATCTCAACCCAAGAGAGTGAATGCAGCTCAACAATGATGCATAGGGATAGTTTCCAGTCTTATCCTTGATTATGTCAAGGGTCCTCTGTGCTGTGACATGGCTTTTCTTCAAATCAGCATTTTTATTTAATCCTTGGCTATGCATTAATCTTGAAACAATATGTGCTGAAATTTCATGCATACCTTGGATCAACTGATATGTGGGAACCTATTGACTGAACACAAGAGTTCCTCCACCCAGATCAATGATGCCTCCAACTGTTGGCAAGAATGATGGTCTCCTTTCTTCAAGCATACCAGCGCTAGTATCTTCCTTCTCCTCCTCATGCATCTCCTGATTCATACATGGGACTCCATATGTTAAGAGCTCAAGACCACCTTGCAAAGATGCAAGTGTCTCTTCTCTAGATGCAAGCACCTTAGCAGCAGATGGTGAAAATGGAGATCTCTTGCCCAAAGTGACAAGATTGACATTCTCCTTTGTTTCCTTGGGAGATGTCTCTTTGTAGCTCATCTTTTTCCCCTCCTCATCAAACTCCTTGAATTTTTCTTCAATTCTCTTCAATGTTTGAAAAAGAAGCAATGAGACCTCTTCTTCAAGTATTCTCCCTGCTTTGTGATGACAGGAAGTGTATAGTAATTCCTCTTCATCTTGAACCCCTTTAGGAGTTTCTTTGCATCTCTCTTCTTCATTGCTATACCTCTCACCTTCTTCAAAGAAAGTGAGCATAGTGGATCTATGAGGATATATAGGACTCTCCGGTATTCTACTTTGCTGATAGGAAGTGCTGGGGATTCCTTCTACATCTTGAAACCTCATGCATATTTTACTGCAGCTTTCTTCTTCTCAAAACCCTCTAGGAGTCTCGGTGCATCTTATTTCTCTCTTCTGATTTACCTCTTTGGAGAGGCCTTTCTTATATCTGAACACTGATGAGAGTAATCTCATCATCTCCATCATTATGATATCTGTTTCTCTTCTTCACTTCTCTGATAGCTTGATCTCACAGGCTGGGCTAGAGATCATGCTCTTATACCACTGTAATGTTCCAGATTGGGAACAACTCATGAATCATACACTAAAATATGAATTTTTAGAAAAATATGCTTTGGAATAGGAAAATATCTCTTGGATACATTAGATAAGACAAAATACAATCTAAATCCAAGATCTGAGCTGAAAAAAATAAGACTAGGTGGGTTAAACAGATCTCCCACACCTAGTTATCTTCAAGAAATTGCCTAATGAGGGCTGCAGCAAGGGGAAATGGCCTGATGAAAGTTTAGAGAGTTGTAAATACATAAAATATGCTGATAGACACTCATAAATCAATTATAAACATATCAGCAATAAATATGTTCAATCCCTTCATCCAATAGTGGGGAAAAGTGAGGATTTATGGCCTAAAATGGATGTATTCAAAAATTTGCGTAAAATTAAGGGAAATGGTGGGAGGTTATTTTATATTGGGTCATGAGGGACCTATTCGCTAAATTTCAGCTCAAAAAAAAAATTCTAGCTATGTTAAACAGTTCCTCCATCCCTGGATATGCTTATAAATGTTGATTTCCCATGACTTTGAGTATGCAGAAACTGGTTGAAGCATGAAAAGCGTAATTTCTGAAGACATTAGACAAAATATGTCTGAAACATCATATATGAAGTTTATTATAACAGATAATGAATAAAAATAGAGATTCAGCTCCTTTTATACATCAAATAGATCACCCGGAAAGGGGATTTCATGAAAGAACAAATACAAGTATCAAATCTGCAGAATATGGATTTGAAAAATGAAAATCATTGAACCTCTGAGTATATGAGCTGAAATGTGAAAAATTACAGAAGAAGGCTGCAATACATCTTTCCGGAAGAAGGGATGGCCCTTCCACAAGGAAATAAGCACCAAACTAGGGTAGAAACCCTGCTACAACAATGCACTAGAAAAATGACACAGTTTATGAAGTATAATATGAAAAATGATGTTGGAAGGTCCTTTGGCCTGATGCCAAGATCTAAATATGAAGCTCAAGGCTTCCTCACTAATCTTCCAGAGAAGGGAATGCTCCCTTTTCTGCAAAACTAGATCTGGAACTGGTGTTGAAAACCCCTCACTGCAACACCCTGCAACACAACAATTCCTGCCCAACAGAAAAGGCTGTAGCTGGAGGAGGAAGCTTGGCCTCAAGCCCAGATTTGAGGCATTTCAAAGTATAATCCTTCAAGAGCTCCTCAATGAAGGAGGAGGAATCCCTAAACAGGAAATTCCTCTCTCTAGCTAAACAGCCAAGAGAGTTTGAGTTGCCTGAGCAAGCTCAAAATCAAATTATCTTCAACTACCTTTCCTTGTGGTATTCCTCTTCATTTTATAACATTAGGGCTTAGAAAACCCTAAACCAACTCCAATGAGTTAACCCTTTTCACATGAAGGGTCTCCATCTAAAACTGCGTTGATCAATAAGGAGGTTCAATGCATCTAGACACTATTGTGATTTTGTCTTGTTGACCTGGTCAACCTTCTCCATCCTTTTTCACACCTAAGTGTATTTTATTGAAATGGACTAGATTTTTCCATGTTCACATTGGGCATTGATTTATTTTGCTGATTAGGAGTTTTAGAGTCCCTCCTTTACACTTTTATTCATGAGTTAAGAAAACTGAAAATAAAATGCAATATTCCCAGTAGCTGCAAAATGTGGGAACTGTTGGCAATATGATGCAATGTGTTGTCCTTGATGGCAACCTACTTGATGAAGTTGTCTTTGGACAACAACCTATTTGTTAATGATGTAAATCTGATGTATCTACAGAGCAGTTCAGATGTAATGAAGAAATAAATTCCAGTAAGTGTCGGAGTAATGATGAACAAAGTATGTCACAAAGCATAGGCGGGTTTGTAAAGGCTAAGTAGCGTATATACGCGGAAAATTACGTGCCATGTAGCATATGCCTATTTGCGCTCTAAAATTATAAAACCAAGGGGCTTTACCATGGTATTGGCCCACAATATTGAGCGTTGGGTTGTCAAATTGATCCCGTCCAAGAATACCATCTGTGGTTGCGTGGTTTTGACTCACGGTATTGGTAAAGGCTAAATCTATATAAGGAGAAGAAGATCATAGTGCAAGAGTGTGCAAGAAAAAGGGTTGTTGATGAATAAATTTCTCTAAGGAATATCTGCATGGATGAACTCTGTTTCTAATTGATAGATCTGAATCTATGATGCACCCATGGATCTGATGATGGTTCAAGATATCTAGATCTGATGATGATGAATCTCTAAGAGGATTTGCAGAGGAAGAAATGGTGAAGATCTGGCCCAAAGTCTGCTAAAGATAATGAAGAAATCTGGGTAAGTTTATAGATCTGATCTGTTTTTCAAAGTTTTCCATTTTCAGATCTATACGCTAGTTTGTCTCGGCAAAAGCGCGTGTATACGCGAGTTCTCTTAATGAAAAGTGCGTATAGGGTTTTTTGAAGAATAAAATACATAGAAGTATATGCGGGTTGGTGTGCAGGAAAGCGCGTATGTACGCGGCTTCAGTAAAGAAAAGTAGCATATGCCATTTGAATTAATGAAAGATCAGGGTTGAGTTTGTATCTACATATCTATTCTGAAGTCTGGGTTATTTCTGATATTCTGGTTACAGTGGTCTCACTATTCTGTTTGAAGTATTGGGAAAAGTATGTTTGTTGATGTTATGTAAAGGGTTGTGTTGAAGCTGTCTGATCCAGTATGAAAATTGATGAAACGTGGTCTACAGTGGGTCTGAAGGTTGAAGCCTTCAGTATGGAAGTAGAAGCATTCAGCCAATAGAAGCTGGTGTTGAATTTAGGGGGTCGAAGCTCCCTTCCAGGAGAGGCTGGTAAACGAGTTCAGGGGTTTGGAGCTCCCTTCCAGTTGAGGCTGGAAAACGAGAGAAGGTTGTAGCCTTCTGCAGGTAGAAGCCTGCATACTGATATGAGTCTACATCAGTACTATGTTGTAAAAGGTTTTCTAAATAATAAATATTGAAGACAGAGATGACAGCAGCGGTGGTTTTCTCCCGAATTGGGTTTCCACCTTAAATCTTGGTGTTCATGTGTGTTTCTTATTTGTGATGATTTATTCTGTTCTTATTGCACATGCTTACTTCTTACTAAACACTTGATGCACTGATCTAAGTAAAGAATTACATGCATAATAAGTTCTCTGGTAATATGCAAGTTTTCTTAAGGATATCCGCATGTATACGCGGGTTGGATTCAATAAAGTAGCGTATGGGTTTTAGAGAAAGAAAAATTAATAAGTATTCAGTCAGATCTAAATACTGATTCACCCCCCCCCCCTCTCAGTATTTTTCCCAACAATTGGTATCAAAGCAGGTACTTCTGAAAATGATTAGCTGCTAGAAGGAAGATCAATCAAGCTAAGAAATCAAGATGGAACAACATCTATCAGGCCTCCACTCTTCAACGGAAAGAATTTAATCTTCTGGAAAACAAGGATGAGATCCTATCTTCAGTCTTTGGGAGCAGATGTATGGGCTATTGTTGAAGGAGGATATCAATATCCAGCCGCAACACCAACAGATCCAACGGATAGAAAGAATTATGAAACAAATGCAAAGGTGGTCAATGATCTATTGGGAAGTCTAACTGAATCAGAATTTGTCAAAGTCATGCAGCTAGATACAACAAAGGCAATATGGGACAAAATCATTCTAAGTTATGAAGGTGATGCAAAGGTAAAAAGTGCTAAACTCCAAAATCTCAGAATTCAATATGAGAATCTAAAAATTCATAATGAGGAGAGCATTGCCAATTTCTTTTGATGTATTGATGATATTGTAAATCGTATGAGAAATCTGGGAGAAAAAATATCCGAATCTACTTTGGTTGAGAAAGTTTTATGATCTCTAACCGTAAAATTTGAGTCAAAAGTTTCAGCTCTTGAAGAAAAGCAGGATCTTCAAAATCTTACTGTGGTACAACTTCATGGCATACTAACTGCATGTGAAATGAGAAGAGGAGGACCATCTGAAGTCAAAGAAGTCGTCTTTAGAACTGCTACAAAAGGGAAAGAAGTACAAGAGACAGAAGGATCAGGGTATATCTTAGAAGAAGATGAGGCAAATTTTGTAAAGAAACATCAACTTGGCACAGGATGGTTCAGAGGTAAGCTTCCTTTCAAATGTTTTGCTTGTGGAAGAGTTGGTCACTATGCTGCTAAGGGTCCTCATAAAGAAACACATGAAAAAGGGAAGGAAGTAGCAAGAAGGAATAAGAATCGGTCTAGCACTAGAAAAAGCTACTATACTCATGAAGACAATGATGGGTTATCTGACAGTGAGGAAGAATGTGAACAAGATATTAGACTTCTCATGGCATTTGAAAAAGAATCTAGAGAAGAAAAAGATACTTTTATGGATGCTTTAGAGGACAATGATTTTCTTGATGAATTCAATCAACTCAAAATATTCTTAGAAGAAAGTAAAAGATGCTTAGAAGAAAGTAAAATATCCATAGAAACTCTAAAAAATCAGCTTGAAGAAAAGGAGAAACACAATGAGAAATTAGAATTTGAAATAGTAAGTCTAAGAAAAGAAATTGAGAAAGTGAAGACTTTGAATCTTAGATTTGCTAAAGGATCTGAAACCTTAGATGAGATTATCAAGGTACAACGTTCTCCTTTTATAAAGACAGGTCTTGGATATATTGGAGAATCTTCTCAGACTTTAGCACCAAATTATCTAAAAGCAGCTATAGCCAGTATACAACATTATGCCACTCAGCAAGGGAATAAAGAATCTTCACAGGTAAAGCATGACCATCTCAATTCAAAGAACACTAACAGGAATACCTTTCAAAGAAACACCAACCAACAGGTAAATTCAAATAGAAGATTTCATGATCGTAGAAATTTTTACTTCAATGGACAATGTTTCTCATGTCACAATTTTGGTCATAAAGCTGTTCAATGTGTTGCATATAAAAAAATCATGACAAGAGAAGCAAGAAGGAAAAGGATTGATATTGGAACAAAGAAGAATACTTATAACAACTTTTCTCCTCTTCAAAATGAAGTTGAATGTGCTTATTTCAATAAATTTGGCCATGAAGAATCTGAATGCAGGAGAAAAGTCCAGCCAAAAGAACATTTTCCTTCAAGCTCCAAAGTATGGAAAAATAAGGAATTACAGGTTGAAAATTGTGGCATAGCTTTATTTCCAGAAGGTGAAGAAAATCAATGGTACATTGATAGTGGATGCTCAAAACACATGACAGGTGACAAAAACAAACTTCTTGCATATAGAGCTTTAGAAAAAGAAAAGAATGTTACATTTGGAAATGATACTCCTGCTGTCATTAAGGGAAAAGGGTCTGTTTTTCTAAAAGAAAAAGTGAAAGCCAATAATGTCATGTATGTGGATGGATTAAAGCATAACCTATTAAATGTAAGTCAAATTTTTGATTCTATACCTTGAGCTTTCCAGGATCGTTTTCGGCTTTGAAATACTGAAATCTAGGTTCGGCGTAAGAAACTATTGGAAGGCTCGAAGATGTTTCTATTCGATTGGTGTTACAACGTTCTTGCCACTCTAGGCCTGTGGCAGAAAGAGGCCAAGATTCTATTCCTAGGCCTAGATAATGCAGGCAGGACCACCTTGTTGCATATGTTGAAAGATGAGAGGTTAGTCCAACATCAACCTACTCAGTATCTTACATCTGAGGAACTGAGTATTGGTAAAATCAAGTTTAAGGCTTTCGATCTTGGTGGTCATCAAATTGCTAAAAGAGTCTAGAAAGACTATTATGCCAAGGTGGATGCCGTGGTCTATTTGGTTGATGCGGCAGATAAAGAGAGATTTGCAGAGTCAAAAAAGGAACTCGATGCTTTACTTTCAGATGATTCTTTGACAAATGTGCCTTTCTTGATTTTAGGAAACAAGATTGATATTCCATATGCGGCATCTGAAGATGAGCTGCGTTATTACCTAGGCCTAACAAATTATACTACTGGGGAAGGATGATTATTAAAAATTGGTTTTAATTCAAACAGGAAAGGTGAAAAGTCAAAGTCCGAATTAAACGAAGAATACCAACCATAAGCAGAGAAATAGGGTCGATTTGCCTATTTTTGATCTCAGTTGCGTTTCAGATGGTCTACGCTCCAGATTTTGCCTATTCATTGGTCATCGAACATATTTCATATTATATGCTGTTTCATTTCAGAACAAATGATTGGCTTTCCAGCCTTGTTTGTTAAATATAATTAAACCATCCCTTTTTTTTTGTCAATTGGTTTCTTCAGAGTTGAGCTTATTTATTGTATGAAAAAACATTTGTAAAGAGGATAATTCTGAGAGCTGTGGGAGGAAATAACCCAGCACTATCATTGTAAAATTTGACAGAGGAGTAATTGAATGGTCAGCTCTGATTTATAAGATTCCTGTGGCTTGAAGTTTAGCATAATGTATTTTCTCTATGTTTCATATGTATCTTGTAATGTTTTTCATTTCATTCATAAATCATTTTCAGTTTGAATGCTTGAGAGTAAGAAAGGTAGAACTCAGTCATTGCTCTGCCTTGAGAAAGTGTTCAGACTTTGTGTGGCTTTCTTCTGTCTGAAAGGGATTCATTTTTTAATGCCCTTTTCAGCTATCTTAAACAGTCTTTCCACGCCATTTAATTTCAATTTAATTGTTAAACTTCATTCCTATCTTGCCTTATGGAATAATCTGTACCTTTGATTAAATCTCTGCTCTTACTGTCCTTAGTCCCACATAGCCCAGAAACCCATCATTTATCAAAAACCCCTTTCCTATCTATTTACTAGCCTAAAATCAGTTCCCATTTTGAGTCATCTCGCACCTTATTGCTCATTTCATCGAGATTGACTGGAGAGAGCCCTCTCCTGTCCTCGTAGGGCTAGCTACGAGGTTGAGCGTGGTTTGATGTTGCCTCAAGTTTTACCTTATTTCAGCCTAAGGTAGATTTGAGCACTAACATAGTGGCGAACATACTGGGGAAGTCCTCCCCGGTAAAGGATGACAAAGTTCAGATCCGATTGCTGATGGTGGACAGCAGTCAGACACCGCAAGGATGAAATCATTCACCCGACAACTTCATTCACTGAAGATCCAGACAATCAATGCTTCATGGTGACTTCACTGTAGGGAGATCAGTAGCTGTGAGGTTTTCAAGATGGACCGAATCACAAGAAGATATGCTCCCATGAGCCGAGAACACATTCCAGGTTTTCCGAATAAGATGCCTGGGGTAGATTGGTTAAGGAATCTGCCTACGTTTAACGATGATGGTAAGAAAGATGCTGCTTTACATCTAGTTAGATTTCACATGCATATTCGCAAGTTAAAGGTGGATTTTCCTGAAGATTGCTTGATGAATATATTCCTGGCCACTCTGGAAGGTGAAGCTCAGTCATGGTATGAAAATTTGCCGCTGGCCTGTATTTACTGTTTAAAGGATTTTCATGCCCTATTCATTGAAAGATATCAAGCATCTTATTCATCACTAAATTTAGTTCATGACTGTTGCAAACATGCTTCTAATTTTATTGAAAGTCTTGAGACATATTATGAAGATGATAATTTCATGGATGATGAGATCATGGAAGCTCTGTACGAGAATCCATTTCAGCAAAATGAAGAGAACCTAGAGGATACCCATCAAGATGCTCAGGAAATTTTGCAGCAGAATCAAGATCAACAGGTTGAAGAGTGCCATATGGCTGAAAATGATGAAAGGGAGAATGACATTTCAGATCTGCCCACAGAAGAAGACAGCATGCAGGGAAGTCAAGATTCAATTTCAGAATTTGATAATGCCCAGTCAGCTACTTCAGATTTAGATTCAGATCATGATGATCAAGCATATCTTGTGCTGAAACCCATCAAAGAGAACTTTGTTGTTGAAATCATCTGGAATGCAAAAGACACAGTAATGGATCCAAATGTTCTCAGTCATACTGTCAGTCCATCATTAGAACACAGCCTTCATGAAGAAGCAATCCAGTCAGTTCATGAAAAATAGAATGAGATCTTTGTGCAAGTAAGTGATGAATCTCCTTTCAATAACTCAGTAATAAATGATAGTTTGAATGCCCTGTCATATGAAGATAATTGCTGTTTAAGCAGAAGAAAACAAAAGGCATGGTCTCCTTTGTCTGAAGATGAGATAGATCTACTTTTGAAAGGTCTTGTTTCAGCCAAAGCTACAACAGATTTGCAGTGCACACATAGTCAGGAAAGTGTTGGTAAAACTTCTTCCTCTTTTGAAAAAGATGACTGTCTTGTAATCAGTTTTTTAGACCAGCAAAAAGATAATTTTTTCTTTCACAAAGATGATAAGGCTGTCATGTTCGATAATCTTGAAGATTGTTTTTTGTTTAAGAATGACCTAGATCATGAAGTTGAGGAATATATGCTAGAGTTTCTCATGGTCAAGGAACCGATAGCTAACACTCAGATGGTAGATACCTCTCTGTGCATTTCTATCCCTCAGAAATCAATTGTCCTTTCAGATCAGAATGGAGTGAATACTTGTATTTTTGCAGCTGGATCTCCAGATAAGCCAGTGCTTCAGGATTTTCAAGACCCCTTCAGCATTCTTCTGCAAGCATTAGAAAGGATAAATATTGCCTGGTTTATTATCATAAGCTTTGGTTTCAGTGGTTATTTTGAGTTGCCTACAGGTTCATCATTCCGCCTGCTCAAGGAGAGTAAGAGCATAAATTTGGGGTGTAGCCATCTGCTGGATTGGTTACATTGGAAGGCACATTACACATGATTGTACATATCACATCAGTATGAAGGTGGTTGCCATCATGATTTTAAAGCCTGATGGACTGTTGCCCTTTTTCAAAAAGCTTTTGTTTTAATTCAGTCATTTCAATTTGCATCGAGTCAGTTTGAGTCGATTTTCCAGTTAATAAGTTGAGTCACCATTCTTTTGTCATTTCTTCGAAATAATGATTCCATTGCCCAATGGATGGAGGCACTGTCTGCTCTCCCAAAGCTCTGCAGTTCTTGGCACCTCCAAGAAGCGGCAGCTGCCATCCCCATTGGAGCCAATGTTAGACTCCGTCTTGTCAAGTCCTCTGTCAGAGTCAAATTCAGACAGGTGGCTATCAAAGTCTCAGTTCAATATGCAGGCCAAATGCCAATCAGCTTTCACCAACCTCAACTTAGATGTTTGCAGAGCTTGTTCTCAGAAATTTTCAATAACACTTGCAGGCCAAAAGGGAGCTTCGATAAGTTTTCATTTTAGGATTGTCATCGTCAAAGTGCTCAAAGGGATTTCTTCTTCAAAACTCGGTTTTGAAGAAGAAATTTTCAAATTTGTTTTATGTAAATAAGCTGCCATGCTACCAGTGTACTTCTCAGAGATCGAAAGGTTTACCATGTATCGTGATTGAGATGCCAAAGTTAAAGACTTGTTTTGAAATGCTCTGATTTGGATAAAATCAAGTTTATTAGCACCTGCAGCAAGAACTTTTGCTAAGTTTCGAAACATAAACTTTCTCATATTGTTCGAGTAATGGTATGTGGGGAAAACTTCCTGATTTGCATAAACTTGAGAGTCTACAGAAACAGGGAAAGATCAGGCAACATAATTAGATGTTTTGGTAGATGGGCTCAAGAATAATGCAAACAAATTTGCAAAATGAACAGCACAAATTTTCTGGCAGAATTATAAAGTCGGGTTATGTGTTTTGAATTCACCCTCGTGATCACATCAGCCATGTTAATTTAGTATTCAAAGGATAAAATCCAACATTTCGATGGCATGTAGCAGTATTTAAGTATTGATGGATGTAGGTGGCAGAACTTACCTTGTTAAAGGGGCATCACAATTGATGGATTGGGCGCAAAGTGCTTCACTACCTATGAAAGCGATGTTCTGTTTGCACTTCGTTTTATGATTGATTGTGATATTGAATGTGATGGTCGAATTACAGGTTAGAAGGGCGAAAGCTCGTTTTCAAAATTGAAAATTTGAGGTGCGCACTACGTGCAGAGGAGGCGCGCTACCCATATAGGGCGCGCTACACATATAACACCCCCAGCGCTTGTTAAATATCAAGTGCGCTACGCACTTGCTGCGCGCTACGCGTTGGGTGGGCACGCTACCCATACAGTCTCCGAGCCAAAATTTGTTACCCTTGCATCCGGTTTCATACCAAATCGGCTCAATCGGCCTGCAAAGCAGAAATCCTTCGTGACTAGAAGCTTCGGGGACGGATCCA
Source organism: Pinus albicaulis (assembly GCA_034641835.2). Classification (NCBI taxonomy): domain Eukaryota; kingdom Viridiplantae; phylum Streptophyta; class Pinopsida; order Pinales; family Pinaceae; genus Pinus; species Pinus albicaulis. The sequence continues at coordinate 100,435,451 of CM076576.1, read as the reverse complement.
TTGTGGGTCTTTTCGTTTTTGGAGCGTGGCTATTTATTTGCAAGGTCTTTGAAATTCTAGACCTTGAGCTTTCCAGGATCGTTTTCGGCTTTGAAATACTGAAATCCAGGTTCGGCGTAAGAAACTATTGGAAGGCTTGAAGATGTTTCTATTCAATTGGTGTTACAGCGTTCTTGCCACTCTAGGCCTGTGGTAGAAAGAGGCCAAGATTATATTCCTAGGCCTAGATAATGCAGGCAGGACCACCTTGTTGCATATGTTGAAAGATGAGAGGTTAGTCCAACATCAACCTACTCAGTATCTTACATTTGAGGAACTGAGTATTGGTAAAATCAAGTTTAAGGCTTTCGATCTTGGTGGTCATCAAATTGCTAAAAGAGTCTGGAAAGACTATTATGCCAAGGTGGATGCCGTGGTCTATTTGGTTGATGCGGCAGTAAAGAGAGATTTGCAGAGTCAAAAAAGGAGCTAGATGCTTTACTTTCAGATGATTCTTTGACAAATGTGCCTTTCTTGATTTTAGGAAACAAGATTGATATTCCATATGCGGCATCTAAAGATGAGCTGTGTTATTACCTAGGCCTAACAAATTATACTACTGGGGAAGGATGATTATTAAAAATTGGTTTTAATTCAAACAGGAAAGGTGAAAAGTCAAAGCCCGAATTAAACGAAGAATACCAACCATAAGTAGAGAAATAGGGTCGATTTGCCTATTTTTGATCTCAGTTGCGTTTCAGATGGTCTACACTCCAGATTTTGCCTATTCATTTGTCATCGAACAGATTTCATATTATATGCTATCTCATTTCAAAACAAATGATTGGCTTTCCAGCCTTGTTTGTTAAATATAATTAAACCATCCCTTTTTTTGGTCGATTGGTTTCTTCAGAGTTGAGCTTATTTATTGTATGAAAAAAAATTTGTAAAGAGGAGAATTCTGAGAGCTGTGGGAGGAAATAACCCAGCACTATCATTGTATAGTTTGATAGAGGAGTAATTGAATGGTCAGCTCTGATTTATAAGATTCCTGTGGCTTGAAGTTTAGCATAATGTATTTTCTCTATGTTTCATATGTATCTTGTAATGTTTTTTATTTCATTCATAAATCATTTTCAGTTTGAATGCTTGAGAGTAAGAAAGGTAGAACTCAGTCATTGCTCTGCCTTGAGAAAGTGTTCAGACTTTGTGTGGCTTTCTTCTGTCTGAAAGGGATTCATTTTTTAATGCCCTTTTCAGCTATCTTAAACAGTCTTTCCACGCCATTTAATTTCAATTTAATTGTTAAACTTCATTCCTATCTTGCCTTATGGAATAATCTGTACCTTTGATTAAATCTCTGCTCTTACTGTCCTTAGTCCCACACAGCCCAGAAACCCGTCATTTATCAAAAACCCCTTTCCTATCTATTTACTAGCCTAAAATCAGTTCCCATTTTGAGTCATCTCGCACCTTATTGCTCATTTTATCGAGATTGACCGGAGAGAGCCCTCTCCTGTCCTCGTAGGGCTAGCTACGAGGCTGAGCGTGGTTTGATGTAGCCTTGAGTCTTACCTTATTTTAGCCTAAGGTAGATTTGAGCGCTAACAATGACCATGATATAGACAGGGACCGCCCAAACCCCGAGGGATACCCATGGGGGAAAGCATCGTAGAGGCGAAGCGTATGTTGAAGACCTCGTTAACCCCTTCATGATGTTCGTAGGGGGAATTTTGAGGTTCAAAATGGGCCTCCCAAGGAAATTATAAAAAATACAGTGAAAAATCAAATAAGATTTGATGACATCATCCAATTTTAGAGGGAAAAATGAAAAAACCACTTTTTCCACTCATATTTTTAACTTATCTCCCAAATATTTTACTCAAATTTCGAGCTGGAGTACTTGTTGGATGGAAAATTTAATTCCTCATCCAACGAGTACCCATGTTGCATACTTTCGATGGGTCCTACTACACGAAAAATGAGAAATACATGAAAAACATGATTGTAATCACGTTTTTTTATGTATTTCTCATTTTTCATGTAGCAGGGTCCACCGAAAGTATGCAACATGGGTACTCTTTGGATGAGGAATTAATTTTTTCATGCAATGAGTACTCCCACTCGAAATTTGAGCAAAAACATTGGGAGATAAGTTTAAAATACGAGTTAAAAAGAAGTTTTATTATTTTATTATTTTTTAATATTTTTACCCCTTTACTTAAAAAATGGTGAATTATCCCCCATTGTTGACATCATCATCTTGAATCCTATTGGTTCTTCTAAAGTGTATTTTTGTTGTACATTTTTCTTAGGAGGCCCATTTTAGACCTCAAAATTCCCCTAATGATTGGAGAGTTTAACTTGCCAAGTGCCTATGCCTGCAGTAGAGGACCTACCAGAGGTTATCCAGAGATGGGTAGTCAGAGTACCACGAGACTGGGTGTGGTTAATCCGCTGTGTAGCGACTACTATCGTGTTCTATAGGAACATGAATATTAGACAGGAAACACAAGATTATATATATAGATTTTATTGGATGAGTGTACTATATTTTTGATACTGAACATGATCGAGCATAAGCCCTAATTTTGTAGGACATATGGGTCCATATTTTTGTATAATTTTTTGAACATTCTGATTATGTATATATATATATATATATATATATATATATATATATATATATATATATATATATATATATATATATATATATCTATATCTATATATATATATATATATATATATCTATATATATATATATATATATATAGAGATTTATATGATGTGATGAATCAAATGTATGATGAATTTGATGACTTGATTAAAGTATTAAATGATGAATATGCGAATCAATTTCTTGATTAGCCAATAAGTCTTCCATCCAATTGTCAGCTTGAGAAATATGAATAAATATTATAAATTGAAATGATCTTTGTAACAAATGTACCCAAAAAAACAATCAGAGTGAAAATGGATCCTCAACCTGATATGTATTGTTCAACTGTAATACCACCAGCTGGGAGTCCAAGAAAACTACCAACGAATCAACACCCAAAGATATTGCCTCTAAGAGTAGATAAATTACTGCAGTGTATTCTGCTACATTATTTGAAGTAGGACCAATGCAGACACCTCTTGAAACTAACAACTGACCGAATGGGCAATGAAGTACCCAAGCCGCGGAAGCCAAGTTCTGGGTGTGTCTACTAGCACCATCGACGAAACCAAAATGACTCATGACATCCAACACAACCTGCCAAAGAAGATAAAAAACATCACCATCACATCAAAGACCGAAAACTCAGATATGTACTAAAACAAACAAAAATATATACAAAAAGAAAGATTCCAGGCTGAGGCCTAGGCATAATACCTTTTCAGATAGAGCCCATTTATGGGCTCTGCCAACTCATCTCCCTCAAAATAAACCAAGGCATAAGCTCCTTTTTTGAGGACCCTTTTAACGATGAAGGGGCCATACCACATAGACCTAAATTTACCTACCCCATGGCATCCTTCTCCTGGGCATAAAACAAGACAAGGTCTCCTTCGGAGAAAACCCTAGGTTTGACCGCTTTATCATACTAAACTTTTACCCACTTCTTATGTGCCTTGTTCATCGTGGTGACATCTCGACGATGTTCATTGAGATGTTCCAGATGAAGAATATGTTCTCCGAGACTAGAGGTGTCAGGAAGAATCTCTACAACTAACTTAAGAGAAGGAATTTCACACTCGATGGGAAATATGGATTCTAACACATAAGTCATTTGAAACGGAGTAAAACTAGTTGCAGTCTTCACTAACATCCGATATGCCCAAAGCACAGAATACAACATAATGTTCCAATTTGGTCGAGTTTTATCAATTTTCCATTGAAGAATTGTCTTCAAGGATTTGTTCTCAGCTTCCACTTGACCATTGGCCTAAGGATAATATGGAGATGAATGCTCCTTCCGGAAACCTAATTTTAGAGCCAATTTAGCCATCATGATGTTCTAAAAGTGACTGCCATGATCAGTGACAATCTCTTTGGGAATACCAAAACGAGAAATGACCTAATTAAAGAGAAAAGAGCTGCTGTCTCACCGTCATTCCCAAAAGTGGGCATAGCCTCGACCCACTTCGTGAAGTAGCCTACTGCTAGAATAAGGTACTTATGAACATTAGCCGAAGGCGGGATACAAGTAGTATAATCAATACCCCACTTTGTAAAGGGACCAATAGTGACGAAAGGGAAGAGTGGAGCTGGATGAGTGTGCATATTTCGAGTATACACTTGACACGGATGACACCATTTGACCGACTCCATGCAATCTTTGAAAATTGAAGGCCAAAAGTATCCTGCACGCAAGATTTTTTGGGCTGTATCAAGCCCAGATAAATGACCACCATAAGCTCCACTATGGAAATCATTCAACACAACCTCATCTTCTTCGAGAGTTAAGCATCGTCTAAGGATCGAATCGACCCCATTACAGTATAAAGCGTCACGAATGATTAAGTAATTTTTAGCTAGGTGACGTAACTTACGGTGCTCATCTTTCGAAAAATTCGGGGGAAAATTTGCAGTTTGAAGATATACTATGAGATCCCTGTACCAATGATCCTGTGAAGAACTGAGAAAAATATGTTCATCTAGAAAAGATTCATCATAAACTATCTCTTCTCCACAGGGCAACTCAGAAATTAATTCCGCAAAAACTGATGATTTCTTGGAATTGGAAGACATAAACTCAAGATCAAATTCCTACAAAATCATAATCCGTCTATTGTATTTGCCCCTAATCACTCGCCCGCTGAGAAAAAACTAAAATGGATTGACTGTTGCCAAAACATAATTTTTTCAAAGAAGAATATAATGTCTGAGCCACTGTACAGCATGAACGGCTGCTAAATCAAGCTTCTCTATTGGAGAATACTAGAGTTCAGGTCCTACCAAGCCTCGACTAAGGTATTATATAACATGCTCTGAAAGAGCATCATCCTCCTGAACCAGAACCATACCAATGGTAGATTCTGCTACTGCGAGATACAAGAGGAAATCCCTGCTATAATCAAGTGGACTTAGTATAGGAGCAAAGGTCAATGCTTTTTTCAAAGCATCGAATGAGCATTGAGCAAAGTCATCCCATAAAAATGGAACTCCATTCTTCAATAATCTCATAAATCCTTTTGTAATCTTGACATAATTTATGATAAATTTCCACAGAAAATTAGCTTTTCCTTGTAGAATTTGAAGTTGACGAATAGAGGATGAGGGAGGCAACAAAAGTATTGCCTCAACCTTGAAGGGATATACTCGAATCCCTTTCGTAGACACAATAAATCCCAACAACCGACCGGATGTGACCGCAAAAACACACTTGTTCAGATTCAACTGGATCTTGTAATATCAAAATATTTCAAATAATTGACCGAGTTGAGAAGGATGATCGATTCTCTTGTGAGAATGAGCAGCTAAATCATACAATTATGCCTCGATAATATGTTTGATGTCATGGAAGGCATATGACATGGCCCGCTGAAAATTAGCTCCAGCATTTTTAAGGCCAAAAGGCATCTTCTTATAAGAAAAGGTACCCTAGGGACAAATAAATGCAGTATTATGCTGATCTTCAGGATGGATAGTGATTTGATTATATCCAGAAAAATCATCAATGAAGGAGAAAATCTCATTGCCCACACACTCATCGATAATCTGATCTATGAATGGTGTGGGGTAATTATCTCTAGGACATGCTTTATTTAGGCCTCTGAAAGCAATCCAAACTCAAATTGTTCATTGTTTCTTGTCCACTAGGACTGGATTCAAAACTCACTCTGTCAAAGGAATAGGGAAAATTAATCCCACCTTGAGCAACTTCTCCACCTCAGCTTTGATAGCTGCCGCCTTCCTAGGGTTGATCAGATGAAGCTTTTGCCTGACAGACTTAGAATTTTTGTATAACTTGAACTCATGCTAGAAAATAGATGGATATATACTAGGAATTTACTCATAAGATCAAGCGAACACATCCCTAAACTCTCGAAAGAGATCGGTGTAAATTTGAATCTGTAATGTTCCAGATTGGGAACAACTCATGAATCTTACACTAAAACATACATTTTCAGAAAAATATGCTTTGTATCAGGAAAATAACTCTTGTATCCTTTAGATCAGACAATAAAAAAACTAAATCCAATATTTGATCTGAAACAAATAAGACTATGTGGGTTAAACAGATCTCCCACATCTATTTATCTTCAAGAGAAGGCCCAATGAGGGGCTGCAGCAAAGTAAAACGCTCTACTGAAAGTGAAGAGAGATATAAATGCATAAAATGTGATGATAGACACTCAGAAACTGATTTCAAGTACAACAGAAACTCAGATCTGAATTTAAGATCCAAAATGTGGGGAAAAGTAGTGATTTTGTCCCTAAAATATATGTATTCAGAAATATGCATAAAATTAAGGGAAATGGCGGGAGGTTATTTTATATTAGGTCGTGAGGGACCTATTCTCCAAATTTCAGCTCAAAAAAATCATTCTAGCTATGTTAAACAATTCCTCCATCCCCGGATATGCTTAAAAATGTTGATTTCCCATGACTTTGAGTATGCAGAAAATGGCTGAAGCATGCAGAGCGTAATTTTTGAATAAATTAGACAAAATATGTTTGAAACATCAGATCTGAAGTTTATTATAACAGATAATGAAGAAAAATAGAGATTCAACTCCTTTTATACATCAAATAGATCACCTGGCAAGGGGATTTCATGAAAGAACAATACAAGTATCAGATTTGCAGAATATGGATCTAAAAAATGTAGAATCACTGAAACTATGAGTATATGATCTCAAATTTTAAAAATTACAGAATAGGGCTGCAATACAAACTTTTCGGAAGAAGGGATGGCCCTTCCTCAAGGAAATAAGCACCAAACTAGGGTAGAAACCCTGCTGCAGCAATGCACTAGAAAAATGATGCAGTTTATGAAGTATACTGTGAAGATGATGTTGGAAGGTCCTTTTTCCTGATGCCAAGATATGAATGTGAAGCTCAAGGCTTCCTCACTAATATTCCAAAGAAAGGAATGCTCCCTTTTCTGCAAAACTAGATCTGGAAGTGGTGTTGAAAACCCCTCACTGCAACACCCTGCAACACAGCAATTCCTGCCTAATAGAAAAGGTTGTAGCTGGAGGAGGAAGATTGGCCTCAAGCCTAGATGTGAGGCATTTCATAACATACTCCTTCAAGAGCTCCTCAATGAAGGAGGAGGAATTCCTAAACAGGAGATCCCTCTCTCTCTAGCTAAACAGCTAAGAGAGTTTGAGTTGCCTAAGCAATCTCAAAATCGAATTATATTCAACAACCTTTCCTTGTGGCCTTACTCTTAATTTTATAACATTAGGGCTTTGAAAACCCTAAACCACCTCCAATTATTTAACCCTTTTCACATGAATGGTCTCCATCTAAAACTATGTTGATCAATAAGGAGGTTCCATGCATCTAGACACTGCTGTGATTTGGTCCTGTTGACCTAGTCAACCTTCTTCATTCCTTTTCACACCTAAGTGTATTTTATTGAAATGGCCTAGATTTTTCCATGTTCACATTGGGCTTTGATTTATTTTTCTAATTAGGAGTTTTATAGTTCCTCCTTTACACTTTTATTCATGAGTTAAGCAAACTGAAATTAAAAATGCAATATTCCCATTAGCTGCAAATATTGGGAATATTACAGTCTCCCCCGAAAAAATGTTGCTTTCCCTCAAGCAACTCTTATTGTAGATGCAAACCATCTATTTCTCTCCAAATGGCATCCACATAAGGAAGGCTTCCTCCATTTTCTGCAATAGTTCATGTATGTTTGGTTCCAAAGTTGTCTTCCACAAATGCATGAGATGACTTCCAACTGTAATGTTAGATGTCCTCTTCTTATCATGAAGTACAAAATGAAAATTACATGATGTCCAACACCATCATAAACACATGAGAGACATAAAATAAAGTAGCTCCTTCCATAAAGGAAAAGCTTCATCATGTAAGAACATTCCTCCATCCATGTTTTATGAACTTGATTAAGCATTGTTATGCTTTCCTTCTTAGCCCTGTTGGCCTTGTTGGACCCAAACTCCATCGTTCCAACGTGTGGAAAGGAAGAAGTGAAGGAGAAAAATGGGTGTACAAAGAATTCAAACCATATTCCCCTAATAATAACCACCGGAGCAGGGCCATTTGCTGCCATCCTCCATCTCCTCCATGTAAGATGGGCAAACCAAGCCTTCCAAAAGATGATGTACATGCCTTCCCTTGCTGCAATTTATCTTTAATACATAGGGCATGAATCAGAAAATTATGAGTTATGGGCTGGTCACCATACTCATTTAAAATAAACCAAAGAAACAAGAGGTCTTGCTGCCTTCTTTCCTCCTCATGTGCATCATGAAACCAAACCATACTAATGGACATATGATATGTCACATCAGCCCAATACAAAGTATTATCATCAATGCACATCATGAGATCAATATGCCAAATTTTACACAATGCAAAACACATAGACATAGGAGATGTCATGTGGTGGCCATACTCTCTCAAGTGAAACAAAATTATACATTCCTTCTCTTGCTGCAACATATCATTGAAATCCAAGGCATGATTCAGAAAATGATGAGCTATTGGGTAGTAACCATACTCACCCAAGAGCAGCCATAGCAACAAGGACTTTTGCAGCCCTCTTGCCTTATCAACATGTGGATCATGGAGCAATAACACAATGATGGACATGTGAAATGTCTCATCAACATAGTACAAGAAAGCTCCCTCATACCACATCATGTGGGAGTCATTCTTCCTCCCAAGCCAAAGTTCATGCATGAAACATACCTCCAACAGAAATACATGTGGATAAATGAGACATATTTCAAACATGGGTGAATACATGGACATGAGATTTAACATGTGATGTCCAAACTCTCCTTTTAACAACCACATCAACCATGCTTCCTTTTCATATACTCTATTAATGATGCATAAAGCATGAGATGAGAGAATGAGAAAATTTGGGTAGTGATCATGCTTACCCCAAAGAAACCAGCGTTGCCATGCCTCCTTATTCATTTCATGACCATTCTTCAAGGCATAGATCAGAGAAATATGTGCCTTTCGAGAGTGACAAGATTCTCCCAAGGGCTACTAGCGCAACCAAGCTTGTTGGCCCATATATTTCTGCAAGTGATCATGTGATATCTTGCTCATCCTCCTCATCCACTCACTCCAATATGGAATATGAGTGATGTGCTGCATAATCATGGCATCCTCCCTTTGTAGAATACCATCTCCTTTGAACCAATGAAGAACCTTGCATCTCATGAAATATTGAAATGCATCTTTGTTGAGATCTCTTAGTGAGATCTTTCTTCCATCTATGGCCTTCCAAAACTAGTGAGGCTTTGAATATGCAGTAAGTAGAAGTCTCCCTTTGAGCTGTAGCATGCTCATTGAGAGATTGTCGTCTAGAGGGGAGAAAATGATTCTCATCTCAAGATGTCTACTCTTCATCTTCTTATTCTCCACTGCTTCAAGTTTGAAGCTGCCTCTAGAATGCTCCAAGAGAGCTGAAGCCTCTTTTTCACAATCACTAAGTGATAGTGTTGTAGATCTGCAAAGTGATGCATGTACTGTCTCAAAGCAAGATTCATTACTAATCTCACAACCAGCCATTGAACATAGGATAGTACTAATCCCCTTTCTTGAGACCCTACATCTCAACCCAAGAGAGTGAATGCAGCTCAACAATGATGCATAGGGATAGTTTCCAGTCTTATCCTTGATTATGTCAAGGGTCCTCTGTGCTGTGACATGGCTTTTCTTCAAATCAGCATTTTGATTTAATCCTTGGCTATGCATTAATCTTGAAACAATATGTGCTGAAATTTCATGCATACCTTGGATCAACTGATATGTGGGAACCTATTGACTGAACACAAGAGTTCCTCCACCCAGATCAATGATGCCTCCAACTATTGGCAAGAATGATGGTCTCATTTCTTCAAGCATACCAGTGCTGGTATCTTCCTTCTCCTCCTCATGCATCTCCTGATTCATACATGGGAATCCATATGTTAAGAGCTCAAGACCACCTTGCAAAGATGCAAGTGTCTCTTCTCTAGATGCAAGCACCTTAGCAGCAGATGGTGAAAATGGAGATCTCTTGCCCAAAGTGACAAGATTGACATTCTCCTTTGTTTCCTTGGGAGATGTCTCTTTGTAGCTCATCTTTTTCCCCTCCTCATCAAACTCCTTGAATTTTTCTTCAATTCTCTTCAATGTTTGAAAAAGAAGCAATGAGAAATCTTCTTCAAGTATTCTCCCTGCTCTGTGATGACAGGAAGTGTATAGTTATTCCTCTTCATCTTGAACCCCTTTAGGAGTTTCTTTGCATCTCTCTTCTTCATTGTTATACCTCTCACCTTCTTCAAAGAAAGTGAGCATAGTGGATCTATGAGGATATCTAGGACTCTCCGGTATTCTACTTTGCTGATAGGAAGTGCTGGGGATTCCTTCTACTTCTTGAAACCTCATGCATATTTTACTGCAGCTTTCTTCTTCTCAAAACCCTCTAGGAGTCTCGGTGCATCTTATTTCTCTCTTCTGGTTTACCTCTTTGGAGAGGCCTTTCTTATATCTGAACACTAATGAGAGTAATCTCATCATCTCCATCATTCTGATATCTATTTCTCTTCTTCACTTATCTGATAGCTTGATCTCACAGGCTGGGCTAGAGATCATGCTCTTATACCATTGTAATGTTCCAGATTGGGAACAACTCATGAATCATACACTAAAATATGAATTTTTAGAAAAATATGCTTTGGAATAGGAAAATATCTCTTGGATACATTAGATAAGACAAAATACAATCTAAATCCAAGATATGAGCTGAAAAAAATAAGACTAGGTGGGTTAAACAGATCTCCCACACCTAGTTATCTTCAAGAAATTGCCTAATGAGGGCTGCAGCAAGGGGAAATGGCCTGATGAAAGTTTAGAGAGTTGTAAATACATAAAATATGCTGATAGACACTCATAAATCAATTATAAACATAGCAGCAATAAATATGTTCAATCCCTTCATCCAATAGTGGGGAAAAGTGAGGATTTATGGGCTAAAATGGATGTATTCAAAACTTTGCGTAAAATTAAGGGAAATGGTGGGAGGTTATTTTATATTAGGTCATGAGGGACCTATTCTCTAAATTTCAGCTCAAAAAAAACATTCTAGCTATGTTAAACAGTTCCTCCATCCCTGGATATGCTTATAAATGTTGATTTCCCATGACTTTGAGTATGCAGAAACTGGTTGAAGCATGAAAAGCGTAATTTCTGAAGACATTAGACAAAATATGTCTGAAACATCATATATGAAGTTTATTATAACATATAATGAATAAAAATAGAGATTCAGCTCCTTTTATACATCAAATAGATCACCCGGAAAGGGGATTTCATGAAAGAACAAATACAAGTATCAAATCTGCAGAATATGGATTTGAAAAATGAAAATCATTGAAACTCTGAGTATATGAGCTGAAATGTGAAAAATTACAGAAGAAGGTTGCAATACAGCTTTCCGGAAGAAGGGATGGCCCTTCCACAAGGAAATAAGCACCAAACTAGGGTAGAAACCCTGCTACAACAATGCACTAGAAAAATGACGTAGTTTATGAAGTATAATATGAAAAATGATGTTGGAAGGTCCTTTGGCCAGATGCCAAGATCTAAATATGAAGCTCAAGGCTTCCTCACTAATCTTCCAGAGAAGGGAATGCTCCCTTTTCTGCAAAACTAGATCTGGAACTGGTGTTGAAAACCCCTCACTGCAACACCCTGCAACACAAAAATTCCTGCCCAACAGAAAAGGCTGTAGCTGGAGGAGGAAGCTTGGCCTCAAGCCCAGATTTGAGGCATTTCAAAGTATAATCCTTCAAGAGCTCCTCAATGAAGGAGGAGGAATCCCTAAACAGGAAATTCCTCTCTCTAGCTAAACAGCCAAGAGAGTTTGAGTTGCCTAAGCAAGCTCAAAATCAAATTATCTTCAACTACCTTTCCTTGTGGTCTTCCTCTTCATTTTATAACATTAGGGCTTAGAAAACCCTAAACCAACTCCAATGAGTTAACCCTTTTCACATGAAGGGTATCCATCTAAAACTGCGTTGATCAATAAGGAGGTTCAATGCATCTAGACACTATTGTGATTTTGTCTTGTTGACCTGGTCAACCTTCTCCATCCTTTTTCACACCTAAGTGTATTTTATTGAAATGGACTAGATTTTTCCATGTTCACATTGGGCATTGATTTATTTTGCTGATTAGGAGTTTTAGAGTCCCTCCTTTACACTTTTATTCATGAGTTAAGAAAACTGAAAATAAAATGCAATATTCCCAGTAGCTGCAAAATGTGGGAACTGTTGGCAATATGATGCAATGTGTTGTCCTTGATGGCAACCTACTTGATGAAGTTGTCTTTGGACAACAACCTATTTGTTAATGATGTAAATCTGATGTATCTACAGAGCAGTTCAGATGTAATGAAGAAATAAATTCCAGTAAGTGTCGGAGTAATGATGAACAAAGTATGTCACAAAGCATAGGCGGGTTTGTAAAGGCTAAGTAGCGTATATACGCGGAAAATTACGTGCCATGTAGCGTATGCCTATTTGCGCTCTAAAATTATAAAACCAAGGGGCTTTACCATGGTATTGGCCCACAATATTGAGCGTTGGGTTGTCAAATTGATCCCGTCCAAGAATACGATCTATGGTTGTGTGGTTTTGACTCATGGTATTGGTAAAGGCTAAATCTATATAAGGAGAAGAAGATCATAGTGCAAGGGTGTGCAAGAAAAAGGGTTGTTGATGAATAAATTTCTCTAAGGAATATCTGCATGGATGAACTCTGTTTCTAATTGATAGATCTGAATCTATGATGCACCCATGGATCTGATGATGGTTCAAGATATCTAGATCTGATGATGATGAATCTCTAAGAGGATCTGCAGAGGAAGAAATGGTGAAGATCTGGCACAAAGTCTGCTGAAGATAATGAAGAAATCTGGGTAAGTTTATAGATCTGATCTGTTTTGCAAAGTTTTCCATTTACAGATCTATACGCTAGTTTGTCTCGGCAAAAGCGCGTGTATATGCGGGTTCTCTTAATGAAAAGTGCGTATAGGTTTTTTTGAAGAATAAAATACATAGAAGTATATGCGGGTTGGTGTGCAGGAAAGCGCGTATGTACGCGGTTTCAGTAAAGAAAAGTAGCATATGTCATTTGAATTAATGAAAGATTAGGGTTGAGTTTGTATCTACATATCTATTCTGAAGTCTAGGTTATTTCTGATATTTAGGTTACAATGGTCTCACTATTCTGTTTGAAGTATTGGGCAAAGTATGTTTGTTGATGTTATGTAAAGGGTTGTGTTGAAGCTGTTTGATCCAGTATGAAAATTGATGAAACGTGGTCTACAGTGGGTCTGAAGGTTGAAGCCTTCAGTATGGAAGTAGAAGCATTCAGCCAATAGAAGCTGGTGTTGAATTTAGGGGGTCGAAGCTCCCTTCCAGGAGAGGCTGGTAAACGAGTTCAGGGGTTTGGAGCTCCCTTCCAATTGAGGCTGGAAAATGAGAGAAGGTTGCAGCCTTCTGCAGGTAGAAGCCTACATACTGATATGAGTCTGCATCAATACTATGTTGTAAAAGGTTTTCTAAATAATAAAGATTGAAGACAGAGATGACAGCAGCGGTGGTTTTCTCCCGAATTGGGTTTCCACCTTAAATCTTGGTGTTCATGTGTGTTTCTTATTTGTGATGATTTATTCTGTTCTTATTGCACATGCTTACTTCTTACTAAACACTTGATGCACTGATCTAAGTAAAGAATTACATGCATAATAAGTTCTCTGGTAATACGCAAGTTTTCTTAAGGATATCCGCATGTATACGTGGGTTGGATTCAATAAAGTAGCGTATGGGTTTTAGAGAAAGAAAAATTAATAATTATTCTGTCAGATCTAAATACTGATTCACCCCCCCCCTCCTCTCAGTATTTTTCCCAACAATTGGTATCAGAGAAGGTCCTTCTGAAAATGATTAGCCGCTAGAAGGAAGATCAATCAAGCTGAGAAATCAAGATGGAACAACATCTATCAGGCCTCCACTCTTCAACGGAAAGAATTTAATCTTCTGGAAAACAAGGATGAGATCCTATCTTCAGTCTTTGGGAGCAGATGTATGGGCTATTGTTGAAGGAGGATATCAATATCCAGCCGCAACACCAGCAGATCCAACGGAAAGAAAGAATTATGAAACAAATGCAAAGGTGGTCAATGCTCTATTGGGAAGTCTAACTGAATCAGAATTTGTCAAAGTCATGCAGCTAGATACAACAAAGGCAATATGGGACAAAATCATTCTAAGTTATGAAGGTGATGCAAAGGTAAAAAGTGCTAAACTCCAAAATCTCAGAATTCAATATGAGAATCTAAAAATTCATAATGAGGAGAGCATTTCCAATTTCTTTTGATGTCTTGATGATATTGTAAATCGTATGAGAAATCTAGGAGAAAAAATATCTGAATCTACTTTGGTTGAGAAAGTTTTATGATCTCTAACGGTAAAATTTGAGTCAAAATTTTCAGCTCTTGAAGAAAAGCAGGATCTTCAAAATCTTACTGTGGTACAACTTCATGGCATACTAACTGCATGTGAAATGAGAAGAGGAGGACCATATGAAGTCAAATAAGCCATCTTTAGAACTGCTACAAAAGGGAAAGAAGTACAAGAGACAGAAGGATCAGGGTATATCTCAGAAGAAGATGAAGAAAATTTTGTAAAGAAACTTCAACTTGGCACAGGACGATTCAGAGGTAAGCTTTCTTTCAAATGTTTTTCTTGTGGAAGAGTTGGTCACTATGCTGCTAAGTGTCCTCATAAAGAAACACATGAAAAAGGGAAGGAAGTAGCAAGAAGGAATAAGAATCGGTCTAGCACTAGAAAAGGTTACTATACTCATGAAGACAGTGATGGGTCATCTGACAATGAGGAAGAATGTGAAAAAGATATTAGACTTCTCATGGCATTTGAAAAAGAATCTAAAGAAGAAAAAGATACCTTTATGGATGCTCTAGAGGACAATGATTTTCTTGATGAACTCAATCAACTCAAAATGTTCTTAGAAGAAAGTAAAATATGCTTAGAAGAAAGTAAAATATCCATAGAAACCATGAAAAATCAGCTTGAAGAAAAGGAGCAACACAATGAGAAATTAGAATGTGAAGTAGTATGTCTAAGAAAAGAAATTGAGAAAGTGAAGACTTTGAATCTTAGATTTGCTAAAGGATCTGAAACCTTAGATGAGATTATCAAGGTACAACGTTCTCCTTTTATAAAGACAGGTCTTGGATATATTGGAGAATCTTCTCAGACTTTAGCACCAAATTATCTAAAAGCAGCTATAGCCAGTATACAACATTATGCCACTCAGCAAGGGAATAAAGAATCTTCACGGGTAAAGCATGACCAGCTCAATTCAAAGAACACTAACAGGAATACCTTTCAAAGAAACACCAACCAACAAGTAAATTCAAATAGAAGATTTCATGATCGTAGAAATTTTTACTTCAATGGACAATGTTTCTCATGTCACAATTTTGGTCATAAAGCTGTTCAATGTGTTGCATATAAAAAAATCATGACAAGAGAAGCAAGAAGGAAAAGGATTGATATTGGAACAAAGAAGAATACTTATAACAACTTTTCTCCTCTTCAAAATGAAGTTGAATGTGCTTATTGCAATAAATTTGGCCATGAAGAATCTGAATGCAGGAGAAAAGTCCAGCCAAAAGAACATTTTCCTTCAAGCTCCAAAGTATGGAAAAATAAGGAATTACAGGTTGAAAATTGTGGCATAGCTTTATTTCCAGAAGGTGAAGAAAATCAATGGTACATTGATAGTGGATGCTCAAAACACATGACAGGTGACAAAAACAAACTTCTTGCATATAGAGCTTTAGAAAAAGAAAAGATTGTTACATTTGGAAATGATACTCCTGCTGTCATTAAGGGAAAAGGGTCTGTTTTTCTAAAAGAAAAATTGAAAGCCAATAATGTCATGTATGTGGATGGATTAAAGCATAACCTATTAAGTGTAAGTCAAATTTGTGATCAAGGAACTGAAGTTGTCTTTAGTTCAAAATAATGTGTGGTACATGATCTTGATACAGGAAAAACAATTATAAAAGGAAAAAGAACTCCGAGCAACCTATATGTATTGAAAAACTGCAAAGAACAATGTTACTTGAGTAAATCTTCAGAAAACTAGCTATGGCATAAAAGGTTGGGGCATAAGAGCTTCTCTCAAATCAACAAATCAAGCAGGCTCAAAGCTGTTCGTGATCTTCCCAATATTACTCTACCTGAAAGTTTCATATGCAAATATTGCTAATTCGGTAAGCAAACCAGAGTGCAATTTAATGCCAAGGAAGGATCATCAAGTAAGCCTCTTGAACTCATTCATACTGACATATGTGGACCTTTGAGGAAAAAGTCACCACGTGGTGAACAATACTATATCTTATTTATTGATGATTTCTCTAGAATGTGTTGGATTGGGTTGATTAAACACAAAGATGAAGCATTTGAGAAATTTCAGATCTTCAAAGCAATGGTTGAAAATGAATTAGATCTAAAAATAAAGTGTCTTAGATCTGATCGAGGAGGAGAATATACATCAGATGAATTCCTTGAATTTTGTGAACAACATGGCATAAAAAGACAGTTTTCTGTAGCTGGCACTCCACAACAAAATGGCGTAGCAGAAAGAATGAATAGAACAGTTCAACAAATGTCTAGAGCTATGCTTGATGATTCCGGAACACCCGACACTTTTTGGGGAGAAGCAGCACATACAGTGGTAAATATTCTTAACAAGGCACATGTTCGTGTAAATAGTGATAAAACGCCATATGAACTCTGGTATGGTAATCCTCCCACTGTGAAGCATTTTAGAGTTTTTGGAAGCAAATGCTTTATCAAAAATAATGATGAAAAACTTGGCAAGTTTGAACCTAGAGCAGATGAAGGAATACTTCTTGGTTACTCCTTTAGGAGTAGAGCATATAAATGTTACAATAAAAGAGTTCGGAAGATTTTTGAATGTATTGATGTTGTTCTTGATGAGTCTCCTGCAACTCCAAAAGAAGAAAAACAAACAAGAGATGAAGACGATGATGACGTATATCCTTCTACATCAAATGGAAATGATATAGATAGTGGACCCAATGAAGAACCCGAAGATGATTTATCTAAAAAAGCTCCATCCAGATATGTTCAGAAGAATCATCCAGAATCTCAAATTTTGGGAGACAAGGGATCAGGTGTACAAACAAGAAGGACTCTTGTGGGATCTTCTAGCTATCTGGCATTTCTATCCACTATTGAACCACACAATGTCAATCAAGCTAGTAAAGATGAATGTTGGATTCAAGCCATGAATGAAGAGCTTGATCAAATTGAAAAGAATCACACTTGGGAATTAGTACCAAGACCTCATGATAAAAATGTCATTGGAACTACATGGATATTCAAAAACAAGTTAAATGAGAATGGGGATGTTATAAGAAATAAAGCTAGACTTGTTTGCAAGGGGTATGCCCAACAAGAAGGTATAGACTTTGAAGAAACTTTTCCTCCAGTAGCTAGACTTGAAGCCATAAGAATGTTTCTTGCTTTTTCAAGCTTCAAAAAAATCAAATTTTATCAAATGGATGTTAAATCTGCTTTTCTCAATGGTGATTTAGAAGAAGAAGTTTATATAGAACAACTAGAAGGATTCAATTTGGGAAATGATGAAAATCTTGTTTGTAGAGTTGAAAAAGCTCTATATGGTCTCAAACAAGCTCCAAGGGCATGGTATTATCGTCTTGACAAATATCTTCATCAAAAAGGATTTTCAATGGGGTGTGCTGATAGCAACTTATACACAAAAACTGAAAATGATAAACTATTGATTGTGGTTGTATATGTTGACGATATCATTTTTAGAAGTAATGAAGAGTCTATGAGTCAGAAATTTTCTTCTGTTATGCAACAAGAATTTGAAATGTCTTTACTAGGGGAACTAACCTTCTTTCTTGGATTGCAAGTGCAACAAGCAATAGATGGAATATTCTTATCACAAGCAAAATATCTTAAGAAAATTCTGAAGAAGTATGGCATGGAAGATTGCAAACCTGTAAGTACACCAATGGTAACCGAATGTAATCTCAGTTCTAATGATGACTCCCCCATGGTGAATCAACCAGAATACAAATCTATGATAGGAAGTTTACTGTATCTCACTGGGACAAGACTAGATATTGTGCATGCTGTTGGGATTTTTGGATGATTCCAAGCTAATCCAAAAGAGTCTCACCTCGAGGTTGGCAAAAGAATATTCAAATATCTACAAGGAACTCAATACTTTGGACTATGGTATCCAAAGAATGCTGATCTTACTCTTCATGCTTATACTGATGCAGATTGGGCTGGAAATGTGTATGATCGGAAAAGCACTAGTGGTGGTGCATTCTATATGGGGCCCCGGTTAGTATCATGGTTCAGAAAGAAGCAAAGCTCTATTGCCTTATCTACAGTAGAAGCAGAATATGTGGCTGTTGCATCATGTTGCACTCAACTTCTTTGGATGATGCAAACCTTACAAGACATTCAAATCAAATGTTCACCTCCTATCTCCATTATGTGTGATAATACAAGTGCCATCAGTATCTCGAACAATCCTGTTATGCATTCCAAGACCAAGCACATTCCCATCAAGTATCACTTCTTACGTGAACAAGTGCTTGAACAAAAGGTGAAATTGGAGTATGTCCCCTCCAAAGAACAAGTTGCTAATATATTTACCAAACCTTGACCCAGGGAAGCGTTCGAATATCTCAGACAGAAGCTAGGAGTTGTCTCTGCCTCTCAGAAGATCAGATCTGCTTAAATTCAGAAAATTAAACTAGATACGCAGATTTCCTGAAGGACAGTCGTGTATATACGCGAGTTTATAGATAGAAAACCACGTATGAGTGTTTGTTGACAAAATTTTTCTGGGTTAGCATTCTTTAGCACAACTGCAGTGCTGTTGGGTATCTTTGATGATGTTCCAGCTCTCATATTTTTGTTTCATTCTCTAATGCTTCTGATGAATATGCCTTGATGATTTGATGTTCAGGATGCACAGGCTAAGGGGGAGCATTGGTCATGTGGAAAGGATGCATTGTTGGCATTCTAATTATCTGTTGTAGTCTGATCTCATGATTGAGAATATTTGATCTTGATTATATAAGTCATTTTTGTAATTTGATGAAAATGGTCATGTTTAGACCTATGATGTAAAATTGTAATATTCAGTCATGTAAGGACTTGTTCAATTTTGTAAACCCACTTGGTTGGGTACTTGAGTCACATATGTAAATCCACTTGGTTGGATCATTGATGTAAGTATGAGTCCTTGGTGATAGGAAAGGTCATAGAGTCATTGAAAAATTATGTTTAAAGATGCAGCATGATCTAAGGGGGAGCATGGTATTGTCAGTACAAAGGATCTTGATCTACACTTTGCCCTTGATGTCAAAGGGGGAGAATATTGTTGCTGAATGTATTTTTGGTCATGGTTGCCATCAAGTCCAAAGGGGGAGATTGTTGGAAATATGATGCAATGTGTTGTCCTTGATGGCAACCTACTTGATGAAGTTGTCTTTGGACAACAACCTAATTGTTAATGATGTAAATCTGATGTATCTACAGAGCAGTTTAGATGTAATGAAGAAAGAAATTCCAGTAAGTGCCAGAGTAATGATGAACAAAGTATGTCACAAAGAATATACGGGTTTGTAAAGGCTAAGTAGCGTATATACGTGGAAAAGTACATGCCAAGTAGCGTATGCCTATTTTCGCTCTAAATTTATAAAACCAAGAGGCTTTACCATAGAATTGGCTCACAGTATTGGGCGTTAGGTTGTCAAATTGATCCCGTCCAAGAATACCATCTGTGGTTGCGTGGTTTTGACTCATGGTATTGGTAAAGGCTAAATCTATATAAGGAGAAGAAGATCATAGTGCAAGGGTGTGCAAGAAAAAGGGTTGTTGATGAATAAATTTCTCTAAGGAATATCTGCATGGATGAAATCTGTTCTTAATTGATAGATCTGAATCTATGATGCACCCATGGATCTGATGATTGTTCAAGATCTCTAGATCTGATGATGATGAATCTCTAAGAGGATCTGTAGAAGAAGAAATGGTGAAGATCTGGCGCAAAGTCTGCTGAAGATAATGAAGAAATCTAGGTAAGTTTATAGATCTGATCTGTTTTGCAAAGTTTTCCATTTACAAATCTATACGCTAGTTTGTCTCGGCAAAAGCGCGTGTATACGTAGGTTCTCTTAATGAAAAGCGCGTATAGGGTTTTCTGAAGAATAAAATACATAGAAGTATATGCGAGTTGGTGTGCAGGAAAGCGGGTATGTACACGGCTTCAGTAAACAAAAGTAACATATGCCATTTGAATTAATGAAAGATCAGGGTTGAGTTTGTATCTGCATATCTATTCAGAAGTCTGGGTTATTTATGATATTCTGGTTATAGTGGTCTCACTGTTCTATTTTAAGTATTGGGCAAAGTATGTTTGTTGATGTTATGTAAAGGGTTGTGTTGAAGCTATTTGATCCGGTATAAAAATCGATGAAATGTGGTCTGCAGTGGGTCTGAAGGTTGAAGCCTTCAGTATGGAAGTAGAATCATTCAACCAGTAGAAGCTGGTGTTGAATTCAGGGGGTCAAAGCTCCCTTCCAGGAGAGGCTGGTAAACGAGTTCAGGGGGTTGGAGCTCCCTTCCAGTTGTAGCTAGATAACGAGAGAAGGTTGCAGCCTTCTGCAGGTAGAAGCCTGCATACTCATATGAGTCTGCATCAGTACTATGTTGTAAAAGGTTTTCTAAATAATAAAGATTGAAGACAGAGACGACAACATCGGTGGTTTTCTCCCGAATTGGGTTTCCACCTTAGATCTTGGTGTTCATGTGTGTTGCTTATGTGTGATGATTTATTCTGTTCTTACTGCACATGCTTACTGCTTACTAAACACCTGATGCACTGATCTAAGTAAAGAATTACATGCATAATAAGATCTCTGGTAATACGCAAGTTTTCTTAAGGATATCCGCGTGTATACATGGGTTGGATTCAATAAAGTAGCGTATGGGTTTTAGAGAAAGAAAAATGAATAAGTATTCAGTCAGATCTAAATACTGACTCACCCCCCCTCTCAGTATTTTTCCCAATAGGAACATTACAGAATATCTTTAGGAAAACATTCAGCTCCGATGAAAAAATTCTCGATAGTGTTGGGATTTATGGAATTTTTCACCGAGACAGTGTGAGAAATCACAGCCATGTTCCCTTCAGAAAATACCTGTGCTGGTGCTAAAGGGTTCAGGACCTGGTGAACAGGACCAAAATATTGAGGACTAGGAAAAATTAATTCAACTTCGCTCAAATCTGGTAAAAAATAAGACTGATGATGCAAAGCATCCCACGACCTATCTATACCAGTAATAGCTTCCAGGATAGCCTCTTTGGATGGAAGAGTGGTATTAATGAAATCCTCGACGGAAGAATAACTAAGAGTCTAAACCGGGGCCACATATCCATCCAATTTCTCTGATGAAAGAGAAACTGGAGTGGATTCTGCAGAGTCAACAATAGAGCTATAAGCAATCTCAGCTACAGACATTGGAAATGCCATTCCACCTACTTGACCTTCCGCTAATATGGAGGTAGGGGAAGGTAAGGTCCAAGGGTCCAAAAAATAATGAGTTCTAAGGAACTCTCTTCGAATAGGAGCCTTGGAGGATGAAATTGCATTTATATGAACGAAAGGAGGTGGAAAATCAAAAGTACCCATCAAAAAAGAATACATTTCAACCCCTAGATTCTCAACAGGCAGTTGGATATTATCCACCAAAGGAATAGTTGAGTTAGTAGATGGATTCAGGTCTATAGGAGAACAATCCAGTTGGTCATCTATGACAATATTCCCTTCATGAGGGAAACAAATAATGCAAAATAATGAGGATGCAATAACATCCATCTCATAAATCCAGTTTGACCCCAACAGAAGGTTATATTCTAAGCTTGCATCGATTATCTCAACCTCTATGTTAACATTTTTCCCCCAACACAGATGGACAAAGCTGAGACAATACCATGCGGCCTATGAGAATGACCATCAAACACAGTCAGAAGAGTGGCCAAAGGAACAACTGCGAGAGATCCGATGCGTTTCTAGCGTGCGAGAAACATCACACACATGGAAGCACCCTCATCTATGACCATTCGAAATATATTGAATTTTTGATAAAGTGATCTAATATGGATAGCCATATGATGAGGGAGTCTCTTTTTAAAATTAGACATATCAAATGTAATCATAAGAGAATTCTTCGGATCAACAGCCCCAATAGCAGTGAGGAGAGCACTTCGCTAAGCTGACAAGTTTGGAGCACCTCGAGAGAAGACATAGCACAAGGAATCTGTACCAGATATTCTACAATAGAGTAGTTCTAGGTGGCCTTAGCATTTGGATTAATCATCGGAAGCTTTGTAGATTCCTTTGGCATCCGAGGTATAGGCTCAATAGTGGGCCTCGTAATATGAAGTGGCTCAACACTATCAGGGGCACCCTTGGCTTTC
Organism: Pinus albicaulis; assembly: GCA_034641835.2. NCBI lineage: Eukaryota > Viridiplantae > Streptophyta > Pinopsida > Pinales > Pinaceae > Pinus > Pinus albicaulis. The sequence continues at coordinate 100,412,686 of CM076576.1, read as the reverse complement.
TAAGACTCGGCTTCACCATAATCACGAGATCTCATAGCGATATCTACATGAGAACTCATCATATATATGTTGGATGTGTTTTCCCCTTCTTGGGTGCCCCTAGAGATAGCCCTAGTATTTTGATTCACGCCAACAAATAAGTGTTGCCCTTAGGGAAAAGGGTTTGTTAACACAGTCTAGGAACTGGAAGAACCCTGTTGAGCTAACAAGCGCTGCGCATCCTGAATTTTAGGGCAAAGGTGAGTAAGATGGTATCCAATACATAACTTGCATGGAAAATTCACTTTATTTTTATGCTTTTGACCCTCACCAACATGCTCATTGGATTTATTTGCATTCCCCTTCCCATATTTTCCCTTATTTTTATTATTCCGTCCCTTCTTCTTCCCTTTAGATTGTTAATTTCCTTTTGGGTTAGAAGTCTAGACCGCATTTATCGACAAAGAATGGGAAGGAGTTGACACTAAAGGCACAACCTGACTAGAAGAAGCAGATTGTATGGACAACTACTGCAATTGACTAAGCAAGTTAGTTGCACCGCTATCGACTGAACCAATAAGTCCATCACCATGAGGACCAAGTTTAGTTTTTGACAAGTCTAATTTGCAGTGACGAGCATCAGGAAATTTTTTATTGAGGACTCCAGATTGAGAATAAATCAGTTCTAATTGCTGAGCTTTAAAAGTAGCCTGCTCTTCAGAAAATATCCCTGATAGGGATACGTCCTTAGAAATATCTGGTTGCAAGGATTTCAAAAACCATTCCAGAAGGAATTCCTTAGGAATATAGGTTTAATGAGCCTCTTCCTTCTTTGCCATTCCTAAATATGATCAGAAATGTAAGTTTCCTTGTCCTGCTTAAAATTAGGTAGGAGTTCAGTCCCGACGTCGTAACGAACATGAAACTAAAAATGATTTAGAAACATGGTAGCCAGATCTCCAAAAGTGGCAAAACTGCCCCCAGTTAACTCAATATACCACTTGGATCCATTTCTAGTTAAGGTGCGTTGAAATAACCTCAACCTAATCGAATCATCGATCAGGGAGTTTGACGAACACCAAAAATGGAAATTGGTGATATGATCTGCCGGATCCTCTCCATTCTTCCCTTCAAACTTTGGGATGTCTGAGGGTAGTTTGATGGGGACCGAAGGCCACCCTAAATTATATCGGATCGGGTCATTAGTCAATTTCAACAAATCTGGCAAGTTTAACTTTGCCAAAAATGGTAATCGAGGAGGAGCGTAGGAATTCCATCCCCCATGGGATGGATTCCCCACAATCTGAAAAGAATAACCTGGATTTGATGAGGCACTAGGTTTCCAGATACTATTCGTAGAAAATTTTGGGCCGTAGGAAAGTCCTTGTGACCCAACATTCATAGAAAGACTCCCTCCCAACATGGAGTTACTATAAACCGGACCATTTCTCCCCACTAAGGTAGTGAATGAAGAAGAAATCCCCTGGTAGGGGTTCCAAGAATTTGAAAAAGGAGAAAAAGCCTGATAAGAACTCAACGAAGGGAAAGGAAACTTCCCTTGGTGACCAGTGAGAAACTGGTTCCCTGCTCCTTATGGTGTAAAAATAGAGTTCCAACCTGTAAAGGTAGTAGAAATTTGACCTCTAGACCATGGATTGAAACTTTGAGTCTGGGAAGTGAAAGGAAAAGATCCTAAGGAAGGGTTTGAATTAGGGATGTGCCCACTTCCAAAGGGGAACCCTTGAAAATAATCTGATCCACTAGACATAGACGATATGGGTGCAGATACAGCTACAACAACAGAAAAGGAAATATAAGGAATCCCACTAGTGGGTATTCCAAAACAAAAGGGACTACATTAAGAAGTCTGCGCTTAGGTGTGACCAGAGCCAAACATAGTAGTACTAGAAGGTACCGTAGATATGGCAATAGTGCCTCCTCCTTCAACAGAATAAGAAGTCTGGATACTTGCAACACTCACAACTGAAGCTGCGTTCCTAGTCGTGGCCATCGAAAGGTGAGAATATGATGGATAAGGACTCTCTGGTCTCTGAGACTTAGGTCTGATGTATTCGATGATAAATGGATAACTATCAGGAAGAGGAGATGGAAGAGTGTTAAAGGTCAAAATACCTCCTCATTAGCTCAGGGGAGAAGATAAATATGGAAGGGATACAAAGACCTAAATTAAACCTATTTCTACCAAGGTAATGCCTCACTATAACGCAGTTGTTATAGTGAGGCGTTACCTTGGCAGAAATAGGTTTAATTTAGGTCTTTGTATTCCTTCCATATTTATCTTCTCCTCTGAGCTGATGAGGAGGTATTTTGACCTATAACAAAGATATTCAGTAGGCTGAGGGACTTCCTCTACTTCTACTTCTTCTGCCAGGAATAAAACTATCGAGATGAGTGAAGCACTCCTCTCGTCACTGACACCAAAACTACAACCATCTACAGAAACAACTATCCCTAATGAAGGATATCTCTCCACTGCATATGAAAACACCAGGTGAAAGTCACCCTCCAAATTACTCCTACGCCTTCTTAAGAAGGCTCGACACTCGCGGGAGACAACCCACGGAGCCTCCTCGATCGACGAGGCGATCGGTCAGCCATTTTAAGATATTTTATTAAACTCAAAAAATATATGAAGCTAAGCAATTTAGGAGAAAAGTGCACACTCTAAAATGTCCCTAAGATACAACCAGGAAAGCATCTCTTAGGTATTTTCACTTCGGGTGATGAGGACTGGACACTAAAATATAAGGAAGAGAAAAAATAGGGCCTCCTGAAAGTAGTCTGGGGTAATTATGACCCAGGCCTACTAGCAAAGGTAACAGAAGTAGTTACATTGACCTCCTAACAATAGCCTTTGCCGGGGCAAGTCCCAAAGCTTCGCAAGGGCACCCTCTAGAAGCACTGATGGAAGTGATGCAACGTCTGCCTCATTTGCCATGTGTATTCCCCCTTTGCAGTCAGCTGTGTGGTCCCTATGATAGGAAACTATGGGCACCAATCCATATCAGTAGCGGGGCGGAACGGTATTAGGTCAAGATTCCAAAAATAGGAGAGGGTTATCTCTCTTCTCTGCCTGCACTTTTCCTCGTGCTTGACTCTCTAGAGGAGAGATTTCTGCTATAGGGTAAAATTCTTGGGTTGTTGGTTATTGAATATCCCTCTCAGGGCTTTCTGGTGCCTGAAGAAGATAGTAAGATTAGCTGTATAGTTCACAAAGAAGGCACATACATGTTCATATTAACTTAAAACAACTTGATGGAATAAGATGGAAGATTACCTCTTTAATGATCTTGGAATATTTTGGAGAGCGCTGAACAGCGAAGCAAAGATCTTTCTTCGCCAACTCCAAATGTCAACCCTACAATCAGTCAAAGCACCCATGTAATCTCTACCATAACATGTATTTCCTATCAATTGAGTCAATATATAATAAACATTTAAACTATACACATCTAAGCCATTCATCTCATGCTATATAAGTAATTGAATAACAATGACAATATCAACGCATAGAATGGACAAAACAGATACATTTCTATTGATTTATAAAAAAGGAGGATTACAATCGTCGGTTTTACCAAGTCCTCCTCAGCCTTCCAATCTCTCTATCTCTCAATGTGGTGATGTCTTGGTCAACAAGTTCTCAATGAACCTCTTTGACTCTTGACTTTCACACTACAACAATAATGCTCTACTTCACAAGTATTCAAAACTTTGACAATCCTTTGACCTTGAACCAAGAGCCTTCAGCTCCATTTATAGAATATGGAGAGAGAAATCATTGCCCTTCTCTTTCCACAAGTTTTGAATAGAAAAAACCAAGATGTTTCCTCAACTTCCATGATTTTGCCTTCTTTGAGAGGTCAGTTGTTTTTGGCAAGGCCCAATAAGAGATTAGTGCTTTGCAGTTTCCTTTTTGTACTGACTCTCTTGTGAGAAAAAGCTGGAAATTCAAATCATTCTCCGCGGGTTTTTCCCATTCTAAACTCAAAACGTGGGTAATGCTTCCCTCTAGTGTAAACAGAGCGTTTCCCTAGCCACTAACGCGGCCTATTCATTGATCAGGTGCGTTATAATGCTCTTGTGCTATTATAGTGGGGCGTTACCTTGGCAGAAGTAGGTTTAGTTTAGGTCTTTGTATTCTTTCCATATTTATCTTCTCCTCTGAGCTAATGAGGAGGTATTTTGACCTGTAACAGATTCCCCCTAAAGTGTGAGGTCAGAGATGAAGACGATGGCCAAAATACTTTATAATGTGTGTAGTAGAGATAAAGGGATTGAAAGACTGAGAAAAACCTGAAACAACAACATATGTCAGAAAATATAGTATCTGCCTTGAGTCAGGCATTCCCATGCTCAGTAGCTTAAACAACATGATTTCTCTAGAATATATATATGAAGAATGTGTCCACCGATGAGCACAATGTGGAAGTGTCTTCATAATAGGATCAGGCTGAAGAAGCTGTCTTCATAAACAATATCGCAACTTGGGGAAGGGGACATAGCTTTAATGATGTAACCTTTGACCCAAGGTCTTGACCACCACTTCACTTAAACTGCATATTTCTCAACATGTGAATGAAGGAGATGTCATTGAACATGTGAGAAATAATCTGATTACCAGTCGATAATGATAACTGTTAACAGATGCGAAGGTGGCCACCGATAATGATGATGGTCCCTAAGATGCACAGTATAATCTAGCGAGTGTGAATAAAAAGAGTTGAAGTCGAACACTCGAAGAATCATTTGATCATGAGCCAATTATGGAGACTCCTAATCAAACACAAGACTACCTGCCACTGATGTCTGCAAGTATCCGGGTACTGATGGGTTTCTGGATCAACTTCCTAGATAAGATGTTGAAGTCGATAGGAAGAGATCTATTGAAAGGTAGGTACTGAGGCATCCTACATCAGTCAACATGAAACAAAAACCAAATGATTTTGTTTGTGATGGAGATAATGAAGAGTAAATGGGGATGTCAGACGACAATAATTTCTGGCATAATGAGCGGTTTGGTTGATAAGAGGAGCAGTAGATAGCGAGATCTGCTTGAACAATAGAAGGCACTATAACAGGGTACTAGGTAGCTGAGGCTTATTGAACACCAAAGAGTGTGTTAGGATTTTACCGATGTAGGGACACTAGGTGATGAAGTCTAATACTCATAGATGGTAGGGTTCGACTAACTCCGAAAGACTTTTCTGGGAAGTGCCATGTTCAAGATTTTTGCTGCCAAATCGACATTTCTGAAATGTAATAGAGGTAGTATCCATTTTGTCCAAATCTTTTCCCGTTTGATTAAGTTTAACGAGTCCAAATGAGTAAAATCGGTGAATTTTTCATATTTAGAGAGTCTGAAAAATATCATAAAGACAACTCTATGCCTCGTCTGATTAGGTTTAATGAGTCTAGACGAGTAAACTCGGTGAATTTTTCATGTTTAGAGAGTCTGAAAAATGTCGTAAAAGACAACTCCATTGGGGTAACATTGTCATGTTTTTGATAACCGGGCACGACAAAGGGAGAATAGTAAGCCCGAAATAGTTCATTTTCTGTGAGTTAGTCCATCAAAGCCAAAAAAGTGAGAAATCTATGTTCGATAGAGGTTTACCTCATTTTGTTATGAGTACGAGGAGACGGAGTAAACTCAGTACTCTTTGTGACATTTTAATGAGTCCAACAAAGAAAAACTCAGTGCTCTCCATGAAATTTTAACTAGTCACGCGGAGAAAACTCAGTTACTTTTTCGGTTTAAAGAGCTTTGAAAAAGAGGAAAATAATGGCTCCTTACTCTCTGTCGTGGTAGTTTAGCGAGCCTGACAAATTCAACTTGGGGTTTTTTCAATTTTATGAGCTAGAAAAAGGTCCCTAAAAATAAAGCTCAGTGCTTCTTAATATTAGTTTTAACGAGTCTGAAGAAGAGAACTCCAAGTTTTTCAGATTAATGAGCAAGAAAAAGACCATAAAAAGAATGCTTGAAATTGACTTCGTATAAGTTTAATGAGTCTGAAGAAGGGAACTCGAGGTTTTCTGGATTAACGAGCAAGAAAAATACCGTAAAAATAATGCTCGATAAAAAGGGTCAAAACATGTGTATGTCTGCATATGAATCTTGATCACTCATCAGAACATCAGTAACAAATCTCAATAGTTGTGACACATATGCAACAAGATTTCAGAACTTTTTGCCGACTAGCTAAGAGAGTCATGCCCCAGAAGTGGCTATAAGAAGGTCAGAAGACTTTCATTTTCACTGTTTTGAGTGCTATGAAGGAGCTCTGGGGTGAAAAAGGGTGAAAACTTCAGCTGACGATTGCGGTCAATCCGGGCAACCGTTTTCCTTCCCACAAGATCCAGGTAAGAGCTAGAACCTCATGCTATCATTTAATTGTATTTTTATGAATTTTTGCTGGTTAAAAATGGGAAATTTGGTAGGCCCTAAAAAATATTAGCAGCTAAGATGGGCCAGTAGTGTTGGAGCCTCATTAAGCGCACTTCCCATGAGGGAAGGGCGCATTAGCGTTCTCTGTTTTTCACTATAGCCAATGTTAGGTGCAACACATTTTTTAGGAATTCATTTATAAGCATTTTGAAGTGGCCCAGACAATTTCTAATCAGTTGAAAATGTTGTATTTGCAGGTATTCAACTGTTAATCATGAGTATCTGGCGAGAGAGAGAACATGAACGGGAATAAAGGGAAATGATTACTGACGCTGCAAGATTGATGGCTCTCCGTAGATGCGATTTGCTAAAATATGCACATTTAGAACTGATGAGGGGTCAAGAGGACCTCTTGAGGTGGCTGATTCAGCAGTGGGATGAACAATACCATGTCGTTCGGATTGGGGACAATGAGCTCTCAATTGAGAAAGATGATGTATACTTTTTGACCGGCCTGTCATGTCATGGACCGAGGCCCAATTCGACGGGGTCTAAAGCGGATCCGCGTTCCACTGCTGATCTCATTCTTGCTCATTGCATACGCAACATAGAGGCTGTGAGCAATCGGGTACCTATTGCATGGGTAGCTTTGAGACCACTGAGGTCTATATTATGCATGATTGTTCACTTGGTAGGTGCCAAGAGTCAGCATGTGGCCACCAAGGTCTAGATGCTACTAGCCTTTGATTGTATGCAGCCTCAGGTGTTTGATTGGTGTGATGGAGTTGTCCATCGAGTCTGAGTAGAGCTCACAACATGCAAGACCCGTACCCAGAGAGAGTTTGGGTACGGTACATTGATCATTTCTTTCTTACTATATTGGGTACCATTGATGAGGCCCAGGATCATTACAACGCCATTGGGCCCACGCGAGTTGAGGCAAGCTCGATGGGCAGCTTTGCTTCCGCGGACTGGAGAGGGTCCCATTTGCCACTATTTTGATGATGGATTTTTTGATTGGCTGAACTCCCAGATTATTATGATTGAGGATTATCCCTATGCAGGGATGAACTTCACAGGTGATCCGGAGTTAGCGCTGCCCCTTGGCACCCAGTGTGGACTTGATGGTAAGAAGGAAATCATCAGTGTACTCTAGGAAGTACTTTGTTTTTGTCTTTTGAATGTTTATGCAATTTTTTTTTTGTTGAATTAGGGTGAAAATTATGTTTTGGACATGAAGCTTCGTTTGCTTGACACAAATGTGGCACCTCTCCACCCAGTTGGGGCCCCTCGCTATGCACGGTGAGGACTGCAGCTACCTAGGGCTGGCGCACCAGCTAAGGATGCGGAAGCCGCCGAGGATGATGATGCCTATATTTTACATGAACTCTCTGGAAACTTGGAGGGTTTGAGTATGGGTATACCACCCCTTCCTATGTGGGAGGTTCCAGTTCGTTTGCAACGGCATACCGTAGGTGTGCCGAAGAGATACCTGGTGCCTCTAAGGACAATAGTCAGAGCAATTATATTTTATTATGATCATCAGGCCTAGTTGGCGGAACGGATGTATAAGTTTCAGAGCGTTGCTTAGTATAGCCAAATTTTTGTAAAACACCCAAGTTTTGGAAGTTTTTTTGATGTAACTATCATACTAGACATGACATATATATATACATAATTTTTGGTGATTTTTTGTTTTTTGATTTTTTATGTATTTTCAATGGGATGAAAATATATATACTCATGAGTAAATATTTTATAGAAAATGTGACAAATGCCAATCTAACACATAGTTTTCCAAATAATCGGCTAATGCATTAAATTCTCTAGGAACGTGCACAAATGTGATTGTGTGAAATTGACATTCTAAAAGTTGCACCCTTAAAAAGTAACGTAACAAGATTGGATGATGAACACGGTATTGATTGTTTAACTACATAGTGACGAGTTGGGAATCTAACCTGACCACTAAATTGGAGATGTCACGATACGCCGCCTCCGTGAGGAGTTGGATCACTGACATGTACTCGGCAATGTTATTGGTGGAACTACCTAGGAATATTCCCCCAGAACCAAGAAGGTCTGACTCAAGAGTGTAGAGAACCCAAGCAGTTGAAGCAATGTGTCTAGTGTGACGACTAGCACCGTCTGCATATCTGACGTATGACAAGGAGGGTGACGGCATCTATTTGAAAGAAAAAGATTATACATGAGAAAAACACCTCAAAAACCAAAAATTATCCAAAGACATCAAAACAATAGGTAAAAATTATATACATCAAATTACAAAGCATACGCCTAGTGCGAAACTAGGCAAAATACTTCTTTAGATAGAGCCCATTGCGGGGCTCTGCGAGTGGAATTCCATTATAGTCTTGAAGTTCATAAGCGCCTTTTGAGAGGAATTTAGTGATGATGTAAGGACCAAGCCATAATGGTTGGAGCGTGCCTGCCCCCAAGAGGTCATGTTACTAATCATAGAGTAGAACAAGATCACCCTCTTGGAAAGAACGAGGCTTGACAGATTTTTCGTATTGAGATTTGACTCGGTGTTGGTGAGCTTCAAGTGCTAGTGTAGCATCTCGATGAGTTTCATCCAAATGTTCAAGCGAGAGCAAGTGCTCTTCTGTGGTAGTGGTGCCAGGCAGGAGTTCAACAGCAAGTTTGAGTGATGGAATTTCACACTCGATTGGGAGTACTGCCTCCAGGCCAAATGCAAGTTGAAATGGCATGAAGCCTGTGGCAGTTTTGACTGACGTTCGGTATGCCCATAATGTGGAATACAAATTCCGATGCCATGTGGTTTTATGGTTTCCGACCAGTCGACGAATCATGGTCTTGACGATGCCATTTATGGTTTTGACTTGACCAATAGCTTGAGGATAGTAAGATGAAGAGTGATCTTGATGAAAACCTACTATGGATGTTAATTTGGTCATCATATGATTCTGAAATTGGGATCCATGATCTGTGACAATAGATAGGGGTACACCGAATTGACAGATTACCTAATTGAATAGGAAGAGAGCAACAGTTTTGCCATCGGCCTTAAAAGTGGGAATGGATTCCGCCCATTTCGTAAAATAGTCAACCACAACCACAATGTAGTTGTGTCCATTTTCCGAAGTGGGATTGCAGGTGACAAAGTCTATTCCCCATTTAGCGAAAGGACCGATGGAGATAACCGGATGAAGGGGGGCAGGATGAGCGTGCATTTTCTTTGTGAAAATTTGACATGGATGGCACTTCTGGACTACTGCAATGCAGTCTATAAAAAAAGTGAGCCAATAGTAACCTACGTGCAAGATTTTTTGGGCAGTAGATATGCCATAAATATGGCCATTGCATGCCCCTGCGTGGCAGTCATTCAAAACACGTTCTGCTTCATTGAAAGTTAGACAATGCCGGAGGAATATTATCTACACCACGACGATATAATGTATCATTTAGCATGAGGTAGTGCTTTGCCTAGTGGCGGATACGACGACGGTCGTCGGACGTGAGAGTTGGGCGAAAACATTGGTTTTGTAGGTAGACCAGAATGTCTCCATACCAGGGGTCCGAAGAATTGATCAAGTATATAGATTCATCAGGAAATGGATCATGAGCTACTTCTCCAGGGTCGATTCTGGGAAGGTCTGATAATAATTTGCCGAAGACGAGGGATTTCTTTGCTTTGGCAGCTGTGAAGACCAAATCAAATTGTTGAAGGATTATGATCCATTTTGAATATTTTCCTCCAATAATTTGTCGAGACAGGATGTGTCGCATGGGGTTCTCCAAAGCAATAACCATAGTCTGTCGCAACAATATATAGTGTCGGTGTCGGGTGATGGCCAAAACTACCACCAGAGAAATTTTCTCCACATGTGAATAACGTAGTTTAGGTCTGATTAGACCTTTGGAAAAATAGTATATCACATGTTCACTGTCATCACTGTGACCTTGAACCAGAACCATTCCAAGTGAGTATGGTGAGGCTGCCAGGTAGAGGAGAAGGTCGCGTGAGTAGTCGGGGGCACTAAGGAGTGGGGCTGAAACAAGTGCATGTTTTAAAGCATCAAATGACTATTGAGCTTGGTCATCCCACAAGTATAGTGTTCCTTTCTTCAATAATCTCATAAATCCTTTCGTCATCTCGACATAGTTAACGATGAATCGACAAATTTTTTTTTCCTTCCCTTGCAAATGTTGGAGTTGAAGGATGGATTGTGGTGCCAGAAATTTAAAAATCACCTTAACCTTATCAGGATCAACCCTAATCTTATGCTTAGAGACAATGAAACCTAACAGACGTCTGGACTCGACCATAAATGTGTACTTATGAGGATTCATACATATATTGTAGAATCTACACCTAGCAAAAATTTCTTTCAGATGAGCAAGGTGATTAGGTCATTTCTTGGAATGGGCCGAAAGGTCATCCAAGTAAGCTTGTACAATATGTTGAATGTCATGAAAAGCGTAGTCCATAGCACGCTGAAAAGTTGCTCCAACATTCTTTAGACTGAATGGGATTTTACGATACACAAATGTGCCCCAAGGATAGAAGAAGGCAATTTTATGTTGGTCTTCCTTTTTAATCGCAATCTGGTTATAGCTCGAGAATCCATCCAAAAAGGAAAAAGATTCGCATCTGGCACAATCATCGAGAATTTGATATATGAATGGTGTAGGATAATTGTCTTTGGGACAAGCAGAGTTCAGATCGCAATAGTCAACACAAACTCGAATGGTGCCTTGTTTTTTATCGACGAGAACTAGATTGGAAACCCATTCCGTCAAAGAAATGGGATAGATGAAACCAGCGTTTAAAATTTTTTCTACCTCAATTTTGATGGCGGCTGCTTTGCGCGGGTGGACGGGTCTGATTCATTGCCGAATTGGTTTGGCATTGTCATAAATCTTGATTTCGTGCTCGACTATAGATGGATCTATGCCAGGAATTTTTTCATAAGACCAAACACATCGTGGAATTCCTTGAAAATGGATGTGAAGCATGCAATTTCCTCAAGATTGCAATTTGCTCCAATTTGAATATTTTCCACGATACCCATTCTGACTGAGATATCAATGAGCATTGTGTTAGAAAGATTACCCATGTTCCCTTCTGAATCGATAGTTTGAACAGTCGTGTAAGCGGAGGAACCATCTCAAGTGGGTCAAAGGATGGGATTTCAGTATTTATCACGTCCGAGTCGATCATCGAAGCACGATGGTGAAACTCTTCCCAAGGTCGTTCTTCTAGAGACATTATCTCTCGAATAGCTTCGTCTGTAGGCAAGACTTCATTGAGGATATCCTTAGAAATAATTGTGATGGGTGGGAGGGTTGTACCTTTGATCGAAACAATAATAGTGGAGGGTTCAGATGTAATTTGGATGGCTTGGTAGGCCAACTCAGCTGGTGAGAGCGACATCTGATCTCCGTAGGAATCAATGTCTGAAGGTGCCGAGATGATACATGGGTCGATAGAGCCATTGAAAGTGGTGGATATCAATGCAAAATTATTTGGGATCTATGGTGACGAGAGAGGAAAAAAACCAGTAGGGAAGATGCCTTCAGAAGACCAGTACCAATATTGAGGTAATAGTTATAAAAGCCTCCTATTAGGGGTACGTGCTACTTGGTAACATGGAATAATCAGGGGTGCAGAAGGATAACTAATCCACTGTGACTATTTTCCCATCCAATGGAAATAGGACAAGTTAGAAGACTGAAGAAACAATGGCAGTCATCGCATAAGACCAACTGCGACCGAGCAATAGATTATAGTCAAGATGACGATCTACGACTTCAACATCTATGGTTACCGTTTTACCACTCAGAGTGATGGGAAATATAGCAAGGTATCCTTTTGGGAGGAACGTGTGGCCATCGAAACCTTTGAGGGAATTCGATGGTGGTGTTAAGGTAGGATAACCTAAAGCGAGCTAGCAAGCTTGTGACATAACGTAGGTCGAAGCACCTTCATCTACGACAGTGCGATGGATTGGTCTCCCTTTTGACACAACCTACACTTGGAATGAGAGTTGGTGCGAGAGGCAAGTCTAATATTTTTCCATATCAAAGATAGCTAGCAGGGAATCCTCGGGGTCTATTCCACCAATGGTCGAAAGCAAGGCTTTCCTTTGTGCTAGACAAGTTTGCAAAACTTCAAGAGAAGACATAGCTGACGGTGCTTGCACCAAATATTTGACAATGTTGTAGTTTTGGGTTGCACGTGCATAGGTGTTACGAGTCGTGCGTCGAAGTGTCCCTTTGGGGGGGATGAATTATGGGGTTAGCAGTAGGTCGTTCGATATGTAAATCGTTGGTCGGTGGTGGATTTGAACTAGTACCAGGTTCTTGAGCGCCTATGGTAGGATTTCCACAAATCTTGGCTCGTGTTTGAAGTTCAACACTCTCAATGCCATAAATGGCGGATGATCCTTCACCGGAAGGATGCGAACCACCATTGCCCCTTTGCTGGGGTTGTGGCGGGTTGTCAACCATGTGTTGGTGTTGCTACTGTTGATTAGGGAAAGGATTATGAAGAACGGTAGGTGTTCGCCTAGAATCCTTGTTAGTGATAAAATTGGTGCATTCCTACAGCCAAGGAAATTTTTATGTCAAGTGTTCCTCCGCACAGATCTTGCAAGGAAATTTCATGGGTTTATCCTTCCCTTTGTCATTTTTGGCAGTGTTTTTCTAATTAGGATTATTCTGATTGTCCGACTTCTCTTCCGAAGAAGATGTCTTTTTCTTGTTATTCTTATTCTTTTCACTAGGTTTTTGTGAAATTTGCAGAGAATTTACCTCAGCGGTAGGAAGAGTAGTCATTTGGTTAGAGGCGGTGGCAGCTGAGGATGGCTGGGAGGTTTTCCCCCGAGACTGCTTTATGGCTACACCAGAGATTGTGCCAACAAGACCGTCGGCATGAGATCTGGTTTTTTGAGTAGCTAGAGGATTTGGGTTACCAGGGGCATTGGGGAGTAGATCATATAGCGTTCCAGAATGTGAATAGATTAAATCCAAATGTTGGGCACAATGAATGCATTGATCTTTTGTAACTTCACCGGAAAGGCCAATTTCTTTAGAGATGTGGGGTAAGAGAGACTTACAAAACCAATTAGCTAAGAGATGATCCAGGATTGGTGCTTTGACTAGCCTCCTCCTACGTCTCCATTCATGAATGTGATCAGAGATGTGGGTGGCGTTGCTTGGCGCAGTGAGGTTAACAGTTCCGTTCCAATTTCAAATCTGATTGGCAATTGGAAATTCTTTAGAAACTCCATCGCTAAAGCGTCAAAAGTGTTTATGGCAGCACGTGGCAATTCAATATACCACTTGGTGGCATTGACTGTAAGGGTGTAGGGAAACAGTCAAAGCCAGACACTATCATCCACCATGGAATTAGATATAGACCATAAATGAAAGGTGGTGATGTGTGCGGCTGGGTCTTCCCCTTGTTTCCCATCGAACTTTGGGATGTCGGAAGGAATCTTGTGTGGTACTGGAGGCCAGAGTGGGTTGTGATTAATGGGGTCATAAGTCAGTTTATAGATGTCGGGAATGTCTAGAGCTGCCAAAAATGGAAATTGCAGATTTGCCCCTGAATCTAACCAAGGAAGTATTGGTTGACTATGTGGACCATAGGGTGCACCCATTAATGTGTTACCAGTAGGATAAGTAGGACTTTGATACAAATTTCCTATAGGTGGAGGGCTAGGGATATATGGTTGCTGTCCATAGGGAATATTGTATTGCGGGGTGAACAGTTGGTTTCCCCCAGTGTAAAAGTGCCCTCCCATTCTAGATGGAGGTTGGGGTGGGTTAGCCCATATGGATGTAATAGAGCTTCCTGGAGGCATGCTACTACTTGCATATTTTGGCAACGTCATAGACCCTACACCAATATTTAAACCACTTAAGGGAACAATGTTAACAATAGGTTGTCCAGTTTGTCCTAACGATTGCAGGGGTAGTGAAATGTTCCCTGTTATCTGTGTGTTGGTGACACTGCCCCCCGGTATGGTGGCCAAGGGGTTTGAACTCAGCAAAGGGTTTGAACTGAAAGGGCTGCCAAAAGGAACCGAAGTAGTCACACTCATGGGAGGAGCAACCATTTGTCCCAATGTGGTCATGGTAGGAGTAGATCTCGAAGGACTCGACGAGTTACTTACAGTTGTGATGTCCGTAGGGTTGGGATTAGGTATATGTTGACTACTGGGTTACCAAGTAATGGAATAGAACTGAAAACTGGTGGGGAGGATGGTGGCGAACCTGGGATGGTTGCCATTGGCATCGGCCTTTTGGATGCCAGTTGAGAAATGGATGTTTGTGTGGCCGAAGACATGTCAGTATGTGGTGGAATTTGAACTATTATAGGCCCCAACAGATCTGTGAGTGGAAGATTGTAATGAGGCATGACCCCTTCCGTGAAAGGGTCCTCCAGAAATTCCGTATGATATGAGGCTATGTAAAAATTAGGGTTTTTTAATGGAGACTGCTCTTCCACAGAAGGCACAGATTCACCGAGGTTCAGTTCTTCCTCAAGAGTTAGAGGAGGTAGACCTTGTTGTTTTCGAGACAAACAGTGTGGTTCGGATGATGCTACAGTGACCTGTTTAGTTTTAACAAATTTTAATAAATTGTGATGTATTATAAAGTCTCAATTACAGTAACCACAAACCTAAAAAAGAAAAAAGAAAAAATGACTCTCTAAAATCAATCAACAAGCAGCCATAATAAAGTGCCCTGTCTGAGTACTACCATTTGCTGGTGATGAAATCCAGTATCACAATAGTATACAGAGAGGGTTGGTCGAAAGTATAGTTACGGTCACTCTAGAGCTTCACCCGAACCTTAGACAATAGGTGTAAGCACTCTTGTGAAGATGAGTACCCTCCTAAAGACCGAAAAGTATGGCCACTAAAAATACCTCAAATCACAGACATCATCAGGGGGGTCCACGGTCAAGGACAACATGCTATATGGGAAGAATACCTAGATCTCAGATCTAGTTTCGACATCCCTGAAGGGAACCCCAATATATAGCACACCCACCGGATGCAGTGGAAGGCGGGCTACCTTCTTATGCACCCAAGTGTTGTCTCGCACTGAGTTCTAGTAAAGGAATGGTCCCGATAATATGAGTGCAGTATGATTTCGCTCGTTAATGACTCTAGTATCAAGTTTTCAGATCTTTGGTGATTTTATCACTTTTCCTAACCCAAGATCCTAGCCTGAACTACTATTGGTGTGAGCTCAAAAAGAGTAATGTGATTGATTTTATTATCGCTTGATTCTTAGTGTACTTGATTATTAGTCTTGCGAAGGGGGAGTGGACATATGAAATGTAATGAGACTCTGACTCAAGAAACCATGCAAAAAAAATATGCTCTAAATATTCAATTCGATGAAGAGTATTTCTACAAGGAGAGGTTTATTTTCAACATCCATGCACTAAAATTCAAATAGCACAGTTCAACTTTTAAAGATTCAGACTTCTATCTACCTCACCTTAATAGTATTTTAACTGAAATTTTCAGAATTAATTCCGCTAGATGTAGAAAAACAAAAAAAAAAAATTCTTCTCTCAAAAGTAAATTCTTTGGACACTGACTTTTCAAACAAGAGAAAACAAAAAGAAATGCCATCTTAGTAAACAAGCACAAGGATTCAGTCAAGGAGAGGTACCGATGGCCAGAAACTCTGCAACCAAAACACAATCATAGGGGTGAACAACAAATTTTGGTTGAGTAATGCATTGTCTTTTAGTAAAGACAACATTAATCCAGAGACCAATGCATTGTATTTAAGCAGAGCCCGCGTTATAATGCACTGGAACACCAACAGAGGTAGCGTTAGCCAGGGTAAAGTTCTTCAGATGGTAAAAAAAAAACAGGATTGAACTCTATGAGCTTTTGAAATGTCTACTAGGCATAAATACTGGTCAGAAGGGTCTGTGAACAGAGGAAAGAAGAAAGGGGGAAAGAGATAGTCCAGAAACTATGGGGGAAATCCCCAGAGGAGTCGCCAATTATGCTATAGGGTAAAATTATTGGGTTTTTGGTTATT
This sequence comes from Pinus albicaulis, assembly GCA_034641835.2. Taxonomy (NCBI): domain Eukaryota; kingdom Viridiplantae; phylum Streptophyta; class Pinopsida; order Pinales; family Pinaceae; genus Pinus; species Pinus albicaulis. The sequence continues at coordinate 100,396,236 of CM076576.1, read as the reverse complement.
GAATATCCCTCTCAGGGCTTTCTGGTGCCCGAGGTAGACAGTAAGATTAGCTTTATAGTTCACAAAGAAGGCACATACATGTTCATATTAACTTAAAACTACTTGATGGAATAAGATGGAAGATTACTTCTTTAATGATCTTGGAATGTTTTGGAGAGTGTTGAATAGCGAAGCATAGATCTTTCTTCGCTAGCTCCAAATCTCAACCCTGCAATTAGTCAAAGCACCCGTGAAATCTCTACCATAACATGTATTTCCTATCAATTAAGTCAATATATAATAAACATTTAAACTATGCACATCTAAGCCATTCATCTCATGCTATATAAGTAATTGAATAACAATGACATTATCAACGCATAGGAATGGAAAAAATAGATACAATTCTATTGATTTATAAAAAAGGAGGATTAGAACCGTTGGTTGTACCAAGCCCTCCTCAGCCTTCCAATCTCTCTATCTCTCAATGTGGTGATGTCTTGGTCAACAAGTTCTCAATGAACCTCTTTGAATCTTGACTTTAACACTACAACAATAATTCTCTACTTCACAAGTATTCAAAACTTTGACAATCCTTCGACCTTCAACCAAGAGCCTTCAGGCCATTTTATAGGAGATGGAGAGAACAATCATTGCCCTTCTCTTTCCACCAGTTCTGAATAGAAGAAACCAAGATGTTTCCTCAACTTCTGTGCTTTTGCCTTCTTTGAGAGTTCATTTATTTTTGGCAAGGCTCAATAAGAGATTAGTGCTTTGTAGTTTCCTTTTTGTACTGACTCTCTTGTCAGAAAAAGCTAGAAATTCAAATCATTCTCCATGGGTTTTTCCTGTTCTAAACTCAAAACACGGGTAACACTACCCTCTAGTGTAAACAGAGCATTTCCCTAGCCACTAACGCGGCCTATTCATTGATCAGGTGCGTTATAACGCTCTTGTGCTATTATAGTGGGGCGTTACCTTGGTAGAAGTAGGTTTAGTTTAGGTCTTTATATTACTTCCATATTTATCTTCTCCTCTGAGCTGATGAGGAGGTATTTTGACCTATAACAATTTCCCGGTCCACTTAACGGTGTTCGACTTTGCTCATTAATAAACTTCTATGTTTTAAACTTTGAGCGGCCTTGGAGAGTTAACTCTTCACTCACCTAATCCAAGGCCCTATAACCTAGCTAGTTGGTGTATGACAATAATACAAAAAATTGCTAGTTGTTTTTATTTATAGTGCTTATTTTAATTGGTTGTTATTTTATGTCAAGGGCATGTGGAATTGAAACTGATGGTGTCTAGATGACACAGAAGAAACCAATGAAAACCAAACTATATGCAAATGCACTGATTTCCTTTCGATGAAGAGTGATTTCTACACAGGTTCTATGAGACTACACTTTATTTTCTTTTCAGATGCTCACACTTCACACAACTCAAAAGTTATGAAAAAGACTAAAAATGCTTATGTGCACCTAATGCAAAGTACCAATGGCATGCAAAACCTAAGATGTTAAATCTGAAAAATAAAAGAGAAGTCTCTAAGAACACCAAGGTTCACTCACTTTTTGGCAGTCAATAGAGCTAGTTCCAAATCAAAACTCCTATGCATAAAAATGCCAAAACATACTTGACATAAGAGAAAGAAATAAAAAGAAGACTCCCCTCCTAATCAAGTCAAGAACCGAAGACTAGACACTCAGCAAAGCTTCCAAAATATGAAAATAAACCAAAAAACAAAATGAAAACAAAAGAAATGGAAAACGAAAATGTTTTTTGGGTTTTTGAGTTTATAGGAAAAAGAGATTTCAAGAAGAGCAATGGAACTATCCAGTAACTGTGTCAAGCAAACTTGAATTTTGAGCGAAAGCCTAAACAAAATGCCCAAAGCCAACCACACTAATCTCACAGTGGGACTTATATGAGCAAAATGAAGACAATAAACTCAACAAGTCAACTCAGCACAATAGCATAAAATTGCAACGAACAAAAACTCCAAAGAATTAATAAGAGACCCTTTGAAAATTGCAACAAAACCAGTCTATGAAATCAAAAAACCAAACACACGAAAGGCGAAAATCAAAATGTGAAGAAACTCATAAGGTTAGGAAATAGTAAATTAGCAACAACTCTATGTCCTTAATACTCAAAACAACCAAGAATCTTCAGGAAAAGACCTTGGTTCTCAAGACAAAATTGAAAACACAACAAACAAATATTTCACAAAATGAGTGGGTCTTCACATAAATAAGAGAGAAATAGACATAAAACCACTTTAGAAACATTCCAAAGACCTCAAAGACACTGCAGGAACATGTCACCACAGACAGACAAAACCATAAAGGCTTAAAACCAAAAATTTCAAATTTTACCCAGGAATATGCGCTTTTGCAGTTTAGCAACAAGCGTGTATACGCGACTGTGACAAAGGAAACTCGCATATATGCGGGTCCGTTTGCAAAAAAAACCGTGTATACGCGACTATGCAGAAGAAAAAATGTGTATGGAAAGGTAAATAAAGAAAAACAAAAAAGGTCAAGCCTGATCAAGAGACCAGGTCTTTAGTCTAACTGGAAAAAGATTTACTGAACTAGAAAAAGTGATAGAAACTGTTGAGAACCTACAATACAGATAAAAAAACCCAAACAGGAAATCACAAAAATGTGATCCCCAGTGGAGTCGCCATTTCTGTTTCGGGATATAATACCCTAAAGGTTTTTGGGTCGGAAACCTTTACAGATCAGGGGCATACCATTCAAGAAGGACTCACCTAACCTATCTTTTATACTTAAAACTAGATATAACAAGTTGCGGAACTTACATGAAAGTCCCACGTTCGATGTAGATCCCACGGGGTGCAAACCCCCAGCAACCCTTTGTGCTTCGTAACCTTAAAATCAAGAAAGAACAAATACGAAACTCTAGTTGTACAACATATATAGTTCCTAGATGTTAGTGTAACTCATGCATAATATCATAGAAACAATATTAAATATTAAATTAATGATCATTACGCATATATAAAGAGATATAAACACATGAATATCCAGAACAAGATGGTTCTTCTTATTATAAATGGCACGTATAGTAATAGAAACGTGGAGAGATCACCTGAATCCTTCCACGACCTTCGAGCATACCGTCCTCTGGATCCGTCTAGCTCTAGCCTCATAAGGATTCTTCCAAGTTGTGTGCACACTAGATGTCATATAGGATGATGAGCATCTCAAGGAAACAAGGGTTTCTTGAATAAACCTGGGAAGTACAGGAGGCACGGGAATATCATACTTGAAATAGGGCTCCAACAGAGTATAATATCTATATTTTTCTCCCTACCTTAGGCCATGCACATGAGGGGCTTTTATACTCCTTCAAATTAGTTTCTGCTGTTGGAAACAGTTAGGCCACGGGCTAGGGTGGTTGAATTATGGGAATAATCATCAACCCTGTCTTGAAAATAGTGAATAATATATATATTTTTAATGATTAAAAAGGTATACGCGGATATCTATGAATGAACTCATGTATATATGCAGAAAAGTCTAGGCAAAGTTGCGTATGGGTTTTAAGATATTTTTTTTTTGTGATTATGGTCAAGTCTGAGGGGAAAGGGTGCCCAAGGCCAAAGTGTCAATCATCAAGCACATGAAGGTGGAAAATGATGCTATAACACCCACCTATTGATGATCAGGGCCATCTATTTTTGCAACCAGAGGCTACCTTGGATACTCGGGAGAGGCAGCTAAAGAGCAGGGTGATCAAAGAATATCTGATTCGATGGAGGAATATTCCTGATGAGGATGCCACTTGGGAAGGAGAGAAGATTTTGTAGCAACCTTCTTTCCTGTTGCTTGAGGACAAGAGAATTTTGGGAGGGGAGGATGGTAATATTCCCAATTAGCTTATTGCTAGTTGGAATATTATATGTTGCTTCTATTTTCAGTCTAGAAGAATAAATGGGGTAAGGAGACCCTTAAATCTCTTTAGTAGGAATAAAAAACTTCGAGTGTGAATGTGGATAAGTTTAGATAGAAAAAATAAAGCCACCTTGGGTGTGAAAGGGAGAAATGGATGTGGACTAGATCAATATTGACCAAATCAACAACGCTGCCAAAGAAGATGGAGGAGCTAGTGAGAACAATGCAGTTTTGGAGGAGGAGTCTTTGCGTGGAAGTAACCTCATAAATGAGTGGGGCCAAGGGTGAGGAAGCTCACCAAGAATATAAGGGAAGGAATGGCAGCCATGAGAGACATTCAGAATATTTTTTATGATTAAGTCTTATGACTTCTTGCATGCTTCAGCTGTTTAGCCGGGGTTTTTGTATTGTTTAGTACAAGGGTATTCTCATGCGGGAATTCCACATTCTTCCTTGGAGGACTTGGTGAAGAAATCTGAGAGGATTATTTTGGGGTTCATTTCCACCATCCGACACTGGGCTAACTAGTCACCTACAACCACAGCATTGTCTCCTTGAGGAACTGTGTTAATTTTCACGATGTGGCAGTGGAAGGGTTAAAACCCCCGTTGATGAGCTAGTTTCCTAGTGGAAGGATCAACCTTTCACCTAAAAAAATAGTAAGGAGAAGTTACAACTGTTTCTTTGTATTTTCAGCAATATATATGTAGAGCTTTAGTAAGAGAGCATGATTCAGCCACAAATCTTTAGTTTATACTTTGTGTATCTCATGCCTTTTAAGAAACCCTTGCTGGGTTATCTTGGAATTGTGTAGAAGAGACTAGATCTCCATTTTCAGCTCTTTTGAGTAATATATTAGTAGATCCATTTGTTTAAATATTTTTGTAGCAGAAATCTTCATTAAACTGCACTTCCACATGCTTTAGAATTTTTGTGTTGCAGTAGTGATGGGGTTGTAGTGTTTTTGGGTTGTATTGGGCTTGGGAAATCTGTTTAACTAAGGTACAATGATTTGTTTCTAATCCCATTTTATATTTGGATGCTATAATACATAAAATAATGGATCCATGGGCTTTTCTTGATTGTTATAGCGTAATTTTCTGAAAAATGCATTTTTTGTGCCTATATTACTGATTTTCCTAAATAGGAATATTACATACTTTTGGAGGGAAAACTGTCTATATAGACATGATGGTTGTTCTAGGCCCCTTGGACTTCAATTTTCTCTTGGGGCATGATTACGCCTATGCCATGGGTGCACTTGTCTCTTCCCTCTTTCGTGTGATCTTTTTCCCACACAAAGGTCGGATCATGACCATTGATCAAATTTTATTCTTTGGTCCCGATGTGGCAGTTGGCCCACCATCGTGTCTTCTGGATCTTTATCCATCGATTTTATCTTCCCTATTATAGGTTAAGTATGTGGCCACTTTTTCATTGCCCTCATCTAGTGATTGCATCGTCATGTGCCATCTAATGGGGGCATTCGATCAATATTTCCAATATGTTGTTCTCCCATCCGATGCAAACCTCTTGGAAGACATGACCTCTTATTTGTCATGATGAAAGGTCATTGGAGCATGGTTCATTTTATTGTTTCAAGCTCCCTAAAAAATGAAACAAGGTCGTGTGGAGCATAGTTCCTTTCCTTGTGACAAGCTCCCTAAAAAATGAATTAGGTCATGAGGATGGTTCGTTTTCTATGTCAACCTCGTTAAAACATGAATTAGGTCATGAGGATAGTTCTTTTAATGTTTCAACCTCGTTAAAACTGAAACGATTTCCCTTTTCAATTTGAGCCTTTGTTTAGATCTCGTAGAATCCCAGTCGAGTCTTTTTCTTGATCTCGTAATTGAACCTTCATTTCATCCACCTATCAGTAACTAGCAGTCTACTCTGGTGAATGCCTCGAAGCTTAGGTGGAATGTACCTCGAATTGAGTCATCATGTTGGGGGCATGAAAAATTATTTCAAGCATAGTTTGTTTCTGTTTCAAGCTTGTGTAAAATTGAAGCCAACTTCAAGCAGAGTTTCATGATTTCAAGCTTGTGTAAAAATGAAACCATTCTCATTTTACCTCTTTTGATTTCCATTTCATTAGTCTGTTTTTCCAGATGAGCCTTAGTTATCTCATTTCATCGTTACCATTTTCTCGGCCGATCATATGCCCTCACTTGGTTTTTTTACCCATTCCTAAGGAACTGCTACAATGAGTGGTCTTGTTAGCCAACCTCTTGACTTTCATATTTTTTCTGAGCAGTTCCACCATCAATAGAAGCAATTGCTACCCTTAATACCATTCGTTCCTCTAGGTGGAGTCATCTTTCAACTCTTTTCTGACACTCGAAAACTGAAAAGATTTCCAAGACTCTTGTCATTTTTAACTCGTTAAATGGTTGTGAAATGAAATATACCCAGTATACGTTTACCCCCTTTTCAGGACGGGACAAATTATTTACGGAAAAGGAATACCTTAGCCTATCGTGAATAAGAGTTTATCTCAGACCCAGTTTTCTACCTTTTCGAATATGTGAGACTATTTATGAAAAGGGACCATTGGAGTTTTCTTTTCTGCTTCTTTTCAAACTCTCTAAACATGAAAATATGTTGAGTTCTTCCTTTTTCAGGATTGTTAAAACCTAAATGACATCGGAAACCGTCACCATGACAACACCGAGTTCCTCCTTCCTAGGGCTCGTAAAATGTACTAGGATGGATTTTTCTGAAGGAAAAAATTACATGAAAAGCATATGTTATCCCCTTCAAGCTTGTTTTCCAAAAATAATTGGGGTAGTCACCAGCAATGGTCGGGGAAAATGGAACCATTTCTCAACTGTGTCGGAAATATATCGCTCTTGAATATGACACTCATATGCATTCGTATCGGGTTGGGGGCATCTCATTTTGTCATTTTTTCCTCCATGGGTTTGGGTAATCTGTTTTTGCCTCTCATCTGCTCTTTTCCACATCATCATGACCTCAGATCCCTTGATGTAAAATACTGCCAAATCCAGTGTCGTGTCACTGATATGTTTAAGAGAAGTTTCCAATTGCAATTTTCAACCTCCCTCTAATTCTCTTTTGGTCTTGATTCACTATCATCATGTTCCTCTGTCTCATGTCAATGATGTGGGAAACATTACGGCACTCCCTCGACCAGGTCACTTCCTGTCGACTTCAGCTCATTATCCAGGAAGTTGATATAGAGAATCTCTTCTAGTACCTTGGAGCCTACATGCCTCAATGGAAGGTTCTTCGCGTTCGATGATAGGTCCACATAATTCGCCTTCGATCGAATGATTCTATGGGTGCTCGACGCTAGATCACTATTCATATGCCGTGGATTGTACCTATTGTACCTTGAGAGCCATTTTCATTATTGTTGGTTTATCTCGTGGATGTTAATAGCTTACATCATTGGTTGGTAATCAGGTAACTTTCATTCATGTTTGACTTTAGCTCACACAATCGCATGCTTGAATTTGTACTTGTTCGAGTTGAGATGTAGTACAAGACCCTTGGTTTTGTATGATAAGATCTAGGCTACGAGATATTTTGGTTTATCATGACTATATGCATGAATATTTTGATTGGATGGCTACAACCATACCTGACTCTATTAGTTGTTCCTTACTGCTGGATGGTTATGTCCATACCTCGGATCTCAGTTCCTATATGTACTCTATTATGGATGGCTGCGCCCATGACACATGTTCATGTTTCAGAGACATCATTTGTATTTGTACTTGCATGTCTTCCAACAATGGTGTTTGGTTCAAACGCATTCTTGTAAAACATTTCACCTCTCCCTCTCTCTTGGACCTCATGCTTTACAGGGCATCTGTTACACATCATTTTTTCACCGTCCCTACAATCTCCATCTCGCACATTGGAGGACCATTTATGTGACTTATATGAAGTGTCATGCCTTGAAAAAAGTGTCATTTCATCCCTTTCCTTAAGGATAACACTTTCTCTGTTGAAAATTCTTGGAGCAGATCAACAAAAACATATGCTTTGGGGTTAGCGCTGGCAGATAATTATAGCCTCGCTGTAATATTACTAAATTAGCACACAACTAATTGGAATATTAAATTTTGATTTTTCTCTTAGATAGAGGAATAAGAGGGTATGGAGACCCATAAATCTCCTTAGTAGGAATAAAATACACTCCTAGTGTGAATGAAGGTCATCTAAAAGCTGGATTGAAGACCCTTAGGTGTGAAAAGGGGCTGGAGCATGAAGACTAGGTCAACTTTGACCAAATCAAACAACGTTGTTATGGAGGAGTGGCATTCATGGTGGGACAACGTAGTTTTCGAGGGATATTGATTGCATGGAGGTAGTGACCTAATTGAGTGGGGCCAAGGGTAAGTAATCTCATCACTTATTTAAGGAAGAGGATGGCAGCCATATGGGGTAATGTTTAAGATTATTATTTTGTATATGGTCTGTTTAGACTTGTTGCTCTCTTCAGCTATTTAGCTAAGATTGCAGTGTTGTTTATCACAGGGTGTTCCCAAGTGGGAACCCCACCTATTTCCTTGAGAGGCCTCTTAGAAGAGTATTTCACTACATTTCCACATCCCAACATTTGTCCAAGCTACAACTTTCTTCATCAGCATAGTTTCTATTCAGAGTTGTGTTGTTTTGCAGGGTGCAGCGGTGGAGGATTATATTTAGTGTCTTTAGGGCTATTTTTGCAGTGGAGGAAGGTTTCCTTCCATTGGAAGGCCTATAAAGAAGCCCCTTGAGCTTTATTAACATATTTGGCATCAGGCTAAGGAGTATTTATCCCCTACAGTGCATTTTCTTTCCAGATCTTCATTATTCTAGGGAGGAGTTGCAGGGGTGGTTGTAGCGTATGTTTTGGGAGGTGATTTCTTCGGTGGAGGAGCCATTATTTCATCCAGAGGATCTATTGGAGAAGATTTGTAGGATTCTACATGAGCTTCAGAAATATCTTCTCATTTCCATTATTGAAGCATACCTTTAGCCCTAGGGCTGCAGCTTACATTGGCACATTGTGTGCATTTTTCGGAAATCCTCTTGGGTTGTCTTGGAAAGCTAATCTAGTGCCTAGATTTGTATGTGTAGCATCTATTGTGCCCTATATAAATATTTTTTTATCATTTTATGATCTCTTGCTATAGTTATTCTTAGTATGACTGCTCTGTAGCAGCTCTTTGACATTTTGTATTGTAGCAGTAGCTCATACTTGGGAGTGATTTTTTATGGGAAGCTTGTTCCCTCATTTCATATGATTTATGCCTCACTATTTTGTATTGATTTTTTGTTCTTATAAATAATTTTATGGATCCATATTTGTATCCCATGTTGATGTTTTGATTAACATTGTTATTTCCAGTTTTGTGTTCATATATTGATGCTTCCCTAGTTGGGAATATTTTAGTGGTATCAGAGCATGATATTGGCTGAGCCTATGGATCTTAGCCATTATGCTATCAGGAGAATAAGAAGGAGGAGAAAGAGATTAGAATGATGGAGAGAATGAGTTTTATCTCATATCCTTTCATATCTAAGAGGGACCTCACCAAGGAGGTCAAGAAAAGAAAAATGGAGAAATGCCATCACACCACACAAGGGTTTCAAGATGAGGAAGGTCCACGTACTTCCTATCAGCAAAAGAAAGATCTAGTATTGCATAGAGCTCCAAAGAAAAATTCTATGCCGTTTTATTTTGAAGAATAATACAAGAGGCATGGAGATGGAGGAAACTTAGATCATGAGATTCTAAGTGAGTATCTTGCAGAATATAAGTCTCAACCTAGAGATTTCAAGGAGAATCTAACTCTCCCATATTTCATTTAGCTCAAATAAGAAAGGATACCTTGCAGCAATAGAAGAATAAAGGGAAATAGATTTCTATTGTCTACCTTTGATGGGTCATCCTCATGCACAGCAAGGGCTTGGGAAATGAAGTTGGATGCATTTTTCCTGCTGCATCTAGTAGCAGAGAAAGAATTTGTTGAGATTGCAGCGCTGCACCTTGAGGGTCAAGCAAAAATTTGGTGGTTCATCCATTTGAGTCATGCAAAAATGACTGCATATGCAGATTTTCCTCAAAGGTTGAACAAGAAGTTTGACAAGAAGAAATAAGAGGAGAAGGATCCTTCACCACCACTTGCTGTAGGAGCACTTACATCAGGAGAAAGAACCCTTGCATCTTTTCAAAGTGGTCTTGATCTCTTGACATATAGATTCCCATGCACTATTCTGGAGATGCATGAGGAGGAGGAGCCTTTTACCATCACTGATGCAACCAGAAAAGAGAATCCATCATCATCTGTAGTTGGGGAGGCCATGACACCAGAGGAAGGAACCCTGGTAGTAGTACAATATGTTCCCAAGCTTTACCAAGGTATGCATATGTTTCCACTTTTTGTTATTTTAGCACATCATATGGAGGATTGTGGGAATATACCTTTCCATGAACTAGGGTCAAAGCACATTGCTAATTTGAAGCAACAGAATATCACTGCGCTGATGACCCTTGATGTATTCATGGAGGAGATATATAGTCATCCTATTATATCTATGATGATCTGCATTATTTTCCTACTAATATGCATTGTGCATTCCCCATTTGGGAATATTATAGTGGTATCAGAGCATCATCTTGGCACAACCTATGCTTTCTAAGAAGCCAATATGCCTTCTGAAGAAGAAGGGCATCTTACTGACAGAGAGAAGAGGTATCTAAAGAGAAGACAAAATAAATTTGATTACACAAATGATAATGAAGACAGGGGTAAAGCCCCTTTATCTAGAGTTGAAGGTGAAGATAAGGATTTTCCTAAGATCCTTCTTACAACCATGCAAGATCTTGCTAGAGAGATCAAAGAGATGAGAATGGACATAATCAAAGAATACCCTAAAGGATTCCATCTTGGAGAAGGCTCTGGAATGTCTCATCACTGGAATGATCAATGATTGCATCGGCCACAATTTTCCCAATTCTCTACCATGCGTACATTTTTGGCTGTGGGAAATGAAGGGTTTCAAGAGCATGGATCCCTTGAAGACTATTTTGAAGAATATAAGTCTCAATATCAGAGATTCAAAGATCACTTGAGTTTTCAAGAGTTCTATCACATAAAGGAAAATAGAATACCAAGGCATCATCATAGAGGTGGTGGATTCATTCAGACTCATGATCGACACAACACTATGGGAATATTATTTTTACCCAATTCTTATGGGTCATCCATGTGTTCTACCAAACCTTGGGTAGAAATACTTGACATATACTTTTAGTTGAACAAGGTTCCAGAGATGGAGGCTATCAGGATTGCAGCGCTGCACCTTGAAGGTGAAGCACATGACTGGTGGTTCCATGGCTTGTCTACATTGGGTCATGCCAATGTGACTGTTTATTCAGAGTTCACTAGAAGGTTGGTGTAAATATTTGATAGAAGAGATCCATAGGCACCATTCATTAGCCTTGCAAAGTTGAAACAGTCAAGTAATACAAAAACTTATATCTTTGAATTTTTAAGACTTTTTGTTATGGTTCCTGATTTGTCTGCAACGAGAAGGGTGTACATGTTCATTGATGGCTTAGATGAACCTCTTCATGGGTTGGTTAAATCTACCAATCCCACTAGCCTACATGATGCTATTGAAAGGGATAGAGACCCTCACGATGCTTTTCCAAAAGCAAAGGCAACTTTTCAGCATAAGCACTCTTTTCCTTCAAATGGAAAGGAAGAAAAAGCTGCTCCTTCAAAGGAGAGCTCATACAAGAAGCCTCCTGATGATGATGTCCAAAAATATCTAATAAGAAGGAATATTTGGTTCACTTGCCAAGAATAATGGGCATCTAGACATAGATGTGCAAATGGAAAGGCACATTACATAAAGGTCTTCTCGGATGATGAGGAGGAAGAATAAGAATAACAAAGGAGGGATCACAACGTCGACATAGAATGAGATGGTCCGCCACCACATGGAGGTGAGGATGGAAAAATTTCTTTAATCAGAAGTACTATTGCATCCTTAAGAGTGATACCCAATTGTCATGAAACTTCCACACAAGAAACACAGATGAATTTGCGCAGTGGAAGTAGGGATATGATGATCCCATCTATTATGCACATGAGGATGATCAATGAGACATCATTATCTTGTGGTAAACCACCTGGGAGGCCACCTGATTTTGATTTGATGGAATATGTCTCACATCCTGATTCTCAATTCATAGATCCAGGAAGAAATGGAGCATTATAATACTGCAACACAACACTGAGAGTGTTGGGGGAGCTCAAGGAGGAGGGAGATACTCTTCCAATAACACCATTATCCACTCTCTCACTTCATACTACACTGAGAGAAAATTTTGCAATATTGGAGACACCATCATGGGGCAAGGAGTACAGTCCTTGGCTATGGAGACTCAGAAGATGATCTCACTTGGAGAGAAATCTTCCATACATGACAGAAGATGCTGGTCACACATGCATACTTTGGCAAGACGAAGGAGGTTTTTGATAGATGATAGCCTTACATGGGAGACTAACTTCCAAGAAATTCCACTTTCATTTGAGCATGTGCATATGAAAGAAGGGAAACAAGGAGGGGATAATGACCTTCCAACATATACCTTTGGCATGAGAGATTTCAAGGAGGAGAGAAGCCACATGACAAAAATTTCAGTTGATATAGAATTAGCGCTGTCATTGTTGGGGAGTTTAGATCCTTATTGGAAATCCCAACTGTTGGTGGATTATTCCAAGAATATTCACACTTGCATGATACTTGATGACCAGCTACATGAAGAGGGCTATCTATTCCATGAAGGAGTCATCTATTATCATGGAAGGATATTCTTTTCTAGAGCCTCCAAATCTAGAAGAAGTTACTACAAAGGGCGTATGAAGAGTTCTGTTTTAGCCATACATACTCCATGAGATTCTACAACATCATCATGAGGAGCTACACTTGGATGGGCTTTGGAGGAGAAATATATCAAAATTTTCAAAGATGCATGTACCACGTGGAGATGGGGCAACAACATAACTCTATGGAGGAGTTAACTCAGCCATCTGTTTCTCTTTTTGAGGTAGGGGATAAATCTATGCACCACTCCATTTGTTTGAGGAAAACTTTTGGTGAAAAATATGCTCATGTAAATAATGTTTTATTCAATTATTGTTTGCATTATTTCACCATTTATATGTAGGCCATGACTCCAAGGATGAGTATTGTACCTTATGAACTTCATGGCCAAATTTGGGCCAAAAAAATTTCTGAACATGGCCACTCCCTTGGAGAACAAAGGGAGATTTTGTTTCATGACGGGTGCATTCCTAAAGCACCAAATATATCTCACACTTTCAGCCATGGTGAGATGAAATGGGCAGCAAGTAAGTGGTGGGGAAAACACTTACCACATCTTGATCTAATGTAGGTAGGAGATGCACTGCACTAGTTCCACATGTGGGACTATGACCCTCCATATGCACAAATTGTTGTTTGTATATATGTAGTTTTGATCCCATAAATTGATGATGTACTTGTAATTTTTATGGGAATGTATGGAGGGAGGATGGGAGGTATGTATGTTCCCTATGGGATGGAGATTCTCCATGTATCTTATGCTACATGTTTCAGGGAAAAAATTGGGCAAGCTATGTTTTTTTCATTTGAGCTATTGTCTCTTTATGGGATGGATTATTTACATCTCATGAGAACTTTGGAGGAGAAATTCATGGAGGGATGGATTGGTGATCACTTAGCTTATGGAGGAATATTATCATATGTTGGTGTTACCAATGGAGGAGGAGAAGAGTTGCAGCACTCACCTTTTCAGTTTCTTGAGGACAAGAAACATTTGGGAGGGGAGGACTGTAATATTCCCAATTAGTCATGCGCTAATTGGAATATTCATTTTTGTTTTATTTCTTTATTTAAAGAATAAAAGTGTAAAGGAGGTCCATAATACTCCTAAATAATTAATAAATCAATGAAAAATGTGAAAAGGATAAATCTTGGCTACTAAATCAAGAACCCTTAGGTGTGAAAGGTGTTGGACATTTTGACTGGGTCAACCTTGACCAAATCTACAACGTTGTCTTGGAGGAGTGGCCATAAATGAGGCACAAAACAGTTTTAGATGGAGATGCCTTGTGTGAAAGAAGTGATCTCATTGGAAGTGGTTTAGGGTTTGAAAGCTCTTAACTTATAAAATGAATATGATGGTAGCACTAGAAGGTTGTTGATGAGATTATATTTTTGAATATATTGTCTTTTTAGACATATATCATTCTCTTGCTGTTTAGCTGAGAATTAATTTTGTTTAGCATTGGGTGTTCTTGGTCAGGAATCCCACCTCTTCCCATTGAGTATCTATTGGGAGTGTTTGCATTGTATTGTCCAATATCTGGCTGAAGTCCAAGCTTCTTCTTTCAACTACAATGGAGATCCTGTTCAAGGTTTGGTTGTCTTTGCAAGCGGCAACAAGTGGAGGCTAGATCTCTTCAGATCTAGGCCATTTCAGTGCTAATTTTCAATGGAGGAGGGTTATAATCCATTGGGAGGAGATTATTGGATGTATTGAGCTTCATTTTCTGATCTTGGCACGTGGCCAACCACATTTTGATCCCTACAATGCAATTTTTCTTCAAGATATGTGTTATTCCTGTAGGTGCAGTTGCAAGGTGTTTTAGCACACCATTTGGAGAGTTGGTTTTCAAGTGTTGGGGATCTGCCCTTCACTTTGGAGATCTCTTGGAGGGGATCATTTATTTTTTCATATCGGATCAGATCCTCTTTCGAGATATGGATGTTTCTACAGATTTGCAGTCTTAAAACTCAGATCTACAATTTGTACATGGTGTAATGCTAAAAACCCCAATGGGATTTTGAAGAGGAGCATATATAGTGTATGGATCTGTTTTAGATCTGATTTTCCATGCACTTATTTGCTCTAGATCTAATGTGTAATATACATCTGTTGCAACCCAATAAAATAACGCTGTGAGGCATTTTCCAGTCTTTATATATGGTTGCAGCACCACTTTTGAGGATTTTCTTTTATTGGAGACTTTTATTTCTTGATATAAATGTTATGGGCCATCTTTGTTGTGTAACCAGCTCCAAAAATAGAATAAAAGAGATATAAATGCTTTAGAAATAAGCCACTTCGAGGGGGGAACCTCCAATACATTACATGAATGAACAATTCTTGGATGATACAATTTACAAAACCTCCTTTCTATATATAGGAGTCCATGTGGGAATAATGTAATCCTAGTGGGCCACAATGTAACCCTAGCCAACCTAACAATAATAATTTAA
Source organism: Pinus albicaulis (assembly GCA_034641835.2). Taxonomy (NCBI): domain Eukaryota; kingdom Viridiplantae; phylum Streptophyta; class Pinopsida; order Pinales; family Pinaceae; genus Pinus; species Pinus albicaulis. Next base: position 100,381,015 of record CM076576.1, on the reverse strand, counting down.
GGGCACAATAATAACAAAATGGGGGTTACAAGGGTACAATAATAACAATAAGGGGGTTACACTAACAACAATAAGGGACTATACTAGTAATATAGGGACCTAACATGCCCCTCTCCCTCAAAAAAGTGTTGTCCTCAACGCTTGAGTAGCTCTAGGTGCTTTTGTATAAAATTCTCATCCTCCCATGTAGAATCTTCAGTGGGTAAGTTCTTCCACTTGATGAGATACTCTGAAATTGATCGATTCCGTAGCTGTCGAGTTCTTGTTTCCATGACCGCTTCAGGTTCCAATATGATTTTTCCTTTCTCATCAAGTTCTGGCAATATTGTTTGAACTGGAAGATTTTCACCTATAACCTTCTTTAAGCATGAAACATGGAAAACTGGATGTACTCGCGAAGAAGCAGGAAGCTCCAATTTGTATGCCATAGTACCCATCTTTTGCAACACCTTGTAAGGACCATAGTACTTTGGCGATAATTTATTATCCTTCTTTGCTTGCTTGAGGGACATTTGTTTGTATGGTTGTAGCCGTAAAAATACCCAATCTCCTACATCAAAACTTCTCTCGCTACGATGTTGATCTGCCCGTTGTTTCATTCGATTTTGTGCCAAATTCAGGTTATCCTTTAAGAGTTGGAGAACTTCTTGCTGATGCTCGATGTGATCTTCCACTGCTTGAACCTTCGAATTTTCCCTTAAAGATGATGTGATGTATGGTGGATGATATCCATAAAGTGCCATAAATGGGGTCATTTTTGCTGCAGTATGGAAGGAAGTGTTATACCACCATTCAGCGAGAGGCAACCACTTGACCCATTGTGTTTGTTTATCAGATACAAAACAACGAAGATATCCTTCCAAACATTTATTTACTATCTCAGTTTGACCATCAGATTGAGGATGATAAGATGAGCTATGAGCTAATCGAGTACCCAAACAAGAAAATAACTCCGTCCAAAAATTTCCAGTAAAAATGGGATCTCTGTCGCTCACAATAACCCTTGGGCTTCCATGTAGCTTTAGAATTCTGTCCATAAATGTAGTAGCAACTGTACTTGCTTTAAATGGATGAGATAATGCACAAAAGTGTGCATACTTGGTAAGTCTATCAACTACCACCATGATGACACTCTTTCTTTCGGACTTAGGTAAACCCGTGATAAAATCCATTGAAATCTCCTCCCAACGTTGACCTGGAATGGATAAAGGTTGTAGAAGTCCTGGGGTCTTAATTGTTTCCACTTTATTCTGCTGGCAAACCAAACATTCCGCCACAAACTTTCGAATATCAGATTTAAGGCCATCCCAGAAAAATTCTTTCTTCACCCTGTGGTAAGTTTTTAAAAATCCTGAGTGTCCTCCTAAAGGAGAAGTGTGCAATTCCAGAAGAATCTTTTGTTTTAATTGGGAATTCTTACAAAGATATAAGCGATCTTTGTACCATAAGGAATCATTTTTCCAACTAAATGTATCAGATGTACTAGGATCTTGCTGCAACTTTTGAATGAGTTTCCATACATCTTTGTCCTTCTTCCATTCATCTCTTGCTTCGGTTATCCAATCTGGTTGGATAATAGAAATGGCACAAAGCAATGCTTCCACCTCTTCATTCTTTCTTGAGAGTGCATCTGCAACAACATTAAGCTTTCCCTTTTTGTAGATTATTTTGAAGTCATAACCCAACATCTTTGTGACCCATTTTTGCTGCTCTTCTGAAGATAGTCTTTGTTCCAAAAAGTGTTTAAGACTATCATGATCAGTTTTTACCTTGAAGTGTCTTCCCATTAGGTAAGTTCGCCATTTCTTTAGTGCATGTAGTATTGCTCACATTTCCTTCTCATAAATAGGTTTCTGTAAATACTTTCCTTTGATTGGACGACTTTCAAAAGCAATGGGTCTTCCTTCCTGCATTAAAACTGCACCAATTCCATTTCCTGAGGCATCACATTCCACAATAAAGGTTTTTGTGAAGTCTGGTGTAGCTAAGACCGGTGCTAGGCACATTGCCTCTTTAAGACGTTCAAAGGCCTTAGTTGCTGCAGGAGTCCATGAAAATGCATCTTTCTTCAATAATGTTGTTAGAGGTGCTGCTATTCTCCCATAATTCTTAACAAACTTGCGATAATACCCTGTTAACCCGAGAAATCCTCGCAACTGCTTTATGGTTGTGGGGACTTTCCATTCCTTAATGGCTTTAATTTTGTTAGCGTCTACTTTAACACCCTCGTGAGATACAATATGACCCAGATATTCCACCTCTTGTACTCCAAAGAAACATTTGGATGTTTTTGCATATAATTGTTTCTCCTGCAATAGTTTGAGCACCCTGTCAACATGTTCAACATGATCCTTCTAAGACCTGCTATAGATTAGTATATCATCAAAAAATACTAGCACAAATTTTCTAAGGAAGGGTTTGAAAATGGAATTCATCAACCCTTGAAATGTAGAAGGTGCATTGGTAAGGCCAAAAGGCATGACCAAAAATTCATAATGACCTCATGAGTTCGAAATGCTGTTTTTGGAATATCTTCAGTCTTCATTCTAATTTGATGATATCCTGAACGAAGATCCAACTTGGTAAAATAAATTGCACCATGTAATTCATCCAATAATTCATCAATCACAGGAATGGGAAATTTGTCTTTAATGGTGAGCTTATTGAGCTCCCTATAATCCGGACACATTCGCCATGATCCATCCTTCTCGTGTACCAATACTACAGGAGCGGAGAAAGAACTTTGACTAGGTTGAATTATACCCGCCTCTAACATTTCTGCAATCATACGTTCAATTTCGCTCTTTTGGAAGTAAGGATATCTATAAGGCCTGATGTTTGGAGGAACACTTCCCGGAATCAAATGAATAGCATGATCATGATCATGAATAGGTGGGAGTCCTTTGGGAGTTTCAAACACCTTGGAATGATTGTCCAAGACTTGTTGGAGATCTGCAGAAATAGATGATTTGGATGTTGGAACTTCTAGTGAGCATAATTGTGCAATTACGCCTCGCTGTTCTTTCTTTAGAAGCTTTGTCATGACATTAGAGCTTATTATCCTTCCTGGCTTCCCCGCAATACCTCGTAATTCGACTTCCTTTCCTTCTGAAAAAAATTTCAAAAAAAGTTCTTGAAAATTAAAAGCTACCGTCCCCAAAGATTGTAACCATTGTACTCCTAGTACAACATCAGCACCTCCCATAGGAATGGAAAGCATTGGATTAGTCAATACATATTCCCCCATGGTTAGCTTGATATTATGGCATTTTCCAGAGCAATTTATAGTTCCTCCATTTGCAACCATCACTCGACATTCTGGTGCTGGGTATAGGAAACAATTTAATTCCTTGGCTACCTTATAATGAATAAAATTATGGGTGCTACCTGAATCAATCAACACTATTACCCTTTTCTTCTTTTTATGTCCTTCTATCTTGAGAGTTTGAGGAGTGGTAATTCCCGCCAGTGCATTACACGATATGGTCGCATTCATTTCTTCCTCTTCTAGGGCTAGTTCCTGGTGTATATCCTCTTCTTGTTCATTTTCTTCTTCCTCTTCACAATCTATGTAAAATAATTTCTTCTCAGCACACTTATGACCTTTAGTGTATTTGCTATCACAACTGTAGCAAAAACCTTTTTCTCCTTTTTCTTCCAATTGTTGTGGTGTCAACCTTGTCGGTTGTGGAAATCTAGGTGTAGCAACACTTCCTTCTTTATAGAATTGAGTGGTAGGATTCCTTGTCGCCATTATTTTACATTCAACTTTTCTTGCCAACTTGAATTCCTTCTCCAATGAATCCGACTCCAAAACGCGAACTTCATGTTGGATGTTATCCTTTAAAGTGCCTATGAAGAGATCGATCTTGTGTTCCTCTGGAATATCAATTAACCTTATATTCAATTTTTGGAAGTACTCAATGTGCTACCCCACTAAACCCTTTTGTTTGAGATTTATCAATTGGCTAAAGAAGGTGTTTCTATTTATATCCTCATAATGTGTTATCATTTCCTCCGTAAAAATTTACCAAGTGACAATTTTTTTACGGGAGAAAAGCCATCGATACCATACAAATGTATTTTGTTCTAAATGTAAAGTTGCAATTCATACCTTTTTTGGGTTTTGCACATTATGGAGATCAAAATATTGCTCCATCTGTAGTATCCATGTTGCAGGATCCTTTCCATCAAACTTCCTCATATTCATTTTTGGAATATGGTGGTTCTTCCCGCCAACATTAGAGTTTATGAAATCACGAATAACATTTATTTTGTTCTCATCATGAGGTTCTTCTACTATCTTTTCACCATTAGGAAACATTTCTTGTATCAAATTTGTCAAACCTTCGATGTCTGCTTTTAGATCATTCTTCATATTTTCCATGTTGTCTTTCATGTCATCCATCTTAGCTTCCATGCCAGCTTCCATGCCATCCATCTTAGATTCCATGCCATCCATCTTAGTTTCCACGCATTTCTTCAAACTGTCAATCTTCACTTCCACACCTTTCTTCAAAACTTCCATTTCATTTTTTGTTGCTCTTTGCGAGAGTGAAATTTGTTGCACTTGCTCTTGTAATTTTGATAGATCATGTTGCAATTCTTCATCTTCATGAGTCATAGTAGAGCCTTTTGAAGGCTTAATGGGTGTTGAATTATTTTTACGGGGCATATTTTAAAACCCAATATTGATATGTATTCTACAATATTCCCTTGGAATCAATTCAAATTGATTCTTCAAACAAGACTTATGCAATTCGGAAAAAAAAAATACACACCTTTTTCTTGTTTTTGAGGAGCTCGATATTGAAATTGGATTATCTCTGTGATTGCAGCACTTAAATATTTGAATTTTGGTACCAATGTAGCCCTCTAAATTATCTTTCCAATGCCAAAGGTCTGACCTAATTTGGATTCTCCAAGACAAAGTTGTGTCCAATCTCCCACAATGACCTAATTATGGAATGGTTCATTAGAGAGAACTTGTACGACTTGCCTTGTATCACGGTTTCATCCTTCGGCTCTAAAATTGATAGCCAAGAAACTACAATCCATGTACTTGTGACCAATTTTTACAGCACTCAAATCCGATGCCCATAGAGAGAGTTATGAATATTTTCCCATGATCACCTATTTGAGATGAAATTCAGGAGCCTGAAAAAGCACCATCTTTAATAGATCATATCGCCGAAAATATTGTGAACGACGCTCTAAATTTTTTTGACGTTTGTCCTTAGGATTTCAGCTTCGGACCCTAAAAATTTCAACTTCTGAAACTTCATAGAAAAAAATTTATAGCGCAAATTCCATGATGACCTGTTTAAGAGCCTGAAAAATGACCTAAATTACATAGATCATATCTCCAAAAATATTGCGAACCAAGCTCTAAATTTTTTTGAAGATGTTCCTCAAGATTTCAGCTTCGCACCCTATAAATTTTAGCTTCTAAAACTTTGTAGAAAAAAATTTATAGTGAAAATTCCACGATGACCTGTTTGGAGTAGCGAAACCCTAGAATCCAAAGCTCTGATACCAAATTTTGTGTAACCAGCTCCAAAAATAGAAGAAAAGAGATATCAAAGCCTTAGAAATAAGCCACTTCGAGGGGGGAATCTCCAATACATTACATGAATGAACAATTCTTGGATGATACAATTTACAAAACCTCCTTTCTATATATAGGAGTCCATGTCATCATAATGTAATCCTAGTGGGCCACAATGTAATCCTAGTTGACCTAACAATAATAATTTAAGGGCACAATAATAAAAAAATGAGGGTTACTGTTAGGGTCCCGTGATTTGGCCGATTGGTGAGCCAAATGACGATGTAACATCAAACCAAGCTTTGGAGCCTGAGGACCTAGCCTTCCTGGACTCAGAGAGGGCTCTCTCTATTATATGTAAAAAATATCGGTGTGTTTGCTTATGGTGTTCTGATATTAGGCTAGTTATGAAGTATGTTTTTTGATTTTTGGTTTTTAAAGTTTGTGAGGGATAAAACTGATCAAAGATATAAAACAGGTAACAAGAAGTTAGATCAACTGGGCTATGGGGTCAAAAAGGTCAAGGAAGCTATGAGATGATGATGTAGGGCTACTGTAGGGCCGATTTGATTCAAGGTAGAAAGGATCTTTGGGAAAAATGGAGTAAATGAACATCAAGTTTGTGAAAGACAAGGGATTTCAAGTGTAACTAGTTGATAGCAGACATAAACATGTTATAGCAAGCCATTAATCATTCTAAATGTAACTATGAGCTAATTAATACATAGAAATCAAACATTCCAACCATGCATAGAAGTATAAGACCTTCTAACTTCGGGAAATGGCTATCAGACTTTGGGGAAAACACATAAGATAGACTAACAACTCATAAAACTATGTCGGAACACCTTAACACAATCTCTGAGTCATTGGGAACTTTGAAAAACAAGCTTTCATAGTTTTAGGCAAAGGGCTAGATCGGGACTAGGCCTCCTTGGTTCAACAAGATGATAGGCTAATCAGTCAAAGAGATAGTTTCATGGAAAGAACTATGGAGAGTCATAGGTAAGCAGGGCACACCATACATCCTACTCAATATGCATAGAACTTATGAATAAAACTTGCAACAATACCTTAAGTTACTAAAGAGCAGTTAAGAATTCTTTAGTATAACTAAGGAAGAAGAAAACATAAAGCTATGAAGATTCAGGAATTTTGAGGTGCCTCCATGGGCATATCTCAAAACTAATCTCTACTGATCTATAGCAGCAAGAAGCATGTATCATGAATGAAAAACTAGAAGACAACAACAAAGCAAGAAAAACTATACCATTCTACCATGTCATGGAATCCATCAACAATCCTTCATCATTCCTCAAAAGCATCCAAGAGGCAGTCCAAAAATCATAACTCAAATATGTTCTTCAAAGCTCATATGACCAATATATTGATTCTTCTCTCAAGTTTAGCCTTGTTTTACAATGAAGCCTTGTGGAATAAATAGGCTCAAGTGAGGAAAACCTCATGGTGCAACTAGCTATCCCATTGGCCTAATCAAAATATCTAAACTTGTCCTTGAGGCTTTGCAAAACCCAAGGCACAAAATATCTCATAAAATATCTAAAAAATGCTAAAAACAGAAATTATATTGACTTTGCAACATTTTCCAGGTGCAAAAATAGCTAAACGCACATTTGGAAAAATCAGATTTTTGAGGTTCAAAAATTACAAAAATACTTCAAATTTATATCAGGAAAAGGTCCCCTGACTTGCCGGAAACATTTGGCAGCCTTCCTGGTGTCGAAATGAGGCTCATGATGTCCCATTGGAAATCTCTCTATGTCTGCTTTTTGGCGCAATTAAAATCACCTCAATCTGATGCCTGGAGGTCCTCCAAATCTGTACCTGTGTGTAAAAAGCCAGGAAATAACATACTGCTGATATGACGGGCAGAAAGTGCAAAAAGTGAGCATTTTTCGCTAATTTGAGGGGGCGAATGATCTCCAAATGCTCTGAAAATCACTGAGGATCTGCTCATAGAATTATGGCATCAAATGGTATCATCCCCCTCCCTTGACAGATCTTCAAACTGAAATGGCGAAATTATGAGTTTTCGACCAAATACCCAAAAAATGCCAAAAAACAAAAAATTGCCGAAATGGGCCCAAACTTGGCATGCATGACCCTTAGGGGTCCCTAGCAACATGCTCCGAAGCTGAGGCCAAAATGTCAAGAGCTGATGTGCTTTTCTCCTCTTTCCGTGCCGGGCGCTTCCCTTTTGCCTTCTTCAATTTCTCTTGGGCTGCCTTTAGTTTGCGCTGGGCAAACTGATTCAACTTTTGAAAGTGATGTGTCCTCTTCCTTTGCAGCTCTAGATCTTTGTTTGCTCTTTCAAGTTTCATCTCCAAGTGTTTGTTGGCTCTTTCAAGCCATGCCTCTTTGTTTTCTTCAATTTCCTGCTCAAGGAGTGCAGTGAGAGGAAAGGCTTGGAGATGGGCTTGTTCTTCTTCTTTCTGCTTTTCCAAGGCTCTTTTAAGCCCTATGGTCCTAGGCCTCTTCCGCCTCGGCTAGTCTTCTTCTTCTTCCTCATCAAACTCACCAATGAGGTCTTCTATCCTTGCTTGCGCCTTAGCTGCCTCATTCTTATATTTGATCGCCCTTGCTTCATGAACAACTGTGTGAACACTCATCTATTTGTTTTCGATCTCTAAGAAGTGGTTGAAGTTCCTTGCCCGTTGAAGATCCTCCTCTAATGCCTCAATTTTCCCCTCTTTATGGGTTAGGAGGTTTTCAAGAAGGTGGGCCTCATTATCACTGTCATCGCTTTGGATTGGGATGACAGCCAATGCACCCCCATGTTTTGTACTTTCTCCAACTTTGATTTTCCCTTTGAAGGCCAATCTTGCACTTTTCCTCCTTGGCATGCTAGTAGGTGTCCTTTTGGGCGATTTCCTTTTGCTAGGAACAATATTTGTCACTGTCGAAGTGGCAGCCTTAGACCCTTTCTTCCTTGCTGTGATGAGCTTTGTTCTTTTGGGAGGAGGAGACACAACTGATTTACCCTTGACATCTTCTTGAAACTACTGCTCTCCTTGAGGCTGCTGGATGTTTTCTTCTTGTTGTTCACTTTTCTGCCCTTGTTCGCCAACATCAATTTGCTGTTATGCTTCAATGCCTTGTTCAATTTGTGTTTCAACTTGCTGCCCTTTTTCATCAAAATCAAGTTGCTGCTGTGCCTGGGTTTCCTGCTCATTTTGTGGCTCAAGTTGTGGCTCAATTTCCTGCCCAAGCTGTTGTTCCTTTCCTTCCATATCAAGCTACTATTCTTGTCCTTCCATATCAAGCTGCTGTTCTTCATCTTGTACCTGCTGCTATTCCTCATCTCCTGTCTGCTGCTGACCTTCACCACTGTCCTCTTGCTGCTGTTCATCCCTTTTCTCTTGCTGTTGTTCATCCATTTTTTCTTCTTGCTGTCTACTTCCCTCTCCTTCTTCCTGCTGTCCTGGCTATCCTGTAGTCATTTTGAGCCTTCTAGGAGTAGGCCTGCTGGACAAAGGTACCAGGTGATGGATAGGCTGAGTGGGAGACACATGGATAGGAGGAACAGTAGAGAAATCTGGATGACTGATGAATACATCACATGGAACTTCCTTCTTCTCTAGTTGATGTAGGATGATAATTTTGATCAGAGAATGATGGAAAAGGGAAGGTATTTGCAGAGGTGGGGCCTTCTTCTGGACAGTAGATGCCATCTTCTCGATGCTCTTGAATAAAAAGTAAGGGAGATTTAGTTGCCTGTTTCTAGTGAAATGCATCAACAGGCAGACATGGTAGGCATAAAATCGATAAAACCTCCCTTCACAAGTAAAATATTTCATTATGAATTTCATAAGAGGAGCATAGCTATCAAGAAGATATGAAAAAGGGAAAATAGCAGTGAAAGCATCTCTATGCTCAGGCTTGATGAAAGGCTTGTAATCTTCTAAGTCAAGATGGGCCTGTTTGAACCATTTTTCGCCATGATATGGAATCTTGGTGGCCTTGGACACTGATCTTGGAGAAAGCTTGAAATCAAGGTCCGCTACCCTGAAATTTTTGTTTTGGAACCTCAGGGCGCATAGGTGTGTTAATGGCGAAAAACTTTTGACCTCCTGTATCTTCTGGCAGAAGTCTAGAAAACCTACTTCATGGAAGTTGAAAAGGGCGGATGGATGGGCATTAACCTCTTCTGTAGAGATTGGCTCATATATTTTATGTGGACCACTCCTGTTGTCTTGCCTTGGAGGCATTTTTACCTAAATGTGCTTTTGAAGAAACAAACTGCCTCACTGTGTGTAAACTGCCCTTTTGGAATCAAACTGTGTCAATGTACTGCTTTGACAGAGAAACAATGTGATTTGGATGATTTGCAACAAGTTTCCTTACAATACAAAAACCCCTGCTATTTCAGAAAGTGACCTTCTACCTTGAATGTATCTCTGTCAATAGATTTCTCAATAAGAGACCATACAGTGAAAAGGAGACAACTGTTAGGTGAATTGTTTGTTCAAAGTGTCAAGAAATCACCTTGTTCTTGTGAAGTTTAGAGGTCAATCAACACATCTATATCTTTGTATCGAGGTATAATTTCCAATCATTAAAAACCTGCCCTTCCAAGTGTGCCAATCTCTCAACAAACTTACATATGGTGCAATCCACCTTTAGTATGATTAGACAGTCAATATCACAGTTCTGAACAAGGTGACAGAGTAAAAATGCTTCAAAAGTTCAACCAAGCCTGCAATAGTCTTCTCTTTTCAAAATAACTAGGACCTCTTATCAATGTAACCCTTTGGCTTTGTTAGAAAAACCTTTACTCTATATGAACATCCACTTATCAATAAGCTCGAAAAACAAAAGACAGTCAAGCAACAAACATAGTGAACAATGTCTTTTCTGTGGGAAGTGTGAGCAACTTTCCCCTGTAGCTTTCAACCTATAAACTGCTCTTTGACAACAACCCTTTTTTCTGATTACACTTCACTGTCTTCTATAGGTATGTCACTTCATCAAACAGAATCATACACATACAAAGTAATCCCCCAGTGTGAGCATGCAGCCAGACTCACTGATATGGAACAAGGTGACAAAATTTTGAAGAATGTTTTACAAATTCAACCAAGCCTGTAGGGGGAATATCTTTTCACATAATCAGAGTTCCTTTTTCTCAATATAGAGTTCCTGTCTGTCTTAGAAAATCACTTTGAAATCATCTGAAAATCAACTGAACAGAGAGTTTGAAGAACAAGAGGTAACTAAAAGTGTACATAGTGCAACTGTCTTTCCCTGTAGAGACCTTTAATAGTGATTAACACTTCAGCACAGTTTTCTGAATCAAGGATATTCTCAGCCAAAAACTGTTTGTTATATATGGTGTTGTAGACAGTTAAAAAGGACAAGACCTCCCTTGATTTGAACTTAACCCCGATATGCAGCTTCTTAAAATATATGTCGATATATAAACTAGGTCAAACTCAACAATTTGTTACAACCCTTTCATTATTTGTAGTCATTTGAACCATATACCCTTATGTCAAAACCATACTTCATGAGAGAGGTTAACAGGGCTCGTTTTGTTTCTATGATGAAGTAGGAGAGGCCTGTAGCTTTCAATCACAACCACTTTTAAACACAAACCCTGTTTTAATTTGAACGCTGCCTTCTTTCAACAAACACTATTTTTCTGCCTCAAATAATATCTAGGAAATGTGCATTTGGAAGGAGAGCAAGCTAAATACCTTAAATATCAAGGTGCCAATCATTTCTGGTGAGTTAGAGGTGTTTGGAGCAGGTCGGAGGTATAAACATCAAGCGTGACGCATTTGAACGAAAACACACCGCGCACAAACTGTCGGGTGGATCTGTCGGGTCGGCCGGGTGCCATGTACAGGCGCGTCGCGCACGCGTACAGGCGCGTCGGGTGGCCGTTGAATGACAGTTCAAAACTTCTCCCAGGTGTGTCACACAACTTTCCAGGCGCGTCGCTCGGTGAAAAAGTAACAAACTCTTGCAAATCGACCCGAAATTTCTTTGTTGGATGCTGTGAAAACCTTGCTTGTAATTTTGAAAATGAAATTTCACTCTTCGACTTTACCCTTATGTCATTTCAAAATCTCAACGGTCACCTTTGATTTGATTTCGAGAGGGTTTCTCCTTTTACAAATTTTTGAAAAATGTTTGTTTTTAAACCCATAATCTTCCCTTTAACCTTCTGCACTTGTACGAGGAAGACTTCTCTGAACTATGTGAGGGTCATAAGTGTGCCTTTAACTAATGTTCTCTTTGATTTCGGAGGTGAAAAAACAATCATAATCACCCGGGCTTTGTTATTACCTTTGACACATTGTTCATAGGAGAAAGGCCCTTCATTGGACAGTGGCATGTTCACATTGCTTTTACCAGGTTCCAGGACTTGCAACATATATCATGATCTCCCCTGCCTATTCATAAACTTGTACACCTATTTACAATGTCTTTTTGGGGACTAATCTTGAATTGCCTCCCATCATTTGTGATGTATATCTGAAAGGAGAAATTTATGAACCAGGAAGAACAGGGCCCTTTGAAACACAGTTATCATTTTCTTTGACCAGTGCAATGATCTTTCTTTTTGTAATAGAATCATCCCAAGGTTTATATCTGTCCACTGTTTGACACTTTTGGTGATATTTTTAACAAGGAAAAACCACTCAAGATCTGTCGAAGAGTATTGAAAGTTGTTTGTCATTTTAAAAGGAGGTGGTCTGTCTTCTTCCAACTTGGTTGATAGTTTTTTCCTCCAGGTGATTCATAAGCTCCTCCTTTGATGGTAAGTGCCATATTTTAGTTGCATCCATTCATACTATCTTTCTCTATTTACTTGAAAGGAACTCTTTAAGACTTCTTGGAATGTGACAGTGAGGTGTTGTTTGACCCCTTCTCCTAAGGAAACTGCCCCTTTTTGTATCAATGGCATGCATATTCAAATTGTCTCCTGTCCACTATGATGTATAGTTTGAAAGACATTTCCCTATGAGTAGGAAAACCAATACATTTTGAAATATAAACACCATTTGTTACCTGTGAAATGACTTTTTCTTTCCTTCTTTTTCTCTTTCCATTGCATCTTTGTCCAATCAGTCTTTAAAAACAGTCAATGCCTTGGCCATCTGCTCATGAATTAAGGAGGCCCTTTACTTGGCAAAGTATTTGAAGATTGTTTGATAAGCCTGCCTGACAAGGGTTTTTCTTGGATATGATGGTAAGCAAACAGACTTGAAAACATTAATACTTTTACCTCTGCCTGAAATCACTACTGTGTTTCAGAAAAACCCTAGTCAAGGTGTCACTGTCTTATTTCACTGCTCCTTGCTGAGGGGAAACTGAAATGTCACCATTTGCCTTGGTAAACTTATGACAAGTCATTTGAAAGATAATCTCAGTGAGTATGGAGGTTAGCACCCTTTGAAAAAAAACCACCTTTTCTTCTGCTTGTGAAATGACATGATTTGTCAACCTTTCTTCAATTTGATCTTGTTGAAATAGTAGGCTGTTTATGATTAGAATTGTTTTCACTAATGATATGTCTCTCCAAGGTTTTAACAATTCATATGATTTGAAAACTTCAAATGACTTCCTTTACAAGACCAAAACTCTGTTTCCCTTTAACTTGCACACTTCAGACCCTAGCCCTGTTATGATCATTACTCACACTCAGAAAACCAGAGTCACTATTTCACTATTTAGTAAAAAGAAAACCTGGGTTTTTTCAATCCTTAGAGTCAATATTGGCTAGCGCCCTCTGCTTGTAGATGAAGGAGGCACCCTAACCCTCTGCTTGTAAATGAAGGAGGTTCTTGGCCATGACAAATTACCAGTTTGCTGTGACAGTGGTGTTTTTCTCTTATTGTGATTTTCATGCTGAAAAGAGAATGCAAGGTCTCGATGAGTGACTCTATGTTTTGTAGATATATCTCAGGCTCATGTTTACATTAAGAAGCAATTGTTCTTCTAAATGTGCATTCAAGAATTTTCTCCTGAGGTGAAGTTATATTTCCTGTCTTTGTAGAATCCATAAAACACTATGAAACACCTGATAATCAGCTTGAGACTGTGGTTTATGTAGTGTTGAGACCTAGGGGTGTGTAAGTGGCGCGACTTAGAGCTGTTATCAATTTCATTTGCAGAGTGGGAGGTATGTCATGACTGGTCTGTAGCAGATGGAGGTTTTTGGATTTTTGATGGTTGCCAAGGGTAAAATGCCTTAAAGCGCCACTTCCTAACTTAGGGGAGGCTTTTGAAACAGACTTGGATTTTTCCTTTTAGAGCTGATGGGCAGACCAGTAGGGCTGAAGCTAGAAAAAATAGTGATAATGGGTTTTAACTTTGAGATGGGCGGACTGAAAAGTAAGAGGGCAAAAAAAGTTTTATGAGGGTTTTCTAGATGACAAATTGACATATGGAAATCGGCTTCTAGAAAACTCAGCTATGGATATAGTCATCACTAACATGTAAAAAATACTGATGGCTAACAGTTACAAGGGTACAATAATAAAAATGAGGGGGTTACACTAATAACAATAAGGGACTATACTAGTAATATAGGGACCTAACAATATTGTACATCTATTTTGTTGCTGTAAATACACATGAAGGGTTTCCATATTGGCCTCCTACTTTGTCTATGATGCCTTGTGTTATTTTCCTGCTAATCTGCATTATATTGTTGCATTCCCCATTTAGGAATATTACAGTTGCACACAACTGTTGTGATTGGAGTGTAGAATTTTGGAGGATGGGATGAGCATTGTCCTGAGCAGAGCAATGCAGAACTTTGTGTTCAGCATTGAGCATAATATTGAGACAACAAATGCACCATCATGGAGATCAGCAGCAGTGTCATTGAGCAACAATGATGATTTCGGGGCCCAACCATTATTGGAGAATTCCAACGACCTTTCTACATCCATAGTAGAGGGTAGGCATATGATTGATGGAGGGAATCTTATGGGGGATGACATCTTCCATTATTATGATGGGTACTTCTTGATGAGCACTTCACATTTTGATGAGAAGTTTATGCCTATCACTTATTTGGATCCTTATGGGGTAAACTTGGTCATTGATGGGTGGTCTTCATTTGGAGTTCTCTAGGAGATTGCATTTCAACATGCCATGAAATGCAAAGATAGAAATATGACTTGGGAAGATGGTATTATCCATTGGATAAATACCAATTTGAGCATGATGATAGGCACTCATCATTAGTTTGACAGGTGATGTTGATGAGCAAGAGGTTGGAAAACCACTTGCAGATCTATGACATAGGGCAACAGGAGGAAAGGCTACATTGGTTACTCTTGAAAGAGTTTGGTCATCATATGACACATTCTATTTCAAAGAGTAGGTTGGTGGATGGAACTTGGCATGGCACTTACATCATATGGCAGCAAGGAGTTGGGGTGTATTGGGGTGATGTGATATATTTCATGTCAACCATCATGTTGTTGCTCCAAGGTTTATATGGTGGTCGCGTGGGGAGGAAACAAGAGTTTTTTTTGCTTTGGATTTTCTTGGGAGAGTATGGAATAATTCTCTTCCATACTCTGCAAAATGTTGCAAGAGTAGGTGATGGAACTATCATGGTGCAAAGGGGCTACTCCTTAGCCTTGGGGGATTAGGAGGTACTTCCACTTTGGAAGGAATCTGCCATATTGCAGCATTATGATAGAGGAATTTGACATTTGGCATGTCAAAGCATGGAGCTATGTGATGACAGGAGCCTTATTACAAAGGGAAACAACGTTGTCACTTGGGAGCTTGGGTTTGTTGATGGAGTTTTCCTAGGATCACTTCACCTATGATGCACTTGATGGAAAAGTAGGAGATGAGAGTGATGGAGTAGAGGATGGAAACATCTATTACCATGGTATGGTCTTCTTAACTTGGATCTCCAAGTATAAGAAGAAGGTTTTGCATGCAACACCTGGTTCATTCCTCTTCATGGAGATATTTCATACCACTATAGAGGACTTACTCATGGACCCTAGTATCAACCTACTCTTAGTACATGGTGAGAATTGTGTTTTTTCACTTAATGATTATCTAACACAATACTTGCATTCTCTTTCCATGTCTATACAGTGCATTTCTCCACAAGAGGGCAAGCCTATAATTGGGCTTCATGGTAATTTTGGGAGCACAATCAGTGATGGGGATAGCCATTTCTTGTATATTTTTGGGCAAGTGTTGTACTATTTGTTGTATCCTTAGTTCATATACAATTCCATTTACTATTTACTAGTAGATGAGATGACATGCACAACTATAAAATTGTTTCGAGACAACTTTCCATATTATGTTTTGAAACAACAGTTAGAAAAACTACGCTGTGACCACTTCGGAAACTGTTGGTACCTTCTAGCACTACATGAAACCGTCAATAATTTTCTCATTTGGATTCCATATGATGATAATTTCATATTCATTTTATATGGGATGATTTGGGCAAGAACCAAAAAGTGGGTCTTTAAGGATCCAATTTCCTTTTTTCTTCATGAAGGTAACATTATTTTAGCCCAAATTCAGTAGCAGATCTACATTTATCATAACTGGAAAGAGAGATATCATGGGATGGAAAAATTGATCCATCATGTTTAGCTATGCAGCCCACCTAAGTTACAGTTTCTTAAGATGGAGGAGATCTTTCATGAGTTTCCATGTTGGAGGGTGACTCATTTTGTATGGATGATAGCTTGGGGATGGAGGCTTCACATGGGAATGATGGTTCCCAATATATTTCAGATTACATGCCTCAAGAAGGCCTCTAGACCACATATAGTTGCTTCCATGTATATCCCACTTGTTCATGATGAGAACCATTTGGAATTTTCACCAAAGGCATACTTATACACTTGGCAGGAGAAGCTTGAGGACATATTGATGAAAGAGCATTTTGTTCTTTGGAAGAAATTATCATATGAGGATGCTATAGAAGGAAGAGGAGAGGCTCTTCAGTTTTATCCTTCCAGGCTTGAGGACAAGCAACATTTGGGAGCAGAGGCATGTAATATTCCTAAATTTGTGTGCTAATTTAGGAAAATTAAATTTTGATTTTTCTCTTAGATAGAGGAATAAGAGGGTATGGAGACCCATAAATATCCTTAGTAGGAATAAAATACACTCCTAGTGTGAATGGAGGTCATTCAAAAGATGTATTGAAGACCCTTAGGTGTGAAAAGGGGCTGGATCATGAAGACTGGGTCAACTTTGACCAAATCAAACAATGTTGTTATGGAGGAGTGACATTCATGGTGGGACAACGTAGTTTTCGAGGGAAATTGATTGCATGGAGGTAGTGACCTTATTGAGTGGGGCCAAGGGTAAGGAAACTCATCACTTATTTAAGGAAGAGGATGGCAGCCATATGGGGTTATGTTTTGGATTATTATTTTGTATATGGTTTGTTTGGAATTGTTTTTCTCTTCAGCTTTTTAGCTAAGTTTGCAATGTTGTTTAGCACAAGGTGTTCCCGAGTAGGAATCCCACCTCTTTCCATGAGAGGCCTCTTGGAAGAGTATTGCAATAAATTTCCGCATTCTGGCATTTGGCCAAATTACAAATTTCTTCATCAACACAGTTTCTATTTAGAGTTGTGTTGTGTTGCAGGGTGCAACAGTGGAGGATTATATTGGGTGTCTTCAGAGCTAGTTTTGTAGTGGAGGAAGGTTTCCTTCCATTGGAAGTCCTGTAAAGAAACCACTTGAGCTTTATTGACATATTTGGAATCAAGCCAAGGAGTATTTATCCCCTACAGTGCAGTTTATTTCTAGATCTACATTATTTTATTGAGGAGTTGCAGGGGTGGTTGCAGTGTATGTTTTGGGAGGTGATTTCTTTAGTGGAAGAGCCATTATTTCATCCACAGGATCTATTGGAGAAGAGCTGTAGGATTCCACATCAGCTTCAGCCATATCTTCTCATTTCAATTATTGTAGCATACCTTCAGCCCTAGGGCTGTAGCTTACATTGGAACATTGTGTGCATTTTTCGGAAACCCTCTTGGGTTGTCTTGGAAAGCTGATCTAGTGCCTAGATTTGTATGTGTAGCATCTATTGTGGCATATATCAGTATTTTTGTATCATTGTATGATATCCAACTGTAGTTATGCTTAGTATGACCACACTATAGCAGCGCTCTGACATTTTGTATTGTAGCAGTAGCTCATATTTGGGAGTGATTGTTTATGGGAGGCTTGTTCCCTCATTTCATATGATTTATGCCTCACTATTTTATATTGATTTGTTGTTATTATACATAATTTTATGGCTCCATATTGGTCTCCCATGTTGATGTGTTGATTTACATCGCTATTTCTATTTTTGTGTGCATATATTTCTACTTCTCCAGTTGGGAATATTACACTCGCACCGATGAAGGAAATTAACACTGGGCCCCGCACCCATTGGCACTCTATCTCAATGAGCTACCCACACTGAGCTGTTTTTTGGAATGTTTTTTAAAAGTAGAATTGAAGTTTCCATGCTACGACAATTGCATTGGACTAGAGGTCAGACAATCTATCCCAACCTATTTCATTCGTTAACTAGGAACGAACACATTAGCTTGTCCTCTTGCTGCTAGAACCACCTTAGGGATAGATGGATCAACTCTGTCTGTAGATGGGATTTACCTACACAACATAAAGAAACCATTTCCCCACCTTAAGAGGATCCATGTTCCCTCTCCCATCACTATAAAATGGACATCCTCCCATACCTTTTTTAGTTAGAACAGAGATATAAGAACATCAGAGAGAGAATCGTTGCTATAGGAATTGAAGGAGAGTCAATACCTTTGGAATTCTCGTACCAAGTTGAAATGAGTGCTTTGGAGATGTGCCTGGTTCCAGACCCGTTGAAGGAGAGCTTCGACATCAAGGCGCAGGTTGTAACTACTCCTCTTATCTTAATATGATACAACTAATTCTTATTTTCCACTCTTGTCCATGATGCAAGATTAGATTTCTAGTACTCCTTCATGAACTAGATAGATTGTTTATGTAAAATACATGTTTTCCTTTCATGATTTTGTGTTGTTTGATATTTTTTGTAGGTAACTAAGCACCGAAGAAAATGAGGATATAACTAAGAAGAGAAAAGGATCAAAGGAAGTTAGCGAGGAGTAGCATCGTAACATAAAATTGAGGTAGGCCATCTCCATACGATATGTGTTCATTTACAAACTAGGAAAGTAGGGGTTAGATTTTTCCCTTTGTTACTAGACCCATCCTAGGGCTAGAGGGATCGTCTTTGTCTGAAGAGAGGATTTTCCTGCATAAAAAATTGGCGACTCCACTAGGGATTTCGTTGTCTTTAGTATCTTGTATTCACTCTTTGATTTTTCATTTTTTCATCGATATTTTGTCAGGTGTCCATCTCCCTTTGTCTGTGGCTTTTGTAATTGCTTAGAGTCATTTATCTCTCTGTTTAAGTGATAAGCTAGGTTCCATTAAAGCAAACCATTTTTTTTACCATTTCCCTTGACCTACGTTGTTCTTTCTCTGACAGATGTGCTAATCAATGTTGAATGATTTAACACAGTCGTGCTTTTACTCTTCTAGCATTGGGTGCAACCTCACAGGCATGCCGATTTCTGTGTGTATGCTTTTAGGGTTTCTTTCTGTTACTTTCGAGTGTGTCTTGTCCTCATGGGTTTCTTTCCTTGTTCAAATAAATATTATTCTTCTTTGTTCAACAATGTCTTTGCCTCAATTTCCCTACCTTTGGTCTTTGCTCTTTCAAGCCATACATCCTTATCATCCTAGGGTTTCTAGGTGTTTTTGAGTCATTTGAATGGTTGCATGCTTTGTTGATTTCCAGACCTCCTATTGAGTCGAATATTGTCATATATTTCAAGCTCTTTTTTTTTTTCTTTTCAGTTGATTTTTGCGATTAGAGCTTTCAAGTGTTAACCCTGTGTGCATTTGAGTCTCTTTTCTACCAACAAGTATAGATCATATTGCTTTATCTTTGTGTGTTGATCGGTGTAAAAATGAAGAGTGTTTTTTTTTAGGAAATGAGTTTGGGTCTCTCTTTTTATTTCAAATCTTTGTCTCTTGTAGCATTTTGAGAGATTTAATTAGTACTCAAAGCGTGTGATTTATTTTTTATTTCATTCTACATTTTTTTCATTGTGCTTATAAAAAGACAAAATATTTTCGCTTTCTTTTTTTTCTTTAAAAATGAAAAGTTTCATTTTGATTCGCTTCTAGTGCATTTAGTGAAAGTTAAGAAAGTAAAAATAATTTTCTTTTTTCTTTAGATTATGCACTTGAACAAATAGTGAAATTTTATTCCATGCATTTGTTTGATTTCAACATTGATTGTGTGAACTTATTCTTCCCAATTAACTTAGCCTTCATCGAAATGAATGATTATTTTTTCTCATATAGATGCATCCTAGGAGTTCAGGTGACAACGGTAGGACTTTGAAACCTAAACCTAATTCAAGATAAACTCTAAAATTTATACAATCAACATAAGGATCATTTTGAACCTAACGAATCACATTTAGAGGTATAGGATAGAGACATGTTCCGGCGTCGTAAAATGTAGGAGCTTTCGCTAATGGTCTGTGTTACAACCCCGGGATGATATCCTGTCCCACGTACAGAAGCATATTGACATATGATAAGTATATTTGGGACTCTCTCATCGAAAAATTACACATCAAATGTAACGTTCCAAAATTTTATCCTCAAATCTAAATGGAAAATTAGAGTTAGCAACAGCTCTAGTCGGTGAATAAATGGGTAGAAAAGCCCATAAGTCTCCTAAGGAGGGATTAAAACACTCAAAATGTGAAAGGGGACACTCTTTATAGCTTAAAAAAACACCTCCATGTGTGAAAAGTGATAAAATCAAGTCGATTCAGTCCACTTTGACTAAGTCAACAACACAGTTGTGGAGGAGGAGGAATCCAAGAAGGAATAACGAAGTTTTGGAGGGAGATGAATCTTTGGATAGAGATGACCTAATTCAGTGGAGCCAAGGGCAAGAAAACTCATGTTTTATTTAAGGAAGAGGATGGAAGCATTATTCTTCATGTCTTAGATTATTATTCTTGTCTGCTCAGACTTTTGCTTCCTCTTGCTGTTTAGCAGGGTAGCAGTGCTGTTTAGCACCAGGTGTTCCCGAGCGAGAATACCACCTCTCTCCTTGAGGAACCTCATTGGGAGATTTTTCATTCACCATTCCACATCAGGTTTTCATGCCAAGCTTTATCCTACTTCATCAACGCATTTTTTTCCAGAGATTGTGTAGTGTTGCAGGGTGCAGTAGTGGAAGGGATTGGAATCCCAGTTTCTGAGCTAGTTTCTCATTGGAGGAAGGTTTCCTTCACTTGAGGGAAATGTTTGGAGAGCTCCAGAGATTATTTCAGATCTTTGGTAGCATACCACCCATTTTCCTAACATTCCCAATGTTGTTCCAGCTAAGGAATGCGTTATTTTTGGAGGCAGCTTTAGTGCATGGTTTAGTGGCTCCGTTGCAGTGTTTCCTTGTGATTGAGAGGTCCATCCTTTCATGGGAGGAAGCCCTTGAGGGATATACATCAGATCACAAATATTTATAGCCTTTTACACTCTTATGCTTCAGTGTTGCAGTGGTGATTCAATAAATTTCTGAATATCACATTTTGTATGCAGAGTGTTTGACAAGAAACCCTTGCCGGGTTCTCCTGTATTTTGTATGAGGAGACTAGATCTCAATTTATGTGCATGATTGTATAATATATTAGTAGATATATTTTATTCTTAATTTCTGAGTTAAAACTCTCATAAGAATGCTTAGTCCCTTTTTTGTATTATTTTTTAGTAGCAGTGTTTGGGGTTTTTAGTCATTTTCAGCTACACTAATGTGGGAGGTTTGTTTAACCCACCTAGTTTCATTTATTTCTGATACCCTCTTGGAATTAGATTCTAGATGGATGTATCTATGGGATCCAAGTGATTATTTTCATTTTCTATCGCATATATTTCTGAAAATGCATTTTAGCGCATGCTTGCTGAGCTATTCCAGATTTGGAATATTACAATGGTATTAAATCTTCAATATTGGCTCAGCCTATGGATCTCAGGCCATTAAATTTCAGAGGAATTAGAGATGGACAGAAATAAGAAAGCTTCAGTATGTGAAGGGAGAAATGAATACAGGCTTACAAAGCTTCTTCCAAAATCTATGGAAAGCTTTCAGGGAGAGCTGAAGAGAATGAGAATGGAGATGGGATCTCCAAGGGAAGCTGTATCTAGAGCTGAATATAGATTTTTGCATGGTGAGTGTGAGCATGCAGCTACACACCATGACGCATAGTGTAGTCAAGTGCCCAGATCTATCTTGAGATGGATGGGAGGAGAAGAATGTCGAAGAGGAGAACTCTTAGTGACTTGTTGCAGGAGTATGAATCTCAAATTGAGAGGTTTAGAGATCATACTGATTTCCAAGAGTTTTGAAAGATCCAGGTAGAGAAGAGAAAACAACAGGATGCAGGTAGATTTCTTCTATCTAATTTTGCTGGATCACTTACATGTTCAACTGGAGCTTGGGTGAAGGAGCTAGACTCTTATTTGCAGCTGCACCATATTTCTGGAGATGAAGCCATCAGAATTGCAGCACTGCATTTTAGAGGTAAGGCTCATGCATGGTGGATTTTTTAATCTTGTTATTTAAATAATGCAAAAACTTCCTCTTATGCAAGATTCATATAGATATTGGTGGGGAGGTTTGGTGAAAAACTCCCTAAGGCACATGAGCACAGAAAAATTGGGAGAACAAAACCCTTGCGTGTTATAGAAGAAAACCCACTTCAGGAAACCATGGGAGAAGCTGACATCTTGAAATACACATTGCCGGAATGAAGACCTCCAGTTCATATTCTTGAACAAAAGGGCATGGGGATTTTTTTTCACATGAGGATCCAACTATTGAGATGTTGCCCATACACATTGATGAAGATGAGGGTGTTGGGATCCTGTGATTTAGCAGATTGGCATACTAAATGAAAAGACAACATATAAACCAGTCTTTAGAGCTCTAGGACCTAGCCTTCCTAGTCTCAGAGAGGGATCTCTCAATTTTTTTGCAAAGGTATGACTTGTTTGCTTGTAAAAGGTTGATTTTAGGCTAGTTATTAGGTGCAAGATTTTTTGATTGTTTGGTGGGACATGATGATCTAGGTAGCATAGATAGAAAAGGGAAATATCTAAGTCATTGGGAAATGGAGTCAAAATAAGTTTTTAAAAAGTTTGTAGATGAATCAGAGGTATCAAAGGGAAAATCTAACTTGCCTATTGGAACTATAAGGTTTTCAATTGGAATGAAATGAACATTAAGGGTGTAGAATGAAAAGCAGAACTAAGGGAAATTCAGAATCCTTAATTATATGTACCTCTCAAAAAAGAGACTTAAAACATCACTTGAACATGAAGAATTATTTTATAGACAAGGCTAACCATGAATTCTACAAATCACACTTCAAAAAATAACAATTTCAAGACAAACTTTCAAAATGAAATCTAGGAGTCAAGGAACGCTCTATTTCATCAAAGATTTCACTTTCAAGGATAATAGGTAGCTAAGACCGGTGCTAGGCACATTGCCTCTTTAAGATGTTCAAAGGCCTGAGTTGCTTTAGAAGTCCATGAAAATGCATCTTTCTTCAATAATTTTGTTAGAGGTGCTGCTATTCTTCCATAATTCTTAACAAACTTGCGATAATAGCCTGTTAACCCGAGAAATCCTCACAACTGCTTTATCGTCTTAGGGACTTTCCATTCCTTAATGGCTTTAATTTTGTTTGGGTCTACTTTAACACCCTCGTGAGATATAATATGACCCAGATATTCCACCTCTTGTACTCCAAAGAAACATTTGGATGCCTTTGCATATAATTATTTCTCCTGCAATAGTTTGAGCACCCTGTCAACATGTTCAACATGATCCTTCCAAGACCTGCTGTAGATTAGTATATCATTAAAAAATACTAGCACAAATTCTCTAAGGAAGGGTTTGAAAATGGAATTCATCAACCCTTGAAATGTAGAAGGCGCATTGGTAAGGCCAAAAGGCATGACAAAAAATTCATAATGACCCTTATGAGTTCGAAATGTTGTTTTTGGAATATCTTCAGTCTTCATTCTAATTTGATGATATCCTGAACGAAGATCCAACTTGGTAAAATAAATTGCTCCATGTAATTCATCCAATAATTCATCAATCACAGGAATGGGAAATTTATCTTTAATGGTGAGCTTATTGAGCTCCCTATAATCCGAACACATTCCCCATGATCCATCCTTCTTGTGTACCAATACTACAGGAGCAGAGAAAGAACTTTGACTAGGTTGAATTATACCCGCCTCTAACATTTTTGCAATCATACGTTCAATTTAGATCTTTTGGAAGTAAGGATATCTATAAGGCCGAATGTTTGGAGGAACACTTCCTGGAATCAAATGAATAGCATGATCATGATCACGAATAGGTGGGAGTCCTTTGGGAGTTTCAAACACCTTGGAATGATTGTCCAAGACTTGTTGGAGATCTGCAGAAATAGATGATTTTGATGTTGGAACTTCTAGTGAGCATAATTGTGCAATTACGCCTTGTTGTTATTTATTTAGAAGCTTTGTCATGCCATTAGAGCTTATTATCCTTCCCGGATTCCCTTCAATACTCCGTAATTCTACTTCCTTTCCTTCTGAAATTTTTTTCAAGAAAAGTTCTTGAAAATTAAAAGCTACCGTCCCCAAAGATTGTAACCATTGTACTCCTAGTACAACATCAGCACCTCCCATAGGAATGGAAAGCATTGGACTAGTCAACACATATTCCCCCATGGTTAGCTTGACGTTATGGCATTTTCCAGAGCAATTTATAGTTCCTCCATTTGCAACCATCACTTGACATTCTGGTGCTGGGTATAGGAAACAATTTAATTCCTTGGCTACCTTATAAAGAATAAAATTATGGGTGCTACCTGAATCAATCAACACTATTACCCTTTTCTTCTTTATATGTCCTTCTATCTTGAGAGTTTGAGGAGTGGTAATTCCTGCCAGTGCATTACACGATATGGTCGGATTCATTTCTTCCTCTTCTAGGGGTGGTTCCTGGTGTATATCCTCTTTTTGTTCATTTTCTTCTTCTTCTTCACAATCTATGTAAAATAATTTCTTTTCAGCACACTTATGACCTTTAGTGTATTTGCTATCACAACTGTAGCAAAGCCCTTTGCTCTTTTTTCTTCCAATTTTTGTGGTGTCAACCTTGTAGGTTGTGGAAATCTAGGCGTAGAAACACTTCCTTCTTTATAGAATTGAGTGGTAGGCTTCCTTGTCGCCATAATTTTACATTCAACTTTTCTTGCCAACCCGAATGCCTTCTCCAATGAATCAGGTTCCAAAACGCGAACTTCATGTTGGATGTTATCCTTTAAAGTGCCTATGAAGAGATCAATCCTGTGTTCCTCTGGAATATCAGTTACCCTTATATTCAATTTTTGGAAGTCCTCAATGTGCTGCCCCACTAAACCCTTTTGTTTCAGATTTATCAATTGGCTAAAGAAGGTGTTGCTCTTTGTATCCTCATAATGTGCTATCATTTCCTCCGTAAAAATTGACCAAGTGACAATTTTTTTACGGGAGCAAAGCCATCGATACCATACAAATGTATTTTGTTCTAAATGTAAAGTTGCAATGCGTACCTTTTGTGTGTTTTACACATTATGGAGATCAAAATATTGCTCCATCTGTAGTATCCATGTTACAGGATCCTTTCCATCAAACTTCCTTATATCCATTTTTGGAATATGGTGGTTCTTCCCGCCAACATTAGAGTTTATGAAATCATGATTAACATTTATTTTGTTCTCATCATGAGGTTCTTCATTAGGAATCATTTCTGGTTTTAAAATTGTCATCAAGCCTTCCATGTATGCTTTTATATCATTCTTCATGTTTTCCATTTTGTCTTTCATGTCATCCATCTTAGCTTCCATGCCCACTTCCATGCCATCCATCTTAGCTTCCAAACCAATCATCTTAGCTTCCACGCCTTTCTTCAAACCATCCATCTTAGTTTCCACACCTTTCTTCAAAACTTCCATTTCATTTTTTGTTGTTCTTTGCGAGAGTGAAATTTTCTCTTGTAATTTTGATATGTCATGTTGCCATTCTTCATCTTCATGAGTCATAGTAGAGCCTTGCCCAACATAAGTGAATTTACAAAATTTTCTTCAATAAATGGGGTTGTAAATTCTTCAGTTTCTTCTAAGACATCAACCATATTCATATCTAGTGCTTGGAAGTTTGACTCAGCCATGAGTTTTGCTAATCCCTGCCCTTTGATTAGTTTGGTAGGTCTGATTTCTAAGTCATATTCGAGAATAATAGCAATCCATTTTCGAATTTTAGCATCAGGGTCTTGACTTAGAATATCCTTGACAACATTTTAACTACCCAAAATTCCCAGAAACAAGTTAAACCCTAGCAAAATTTTTCTAGGAATCCTAGAGTCCACTGTGCACCATTTTAGAATAAAATTATCATTTTTTCACAATTTTAGGGTTAAATTCAAAGATCTAAAAGCCATAAATCCTCTGCAGGTTCCCTGTATCTTTTGAAAAACCTTTTTTTATCAAATTTTGAGTCCAATTTACAGTCAAGAGACTCAGAAGAATATTTTTTTGTGTTTGACAAGTTTTTAGCCTTAAAACCTCATTTGAGAGACCCAATTGACCATAAAAGCCAGGAATCATTCTATATTGTTGAGTTTGCCTAACCAATACTCTATCATAGTAAAATTTCCTCTTCAAATAGTTTAAACTTGCAGAAGCCTATAAATATGCCTAAAAAACAGAGTGGAAACAAATCTGAAGGTTCAAAAACTCCTAACGTTGTTCCTGCCATAACTCCAAATAATGCCATTGTAGTCAACCCATTATAGCCCCCAATTATTTATATTGAGCATATTCCTCTAGCAGAAATTGATTACAAAATAGTTGATCCTATAGTTGAGTTCAATTTGTTAGATATACACAATTGGTCTTTTGAAAAATCCCTAGATGAGAAAGAAGATGTCCATATTTGGGAATCCAAATTTTCCCAAATATGTAGTCTCCCTCACTCACCCCTGTCAAATAATTATCAGACTGTGTCATCAATATTACATTCCTGAACAAAGAGCTATTGTCAATGCAAACAAAGGGGTCCTATTTACTATTATAGCAGAGTCTATAAACCAGATGTTGCAGCTTCAATCAGACCCTCAAGTAGTACCATTATCCATTGAAGCCCTCACTAAGATATACATTAACTTAGACTTTCCTAAAAGGTTTATGATCTTCCAGGCTTTCATGCCTCTGCACATTGAAATCCCAAAACTAAACCCTCCATATTCTACTTCCAAATCCCCTAAAGGTTTAAGGCATGTTATCTCCATGCTTTCCATTATACTTGGGTATTTCACTGATGAACATACTAATGAGTCAATATTGGGATTTTTGTCTACATTTTCTCCAGGGCAGTCACCCTCAGTTATATTTGACTATGATGGTTTTATAGCTAATAACATTCAATATCAATTGTCTAATTTGTAGCTGGAAGGGGTATTCAGATATACCTCTTATCTTTTACACTTGTTTCTATTTTTCCAATCAGATAACTTTCCTATTTCACTTCAGAAATTGGATATAGAAGGAAAAACTCTATCAGTTGTCTTCTGGACATCTATACTCTGA
This sequence comes from Pinus albicaulis, assembly GCA_034641835.2. Taxonomy (NCBI): domain Eukaryota; kingdom Viridiplantae; phylum Streptophyta; class Pinopsida; order Pinales; family Pinaceae; genus Pinus; species Pinus albicaulis. The sequence continues at coordinate 100,353,713 of CM076576.1, read as the reverse complement.
AAAGAAGGGACAGAATATAGTTATTCAGAGTTTGCTACCATTGGCTACCATCTTGACAAAAACAAAGCAGCCCAAAATCAGTGAGGAAATGAAAATAATTTTACAGCCATCAGAGCAAAGAAAATTAGGTGATTGGTATTTATACAGGGAATTCACTAAAATCAAAGTTTTTGGTTCTAACTTATTGCCCTACAAGTTACCTAAGCATCCATCTATGAGGATATTTATTTTAGAATACATTAGGAAAATCTTGAATTCAAATTGAATTAATTTTATGGCAGCCAAGAAAAAGACTCAGTTTAAACTCAAAAATCAAATTGGGCCTTTCATATGTAATCAAAGAGAAGTTGAAAAAGAAGCAACAAGTTAATTACAGGAATACAAATTAGAAGAAAGCTTTCCATGGAATTATGATCCACAAGGGATCTTAAGTAAAATAAGGGTTAAATATAAATTGACACCCTTTTTCCATGAGTGAAAGCCAGATATAGATAAATTTTCTAATCAAATAGAGTGGATTGAAAATACTTTAATAGAGGCAGTAAACCAAAGGAATACTAGTCACCCTTTGGAAATTGCCAAACAGCAAGAACCATCCACTAAAAGAATCGGGCAAGAAGGAGCTTATGCTGCAGAAACTACCATAGAGAAAAAGTTTAAAATCATTTAAAATAAGAGACCAAAACTAGATACAACAGCTAAAGGCAAGGTAACAATAGATGTTGAAGATACACAACCTTTGAATACCAACACTGCATAGATAGAGACCAATGTAGCCACAGTAATTATCAGTGAGCCAAATCAGAATCAAGAAGAGTTGAATAATGAAGATGCACAGATAATGGAGAGGCAACACAGTATGGAGGCTTCCTCCTCACACTCAGCTGAGGAGAAGGACTTAGATATTAAAGAAAAATACAAGAAAATCAAATTGAAGAATGAGGATATCAAAACTGAAATATATTCTCAGCTTTTGAAGCAGCAGCCAAGTAACCAAAATAGATTTTTATCAGCCTTTGATTATTCAACTCAAAAATTGATTATGTTAGTTATACAACCCACTGTACCAATGCCAAAGACAATGGCTAATTACAAAAAGGTTGATATGGATGTAGCCACAGATAAAATCCATGAGTTGGATCATATTGAATTCCACAGACAAACATCAAATATTCTCTATTCCACAGTAACAAACAAAAGCTATGAGTACTCATAGAATTCAAAATACAATCTCTAATATGCAGGACAAAATGAAAATGGATAAAGCTTAACTATATGCAAAATATCTAAGGATTGTTGGCAATATGATGCAGAGTGTTGTCCTTGATGGCAACCCACTTGATGAAGATGATGGCAACACTTGAAGAAGATGATGGCAACCCACTTGATGAAGTTGTACTTGATGGAAACTGACTTGATATACTAATTAATGATGTAAATCTGATGTTCTACAAGTAGTACAGAAGTTGCAGAAGTAAGGAATTCCAGTATGTGCTAGAACAATGATGAAAAGTGTGTGTCTCAATGCATACGCGGATTTGTCTAGGAGAAGTAGCGTATGCACGCGGAAAAGTACGTTCCAAGTCGGGTATGGTCTTTTGCACTCCAAAATTAGAATACCAAGGGGCATTACCATGGTATTGACCCATTGTATTGAGCGCTGGATTGTCTATTTGATCTCGTCCAGGAAAACCATCGGAAGTAATGTGGTTTTGACTCATGGTTTTGAAAAAGGCTAAATCTATATAAGGAGAAGAAATTCATTGTGCAACGTGTGTGCATGAGTCTAGGTTTGAATGAATACTTTACTCTGAAGTATGTCTAAATGGAAAGGGTAACTGTTTGATGATAGATATGAATCTGTGATGCACCTATGAAGAAAATGATGAAGAAGGGACTCTAGATCTGAAATGTATTTGTATCTTCTAGATCTGTTTATGAAATGTTTAGATCTGAGATGAGGCGAACATCTGTTTGAAGTGAAGGGTTAAATCTGAACTAAATATTTGATCTGAAGAAGTATGCTACTCTATAATGTCTGAAGATCTATACGCTAGTTTGGAACAGTGGAAGCGCGTATATACGCGGGTTTGATAAATAAAAAGTGCGTATGGGTTGTGAAATTAGCCTTGTAATATGTGCAGATGTATATGCGGGTTTATATGCATGGAAGCGCGTATATACGCGGGGGCAGTGAAAGGAAATCGCGTATTAAAACTAGGGATTTTCTGAAGTATGAAGTATGAAATGTCTGATCTGTTCTGCTGTGTTACTGCTATCTGTATTCTACAGTTCTGGGTTGTCTGAATTGATAAGTATCAGTTTTATGATTGAGCTTAAATGTGTGGAGTGGGTCCAGTATAAAAATATGATGAAAAGTGGCCTGCAAGTTGTGTTCTAAAGGAAGCTTTTGGATCCAGTGTGAAAATTGATGAAATCTGGTCCATGGTGGTAGCCTTCAGTCAGGGGGTCGTAGCTCCCTTCGAGGAGAGGCTGGTAAACAAGAGCAAGGGGTCGTAGCTCCCTTCCAGGAGAGGCTGGTAAACGAGAAGTAGGGGGTCGTAGCTCCCTTCCAGGAGAGGTTGGTAAACGAGCGCAGGTGGGTGCCTGCATGCTGGTATGAGTCTGCGCCAGCACATAGTTGTAAGATGTTTTCTCTATAAGAAAATATTGAAGGCTGAGAAAACAGCAGCGGTGGTTTTCTCTCGACTTGGGTTTCCACCTAAAATCCCGGTGTTCATGTGTGATGCTTATGTGTGATGATTTATTCTGTTATTACTGCACATGTCTACTGATATATAAACATCTGATGAATGAATGTTGCATATATCTAACTAAAGAATTAATGGCATAATAAGATCTCTGCATATACGCGAGTTTTGTGAAGGGTATCAACGTATATACATGAGTCTAGTTCAGTAAAGTAGCGTATGGGTTTTAGAGCATGAAAAAGTAAAATTTTTTGAGTATGCCCTAAATACTGATTCACCCCCCCCCTCTCAGTATTTTTCCCAACAATTGGTATCAGAGCAGGTCCTTCTACAGAAGCTTGATCGCTTGAAGGAGATCCGTCGCAATGGGAAGTCATGAAGGAGTTCTCTCTCTAAATCTACGTCTATTCAATGGAATTAATCTGTTATTCTGGAAGATACGAACAAAAGCATATATGCAAAGTCTTGGTGCAGAAGTATGGGCAATCGTGGAGGAAGGTTATCAGTATCCGGCAATTATTCCTACTGATGCAGCAGAAAGGAAGAAATATGAAGTCAATGCCAAAGTAGTCAATGTTTTGTTAGGAAGCATTTCTGAACCAGAATTTGCTAAATTAATGAAGCTAAATTCAGCAAAAGAAATATGGGACAAAATCATTCTGAGCTATGAAGGAGATACAAAGGTAAAAAGTGCAAAACTCCAAACTCTCAGAATTGAATATGAAAATTTAAGGATGCATAGTGATGAGAGTATTGCCAGTTTCTTTTTACGTCTATATGATATTGTAAATCGTATGAGAAGTTTGGGTGAAACCATAACCGATACTACTCTGGTGGAAAAAGTCTTAAGATCTTTGACTTCAAAATTTGAGTCAAAGTATCAGCTATTGAAGAAAGGAAAGATCTGCAAACTCTTACTATTGTTCAACTACATGGTATTCTGATTGCTTATGAAATGAGACAAGGAGGTCCCTCTCAAATCAAAGAAGCTTCTTTTAAGGCATGTGCAAAAGGAAAAGAAAAGGAAGATGTCAAGCAATCAAATTATATATCAGAAGAAGAAGAAGCAAATTTTGTGAGAAGACTCCAACTAGGAACTGGAAGATTCAAAGGTAAGCTTCCCTTCAAGTTTTTTGCTTGTGGAAGAGTTGGTCATTATTCTGCTAAATGTCCTTATGAAGATAATCATGGTAAAGGGAAACAATTTGAAAAGAGAAAGAGTTATTATACAAATGAAGTATCTGATGAGGAAGAAGAAGATTCTGACCAAGATCTACAAGTGCTTATGGCAAAGAAGCAAAAGAAGAAGGCTACCCAAAAGAAGACATCTCAGAAGACATGTGCGGCAGAAAATGGAGAAGATAAAACAGGTACTGATTGTTGTTCTTATGATTCACTTTCTTGTGCAAGCAATGCTGAAGATAGCGAACATAACAGTATAAGTCTAGAAGCAAAACTCAAGATCAATGATGAAAGAAATGATTGGAATCAATTTCATAAGAGAGAATCTGTCTACAAGGATATGATCTCTAGAATTAATGAACAGAAAGAAATACTGAATGGACATATAGACAAGTATCAAAAGTTGTATGTTGTTGCAACCAATCGAAGTGAAAGACTTGAAGCAGAAATCATCTCTCTCAAAGAAGATCTGGAAAAATCAAATAAGAAGAATGAAGAACCCCTTTCATTTGAAAAGGAAGGACTTGAAGCAGAAATCATCTCTCTCAAAGAAGATCTGGAAAAATCAAATAAGAATAATGAAGAGCTGCTACAAACTTGTGAAGAACAAGAAAATTGGTTGAAGGAAGAAATTTTAAAATTGAATGATCAAGTAGAAGAAGGAAAAAGGGTCGAAGAAAGCATGATGAAGCAATGCCAAAAATTGGAGGTTGAGGTAAACATTCTCAAAGGTAAATTAGAAGAAAAGGATAAACTCTTGAGGTTTCAAGATAGTACTAAGATTCTGGACAATATTCTTAGTAATCAAAGATCACCTGCTATTAAACTTGGTCTTGGTTTTCATGAAATTGTTAAAGGAGAATCTAGTTCACAAGGAAGTGCTAAAGAATCAAAGGGTATCAATGCAAAGCATGAAGTGTTGAAAGAAGCAAAAAATCAACCGAAAATCATGAATTCTCAAAAGAAATCATTCAATAATGTTGAATGCTTTAAATGTCATAATTATTGGCATATTGTAGCAAATTGCAGAAGAAGATCATTTCAGTCACAATCAAACAGATTCTATTCAGAAAGGTACTCTGGTTACTTCAAGGGATATTGTTTTTCATGCAACAAGTATGGTCATAAAGCAGCTGATTGCAATAGAAGGAAGAATAGAGAAACACACTATGATCCTTATGCTTACTTCTCTGGTCACATGAGATGTTATGCTTGTAACAAGTATGGACATATGGAAAAAGAATGCAGGATGAATAGATATGAGAAATTCCAGCACACAATTAGAAAGTTCAAGAAGGAGGACTGGTCAGAAACGTGGGGAATTTTGACCCTACTGCAGTCATCCATTTCTAAAGCTTACTTCTCTTATTGACTACAGAAGTGACGTGAGATACATTATAGGGATTAGTAATGTATCATCATAGGGGGAGCAATGTATGATGATTCTCATAGTTGTTTTGGTTATTCTGGTTATGTTTATTTCTGACAGAGCATCTGCTATGAAGAAGATAGGTACAGGTGGTACAAATTCATGGGGAGATGAATGAATGTGAAGTTTCAATGTTTCACTTTCCATATGCGGGTTCAGTGAACTAAATCCATGTATACATGCGAGTTACAGTGGAGACAGTCGTGTATGCACTTATGATAAGTAAATTTGTTTAACTGCTGAAGATTAGGAGCACAGGTTCAGGGGGAGCATCCATCTGACTATTAATGATTGTATTATTGGCACTGTATCAATTTATTTTTCTAAATGATGATGACATGATACATGGTTTCTCTGATGATGTTTCAGCTCTTATATTTCTGTTTCATTCCCTGCTTTTGGGTGAAGATGCCTTGGTGATTTGCAGTTAAAAGTGGTCAGGATGCACATTTTCAGGGGGAGCATTAGCCCTGCTGTGTATAATGCATTGTTGGCATTATGATTCTGAAATATGATCTCTCTTGAGGTCCTTCCAGTATTGGTCATGAAAAGTCATATTTGTAATTTGATGAAAAGGTCATGTTGAGACCTATGATGTAAAATTGTATTATTCAGTCATGTAAGGACTTGATCAAATGTGTAAACCCACTTGGTTGGGTACTTGAGTCAAATGTGTAAACCCACTTGGTTGGGTACTTGAGTCAAAATATGTAAACCCTCTTGGTTGGGTATTTGAGTCTCATATGAAAATCCACTTGGTTGGATCTTTGATGTAAGCATGAGTCCTTGGTGATAGGAAGGTCATAGAGTCATGTACTTCATTGAAAAATATATTTGAACATTCAGCATGAACTTAGGGGGAGCATGGTAACTTCAATGCACATCAGATCTACAGCGCTCTTCTATCTACATGAGGAGAAAAACCTTGTATTGGTTTTGATCCGCCCTTTGCCCTTGATGTCAAAGGGGGAGAGTGACATGGTGTTTGAATAGGGGGAGAATATCATTATGCTTAATGTGTCTATCTGTTGTGATCAAACACCATCGTGGTTGCCATCAAGTCCAAAGAGGGAGATTGTTGGCAATATGATGCAGAGTGTTGTCCTTGATGGCAACCCACTTGATGAAGATGATGGCAACACTTGAAGAAGATGATGGCAACCCACTTGATGAAGTTGTACTTGATGGAAACTGACTTGATATACTAATTAATGATGTAAATCTGATGTTCTACAAGTAGTACAGAAGTTGCAGAAGTAAGGAATTCCAGTATGTGCTAGAACAATGATGAAAAGTGTGTGTCTCAATGCATACGCGGATTTGTCTAGGAGAAGTAGCGTATGCACGCAGAAAAGTACGTTCCAAGTCGCGTATGGTCTTTTGCGCTCCAAAATTAGAATACCAAGGGGCATTACCATGGTATTGACCCATTGTATTGAGCGTTGGATTGTCTATTTGATCCCGTCCAGGAAAATCATCGGAAGTAATGTGGTTTTGACTCATGGTTTTGAAAAAGGCTAAATCTATATAAGGAGAAGAAATTCATTGTGCAATGTGTGTGCATGAGTCTGGGTTTGAATGAATACTTTACTCTGAAGTATGTCTGAATGGAAAGGGTAACTGTTTGATGATAGATCTGAATCTGTGATGCACCTATGAAGAAAATGACAAAGAAGGGAATCTAGATCTGAAATGTATTTGTATCTTCTAGATCTGTTTATGAAATGTTTAGATCTGAGATGAGGTGAACATCTGTTTGAAGTGAAGGGTTAAATCTGAACTGAATATCTGATCTAAAGAAGTATGCTACTCTATAATGTCTGAAGATCTATACGCTAGTTTGGAACAGCGGAAGCGCATATATACGCGGGTTTGATAAATAAAAAGCACGTATGGGTTGTGAAATTAGCCCTGTAATATGTGTAGATGTATACGCGGGTTTATATGCATGGAAGCGCGTATATACACGGGGGCAGTGAAAGGAAAGAGCGTATTAAAACTAGGGTTTTGCTGAAGTATGAAGTATGAAATGTCTGATCTGTTATGTTGTGTTACTGCTATCTGTATTCTACAGTTCTGGGTTGTCTGAATTGATAAGTATCAGTTTTATGATTGAGCTTAAATGTGTGGAGTGGGTCTAGTCTAAAAATATGATGAAAAGTGGCCTGCAAGTTGTGTTCTAAAGGAAGCTTTTGGATCCAGTGTGAAAATTGATGAAACGTGGTCCATGGTGGTGTTGAGGGTGGTAGCCTTCAGTCAGGGGGTCGTAGCTCCCTTCCAGGAGAGGCTGGTAAACAAGAGCAGGGGGTCGTAGCTCCCTTCCAGGAGAGGCTGGTAAACGAGAAGTAGGGGGTCGTAGCTCCCTTCCAGGAGAGGCTGGTAAACGAGTGCAGGTGGGTGCCTGCATGCTGGTATGAGTCTGTGCCAACACATAGTTGTAAGATGTTTTCTCTATAATAAAATATTGAAGGCTGAGACAACGAGAGCGGTGGTTTTCTCTCGACTTGGGTTTCCACCTAAAATCCTGGTGTTCATGTGTGATGCTTATGTGTGATGATTTATTCTATTATTACTGCACATGTCTATTGATATATAAACATCTGATGAATGAATGTTGCATAGATCTAAGTAAAGAATTAATGGCATAATAAGATCTCTACATATACGTGAGTTTTGTGAAGGGTATCCGCGTATATACGCAAGTCTGGTTCAGTAAAGTAGTGTATGGGTTTTAGACCATGAAAAAGTAAAAATTGTTGCATATGCCCTAAATATTGATTCACGCCCCCCTCTCAGTATTTTTCCCAACAAGGATAAAGGCCATAGAAGATTTAGTATTGCAGGTAGGATATGATCCTACAAACATAAAAGCAACTGAAGCATTAGTCAAAAAGAAAAATGAGGACATAGCTGCCTTGAAGAAATAGCTCAAGCTTCCTCAAGGAGAAAATCCTCAAACAAATGAAGTTTTATAGGATCAAAAGGATAAAGATGAAATGATGAGCTTGATACTTCAACTCACAGCTCAAATCAAAGAAATGGAAGTGCAAATGGACAAAGTTGTCCAAGAAAAAGAGACAGTCAAGGAACTAGTTATTCCCACTATTATCCCAATCATCACAGTAGTAGTACCATCTACCTTAGGAGATAAATTGGCACCAAAAGAGCCACTGTCCATACAGTGCCAGTGACTTCTTCAACTACTTCAGTGACTGAATCTTCTACAACAATGTTGCCATCTACAGATGAGAGCAGTCAACTAATAAAATAAATGGAGGAAATTTTCTTGAAGACCAATGAAATCAATATATTGACCAAGACAATTGAAAATATTGAGAAAACAAGCAAATCCAGTTAGATAGATGCCAAGATACATGAACAGAATGCTCACAGATTAAGTGAAGAGGTGAAGAAGCTCCAAAAAGAGTTAACTCTCAAAGACCAAATATCATATATTAAAAATTACTTATGGAATAATGTAATTGAAGTCATTCATGATGTTTGGCCATCAATTCAAGTAATTTTTGAGCAGAGAGAGTTACTATTGATAGCTCGGGTAGAGATCCAAAAGACATAAGAAGAATTGGCAAATAAACTAGAACAGGTTGTTAGGTTAATCAATTTCCTAAACAGCAAGAACATACAACAACTTGAAGAGTTAGAAATCAATGATAAAACATCCACAATCCTAAAAATTAGGAAAGTAACTACCAAAAGAAATCTAATGAGGTAGCTTGAGGAGAAATGTGAAGGAATGAACACTGTTGTCACTATATTCATGGTTAAATTCACCAATTTGAGGCAAAATGGACTTCTAGATATTATGGTGATTAATGAAAAGTTAATGCCTTAGAATGATTATGACAAAAAGATCAGAGAACATGCCAAAGAGAAGGTGAACAAGTCAACAAGCCAAGGTATTCCCACAGGGAAAGTATTGTTAAAAAGTTTTGAAGATTTGTTTTACTTGCAATATGAAATCAAACATTTGTTTGTCATCACACCCACATTTTCCAAGTACACTGAGGCTGATGAAAATTTTAGGAAACTCAAGAATATTAGAATTCCTAAAAATGAGGAGCGGCAGGCATTGACTGATTTGCTATGAAGAAATAAAGGCATACACATGAAGAACAAAAATTATGTTTGCTGATTTCATAGTAAAAACAGATTTTTACAGCAAGAAGGCAATTTTATGAAGGTAAAGAGTATCAAAAATGAAAGAGGATCAGTAATAAAGAGTATCAGCGAGAAAGAGTATCAGTGAAGGCAACTAGATTTTGAAAAATATCTAAAATTCCAGCAGGGAAGACACATAAGCAACCAGCTTCTTCTTATCTACAAAATGTTTCTATTTATTTTGAATAAAATAGGACAGCTTGATAATTTGTTAAGCAACCTGCCACTATTATTGTTGTAAAAAATTTAATTTTCTTAAGTTTATTCCTTGAAGTCATCTAGGATATTTTGTAAAACATTTTATATAAATACTTCACTCTTGGAAGTATTTTGGTGTGGAATAAAATTGTTGGATATTACTATGGATATTTTCTTTGACTTGAAGGCTTTGGATTTCGATTTTGAGCAGCAGACTGGATCACCTTTTTGGCATCATACGACAGGATCCCTATGATAAGCTATCTGGAGTGAAGTACTCTCTTTAAAATTTTCATTGTTATCTTCTTTTGTTTCATGCATACATCTGTGTTATAATTCTAAATCTTAATGTATAACTAGGAGTATTACTACAAGACATGTTAATAGCACCCTGTTTTAACTAGTTATCATTTCTTTTGTTTTCTTCTGATTTTCGGTGCAGGGAATTCTTAATTGCTTCCTCTCCCGTTTTACCTCTATCTTCTACTTCCCCTTTCCGGATCAAAGGATCATTAAGTGCCCTTTATCCCGATCATACCATCTTAAAAACCATTTTTTCCAAGATCTCCAAGGGTTATATATCTTTCCCTGCAGACATTTGATCTTTTAGGCTTTGATCCAAGTTCTGTTAGTTTGACATAGACTCCATAGCCCAATGAACATGTAGATTTCCCTCTATCTACTCTCCAAGTGAAATTTTCCCACCAAATCCAACAAAGCAAAACCAAATCTACACTTTAATAATTAGCCTAATATTTAAAACTAAAAGAAAGTTAAATCTTAAAGTGAGAGCCCTCTCTAAACCCTAGGAAGGCTAGATCCTAGAGTTTGAAGTAGGTTTGTGGTTACCTCTAGTATTATTTGACTTAAAAACCAAAATCCCACAACTTAAGAATTTAATGTAGTGATAACAGTACCAATGGTTTCTCCAGTGGATATACTGCAATTTTACCAACTGTTGTTTCAGAACATCATGTGGCAAGTTGTCTCCCAACAAATTGTTAGTTGTGCATGTTTTCTCATCTACTAGGAAGTAGTAAATGGAATTATATATCAGCTGAGAATAAAAAGAATAACATGACATTTTCCCAAAGCCATGGAAGAAATGGCTTCCTCCAACACTGATATTGGTCTTAGAAGGACCATGAAGCTAAAATAGTAATTTTCCCTCTTGTGGAGCAATACACTGCACATACATGTGAAGGGAATGCAAATATATTGTGAGGTGAACAATAAAAATAGAAATACATTTCTTACCATGCATTGTGAGTAGGTTGAAAGTGAGGTCCATGGATGGGCCCTCCCATGAGAATATCCTCATAGTGGTCTGAAAAATGAAGGCATGCATACTCCCATTGGAACATTATATCAATAGATACATACTCCCCAGTGATAGCACTGTTGGCCTTGCTGATAAGGCTCTTGCCATTCCATGAATCCATTCTTTGAGATGCCATATGCCAAAGTCATCTGCCATCATGCTGCTATATGTGGGAGACTCCTTCCCATGTGGAAGTGCCTCCCAATCCTTCAATGCTAAAGGGTATCCCCTTTGCACTTTGATTGTGCCATCCTTTTGTCCTAAAATATCATGCAAATTATGGGAGAAATTTAGCCCATAATCTCCCAAGAGTAGCCAAAGAAACAATCACTCTTGTTTCCTCCTCACACCTCCATCATACAAACCATGAGGTGAAAACATGATGATTGACATGAAGAATGCCTTATCATCACAATGCACCCAAACTACTTGTTTCCATATGATGCAAGTGCCATGTCAGGTCCCACCCACCAACATACCCCTTGAAGTAGGATATGTCACATGCTGACCAAACTCTTCCAAGAGTAGCCAGCACAGACATGCCTCCTGCCACCCTGTGTCATATAGATGCAAGTGGCTCACTAACCTCTCGCTCACCATCCACACCCCCTAATCCAAACGTGGGTGCCTCCTTCCATGCTCAACATTGGTATCCCTCCAAGGGAGAATACCATCCTCCAAAATCAAATCAATATCTCTACACTTCATGGGATGTTGAAGTGCATCCTCCTTGAGATCCCCATATGAAGACCACTCATCAATGAGCATGTTGAATCCATAAGGATCCAAGTATATTGAAGGCAAAATATTCTCATTCAGTGTGAAGTGCTCATCAATAAGGATCCATCATAATAATGGGAGATAAGTTGTATCTCATTGACGATCTGCCTATCCACGGTTACACATGTAGAATGGCAATTGGAATGCTCCAATAATGGTTGGGCCCCCAACTCATCACTGTTTCACAATGACAACATTGCTGATCTCCATGATGGTGAATATGTTGTCTCGTGATCATGTTTAATTTTGAAGATATAATTCTGCATTGGTTTGTTTAGGATAATACTCATCCTATCCTCCAAAAATCTACACTCCAACCCCAAGAGTTGTGTGTAGCTCAACAATAACATACTAGGATGACTATATACCTCCTCCTTGAACAGATCAAGGATCCTCTACATAGTGATAGTCTACTGCTCCAAATCAACAATGTGCTTTGACCCTAGGTCATGTATTTTTCCTGATGGCATGTTCCCACAATCCTCCATATAATGTGTTGAAATAATAGGAAGTGGAAATATGTGCATACCTTGGTAAAGCTTGGGAAAATCTTGTACTACCACAAGGGTTCCTTCCTCCGATGTGATGACTTCCCTAGCTTTTGATGATGATAGCTTCTCCTTTATGGCTGCATCAGCGCTGGTATAAGTCTCCTCCTCCTCATGCATCTCCAGAATAGTGCATGGGACTCTAAATGTCAAGAGATCAAGACCACTTTGCAAAGGTGAAAGTGTTCTTTCTCCTGATGCAAGTACTCCTACAGTAAGTGGTGGTGAAGGTCTCTTCTCCTCTGATTTCTTCTTGTCAAACTTCTTGATCAACCTTTGAGTAAAATCTGCATATGCAGTCACTTGTGCATGACTCAAATGGTTGAACAACCAAATGTTCGCTTCACCCTCAAGGTGCAGCGCTACAATCTCAACAACTTCTCTTTCTACCACTGAATGTAGTAGGAAGAATGCATCCAACTTCATTCCCCAAGCCCTTGTTGTGCATGTGGATGACCCATCAAATATAGACAATAGAAATCTATTGCTATAATGTCCTCTTTCTTCCCTGAGCTGGATGAACTGTGGGAGAGTTAGATTCTCGTTGAAAGCCCTTGCTTGAGATTTGTATTTTGCAAGATACTCGCTTAGAATCTCATGATCTACGTGTCCTCCATCTCCATGCCTTTGGTATTATTCTTCGAAATAAAAGGGCATAGTATGTTTCTTTGGAGCTCTATGCAATACCAGTTCTTTCTGCTGATAACAAGTGCATGGACCTTCCTCATATTTAAACCCTAGTGTGGTTTCATTGCCTTTCTCCAGTTTTTCTTTGCTTGACCTCCTTGGTGAGGTCCCTCTTAGATCTGAAAAGAGATGAGATAAAACTCATTCCTTCCATCATTCTGATCTCTTTCTCCTTATTCTTATTCTCTTGATAGCATAATGGCTAAGATCCACATGTTGAGCCAAGATTATGCTTTGATACCATTGTAATATTCCGAAATGGGAAAATCAGGAATATAGTGCATAAAAAAGGAAATAGTAGTGAATAAATCAATATCACATTGCATAAGACAAATGTACAGCCATCTTATTAAACATATCAACAAATAATAGGCATAATATCTTGAGGATCAAGTCACTCAAGCAATACAAAACAAGCCTCTACCAAGAAAATATGCCACTATATGAGGAATAACTGCTATACAAGTTCCATGAGCTAAGAAAACATAGTTTTAGGGAATAAATGATACAAAAATGATATATAAATATGTATCTACTATTACATAGATCAAATAATGCTGAGCGTGAAGATTTAGACTCCTAAACACTTTTCCTAGACAACACAGAAAGGGTTTCCGGGAATACCCAAAACACAAAATTTCGGAATGCAGCCCTAGGGCTGAATTGTAGCTACAACTAAATAACTGGATGGAAATGTCTGAAAATAGTATATAAATGAATAGATATCCTCCCATAGATCCTTAAAGTGAAAGACTGAACCCAACACTGAGGATCTCACCCTCCAAATCAAGCATTGAAACCTCCACTGCAAATGCTCACAAGAATAACGCAGTCAAAGAGGGAATCTGTGTTGTAGATGATGGAAATAGATTGGCCCATTGCCAAGATACAAAATAAAGCTCAAGAACCTCCTTTTATATTCTCCCAATGTGAAGAATGCTTCCTCCACTAAAAAAATAGCTCAGAAAGTGGGTTTCCCAACCCTCCACTGTAACACCCTGCAAATCAGTAGAACTTTGAACATACACTATGCTGTGATGAAGAATGAAGCTTGGCCAAAATTCCATAATGTGGAAATATAGTGCAATAATCTTCCTAGAGGCTTCCTCAAGGGAATAGGTGGGATACCTACTCGGTAACACCCTGTGCTAAACAACAAAACAATCTCAGCTAAACAAATGGAGAGTGCAAGAAGTCATGTAGACTGAAAAATCAATAATCAATAAAATAACCATCTATGGCTACCTTTCTCTCCTTCTAAACAATGTGAGCCTTCTTGCCTTGGGTCCCACTCATTAAAGTCACTACTGTCATGGAGACTTTCTCCCATTCACACCGTGTTGTATCTCATTGATGATCCACTCCCTCCATACCAGCGTTGTTGATTTGGTCAAACTTGACCTTGTCCACATGCATTAGCCCCTATTCACACATGAGGATGCTTTATCCAGCTATTAAGATGAACCCTTTTCAAATTAAGAGGGGTTTTATTCCTACTAAAGATATTTATGGGTCTCCCTAGCCACTTATTCATCTATCTAAATGACAAAAGAAAAAAATAATGTTCCAATTAGCTGCATGTTAATTTAGGAATATTACAGAAGCCCAACAATTTCCCATGCCCTTGCTCAATAGTATCATTTTTGGACCTCCACTCTTTGCATTGGAACTATAGCAGCAAACACCATAGTGAAATTCCAAAATACCCCTTATGAATTCGATTAAAAATCATTTAATATTATGTTGATAAAACCCTCGTCATGGATAACCATCGATGTGAAGGAAACTTGTAGAAGCCCAACAATGTCCCATGCCCTCACTCAATGATCACATTGGGAGATCCTCGTTGTTGATCCATAGGGAAAAATGGAGAAATGAGTAGCAGGAGTTAGATCTTTAGTGATAGGAATCGATGGGATTCTGCTCTATCTTTTGTTTTATTCTCCCCCTCCGTATTACTCATATTTATGGAAAATATGTGTTTTCAGGAGATCCATATTTGTGCCCTTTCCTTTCATCATAAAGTGGGATTCCAAAGAGTGGAAGAAATTTGGGAAAGACAACAATGAGGGTTATTTATGCCTAGGGATCACAAAAAAGTAACTAGGTGCGAACATAACAATATGATGGAAGCATGCCATGAGTTTCACATATTCATTAGCAGCCAACCTATAGATCTGAAAAACTACCTAACGAAATGATACAAATTTTACGATAAATATTTTCATTGTGTTCCTGCCTCCGGGCAGAAATAGTGTTTTTCTACTCCAACACCGACGAGCGGAAATAGTGTTTAGCTACTCCAACACCTACACAGGCAAACCAGTAGTATTAACCAAGCTATGCATATGGATTTTATCATGTGGGGTGCTCTTCGTTACATCAAATGCATACCATTTCTACTCCACTATTATTATGTCGAGTTCTTATATGAGGATTAGGTTTATTTTCTTAGCGATCTTGATGCAATTTCTCATTATCGTGTACACCTTCTACTACTTGAAAGGATGAGTGTAGTCTTATCCCTTCACTTGCTTCCCTTAAATTTGAGGTTTTGTTGTTTTTTGTTGCACCTCTTCTCATTGCTACATTTTATCTAGTGTAATCTCTTCCTATTCCATTCTTAGCACCAACTGCATACCATTAAAATATGCTCCTAGATAGCCTCTTATTACTAGCTCTCTACCTAGTACCTTACTTAATGTTGTCACTATCTTAGATAAGGGTAAGGCCATGGTTCAAGACTAGGATCACAAATCTTCTATCAATGCAATCCCTTTCATTAATAGTGTAGAGTAGCACTTTCTTAAGGATGAAATGGTTGTTAATCTTGATTTTTTACCTAATCAGCCCGTGTGACTACCACCATGTAGGTCCCACTATCCACATGGACTTTCTCTAGAAACCCTAGCAACTTGAAACATGGACTTGCACCATCAACCAACCCTCGCATTATCAACATGGACTGTGTTCAGACTAACCCATACAAAACAGCCATATCACTAGCTCTAAAAGGAGGAGGAAAAAGGACACAGAGTGAAAAGGCATCGTCTCTCATCTACATATCCAATTACCTACGATTGACCAGGAGAACCACATCCCGATAATACAAATCGGAACCATGTTGAATTTGATTAGACCCATTGAAAAATGTTGAACGACCTGGTAAGGTAGACAACCAAGAGGATGACCTCAGGAAAACCAACCATGGTGAGGGAACCCATCCTTAAGATTTGACATCTTTTACCAACTACACCTACACATGATAACTCTTAAATTTTGAATTTCCTTTGAATATTATATTTAGGTTTATTATTACAATGGTGGGATAACTAAATTGGAATTATATGTACACTCTTTTGGTTGGAGTGAGGACACTAATCTAGTAAGAAAATTCATTTCTTGTGATAGATTGTATCCTAAAATGTTTGCTCAAGGGATTTTTATTCCAGTTATCACACTTTGGTTATTAGATTTTTGATTATTTGTGATGAAATTTATTATTGGTTTCTACATTTTTTTGTGTCCTTAAAATCAAGGATCTTGTTTTCTCCTGGGTTTCTGTTGTAGTTGCTACAACAACCCCATTTGATAGATTCAAATATGAATGGTTGTTCATCTTTATGAATTTTTGAATTTTTGATGGTAGGTGTGAAGAAGTATCTAACAAAATTATAATCAAAAATTCATCAGTAAGTCCACCACTACTTCCACAGACATTGTTAGCACTCTATAATTTAGAATATTGGAAAAACTAAACTATAAATCACAACATCAAACTTATTTGGAGTCAAGGACCTAGCCTTCCTACACTCAGAGAGGTCTCTCTCTATTTTATGATTTAAATCAATTTAACTTGCTCGTTATAAGTATTGATATTAGGATAGTTATAGTGATGGAGGGTTGTTTTTTTGATTGGTTGTGTTGTTGGATAAATAGGGTTGCAGAGGCTATTCTATTGGGAGATGGATTCAAAGGCTTGAATGACACATCAAAATCAAGAGAAAATCACAGGGCAAGTTAACCGTGCTAAATGGATCTTAAGAGCTGTATGAATTATGAGGTGAAAGAAATAGTAAGGTTTAGTAGTGACTAAAGAGAAGTTAAGAATTCCTTAATCAAACTTCAGTAGAAAACATTCTTATTGTAAATATAGACAGAATTAAGGTGCTCCGACAACAAATCTTAATCTAAAATTTCTGATTTACAATTAGATGAGTAGATACACAACAGAGAAAACAATGGAAACATTTAAACAGAGAAGAAACACATCACCATTTTAACACAGCTCAAGAATCTTGTAAACAGTCTTCGATTATTGATATCCAACTCCAAAATTACACCCCTCCAATAGTAGCTCTTACAATACAGGTGATAAAATATCCAACCCTTGATAATGAGAATTCTAGCATTATTTAACTAACAACTAAGTTGGTTTTCCCTAATATAATATGGAAAACTTCATTTATTACAAAAAAACTGAAATTAGACAAGTGTGGCCATGCAAGGCCCAAATAAAGAAAATCTCTGAAAACACCGCGTGTAGAATTAATTTCGGTAACTCTTCAAGAATGCAAAAGATCGAGCGGCTCTCTGTGAATCCAAAAAATGATTTAGCGGTGACTGAGATGGTTGTGAGGAGGCAACACTGGGTGGTTCTGACATTTGGCTCTTTCTTTGGACCACCATTGCATAGATCGTAAAGGAGGATGCATGGCTGGCACTGATAATCAACTGGTGGTTGTACTGAGGTGTCTATCATGGCTTTTCAATCTTGAAATGTACACAACATGCTCCACTCTTTTTTGTTGGGGATCTTCGTGCTTACAACTTATCGGTATACTTCATCCACCTCTGTGTATTTTCTGAAAGTGGGCCTGGTGGGGAAAACATGCTTCAGTTCATGTTGAATATAGATGTCAATACTTAAGAGATCCCAGATAACTTTCCTAGTCACCGTTCCTTGGATTCTAGTGAATTTGGTGGTGTCCTTAGCTGCTTCTCTAAGATTTATCATATAATCTTCCCTTTGGATTAACTTGTTATTATTCAAAAATAATGAGGGAAACCATTTTTCTATCAGGGGTTGAATCTTGTTCAAGAATCTACTGATGGCCATGTCCAACTCATGATACTTCTCCTCCAACTGCCTTATTAAATTCCTCTTAGTGAGGATTATTTTCACTTCTAATATAGTTGTTTTTCTATCTGGTATGTTTAGCACTTCATGATCATAGTTGTTTTTTGAGTTCAGGAATTATATAATCTTAGGGACTATGTTTGGCATGCTTCCTAATACCTGATTTTCTTTGTCAATGGCCACTACGCAGTTGTCTACTAGCTCCTTTTGTTCAAAATTGATTTTTATGGGGTGCCACATTTCTTCCACTGACTTAATGATACAACCCCACATTATCAAATTCATTTGGCCCAGAATGTTGTTATCTAAAAATTATTTCTCTTCCTTCTCCAATCTCTCGATTTGCTTCTTGGCTATCTCATGGGCAGTTTCAGTCTTGGCCTTTTGATCTCTCAGGATGGCAATCTGTTCTTCCAATTTCTGGATCTCTTGTGAATGTAGGGTCATGCTTTCCACGGCCTTTGATAGATGGTCTACCATACTAGGTGTTCCAGAAGCTGTGGGAATAGTTGATGGAATTGTTGAGATGGGGGTATCTTCCACTAGGATGAGTGTACCTCGAGTTGCCTCTTCTTTCTCCTTTAGTAGTTTCTCCAACTCATTCTCCATCTATTTAATTTGGGTAGACTGTTCTACAACTAACTTCAATAGCTCTGCCTTCTGTGATTCCTATTCCTCAATGCCTTTGGCCAGGGGATCTTCTGTTACTAGTATCTTGAGTTGCTTCCTGAGTGCTGCTATATCAACATTCTTCTTATTCAAAACCTCCTCCACAGCTTGAGAATTGGTTGGGTCATGACCTTGCTTCACTATTAAATATTCTTAAGACTTAATCCTTGAGTATTTAGCCATGACAAATATATTTTCTATCCTGAATTATGATTGAGTATTGTAGAAGGATATCTAAAGCTTTGATAAGCTCATAGTAGTGCTTTTCAAGGTGGAGCTCACCATCTCTCCAGTCTGCTTGTGTAATTCCATCTGATCAATGAGATGGATGTCCCTGGAATTAAATCCAAATGACACCTTCTTGTAGTCTCTCGATCCTTGTGGTTGTGGGACCAAAGCTTCTAGAAATGTCATCTGTATCCTTTTATTCTCAGTGTCAAAAGAAGATAGTAGCCTTATTTGTGAACTTGGGGTCTGCTTCCAGAATTGGTTGTAGGTTTTGGTCTTCAGTACCTCATTTCTCAATTTAATTTCCTTAATTGTATCATAAATTGATCTTTCTTGACATTCTATGTGTAATATTCCAAATTTTTCCTTCAATAAATGGGAATATTAATTTTTTCTATTTTCATTTAGGAGATGAATAATTAGGTGAGAAGACCCATTCATAATAAAAAACATGGATAAAATCCCTCTAGTTTGAAAGGGGATTAGCCTTGGAACTAGATTTCACACCCTCATGTGTGAAAGGAGACATTTCCAAAGAGGTTTGACCAAGTCAACCAGTGCAGGGCATGAGGTGGAAAGCACTACATGGGACAACACAAAGATAGAGGAGGGAATATTCCTTTATGGAGGAAACCCTAATGGATGGGGCCCATGGAGAGAGAGTGATGCAGGAGCATTCAGGCCTAGTCAGTAATGTGATAGCTTGATCACATGTTGTGACTAACAAGGGGTTGGAAGATAATAGTTTAATTTATTTTATTTGTTTAAATATATGAGAGTGTTTATTTATTGTTAAATATGAGGAAAGGGTGTAGGTGGCTGAGTGATCCTCCCTATGTGGAGATCAGGCCAAACAGTTAGGTTTATTTGGCTAGAATAGAATATGAGGAATTTTTAAAAAGCTTGATTTAGCGTTGGTTTAGAAAAGAGTGGGTTTGAAGAGATTATTTAGGAGAGGTTGAGAGATTTCTGGTTCAGAATCAGAATTGGTTCATGAAACCATTTATTTGTATAAATTATGTCTTCTTGTACAATTGAGGGGAGAGATGTGAGGTAGAATTAGATAGGCTTTGTGTGGAGCGAAAGCTCAGAAGAAGGTGTGAATTGTGTCTTGTGTGTAATAGAGGTCGTTTCTTATATAATTGAACAAAAGCAGAGATTCTGTTTTATGAATAAATTTAATGTTATGTGTTCAATATATGAAGAACTGACTGAATTCACATCGATTTTGTATGAAAACTGCAATACATAATCATTGAATATAAAGGGCATTAAATCTCTACATGAATGGGTATTTTCCAATACATTTGAGCTGCAGTTTGGTGTTAAATCCTGTGTAGAAAGCTCTGTTCTGTCGAGCTTGTTTGTTATTACTAAAAATTTGTGTTGAAACTAGTGAATAGGGCATTGTTCCTTTGGATTTCATTTGATTTTGGTAGATCTGTGTGAAGAGGAAATGAAGAGACTGATCTAAGTCTGGCGCAAGAGAAAAGTAATGTTGAATCGTGTGAAAGCCTGTGTAGTTAAGAACAGAAGGATTGGGTTGAATGTATGGTGTAAACACAATTGAACCAGTGGAAATTTGCACATAGGAAGCAGTGGAACTTTGGCAATTAGTAACAGGTTCAGTCTCTTCAAAAATCGTGAAGGTTTTTGACCTTTAAAAGGTGAGCAATTTCCGTTTTAAATTTCATTCAATCGAATTACACTTTTCCGGATCAAGATAGGAACAGATCAAGTGAATCGATGGGTAAGGATCTGTTTGTAGGACGCTGTTAGTTGAATGAAGTCATGGAAGAAATGGTGAATTGAACGCTGTTAATCGGTTAATTGGACGTTGTTCGATTTCCTTAAAGCACGCAACAAATGGTAGTTCAATACCAATTCTGAAGAGATAGGCGTAGTGGTAGTCGGTTCTGTTTCAGTGTTAAATTGAGAACCGTAGGACAGAATTAAGCTCGGTGGCAATTAAAAAGGGTTGAATTTAATCGAAGATTTAAATTGAAGGAAAAAGAGCATGAATCGAAAGTTCATCTGATTTAGAAGTGCAAGATGCTGGGTCTGTTGAAGCGATGGCAGTCAAATGATGAAGAGGAGCGACATTATAAAACGTGAAGAAATGGGCAAGGAAGAAGCGATTTGCAATTGTATGAAGAAATTTAACCTTCATTATGCACCTGCATAAGGTATTAAGAGACTGTGGTTAAAGAGTAATGGTAAGTTATATGTCGGAACAGAACTTTTATCTTAAGCCTGTCCAATTATTAATCGAATGGAATCATGAGCAATAGAGTGATGAGGTCTATGAAGCACGGAGATAATGATTAGAGAATTTCTAACTCTGTTCTAAAGTCTGCAAGTATTGAGTTCTGTTCCTTACTAGAGATTGATTGATTGATGGTGGCATTGAGTAAGCACAAAACTTGGATCTAGAATGTGAAAGATCCAAGGTCTCACGCAGGCAAGATAACACAGGTATGTTTTAATTCGAAGGATGCAAATTCAATTATCACAACAGAGCTATTGCTGGAGAAGGGACATCGTTTTTTCTGCTGAGATCAGATTTAAATTGTGGTCAGGATATCTCATAAGTTCTGGATTAATTGAATTGGTGTGTTTGGATTTTAAGTTCTGTTCTGAAGCTTCCACATGTATCTCTGTTGAAATTGCCCAGTGAAAATAATCACTTGGAATGAATTTGGAATGGCATTTTTATATGCATAGAAAATAGAGATTTTGGGTATGGCGGGTTAACCGTCATCAGAGAGCCTCCACTTTCTATATATGGAGAGGAGGAGAGCCATTGTTATTCATGCATATGTTTATGATTTCATGTCTATTTAGACATTGAGCATTCTTTGTTGTTTAGCAAGAATTGCTGGGAAATTCCTGTTTAAGATTTCCTCACCCTCTTGAGAGGCCTCTTGAAGTTTGGTTCTTCATTCTCCATATTTCTTAGCTCAAGGCCAAAGCATCCTCCTCCAGGACAACGTTATTGTTGTAGCAGCATAATACTGTGTTGTAGGGTGTTGTAGTGGAGGACCAAAACACCACTTCCAGAGTTGATTTTCAGAGCAGGGAGTCTGCATTCCTTTGGGAAGCTAGTGAGGAAGGTTTCAACACTCAATTCAAATCTTGGCATCAGGCCAACCCATCTTCTTTCCCCTACAGTGTAGTTTTCTCCAGTAACTGCGTTATTTGCATAATGCATTTGTTGCAGGGTTTTGAAGAGTTGATTGGAGGGTGAGATCTCAAGTGTAAGGATCAACCTTCCACCTAGGAGATCCATTGGAGGAGGTTTAATTGAGATTGTTCATCATCTTTAGCCTTCTCTATTGAGTTACAGCAGCTGCCCAGCAACTTCGGCATTTTTTCCATCTTGTATATTTCAGCCAATCCTTTGGAGGATTGATGTATTATTGTTCCTAAGGGTTAGAGATTTTCTCCCCTATTGTATTTGAGCCATATATTGTCATATTCATGTATTGAAATCATTTTACAGTAGTATTCTATCATAGACTGCATCCTCATAGCCTGGGTTTATGCATAAATAGCAGTGTTCTTTCATTTCCATGTACATGTATTGTCGAGGCTTGCATTGCCTTTTTTGAGTGGTTGTTTCCTCAAGAACTTGTGCTCTTTTACTGCTATAAAATTATTATTTGATATATGTACATCTTCTTGTATCACAGCTCATAAAATAACGATTTCTCTCCATTGTATGTTCATACATCATTGCAGTCCCATTCTTTGGGAAATTTCTGTAGAAGGAATATTACAAGATCTATAGAAAGAGTTTGTAGAGGGCCAGGTAGCCTCTGGATCTCATCCTTTTTATAAGGTGACATATCCAGTAAATTCCCTTATAGTCAATCTCTGGAGTAGATTGTGATATTTCAGAAAAGGGGATATTACAGTGGTATCAGAGAAACTTTCTTGGCTCAGCCTATGAGCCTAAGCCCAAGAAGATCAGAATGTTGAAGAAGATGAGTTTATTCTCATCTATGTTCAGATCCAGAGGAGACCTCTCCAAGGAGGTCAAGAAGATTGAAGAAATAGAAGAGGAAGGAACATTCACTTCATATTCTCATCAAGAATAAGACATTGAGCATGGAAGATACTTGGATCATCGAATTCTAAGTGATTACCTTGTTGAGTACAGATCTCAACCTAGAAGTTTCAAGGAAACTCTATATTTTCCTCATTTCATCCAGCTGAAGGAAGAGAAGAGACCATGTAGCATAAAAGAAATCAAAGGCACTAGATTACTATTGTCTACCTTTTATGGGTCATCTAATGCAAGAAATTGGGTGAAAGAGTTGGTGGCATTATTCTTTCTACATCCTGTGATAGAGAAAGAAGCTGTTGAAATATCAGCGCTGCACTTGGAGGGTGAATCCCATGATTGGTGGAGCAGCCACTTGAGCCATGCAAGGGAGGAAAATTTTGCAAAGTTCATCCAAGGGTTGATCCAAACCTTTGATTTTGAAAAGAAAAGGAAGAAAAGACCACACCACCCCTTGAGGAGGCTTGTGATAACGCTGTCACACTCATAGAAGAGCAGCCATATGCATCGATAGTTGGAGTAGCCAACACTTCGGAGGAAGGAACTCTTGTAGCCCTACAAGAAGTTCCAAATGTACATCAAGGTATGAAATAATTTTCGCAATCTATTGTTGCAGCAACTTCTTTTGAAAATTGTTGAGATTTTCTTTTGAATGACCAAGGGTCAAATCCCATTGCTACCATAAAGCAGCTTGGTTGCACTGCACTGTGCAACATGAAAAATTTCAAGGAGGAAATAAACCATCATCTTCATGAGCCTTTGTTAGATTGCATATCACATTGGAGGTTGGGGTTTGAAGCCTTGAAGGATGATAGTAGACATCTTGTAGTGAGAAGCCCTTTCTCCCTTCAAGATGACACCTTATCAATGATCTCATCAGAGGTGAACTTCAACACACCATGGAGTGCAATGATTTTCTTCCTTTCTTATAAGAGTAGATAGAAGATGAAGGACACCTTAGAATGGATAACATCTCTCATGCTTGTGTTGGACATTCCTTGAGCCATACACATGATGATGGGAGGTTTTTTCCTACCACCTATTTGGGCCTTGATAGGGTCTCATTGATCCTTGAGAAAATTGCATTTGAAAATCCCATGAAGTGAAAAGACAGGAATTTGATTTGGGAGGATGGTAGCCCTCATGAGAGGAATACCAAGATGAAGAAAAGGAGAAGGCATCCACAACCGATTGAGTGGATGTGGTTGATGAGCAAGGAGCTAGGAGGCTACTTGCAGATCTATGATATCGGGCAGCAGGAGGCTTGACTGCACTAGTTACTCTTGAAAGAGTTTGGCCATCACTTGGAAAACACTCTTCCTAAGAGTAGGAGGATGGAGAAAAGATGGCAGGATACTTGCATCATTAAGCAGCATAGAGTATGGATGCATGGTGTTGATGTGATACTCATATCATTCATTATGTCTTCATCACATGAGTTGTATGATGGAAGTATGGGGAGGCAGAAAAATGTTTTGTTGCTTTGCTTGTTTTTGGGAGGGCAAGAGCAGGATTGCTCTCATACCTTACATGATGTTGCAGGAGGAGGAGATGGCATTCTCTCCTTGAATTTTGATGATAGAGAGGTACTTCCATCTTGGGAGGGACTTCTTATGTATTGCAGCATTATGAGAGATATCTTTGGCAAAGAGCATGTCAAAGAACAAATATTGGTATTGACAGGAGTTTATTTGCATAAGCTCACAACACTGTCACTGTGGAGAAGAGACTTATGGATGAAGTGTGCCCAGCAGAAATGTGGTGGATCCATAACCCACAGGTCCTAGGTGTTAGCCACCTATGAATTTCTGTCAAGAAAATAGGTGGCTAAATTTTTTTGAGCCTTACAGAGATACATTTTCTATGAAAATCTCTCATCCTTGAAGCCTCTATGTGTCCATTTCCTTTAAAAAGATCCTCACTGTTGTTTCCATCCGAAAAGCCTCACTGAATGTAAAAAAAAATTCTCAGAAAGTCCCCCATTTTCCCTTGTACCTCTGCAAATTTCCCCTTTATTAATCTTTTTCCCCACTCTTAAAATTTCCCCTTTTGTTTCCAAAAATCCCTCTCAAATTCCCTAAACCATCCATTTCATCCTTAGAACCAAGTGAAAAATCCTTCATTTGATTTTAAATCCCTCGTTTACCTCTATCGAAGACCTCCTTTTAGCCTTAAAACGTTGTCTCTAAGGCTAAAAAACCCATTTTCCTCTATAAATAGGCCATCCCCCTTTGGCCCAGCCCCAAAAACCACTTCCCCATCTGTCCCCAGCGCTAGGACCAAACGCTAGCTCGTAAGGCACTTATTGCAATTGGAGAGACGGACGGAAGCGCATTCCTGTGTTAAACAAAGAAAAACTCCGATGCGATGACATTGTTCTATGAGTCTCGGGAATCATCTCCACCGTTGATTCTATTTCCGATCCAATGGTCACTGCACCATCGCTTGATCGCTAATCAAAAATCATAAATGGTGCCACCCTTCGCCCTTTACGATTGTGATCCTTCGATTGTAATCCCCGCCATCGATTTCCCTTTTAATCCGAAGACCCTTATTTCTCCCGCTCTGTCCCTTTACCCCATCTGTCTTCCCACTGATTGAATCCCCACCGTCGATCTCATTCCAGATCGGAGGGCTGGTGCTCAATCGCAACGTCACTCCAATCGCTATCGCAAGTTCTCAAATGCATCCTCCATCCCTTCCATCGCTCCCCTCTGATTAGATCACTGCCATTGATCTCCTCCTAAGATCCGATGGTCCTGATTGAATCACCCTCCACCCATGACTGGGTCCCACCATTCAAAGTCATTTCATTTCATTTGCATACATTCCCGCGTATTTCATTCAAAGGTCAAATTTTGATGTTTTTACATTAAAATTTATGTTATAACGCCCCACCTTCCGAAGTCATCCTATGATTAAATCTCCACCGTCGATCATCGGCCCTAGATGTGATCGGATGGTCCATATGCATTCTTTTGCCAAACTTTCACCAGACCATTTTCCCACTGTTTCACTACATTTCTCACCATTATCCCACATTGTTCCACCTTTTTCCATTCGCATCCACCATTTTTACCGTGCCGCGCTACCATTCTCATAGTCCTCCATAGCATCCGACTCCCATGCATGGATTTCTTAACAGAGTTACGTGTTTTGCAGGCTACAGGCGGTGAAATGCTTCCATTGGTCATAGTCACTATTACAGTGAAACAGAACACAGGGAAGACCGTGGTCAGGGACTGAAATTATGGATAAGAGACTGGGAAGGTACTAGAGCGTAATTTTCATTAAAAGTACAAAGTACTACTGTGAAAAACCTTTCCAACGCCATCAAAGCTTAGATTTCACTGACAGAGACAGTCATGGAGTGGCAAAGAGTATCAGTAAAATATCAGTGAATTCAATGCTCAGTATTGAATATTTTAAGCCTTAATTCAGTGTTTTAAAAGAAAAAATATCAGATTGAAGACCTCATGACTCACACGGAAGGCCTAATAAGGCTCAATGCAGAGAAAACAATATTGATAGTGTTTCACATTAGCAGAAGGTTTTTCACCATGAAGAACAAGTTCCCATGTTGTTATTTTTTCTACTTCGAAATCCTAAGGAGATTCCCACCCTGACAGAAACAGTGCTAATGCGGCCAGAGAATTTTTTACGTGGTAGGGCAGACCTTGAAGACATTTGTTAGTATGAATCCTTTGTTGAAGTGTACGAAAAAGGACCACTTTCGCTACGCATAACTAATAGCCCTAACAACAGAAGTGACTGCCAATATCTTCAGATCTGCGGTTAGTTCAACAAGAAAAGAGCTGCAAAACACCAGATCTATGCATGGAAAGACATTAAACAGTAAAAACAAGGGTTTTCTCCATATACCAATAGACAAGACAAGAACAATTTTTGAAAGAATTTTTGTATTAATGGGGCACCTGTGAGGAAAACCAGAAGGAGTATCCAATTCCCCTTAGTGGGATGGGTTCTTGGAAGTCCTCAGCACTTCAGATCTAAGATTTCTCTCTCTAGTTGATGTAGAAAACCCAATGCAAAGAGTAGAGATCAATGGGAGCAAATGATGGAGATATGTGACCAAGTGTATAGATCCAGAGTGATCTAATAGGCAACAAAAGGTGAAGAATGGTAGGAAAAACCCTCCTATTTATAACAAAATATTGGGTCATTCTAGATCTTGGTGCATGATTAAAATAATGTTAACCAAATCTAGATCCACCTTTTATGGAATATTTCATTATATTTGTTGGAGGGAAAAAGGTATTTGACTTGGGTCAAATCCCTTGATTTGTCAAAAATAAATAAATAAATGATTTATTTATCTTTTTAAGGAAGCGGTTAGAAGATAATCAAATAAATAATGATTTATTTAATTATTTGTGGGTGATTTAGTCATATTTAACAAGGAATATTATCTAAATAAGATTAAATAATTATTCCTAGAAAATAATAAGATAAATAAAGGTTTATCTAATTAATTTCTTTGTTTTTGGGTTAAACATGACTAGGAATAATAATTAAATTATGGTTTAATTAATTATTCCATGAGGAAAATTAAACAAAATAGGTTTGTTTAATATTTCCTTTTGGGGGTTTCATTTTGTTCCCCAGTAGTGAAAACGGAGTTTTACTTGGCATAGTGAAAGCTTGGTCTTACATGGTGTACTTGGGTCCATCTAATGATAATAGGTTAGATGACCAAAAAATGGTGTAACGGATTGCCCCCCAGCGTGCGAGTGTCAGGAGCAAATCGTATGACCGAAGTACGTTGTAAGAACACAATCACTAGACAACAAAAGGGATGTCAGAGAGAGAAATGTGAGGTAGATAGTGTGCTGAAGGACTAGACCCTGAGGAGACGAGACTCGCAGGTGCAACAAGTCTCTTTTTATGAGAGGGTACTTGTGCTGAAGGCGGCGAGGGAGGCATACCTATGCCCGCCGAGACAAAGTACAAAAGAATAGTGTGTCCAGTAAACAAGGGACCGAACCATAAAATACAGCTGGCATAATCATGAGCCAGATAAAAATATAATGAGGAATCCCACATACATGCTGTGCCTGGGATAACAGCCAGGACTTGTACAATAATATCTGAGTACATGAGATACAAATACAACCCAAATGCCCCCTGCAAATGGGGAAGGGCTCACAAAATATGACTGATACATGCAAATCGAAGAGGCGCTGCAAGTGGCTATGGCCAACATCATCAAATATCTGGAGCTGCATCGAAGGCTGCAAAGAAGAGGTCATCCGGGCACGTGGGGGGCTACCTGCAGGGCCACCCCCTCATGAGGGTTGAAACATCTCACACACACCCAGGAATCATCAAGAGCTGTTGCTGGATCACTGGACCATCAAGTATACGAATCTCGATCATGCTGAAGGAGCTGGAGAAAAAATCAAGCCAACGGGAAAGGAGATATCCCTTAGCCTGATCTGAGGCACCGAACAAGAGTGGAAGCTGGAACCAAGGTACACCGCCCTGTAGACCTGGCTTCTGGAATGAATGAGCTGATGTCGACAGAAGGAGGTCCGCCATAGTTGAGGCAATGAGATACCCTCAGCTAAGGCACGAGAGAAAAGAGTAGAGCGATGGACAGACTGACACTAATGATGATAGTGAAGTGGAAAGGAATAAGTAGCTAATGGACGACTTCCCTTGCTAGAGCATAAAGGGCATGAATGACATGGCAGCGACTGACACAACATCATCAGGGGTGGGGGACAGTGGAATTGAAGGTCATAATGTGCGACACAAGAGAGAGACCAATCAATGACGGATGGAGGACTATAGTGGGGTACAAAGGGACTCGGTATAGACTCCATGGAGGGAATGATGACTCAACTTGGATGCTCTGAACAAGGGCGACTCGATGGTGCTGCCACTCAGTAAAGACCCCGATGGGGGACCATGGAAACATGAGTACATGATGGGAACTCAGGACGAAAATCAACATGAACGAAGACAAGTAAGGAGGCAAGATGGTGCCCCAAGTACAAGTGTCGTAAGTGAGGAAATTCGATTTTAAGGAGAGGTGAAGTGACCCTTCTTGGACAAAATGTGTCCTGGTGAAGTATCAGATCACAAAAAACTAACAGATACCCATTTGAGAGTTCGGTGAGAGCTTTCCAAAGGTGTAGATGGTTCGTCAAATGGGGCTATGGTGTGGTCGCAGCAGTCGAAAGAAGAAACAGGGGTTCTCTTTTAATAAGGCAGTTTTCCCTCCAAAATCACTCATTTGCTATTGTTGCTGTGGTGAATGTGGAGAGGAGAGAAGGCCCTAAATCTTGCGGCGAATGTAGCGGACAAACCGACCGTTGGAATCGCGATCCGTCAGTTACAGGTAAGAGGTCTAACCTTTCTCTTGCATTTTGATGGATTACATTTTTAGTTTAGGGCCCAGAATCCCAGAAACAACCCCTCCTTCATCTCTACGGCCGGGTCGCACTTTTTGGGGCAAAAAGTGCGACCTAGGACGCAGGTATCAGGGCAAAAAGTGTGACCTGGTCCAGAAAAGAGCAGAAAACTGCGACCTGGGAGATGAGGGGGTTTTGGTGCTGTTTGATGGCTGGAAGTTGGGTTTTGGTGTTTGGTTATGGTTTTCCCGATCTGTACACTGACAAAAATGATGTGTTTGTGCAGGTATGGCAGAGTTACGGGTCAACTGGAGAGAGAGAGATCTGGGGACACTACGGAAAAAGATCTAGGCGGATCAGGGCGTCCGTCGTGTATTGGCCAGATTTGGGGTTCTCAAGTTTTTGGAGAACCCTTTAATGAGAGCAGGGGAACCGTTACTGGCCCGGATTATCAGTTACTGGGATCCAGATCAGGAGATCTTTATAGTGCAGGGGCACAAGATCGAACTGACGGTCCAGGACGTCTACTTCCTGACTGGTCTCCCGCCACTGGGGATGGTGGGAAACACACAGCCAGAGTTGCCATGGGGGTGGCATATCATGGAGTTCGTGGAACGTCATTGTCGACTGAGTCTCCAAGTCAAGGGGACTCGAATACCGATCGAGGATCTAGAGAGGCTAGAAACCCGTGCAATGGCTACAGCTGTGCTACGAATCCTAGACATCCAGGCGTTCCATCACATCACTGGGGGGCAGATGATGATAGTGGAAAGTGTGTTGGGTGGGACCTACTATGGGTGGGCCCAAATGATGTTGGAGTCGCTAAAGCAATAGTTGTCACTATGCAGGCGGCAGGTGAACCATGACTGCTCATATGGGACTTTGTTGTGCGCCTTCTTCTTTGAGAAGATCTCGACCTTGAGGCCTCATGTACAACTTCCAGATGGGGGCCCGAGAGAGCCTAGGATGTGCCGTTGGGGACGGCTACTGTGCAGAGGAGGAGGAGGGGCGGTCGGGCGAGTGTTTCGACCGGATTTTTTTGCCCATTGGGATCAGATGCCATTGTACATAGACGACTATCCCTATAGTGGGATGAGCTACTGTGGAGATCCGGATCTGCCACTTCTACCTGGTCGAGTCTGGGGGCCCGATGGTAAGTGACAGATTGATATTCTTGTGTGGGCATGTTAAAGTTTTTGAATAGTAATTGATGGTACTGATTCATGTACTTTTGGTATGAAAATATAGCACCGGTAAAACCGGCCGGATATATGGGACGACCGGTAGCGTCTGGAGCTACAAGTCCAAGTGGGTCGAGAGCGGCGCAGAATGAGGATGCAGCCGCCCTGCTGGAGGACATCCGCCATAGATGCGAAAGGTTGTTGACCAGAGTATCAGAGCGCGGGTGGCAAGACTTAGACGACCAGTTCATAGAGCCATGTGTTGGTCTACCCTCGGAGTGGCGAGGTGTCATGCAGCGCATGGCGATGGTCGGTCAGGCTATGCGTGATCTACATGCTGCAGGGGCAGAGCCATTGGCCCGGGAGCCTCCAGATAGTGATTAGGGGTGGGGTATGGGGTGCCCCCGATGATGTATGTGGGGGCAGGTGGTGCCCCCAGTTTTGGGTTTTTTGTAACATGCTATGGGCATGTCGTATGTATCAGAGTAGATGGACTCTAAACACATGTTTTGTGACACATATTATGGATATGGATCATTTTTTGATGGTTGTGAATGTTATTGTCTTGTATGAAATGTGTGTGATAAATTCCAATCTAGAACATGATTTGCAATACTATCTACATAGTGATTCTGTTCTCGAGGTACATGGTTGAAAGTTATGGTTTCAAATGCATGTATCAAGATTTTCACTCGTAAATAGCATCTAAACAGCATAGGGTTATGCACACGATAAACACCATTTAGTTGCATTACAAGAAGTAGGGAATCCAAACGAATATGCAGATGGAGGATGCGATCAAAGAGGGCATCGGCTAAGAGACCACGCATTGCATCATATTCGGCCTGATTGTTGGTGGCAGAACCAATGCATACCCCGTTAGAAAGAACAAGGGCATGCAAGGGGGTGAAGATGGCCCAACCTGCCGAGGCTAGATTCCTGGAGTAATGACTTGCACCATCGGCGTAATCGATAAAGGGTGTGGACGTGGGGTCCTGCGGAATGGTGTGACAAGACAACAAGTGAGGGGAGGAGAGGCAATGATGGTAGCGTGAGTGCACAGAAGTCATCGGGCAGCAACCACGGGAGGGAGTGCAAGGAGCAGGATGACCATGACTCATATACGGTGGTATATGAGGGCTATCGGAAGGATGGTGAGGACTTGGGCTGCGGAGGTCAACAGAGACACAGGTGGAGTGATCTTGTGTATGAGTAGGAAAGGGGTGGTCAAGGGACACAACAGGGGAGGATGTAGATGGGCTAGGCTCCGAGTGTCTCGCAGAGGAGGATAGGTAAAGAATGGTTACAGTAGACTCTGTCATCTGAACATCAGGGGGGGGAATGTCGATGGGAGCGGGGGGATCCTCAGGCTGGCCTGAAGTGTACTGCGCGAGGATGGGAGAGGTGGATTGATTTTGTTCAACCTCGTACTCTCGGATTACCTCTAAAGAGGCACGGTAATGCATCAGGTGAGGACAATGGTGGGAGTAATGGCCATGAACGCCGCACAAAGCACAGGGCTTGTTGGTGCGGAGAGTCTTGGGGTTCTTGGTTACGGACGACGAAGGAATGGAGGCTTCAGGGACCGTAGACTCGGGGAACGCGACTTTAACCATGGGCTGAATACGGGGCAATTCGGGACAAGCATGGGTGGCATGACCAGTGACATCACATAAGGCGCAAGGCTTTGCGGGCGGGGAAGGGGTCGGGTCAGTCGTGGTGTTCTTGTCTTTAGGTGCCCCCTTGCGGGCTTTGCCTTTCTTCCCAGGAGCCGACACGACAGGAGAAGGGTCCTGTGGAGGTGCTGGGGGCACAGTGGCAACGAAGGAAGCTAGGGGGACCAGTTGAATCGGTGTCAAAGCCATATAGGGCTTGGGATGACCAGGAGGGGTGGCGGCTGGGGGATCAAGGTACCAGACCGGTATGCCCAAGGTCAGGTTAGGGAGAGAGAGGGTGGCCATGACGGGGACATAATATACTCCAGGAGGGGGATCTAGGAAAGGTATTTTCCCAGCAGGGTAATGACCAGGAGGAACGACTTCGAGATGGTTAAGGCCAGGAGGAACCGATCCAGGAGGATAAAGGGGTTCAGGGATACCAGCTGTAGGGGGAGGGCCAGAAGGAGGAGGTCCGGCTGGCTGAGATGAATGGATAGGAGCAGGTTGCGGAGGGCGAGGGGGAGGTTGCTGACTAGCCGAGGCAGGCCGCTTACGGGCAGCCTGGGATGATTGCATCATGCAAACATTCGATAAGCTGGGATCGGTGATAGGAGGAGGGGGAAGGTTAGGGAAAGTTCCAAGCAGGGAGGAATCTTTGTAAACGCCGGGGGAGACACTGGTCAAGGAATCGATGGTTTGCTTGTTGGCTACAGAAGAGATGGTTGTCTCAGGGGAGGTCTAAGATTTTGGCTCATGATATGTCAACTGGTCAATGGTGACTATCTTTCCATTATGAGGGAAAGACATCTTGTGAAAGACTGCGAATGGGACAGCAGCCATAGCATAGGTGTAGCTTCGCCCCAATAGAATGTTGTAATCTAGTGGGGCATCAATGACTTCAACGTCAACGCAAACAGTCTTACCGGTGAGGGTGATAGGGCAATTACGAAACAGGCCAATGGGTTGGGAGGCATGACCATCCCACGCTCGAAGGGTGATCATGGAAGGGGCCAGCTCAGGGGATCCGAGTTACTTCCAAACCGAAGCGGACATCACGCAGGTGGATGCCCCCTCATCAATGAGACACTGGGACACGTTGGCGTTCCAGATTTTTACTGGGATTTGGAAAGCGACGGAAGGAGGAAGAGGAGGATGGTCCAATTGAGTGGCGTCGAAAACAATCATTTGGTCATCAGCGGGATCTACAGTGCCCACGGCAGATAGTAGAGCCCTCTTTTGGGAAGGGCATGACTGGAGGAGTTCCAGTGTGGAAATTGCGGCAGGAGACTGCGCCAAATAATCTACTATGCTATACGAATGAGCAGCTCGACTGGAAGCAGCGTTTCGACGTAATGGTCCCTTAGGGATATGTAAAGGGCCACTGTAATGGTCCCTTGGTATGAACCTCAACTTTTGGTTAAGGGATATGTAAAGGGCCACTGGGTGTCGAAAGAGGCTCTGTAGAACCTGAAGAAGAAGGCTCGGGGGCAGACTGAGCAGGAGGCTGGGGGTACTGGCGAGACCGAGTTTGAAGGTGAAGATCGACGGATGGGTTAGGATCAGAGTGCATCATAAGGATATGGTAGTCAGAGGAACCAGAAAGGGAAGGGGGGGTGGCTACCTGGCTATCGGGCGGTTGGGTAGCCACGAATCCTTACTGAGGGAAAGGATCAGTAAACACAGCCGGCTGGGTAGTGGCCACATTAAGAGGAGCATGAGGGGAGGCATGCTGTCCGCGCAATGTGGCTTGAGACTCCCACATCTATCGCATCTAGGGTAAGAGGGGACAATCGTGGGTGTAATGACCATAAACACTGCAACACGAACAAGGCTTACTTGTGCGAAGCGGCCTGTCCGGCTTGGGCTGAGTGCCTTGTTGCTAGTTGGCAGTGTTAGGGTCCACACCAGGATTGGGTTCACGGGTACCAGGAGAAGATGGGTTTGGATTGCCTCTCCGCCTTCTTTGAGAAGAAGGGGGAGTAGTTGCACCCTGCTGTGCAAATACTTTCACTGGAGGGGGCTGTAGGTGCTGGTGCTGGGTTTGAGGAGGCAAGGGAAGAGGAAGCGCATATGCTGGAGGAGCGGGCGCACTAGGCTGTGGATAAGGGTAATGGGTAGGTTGGGAAAAATTGAGGTAAGAAGGAGGTTGGGAAAAAGGAGGAGGCATGCCGTATCTTGGATACATGCTACCGGGAGGGGGGAGAGTGCTGGAGGAGCTGGCCCCTCCCTGAGGGAGACCATAGCCCATAGGAGGTTGGGCGTACGGATGTGAAAGGGCTCCAACGATACCGTCGGTGGAATGAGATGCCCCAGGGGCGTTAGCGCCACTGGGCCTGGGGAGGTCAGGAAGGACAGTATAAACATAACCAGATTGAGCGTAGACCAGGTCATATTTCAAGGCTATTTGGAGGGCGGCTTCTTCGGTTTGAGGGAAATGGGAGGCGACATCCTTGCCGATGGGAGCCGGAAGGGTGCGAAGGAACTAGTCCATGTAAACCCGATCTACGAAGGGAGGGGCTCAACATAAGCTGCGTCTTCTTCGCCATTCCTGAACATGGGCGGAAAGGCGGGTTGAAGAGGATTGCTTAAAGGAAGTCAAGAGCTCCGTGCCAGTGTCGTATCAGAGAGGGAGCTGGAAATAGGACAAAAAGGCTTGGGCAAGGGTCGTAAAGGTGGTATGGGAAGAGGTGGCTTGCTCAACATACCATTTAGAAGCTTCGCCGGTAAGCGTGCGTTGGAACAAACGAAGATGGATGAAGTCATCGGTAATGGAATTGGAAGAACACCACATGTGGAAAGATCGGACATGATTGGTTGGATCTTCTCCAGCTTGGCCTTCGAATTTAGGGATATCGGAACAGAGCTTGGTTGGCATGGTAGGCCAACCAAAATTGTGGCGGATAGGGTCGTTGATCAACTGATTGAAATTGGGGAGGCTGAGGCCTGCAATGTACGG
Organism: Pinus albicaulis; assembly: GCA_034641835.2. Lineage (NCBI taxonomy): Eukaryota > Viridiplantae > Streptophyta > Pinopsida > Pinales > Pinaceae > Pinus > Pinus albicaulis. Next base: position 100,318,403 of record CM076576.1, on the reverse strand, counting down.
CAACAAGGGGGGGACCGAGGTCATTCCTGTGACAGTTCCGCTAGTAGTCGGGTCGGCATTAGGGCCGGGAGAACCGCTAGCGTTAGGCCCTGGACCAGACATCGTGAAGGTGACAGGGGGAGAACCAGGAGGAGAAAGGGAACCCGAGGAATCAGGAGAGGAGTCAGAGTGCGGACTCGGAGGAGGACTGGCTCGACGACGGCGTGTCGGAGCAGGTCAATCGACCGAAAACTGAGTGTTAGTATGAATCCTTTGTCGAAGTGTACGAAAAAGGACCACTTTAGCTACGCATAACTAATAGCCCTAACAACAAAAGTGGCTGCCAATATCTTCAGATCTGCGATTAGTTAGACAAGAAAATAGCTGCAAAACACCAGATCTATGTATGGAAAGACATTAAACAGTAAAATAAAGGGTTTGCTCCATGCATCCAACAGACAAGACAAGAACACAATTTTTGAAAGAATTTTTATATTACAGGGCACCTGGGAGGAAAACAAGAAGGTGTATCCAGCTCTCCTCAATGGGATGGGTTCTTTGTAGTCCTCAGCACTTCAAATCTAAGCTTTCTCTCTCTTGTAGGTGTAGAAAACCCAATGCAAAAATGAAGCTCAATGGGAGCAAATGATGAAAAATGAGACCAAGTGTATAGATCCAGAGTGATCTAGTAGGCAAAAAAAGGTGAAGAATGATGGGGAAAACCCTCCTATTTATAACAAAATATTGGGTCATTCTAGATCTTGGTGCATGATTAAAATAATGTTAACCAAATCTAGATCCACCTTTTATGGAATATTTTATTATATTTGTTGGAGGGAAAAGAGTATTTGACTTGGGTCAAATCCCTTTATTTGTTAATAATAAATAAATAAATGATTTATTTATCTTTTTAAAGAAGTGGTTGAAGGATAATCAAATAAATAATGATTTATTTAATTATTTGTGGGTGATTTGGTCATATTTAACAAGGAATATTATCTAAATAAGATTTAAATAATTATTCCTAGAAAATAATAAGATAAATAAAGTTTATCTAATTAATTTCTTTGTTTTTGGGTTAAACATGACTGGGAATAATAATTAAATTATGGTTTAATTAATTATTCCATGAGGAAAATCAAACAAATATAGGTTTGTTTAATATTTCCTTTTGGGGTTTCCTGTTTTAACATATTGAAGGCAATTTTACTTAGGGTAAAATTGGTCTTACATGGTGTACTTGGGTCCATCTAATGATAATAGGTTGGATGACCAAAAAATGGTGTAACAGATTGCCCCCCAGCGTGAGAGTGTCAGGAGCAAATCATATGACCGAAGTACGTTGTAAGAACTCAATCACTAGACAACAAAAGGGAAGTCAGAGAGAGAAATGCAAGGTAGATAGTGTGCTGAAGAACTAGACCCTGAGGAGATGAGACTCGCAGGTGCAACAAGTCTCATTTTATGAGAGGGTACCTGTGCTGAAGGCGGCGGGGGAGGCATACCTATGCCCGCCGAGACAAAGTACAAAAGAATAGTGTGTCCGGTAAACAAGGGACCGAACCATAAAGTACAGCTGGCATAATCAGGAGCCAGATAAAAATACAATGACGAATCCCACATACATGTTGTGCCTGGGATAACAGCCAGGACTTGTACAATAATATCGGAGTACATGAGATACAAATACAACCCAAATGCCCCCTGTAAATGGGGAAGGGCTCACAAAATCTGACTGATACATGCAAGTCGAAGAGGCGCTGCAAGTGGCTACGACCAACATCATCAAATATCTGGAGCTGCATCGAAGGCTGCAAAGAAGAGGTCATCCGGGCATGTGGGGGGCTACCTGCAGGGCCACCCCCTCATGAGGGTTGAGACATCTCACACACACCCGGGAATCATCAAGAGCCACTGCTGGATCACTGGACCATCAAGTATACGAATCTCAATCATGCTGAAAGGAGCTGGAGAAACAATCAAGTCAAAGGGAATGAGAGATCCCTTTGCCTGATCCGAGGCACTGAACAAGAGTAGAAGCTGGAACCAAGGTACACCGCCCTCTAGACCTGGCTTCTGGAATGAAAGTGTTGATGTCGACAGAAGGAGGTTCGCCATAGTTGAGGGAGTGAGATATCCCCAACGTAGGCACGACAGAAAACAGTAGAGCGACGGACAGACTGACACTAATGATGAGAGTGAAATAGAAAGGACTGAGTAGCGAATGGACGACTTCCCTTGTTAGAGCATAAAGGGCATGAATGACATGGCATCGACTGACAAAATATCATATGGGACAGGGGACAGTGGGAATGAAGGTCATAATGTGCGACACAAGAGAGAGACCAAGCAATGAAGGATGGAGGGCTAGAGCGGGGTACAAAGGGACCCAGGATAGACTCCATGAAGGCGATGATGACTCAACTTGGATACTCTAAACAAGGGCGACTTGATGGTGCTGCCACACAGTAAAGGCCCAATGGGGGACCATGAAAACATGAGTACAAGATGGTAACTCATGACGAAAATCGACACGAACAAAGACAAGTAAGGAGGCAAAATGGTGCCCCAAGTACAAGTGTTGTAAGTGAGGAAGTTCGATTTGAAGGAGAGGTGAAGTGATCCTTCTTGGACAAAATAGCTCGTGGCGAAGGATGAAAGTACAAAAAATATGTTGGCTATCTAAAAGAACCTAAAACACGCATCTCAAAAGGGAAATGCTAAGGGTAATATTTCGTAAGATAGAGTGCATTGCGAGGATTAGGAAGAGGATTGCCTTCGAAGTCCTCTAAAAGGTATGCCCCCTTACCTAGACCCTTACTGATGACGTAAGGGCCTAGCCATAATGAGTCGAACTTCCCGTGACCAAGGACATCATGGGCTTGGTCACAGACTAGAACAAGGTCGCCTTTGGGGCTGGACTTTTCGGTCATATTGAGCTTTGGTGCGTTTCTTGGCCGCTTCCATGGTTTGCAATGCAACACAGCGGTCTTCAGGGGCACGCTCAGGCATGATAAGTCGTTGTTCTAGAGGTTGGGTGTCAGGGAGAAGTTCAACAGCCAGATGAAGGGAAGGGATGTCACACTCAATTGGTAAGACTGCCTCCTTTCCAACAACGAGGTGAGGAGGGTTATGGTTGAGGGGCATAGGTGCCCCTAAGCATGGTGTGGTCATGCCAAAATGTATTTAGAAAAACGGGGGATCTAAACACATTTAAATGATGTGGTGTGCCATTTGTTCGCGTTATGGTTATGCAGTGTGAGAAAGGAAATGGAGGATTACCAATCTCTTTTGGTACTGCATATAGGGATCAAATGGACTTTAAGTTTCCGAGTTGGCATTCCTGGTGTCACTATCCCAAAAAGAGGATTTGGAGATAATGAACTGATGCTCTCGTAGAAAAGCTATAGGTTGGTCAACAATAATGTCTAAGAGACTGGGTTGTTGATGTAAGATGAGGGAATGATAAGGGGTATCATCCCTAGAGTGATCTGAAGTGATATGGGACTCTAGAGGTTCTTCGAAATGTGGAAGAATACTGGGACTAAAGTCAACACAACCAGATCCACTAGGAGAGTGGTGGAGAATTGCTTCTCTTGGTCTCTCAAATGTGGGTGCCCCCTTACCCAAACAGTGGGTTTCAATGTAATGGCCACAAGGTGGATGTGGTGTGAACGCATGGGTTCGATGTAAGGGGGAATAGATAACGTCAAGGGTGGGGATTTTGTCCATAATGTCGTCATCGCGATAGAAGATGGGGTGACTAGTGGAAGGAAGACCACCTGACGTGGTGAAGTGACCAGAATCATCATCATGAGAAGAGAGGTTCACATGCACATCGTCACAAGGGGTGACCGAAGAGTAAGTAGATAAAGGATCTACCGATGTTGAGCCCAAGATGATCGCTGAAGGAAGGTCAAGCGAAACAACAGGGGAGGATTCAGATGGAATGTTCCCCGAGGGTCTCATGGATGATGGTAGGTAAAAAATGTTGGACGAAGGCCCGTCATCTCGACATCAGGAGGGGGAATGTCAATGGGAGCAGTCATATCTGGTAGTTCTGCTGAAGTAGAATGCGCAAATAGGGGAGAGGTGGACTCATTGCGCTTGGCCTCGAATGGGTGGACCGCGGCGATAGAGGTGCGGAAGTCCTCGAGGCGGGGACAAAGATGGGTGTAATGGCCATGGAGATCACACAAAGCACAGGGGTGGTTGGTGTGAATAGTTTTGTGGTTCTTGGCCGCGGTCGTAGAAGGAACAGAGGCTTCGGGGACCGCGGACTCAGGGAATGTGACATTAACCATGGGCTTGAGATGAAGAAATTCAGGAAAGGTATGGGTGGCGTGACCGACAACATCACACAAAGCACGCTGGATGGTATGCTTTGGAGGCTGAGGAGGAGCAGGGTTTGTTGGGGCAGCCTTGTCCTTTGATGCCCCCTTGCGAGCTTTTCCCTTCTTACCCGAAGCGGTTGCAACAGCAGGTGGTTCCTATTGAGGTGACTGAGGCACTGATGAAGCGGGAGAAGTCATGGGGACCAGTTGAACCGGGGTCAAAGCGATATGAGGTTTGGGCTGACTAGGCAAGGTGGGGGCTGGAGGATCAAGGTACCAAATGAGAATCCCAAGGGACAAGTTAGGAAGAGAGAGGGTGGCCATGAATGGTACCGTGTACACTCCTGGTGGGGGAGCTAGGAACGGTATCTGACCAGAGGGGTAATGGCCAGGTGGGACGGCTCCTAAATGGCTAAGGCCTGGAGGAACTGTGCCAGGGGGATAAAGGGGCTCATGACTACCAACTGCAGGTGAAGGGCTAGGAGCAGGTTGCGAAGGGCAAGGTTGCTGACTAGCCGAAGCAGGTTGCTTGAGAGCAGCCCGAGACGATTGCATCATGCAAACATTCGATGAGCTGGGGTCAGAGATAAGAGGAGGGGGGAGACTAGGAAAAGTTCCAAGCAGGGAGGAATCCTTGTAAACGCCGGGGGAGACACTGGTCAAGGAATCGACGGTTTGCTTGTTGGCTACAGAAGAGATGGTCGTCTCAGGTGAGGTCTGAGATTTTGGCTCATGATATGTCAGCTGGTCAATGGTGACTATCTTTCCATTATGGGGGAAAGACATCTTGCGGAAAACCGCGGATGGGACAGCAGACATAGCATAGGTGTAGCTTCGCCCCAATAGAATGTTATAGTCTAGCAGGGCGTCGATGACTTCGACGTCAACGCAAACAGTCTTACCGGCGAGGGTGATAGGACAATTTCAAAACAGGCCAATGGGCTGGGAGGCATGACCGTCCCACGCTTGAAGGGTGATCGTGGAAGGGGCCAGCTCGGGGGATCTGAGTTGCTTCCAAACCGAAGCGGACATCACGCAGGTGGATGCCCCCTCATCAATTATACACCGGGACACGTTGGCTTTCCGGATCTTGACGGGGATTTGGAAGGCGACGGAAGGAGGAAGAGGAGGATGGTCTGATTGAGTGGCATCGAAAATAATCATTTGGTCATCAGCAGGATCTACAGTGCCCGCGGCAGATAGTAGAGCCTTCTTTTGGGAAAGGCATGACTGCAGGAGTTCCAATGTGGAAATGGCAGCAGGAGATTGCGCCAAATCATCTACTATGCTATATGAATGGGCAGCTCAACCGGAAGCAGCGTTTCAACGTAATGGTCCCTTAGGAATCTTGGTATGAACCTCAACTCTGGGTTGAGGGATATGTAAGGGGCCATTGGATGTCGAAAGAGGCTCTGTAGAACCTGAAGAAGGAGGTTCGGGGGCAAACTGAGCGGGAGGCTTGGGGTACTGGCGAGACCGAGTTTGAAGGTGAAGATCGACGGATGGGGACGGATCAGATTTCATCATGAGGATCTGGTAATTGGAGGAACCAAAAGGGGAAGGTTGAGGGGCCACCTGTCCGTCAGGTGGTTGGGTAGCCATGATTCCCTGCTGGGCATCCACCTGCTCTTGAGGGGACGGTGACTGTTGTTGCAAGGGTTGAGGAGGAAAGGGAGGCAAAAGCGCATATGCTGGAGGAGCTGGCGCACCAAGCTGTAGATAAGGGTAATTGTTAGGTTTGGCAACATTGAGGTAAGCAAGAGGTTGGGCAGAAGGATGAGGCATGCCGTATCCTGGATGCGTACTACCGGGAGGGGGAGAAGTGCGGGAAGTGGTGCCCCCTCCCCCGGGAAAACCATAGCTCATGAGAGGTTGAGCAGATGGATGAGAGATAGATCCAACGATGCTGTCGGTGGTATGAGGTGCCCCCGGTGTACAGGCATCACCGAGTTTGGGGAGATCAGGTAAGGCAGTATGATCATAACCTGTCTGAGCATAGATCAGGTCATATTTTAACACCATTTGGAGGGCATCTTCTTCGGTTTGAGGAAAATGTGATGCGACATCTTTCTCGATAGGGGACAAGAGAGATCTAAGGAACCAGTCCATGTAGACACGGTCTTCAAAGGTAGGAGATTGACATAGGCTCCGTCTTCTTCGCCATTCCTGGACATGGGTAGAAAGGCGGGTCAAAGAGGTTTGCTTGAAGGAAGTCAAGAGCTCGATACCAGTGTCATAACGAAGGGGAAGCTGGAAGTAAGATAAAAAATCCGGGGCAAGAGTTGCAAAGGTGGTATGGGAGGAAGTGGGTTGATCAACATACCACTTAGAAGCTTCACCTGTAAGCGTGCGTTGGAACAATCGAAGACGAATAGAGTCATCGGTAATGGAGGTAGATGAACACCACATGTGGAAAGATTGAGCATGATTTGAAGGATCTTCTCCAGCATGGCCTTCAAACTTTGGGATGTCGGAAAGGAGCTTTATCGGAATAGCAGGCCAACTAGCATCATGGTGTATAGGGTCGTTTATCAATCGGTCCAAATCGGGGATGCTGAGGCCTGCCAAGAAGGGGAGCACGGGTGAAGCCGAGGTAGTTCCTGTGGTGGTTCCGCTAGTAGTAGGGCCGGCATTAGGGCCGGGAGAACCGCTAGTGTTAGGCCCTGAACCAGACATAATGAAGGTGACAGGGGGAGAACCAGGAGGAGAAGGAGGACCCGATGAATCAGGAGAGGAGTCGGAGTGCAGACTCGAAGGTGGAATGGCTCGACGACGGCAGGGCGGAGCAGGTCGATCAACCGGAAACTGAGGATGAAGGCCAAGAAGTCTCCGGGATAAGCGCCTTGGGGGCGCAATGATGACAGGAAGAAGGAAACTGACAGGGGCAGAAAGGGACAGAATCAACTAAGGTCAAGGGCAGAAAAGGTGCAGTGAAAATTGATTTTAGAGTCTTTGCCAGGCGGTGTTAACCAGGCGCTTCTTCGCTTAGGGTCAGTGTGTGGCGTGCGTTAATTTTAATTTTTAAACCCTTTCCGTTTTGAGAGCAAGAAAAAAGTGTGCTGCGTAGCTGAAAATAAACCTACAGAGAACCGAATATAATGCTGAAATAACAGAAAAATAACAGCTACTTGTGCATCTATCTAACCCAAGAAGGTGGGTCTCTCAAAACTGTTCTGACAGAGGGAAAAAATCTAATCAAAACACACTAAAAAGAGGCCAATAGATCTAAGGTCGAAAGGGACAAGGATCTAAAGGAGAAAACTGCTGAAAAGAGGTGCAGATCACAGCCAAGAGGCAGAGGCAAGGTGGCTGGAAAAAGGGAGGAAATCAGCAAAAAGCAGAAGGGGCAAGGAGGAGGCCCTAAAGGGAGGTCCAAAAAAAACTACAAGAGGTGATTTGAAGGGAGGAAGAGTTGATTAAAAGCGATCTGAAAAGGAGGTATCAGATCTGAAAAAGAAATGGCTGAAAACTCTGAAAAATTAGACACTTACAGCAGCTAAAGCTCTTCCACAAAAAGTGGAGGGTACTGACGCCCTAGGGGGCTAGATTCCCACTTAGTTGAGTAAAAAAAATCAAGAATAGGTCTAAACGGGCGGAGACGGAGGTCAGACAACCCTGACAGAGGTTCAGACAAAACCCAGAAAAATTTCAGAAAAATTCCAGAAAAAAGTCCAGGTCGCAGTTTTTGACCTGTTTTTCGCTCCGGTCGCACTTTTTGGGCTGTTTTCCGTGACCTGAGGCTTGAGGTCGCACTTTTTGGGCCAAAAAGTGCGACCTGCACTTTCGGGACTCTCGGCGGCAGATTTCAGAAAAAAAATGTCGTCTTAGCTGCGGCTGATGTTGGTCACCTGCGCAATAGGGCCAGAAACACACGGAAGTTAGAAAATTTAATGTTTGAGAGGGCCTATGGGCACTGTCAAAAAAATCGGAAAAATAAACGAGCCGAAAAAAGAAACCCTAGAGGGTACGGAAAGCGGTGGATATGCGGGAATATGAAAAACGACGGCGGTCGTAATTTAAAACCCGTGTGGAGTCGCCATTTGTTAGTATGAATCCTTTGTCGAAGTGTACGAAAAAGGACCACACCCCAACTACGCATAACTAATAGCCCTAACAACAAAGTGGTTCTTAATATCTTCGGATGCGATAAACACCAAAAGAAAATAAGCTGCAAAATACCGGATCTATAAATGGAAAGACATTAGGCAGAAAAGTAAAGAGTTTGCTCCATGCATCCAACGGACAAGACAAGAACACGATTTTTTGAATGAATTTTTATATTACAGGGCACCTGGGAGGAAACAAGAAGGTGTATCCAGATCTCCTCAATGGGATGGGTTCTTTGTAGTCCTCAGCACTTCGGATCTAAGCTTTCTCTCTCTTGTAGATGTAGAAAACCCAATGCAGAAAATAGAGCTCAATGGGAGCAAATGGTGAAAATGAGACCAAGTGTATAGATCCGGAGTGATCTAGTAGGCAACAAAAGGTGAAGAATGATGGGGAAAACCCTCCTATTTATAACAAAATATTGGGTCATTCTAGATCTTGGTGCATGATTAAAATAATGTTAACCAAATCTAGATCCACCTTTTATGGAATATTTTATTATATTTGTTGGAGGGAAAAGGTATTTGACTTGGGTCAAGTCCTTTGATTAGTCAAAAATAAATAAATAAATGATTTATTTATCTTTTTAAGGAAGTGGCTGGAAGATAATCAAATAAATAATTATTTATTTAATTATTTGTGGGTGATTTGGTCATATTTAACAAGGAATATTATCTAAATAAGGTTTAAATAATTATTCCTAGAAAATAATAAGATAAATAAGGTTTATCTAATTAATTTCTTTGATTTTGGGTTAAACATGACTGGGAATAATAATTAAATTATGGTTTAATTAATTATTCCATGAGGGAAATCAAACAAATATAGGTTTGTTTAATATTTCCTTTTGGGGTTTCCTGTTTTAACATAGTGAAAGCAGTTTTACTTAGGGTAAAACTGGTCTTACATGGTGTACTTGGGTCCATCTAATGATAATAGGTTAGATGACCAAAAAATGGTGTAACACTGAGGGTGAAGGCCAAGAAGTCTCTGGGAAAGGCGCCTTGGGGGCGCAATGATGACAGGAACAAGGAAACCGATAGGGGTAGAAAGGGACAAAATCAATTAAGGTCAAGGGCAGAAAAGATGCAGTGACAATTGATTTTAGAGTCTTTGCCAGGCAGTGTTAACCAGGAACTTCTTCGCTTAGGGTCAGTGTGTGGCGTGCGTTAACTTTAATTTTTAAACCCTTTCCGTTTTGAGAGCAAGAAAAAAGTGTGCTGTGTAGCTGAAAATAAACCTACAGAGAACAGTATAAAATACTGAAATAACAGAAAAATAACAGCTACTTGTGCATCTATCTAACCCAAGAAGGCAGGTCTCTCAAAACTAATCTGAAAAGAAAGGGAAAAATCTATGCAAAACACATGGAAAAGAGGCCAATAGATCTAAGGTCAAAAGGGACACAGATCTAAAGGATAAAGCTGCTGAAAAGAGGTGCAGATCACAGCCAAGAGACAGAGGCAAGGTGGCTGGAAAAAGGAAGGAAATCAGCAAAAGCGGGGGGGCAAGGTGGAGGCCTTAAAAGTAGATCCAAACAAATCTTCAAGAGGTGATTTGAGAGGTAGAAGAGCTGATTTAAAAGGATCTGAAAGGGAGGGAACATATCTGGAAAAAAGGAGGCTGAAGCTCTGAAAAACAGACGGCTGAAACAGCTAAAACTCTTCCACAAAAAGTGGAGGGTACTAAAGCCCTAGAGGGCTAGGTTCCCACTTAGATGAGTAAAAATAGATCAGAACTTGGTCAAAGCGGGCTAAGACAGAGGTTGGAAAACCCTGACAGAAGCTGCAGCAGAACCCATAAAAATTGCAGAAAAATCATTGAAAAACTGGCAGGTCACAGTTTCTGACCTGTTTTCAGTGCAGGTCACAGAAAAGGGGCAGAAAAGTTTGACCTGGAGGTCCAGGTCGCAGTTTATGGGCCAAAAAGTGCGACCCCCCGTTCCGGTTGTCTCGGCGGCAGATTTTCAGAAAAGTTGTCGTCTCAGTTGCGGCTGGTGTCGCTTACCTGCGCAATAGGGCCAGAAACACACGGAAGTTAGAAATTTTAATGTTTTATGGTTTTATGTGAGAAAAAAACATAAAAATAGGAAAAATAAACAGCTGAAAAGAAACCCTAGGGTCTGAAGTAGCTGGATATGCAGGAATATGAAAAATGACAGCGGTCGTAAATTAAAACCCGTGTGGAGTCGCCATTTGTTAGTATGAATCCTTTGTCGAAGTGTACGAAAAAGGACCACTTTAGCTACGCATAACTAATAGCCCTAACAACAAAAGTGGCTGCCAATATCTTCAGATCTGCTGTTAGTTAGACAAGAAAAGAGCTGCAAAACACCGGATCTATGCATGGAAAGACATTAAGCAGTAAAAATAAGGGTTTGCTCCATATACCAATAGACAAGACAAGAACAATTTTTGAAAGAATTTTTGTATTAATGGGGCACCTGGGAGGAAAACCAGAAGGAGTATCCAATTCCCCTCGGTGGGATGGGTTCTTGGAAGTCCTCAGCACTTCAGATCTAAGATTTCTCTCTCTAGTTGATGTAGAAAACCCAATGCAAAGAGTAGAGCTCAATGGGAGCAAATGATGGAGATGTGTGACCAAGTGTATAGATCCAGAGTGATCCAATAGGCAACAAAAGGTCAAGAATGGTAGGGAAAACCCTCCTATTTATAACAAAATATTGGGTCATTCTAGATCTTGGTGCATGGGTTAACCAGATCTAGATCCACTTTTTATGGAATATTTTATTATATTTGTTGGAGGGAAAAGGTATTTGACTTGGGTCAGATCCCTTAATTTGTCAAAAATAAATAAATAAATGATTTATTTATCTTTTTAAGGAAGCGGTTAGAAGATAATCAAATAAATAATGATTTATTTAATTATTTGTGGGTGATTTGGTCATATTTAACAAGGAATATTATCTAAATAAGATTTAAATAATTATTCCTAGAAAATAATAAGATAAATAAAGGTTTATCTAATTAATTTCTTTGATTTTGGGTTAAACATGACTGGGAATAATAATTAAATTATGGTTTAATTAATTATTCCATGAGGAAAATCAAACAAATATGTGTTTGTTTAATATTTCCTTTTGGGGTTTCCTGTTTTAACATAATGAAAGCAGTTTTACTTAGGGTAAAACTGGTCTTACATGGTGTACTTGGGTCCATCTAATGATAATAAGTTAGATGACCAAAAAATGGTGTAACAACATTTATCTACCTTGTTGTCTATTCGCCAGAGTACTACAGAATACTGTAGCAAAGTACATAAAAGAACATACATGGAGTAAATTTTAGCCTGTCGAAGACCACTCTTTCTTCCAAAGAGTATCGAAGATTAATGCATAGAAATTTAGACAAAATGGGCCTCGAGCCACTTCTTCTACTCTATTTTATTTCTCATTTAGTGTTTCATATACCTCCTTTACCTCTCTTTCAACTATAAAACTTAGGGAGAAACTCATTGTAGGTTGTTCATCGGATATCTGTGAATTGTAAGTTGTTTCTCTTGAGACATAGTCTCTGTGTAAAGTTGTAAGAAAGGCTGAGGAAGATGATTTCAGACTGAATATCAAGTTGTTGGCAAAGTTTTACATGACTAGTGTTGCTCTTTAATATGATAAGCACGTTTCTTTGGATCCTAATTTAAACCAACAGTGATGTTTTTCTATCTCTGTCTCTATTTTCCTTTGTAATTCATCACATTTCATTTCTCTGGTAGGCATCAGAAATATGGTTTAAGATATACCCTCGCATGGTACCCTAAGCTTCTGCTCTCCTTACCTTTAATTTTTTCTGCTATATGTGTTATCTGAGCACTGATTCAAGTTAATTTAACTAGTGTAGTGGCTAATATTTACTGCTAGCTGATGTATGAATTAATGAATCTATTCTTAGATGCTATTGTTAGGCTTTAATTGAATTAATTGAGATACTAGGAGTTTAGAACTCTGTATCTATCTCACTAGGGTCCTTTTCAATTAATTGAAACCTTTCTAAGTTCCCTTAAGCTGGATGCCAAAGCATTGAGAGTTCAAAGTCTCTCTCTGATCTCAGGTTTTTTCACCTTTGTGTTTAAATCTTTAATGTTTCCTTGTTTGAAGAGTTCACCTTTTAGGAGTTGGATCGCAAGTGTCTAATGGCATGTCCTATCCTTGGACCTGATTCCTAAGTGGTCATTATGGAGGTTTCCTTGCCCTTCACCTTCTTTCTTACCATTTCAAACCACACTATCATATTTAAGATCCAATGCTTTAGATGACTAACCCAACTGAAAGCCTGCATATTGAATAGCAAGTAAACCCTTTCCTAACTCCATTGCCCAATGGTCTCGAGTGTTCTCTGAACTGTCTCTCCTTTTCCTAAAATCCTCTTTATTCAGCCTTGTCTCATAGAGAACCCTTCTTTCCTGTTTCCCAACAACCAAACAAACAACTAAACAAACAAACATGTGCCTATAACTAGCCTAATATCTTAACACAGAGCTTCAAAGACATAAATCCTTTGCCTATATAGAGAGATCCCTCTCTGGACCCAGGAGGGCTAGATCCTGAGGTCTGAAAGTGGTTATGATGTTGTCTCATCTTTTGGTATTGCCAAACTTGCCAAAACATGGGAACCCCAACATAATGGTGACTCCATTGGGGACTGCTTTGAGTAAAGCACACCTTTAAACACTTCACAAACTCAAATAAGACCGTAGTAGCCTTAGTTTGGTGGTTAATCACTGTGGTGGACAGTATACCATTCTCGAAACATTCTAAACTTTCCACTTGGCGACTCCAGTGTTCCTTAATGACTAAAGAATCCACTGATAATCAGTATGGCCTGCTGATTATTTTGGTTCACATGGGACTCCACTGGGAGACTAGAGTCCATAACAACACAGCCATATTAGAAGTAATAATAAGGGAAAAGCTTATTTTTTTGAATGCAACATTCTGGCTTCAAGAGCCATTCACGCAAGAGCTTATCCCGACCCAAACCCACCTGAAATAGTGGACAACCCCGAGAGCATTCTCAGGAAATATCCTATGCCTAAAATACCAACTATTTCCAGACACATCCATAGAGCTAACTCTGCACAAGAAGACTTCACACCTCTATCAGAAATTCATTTTGACTTAGACCTACTAAGCAGTTTACCAAGAACTAGGTCATTCAGTAACCTAAACCAGTCAGACCTTGAGCTTCCAAGTTCACCCCTTCATAGTGGTCAGCATACTAGGGACAGAGAGACCCCTCCATCTACACCTCTGGATATTCATTTCATTCAAAACTTGGGGCTCTGCCATCCTAAGTCAGCTCAAAAAAGCACTACTGGTCCTAGTATCCCTGTCATCCCCATACCATCTGCTCAAGTTTATCCTTTACACCCTCAACATACCATCATGGTAGCCTGGTATGCACCTCTGGTGTTACCTCAGCCCCTAGTGCCCTTACCCAACGATTATCAGTCAAAGATCCCACATTTCACTGCAAAAGAGTCTACAACAGCACAACACCATGTAGATAGGATGGAAGATTATTTTGACTATATGGAAATAGATGATGAAATAGTCAAGATGAGAATCTTTGCACAGAGTTTAGGAGGTGATGTGAAGAAATGGTTTAAAGGCCTGCCTCCTAATACCATCCATGATCTTCCTTCCTTATATCATACCTTCATAAACAAATGGGAAATAAAGACCAACCCTCTCCAAATCTTAGCAGAATACAAGAATCTTAAAAGAAATGTAGGAGAGAGTGTCCATGAATATTCTACCAGGTTCAACAACATTTACAATGCTCTTCCTCCACATATGAAACCTCCCCAAGGTATGGCTCTAGTGAAATATCCTGAAGGCTTTGATACTGACATGGCCTACCAGCTTAGTGAGAGAGATTACAACACATTGGAAGACATGCAAAAAGGAGCAGTGAGTGTAGAGGCTAACCTGATTGAAAAGAAATCCAGAATGAGGGCTGAGAAAAGGGTAACATATAGAGATGACACTATAGCTTCCTGTTGTGGCCAGCAACAACCCCCCTTCTTATTTAGTATTAGTAATAATACTAAACAAGTGGGGACCCTTAGTTTAAAAATCCAAAAAATTTATTGGTGTTTGTTTTCATTTTCAATAAAACTTACTATCATTGACTTAAAGAAATTTCTTTGGAAAATATTTAAACTAAACTTAAGTTTATGACAGATTAGAATAAAACATTTCTTTTAATATCACATCCATCACACGCGATCCACAAAAAAATATGCAGAAAAATATTTATCGCAAATCGCATATCGCAGAAAATATATTAATAGATAGTTTTCATATGTTATATTTTGCGATATTGCGATTTCGCGATATTGCGATGCCGCGATATTGCGATTTCACAATGTTGCTGATTGTGATTTACATAAGTTGCAATTTGCGAAAATTGCGATGATTTCAATTTGCGAAAATTGAGATGATTTTGATTTGCGAAAGTTGCGATTTTGTGATATTGCAAAGAAAATCGCAGATCACGAAATCGCAGATTCTTGAAGCTTGTTGTACGAAGAAAATCTTTTCGTAAATCGAGACCCGTTATGTGCCTTAATGTCAAGTTAATGAATGGATTTCCAATTATTAATGAAAAAGGATTTTGTTTTGATCGAAGGGTTATTTCACAATTAAATAATATATTTCATACGCTTTCAGCGTTTAAAACTATCCTGTCACCTTTCTCATGTCATTATTTTTACTTAATTCGTAAAAATACAGGCACGAAGAACAGGAGAATATACAAAGAAATTTTCAGAAAATTATGGGAAATAAAGAGAGATCTCCGAGTTCTGGAAAGAAAGAGAAAGCTCTGAGTTCTGAAAATAAAGAGATGGCTTCCTTATACGCAGACACTGCTTGCAACAAGGATGCTGGTATCACCACCTGGGAGGGTATGTTTAATTTTCTTGAAGAAGAAAACTCGAGAGTAATGGACGTTGCGGCTACTGCGGGTTCAAGTAATTCCTCTGAAGCATCTCTTACAGAGCTGGCTTGTTCATTTTTGCACCGGATAGCAGCAAGACCTAGAATTCTTCCGTATACAGATATGGTCAAATGGGTGATGGATAGCACCGATATTATGGACAGGCAGTTTAAAACTCCAGATCAAGAGCTCATTCGGTCATTTACTCCAGAAGATTTGAGGCTTATGTATCATTTTCCGGAGCCTCAGGCAAATTACAACAAACAATTTATGGAGAAATTTGCCAAAGAAAATGCAAATTTGGCAGAATGCACTAAAGAATGGTCCAGAAGAGATGAACCACTGAAGAAAGATAAACACGATATGTACAGTACCGGTTCACTCACCTCTCCATATTGTTTTGCTGCTGCTATGTTATGTAGGCTTTTTGGAAAGCCTGACATTAATAAGTTTTTGCCTGAATGGCTTCCCTTATTGACTGTTGTTGTTAACGCTACCATTATGGACTAGGCTAAAATATTGTCTGATAATTTAGCCACAGCTATTTTCAATTACCGGTCTAAACGGACTGTGTCTCAGAGGATTTATCCTCCTTTTTATCTATCTGCTTATGTAATGGATTCAATATGCTTTGTTTCTAAGTTCCCTTTAATGGGTTGGAAATGGAAAATTCATGATCCCTTGCCCATACATGTCTATCACAAAGAGTTGTGGGAATCAAAATTTGTTCCTCATTTTTATAAAATTTGCCATGGCATAATGTTGCCTCTGTATAGAGTGTTGTATAATAAGGATGCTCTAAGGTTGTATCCTAAAGTAGAAGTAGACATTATCCCTGTCGCAAGATGGTTTGGAGAAGAACTGTTTACTTATGTGAGGGGTTTTGGGAGCTTTGCTTCTCCTCATGTTTTGCCCAAGTATGTTCCGGATAAACTCATAGCTCGGGAAATTGCATATCAAACCTGTGGAGATGGAGGTTTGACAAAAGAATTAAAAGATAAAAATAAAGCCATCTGGCCATAATTTCCTGTGTCTTGTGGAGCATTTTCATTATTTGATGTTGGTCACGCATTTAAGGAAGTAAGCAATGTTACATGTTTAAAAATTTTTAAGTTTCCGAGAAGGCTATTTGATCCATATGGTATTGTCAAGGATTTCACCACTGTTGTCAAAGTAAGAGTATTTTCTGGAGAAGAAGATATTTTTGATGATATGTTTCAAGAAAAATGTTCATTTAAAGACATTTTGAATTTAGCTCAAACACGATTCTCCCCAGAAGAATTTCAAGAGTTTAAAGTATACAGAGAAAGAAGATTGACCACTATTCCTTTGGATAATTTGTGCTTGGAACCTGCAAGGGAACCAAATCCTAGTGTCATTCTCGGTGGCAGCTCAGATTCAGAAAGGTCTAAGTCAAAGTCTGACAAAGAAATTTTTGAACATTCTAAAAAATCTAATCAGGATAAAAGTGAAGGCTCAGTCAAGGATACAGCTCAATCAAAAGAGCTGTCACAACAACAGACTTCAACTACTCCACAGTTGAATCTTCCACGTCTTAATGTACAGCAACCATCCATCAGCACTAAGTTAGATAAAGAATGGGAATCATTTAATGATTTGATTAATGTTGAAGGACAGAACATACAAACTCCTGTACAGACAGCGAAAGGTTTGATTACAAAAATAAGTGGCAATGTCACAGAAAAAGAACATATACCCATTACTCCCTCTGCCGAGCTTGTACTTAAAATAGAGGAAATTCTTCCTCTGGATATATTCTATATCCCACAACATAAAGTAGTAGTAAGGAAGCAAAGAAAGAAGAGAAAATTAGAAAGTGCGCTCTCTACTGATGCAGAACAATTGGTTGTTTTATGGAAACATCCTACTACGGATCCCACTGAAAACCTTACAAAATTATCTCAGATTATAGGAGCTTATGCCTCCACAATTATTGACAAAGCATCTGAGGTACGACTGTTATTAAATG
Source organism: Pinus albicaulis (assembly GCA_034641835.2). Lineage (NCBI taxonomy): Eukaryota > Viridiplantae > Streptophyta > Pinopsida > Pinales > Pinaceae > Pinus > Pinus albicaulis. The sequence goes on along the minus strand of CM076576.1, from coordinate 100,301,034 downwards.
AAAAATAGGATCAGATACAAGTTCTGCAACAACAATTGCAACAAGCACATGCCAACAGTGAAGCGTAGATATGATTTGAAAAGTTACAGCAAGGGTTTCAGCAAATGAAGATCGGATATCAGAAAAGCTTGGCCGAAAAAGAAAAACAAATACAGATTATGCAAGAAACGCATAAATACGACCCCAAGCTTAAAAATTTCATCTCAGAATCTATTTTTTTGAATAGTCAACTGCTGCAACAACAAGATATATTGTGCCAAAAGATTTCATAGTGGAACTCTTTTTGTCAAGAAAGTGATAAAATCACTAATCATGTCGTAGAATTACGACATGATTATGATTTAACTAATGAAAGAGTTACTAATTATTTGGCATGGAAAAATACAGAGGAAGGAAAAAGAGTAGGAGCACCGATTATCAATGACAGCCATAAAGAAATGCTCTTCAATAAATGGGATGCACAGATCAGAGAGGCGGAAAAAGCAGCAAAGGAAGCAGCTAAAACGACGAGCAAAATCACTGATTGTGTAAATGAAAATTTGCACAAGGTTAATTTAATTTCAGAAACCATTCTAGGATACCTACCACAGGAACAAAAATTTCAAACAGAGTGGAAACAGAAAGCAGAATAGAAGGCAAAATCAATTCAAGGATTGACAAAATTAAACTGGGATTCTTACTAGACCTGTCTAGTAAAACCACACAGTCAATGCAGTACTCTTAATTGCATCATTAATTCTGCTGAGAAGATCGCGCCCACACTTGCTGATTCTGTATTTTCGGGACAATTGAAATCTGAAGTCGGCCAGCCCCCTCTTCTCAAATCAATGCTGGATGCTTGCAAATTCAAAGATCAAATTCACAAGTAGTAAGTTGTTAATTTTAGTTTTAGATTTAGTGTTAGTTTTACTTTATTTTTGCCTAGAAAAAGGATGGTCATTTAAAACGAATCCTAAATTTTTGTAATAAACTATAATTAGATTTATTTAGTAGTGTTTAAACCCTTCTCATGCATTTAGAGAAGGGTCCTAAATTTTGTCAAAAACTTATCCTCAGAACATGCACTTCTGCACCCTCAGAGGAGGTTTTGATGAATGAATGGAACACGATTTATTGATATTTGTGTCTAATATCTACTACTGATGTTGCATTTCTGTACTCTTAGTAGATGTTGGATTTAGAAGATATAAGTCATTATTACTTCTAGCTCATGAGTAGAACCAGTTATAAATGGTACTTTTATCTCTTAACTTTTTCTGCTTCTGTGTTAAAAGTGATATTTATGTTCAGTTATTTACATATTGATGCTTGAATGTTTCAGTTACCATTTGGCACTTCTGTACGGTGGTGACTATTTTTTTATGCTTAGTATATGAATAACTTATTATGCGATATGTTTTCCACAACTGTTTCATCTAACTTTTTATATGAAGTGGTTCATATTTATTGAATTCTTTTCTTATAGCAGTTGAATAATCTTTATTATCAGTTGTTATTTGATATTATTTTAGATCGCATAAATAAGATTACATCCCGGGTTTAGTTTAGAATTAGATATTTATGTTTAAATTAGAATACAATTTGCATATGATTAGATTAGAAATAGAATAAAATCATTTCACTTAGGAATCTTTTTAGAGAGGAAATATCTATTTTTAACACACACACACATATTGGGAAATTGGTCCCATTATCCCCAGTCGAACCCACTACACCAAATGGAAAAGGAGCTGCTAACCAAGGTCCGGACCGGGTGGGTATCCCCCTTGTTGTAGACCCGATTTTCGGGGCTTCAACACTTCCACATATGATCCCAATTATGACCGTCTATCTAAAAACATGGAGAAGCTACAGCAAATGATGGAAAAAATGGTTGTCACAGTCAGTAACCAAAACAGAAACCAAGGCCAGAACCAGAACTTTAGAAGGAACAATACCACTCCCAATAGACAAAGGGACTCAGATCAACAAGTCATACCCCCATTTCAAGATAAATTTCTAGATTAAGATGAGGTAATCATAGAAGAGTCTGAGAAAAACACAATAAATATGTTTGAGATGGATAACTAAATCCCCAACTATTCCACAGAAGAAGATTATCCCTCACCGTCATATTGGGATGAGGAAAGATTAGAATCTGAGGATTATAGGCTAGGCTTTGAAAACACCATCATGTAGGTCAGAGAAAAATATGAACTTAGAAGAAAAAAGGGCTGAGACTAGTCCAAACCCAAAGCCTTTGAGAATACCATCAAGAAAAGGCCTGAGAAAACTTCTAAAGGGACCGCTGAAAGTAGTAAATCAGCAGCTGAAAGTTCTGGGAAGGACAAAGGAAAAGACAACCAAATCACTGATAAACAAGGTCAACCAACCAGTAGCACTAGCACTGCAGCTAGTTTTCCTGATAAAAATTCTACAAGCACTGATCATAGTGATAATCAGCCCACTGATTTTACCACCAAGGTGATGGCCAACAAAACAGAGTCGAGTGTCATGAAAATTCAGTCCACTTTCAATTTGGAGAGTGATTTTGCGAAAATTAAAATCTCTGTCCCGCTCTCTGAGCTAGCCATTCAGGATGTATATAAAGGCCAAATTTTGAAAGCATTAAATCTAGGTGAAAATAGTGACGCTGTAAATCTGAGTGATGATCAACCAACCCTTCTGTTTGGTCCAAAGATAGAGGGGAAGTTTCAGGAAGGGGTAGTACCTCCTTTTTATATCAGTCTCAATATCGATGATAAGATCCTTCACAACGCAATGCATGACTCTAGGGCATCACACAACTTAATGCCTAAGGTATTTATGGAGCGGTTAGGCCTAGAGATAACCCGTCCTTATAAAGATCTATATTCATTTGACTCTAGCAGAGTAAAGTGCCTTGGCCTAATCAAGGACCTGTGTGTGAACCTTACCCAGATCCCAGCAAAATGTATGGTTATGGATGTTGTAGTGGCGGATGTGCCACCTAAGTATGGTATGTTATTATCAAGGTCATGGGGAGCCAAGCTGCAGGGTACAATGCAGATGGATGGAGCATATGTCACCATCCCTGTCTTTAGCCAGCTTAGGAGACTGTATAGAGAGGCATAAATGAAATTCTTGGTCAGCAGCCCTAAAAGGCCTAAAAATTCTCCTCTGTACTCTGTACACATAGATCTGGACTCATTTATCCTTTTCAATGATGAATCCTTAGAAGAGCTAGAACTAGAAAACAGAGATACCAACAATAGGGTGGAGCCCATAAATTTCAACATCATGGCCACTCTAGACTTAGAAGAAAACGAGGATGAAACCTGTGGATAGTAAACTGAAAATGAAACTCCGAGTAAACAAGAAGTAGAATGTAAATTGCTAACAAGTCAGCTCTCTGAACTCCACACGCATCGTGAAGAACAAAACCCTCCACACCACGAAATAGACCCTCCATTGCAGCACATCAATGAAACCAATTCTAGTAAAGAAATCGATGATAAACCCGAGAACGAACCTTTATGGGAAATGAATTTCGATGGGTCATGCACTAGGAGAACTACAGGAGAAGGAGTGTGGTTACATAACACAGAGAGTGACTATGCACAGAGCCATGCCTTCAACTTGAGCTTCAAGTGTACAAGCAATATCGCGGAATATGAGGCTCTTATTCTAGGAATGAATTTACTGAGAAAAATAAGAGCCCGTAGGATAGCTGTTGATCCAGGTGAATATTGGTGGTCACCTGCCTATTCCACTTGGGGCTCCACCATTGTCTATTCAGTTTTTCATTTTTGACACAGTTTACTATTTTTAGCAGTTTTTGGGGTCCTAAACTTTCGGAGCCGTTTTGAGGCCCTAAACGACGTTTTTTGGGAAAATGGAGAGCAACATGGGTCCATGGATCGATGTTGCTCATTCCAAATTTTGTAGTCCTCAGATAGATCTTTCTAACAAGGTATGGTACGCGTCAAACGGAGATCGTATGCCAAAGTTACACCCCTGGGAAGTTGAAATACCAATTTACCCAAACGGGGCCCATAGTTTTGGCGCTTCATCTCCTAGGGTTAGGGTTTTGGCTGTTTAGGATTTCCCATTGTTTCTAAATGATAAATAGGCCCTCGAGCCTCATTGTAACTCAGTTCAGAGGCCTGTAGCTGCCACATCTCTTCTCAGAGATAGCTACCAACGCCCTAGCTAGTTTTATTTCCATTCTTTCTGTAAGCAAATTTCAGTTCTTTGATATTAATGAAATGAAGTGTTATTTCCGCTGCATCTCTGTATTTATGGTTATGTGTTTATTCTGTTGCGTTCCTGCATAAATCCGGATCAGTGGTATCAGAGCGGTCTGCTTTTTCTCGATCCTTCTTTGCATGTCCCCGACGAGGTCGGGGTATAAGGAGCTAGGGCTTGATCTGGTGGAACCTTTGCAAGATCAGCCTCGCAAACCTCGACGGACGCCCATGGGGGACGAAAAGAAAGATGAGGGAGCAGGAGATCCTATCAAAATATTGCTCGAGGAGGCCCTCGAAAAACAAAGGAACGCGATGATGGATAACTTTGTTCGGATCCTTCAACGGCTACCCACCAGCGGCGCATCTGCATCCAGCAGCCACTCTGGAGGCGCGACTCCTTTTAAGGTACAAGTAAATTTTGACATTCCCATATTTGAGGGTCAAATAGACGCAGATGCCGTAGATAGATGGTTGAATCTATTAGAAGGATATTTCTCTGTTCATGACTTTTCAGACCGGGAGAAGATTATTTTGCACTCCTCAAAGCTACCCCCCATGTTAAGGACTGGTGGGAAACCTACTGTGAGAACAAGGACCAGACAGAACCCTCTCTGTTCTCGGCCGTACCAACTTGGAATTCTTTCCGAGACGCCGTCAAGGAACGGTACTATCCTGTGGGGAGCTATGAGGACAAGTACATACAATGGACCACGCTGCGACAACAAAGGGATCAAGATGTGCACGAGCTGACGAATCTGTTCCATACCCTTCGCACAAAGTTGGGTATCAAAGATTCAGAGAAACATTTGGTGCTAAAGTATCGCAGCTGTCTGCACAGATACATTCAGGAGGAAATGGAGTTCCTCGACATCTCCTCGCTTGGTACGGCATACCGGTATGCTGCCAAGATTGAGCAGAAATTCAAAGAGAAGAAGCGAGACTTTGGATCTGTGAATCAAAAGCAAGGAAAAGGTGCTTCCAAACCGCAGAACAAAGGACAGAGCATGGCGGCTAAAGACAACCCGTCAAAGCCACAAGAAAAGAACAACACCGTAAAGCCAAAGAAGGACACGGGAAAGTGGTGTGAGTTCCATAAGAGCTCCACTCACAACACAAGTGAGTGTCGGGCCAAGTAGTCGCTAGTGGCCGAGATGAGGGCTTCTGAGTCAGATGCATGCTCTGACTCCGAATCAGAACCTGAAAAGGCGAATGAAAAAGGGAAACATATTATTGATGCGGAGCCCAACGCCACTGTTGCCACTGCAAAGATCCAAAAGGAGGAACCGGAAGATCCAGAGGAGGAGGAACGTCTCTTCCACTCCCAGATGTGGGTAAAGGGCTCCCCGGTACAGTTCATTGTCGACAATGGGAGCGAAAAGAACCTCATTTCAGCAGACGCCGTGAAGCGGTTGGGCTTGCCGACCACAGCTCACCCACATCCATACACCATCGGGTGGCTTCACCAAGGACGAGATCTCCACGTCAGCCGGCAGTGTCACCTTCCCTATAGCATCAAGCCCTTCACGGATGAGGTATTATGTGACGTTGCTCCTATTGATGTTTCTGATGTATTATTAGGACAACCATACTTGTGGAAGTGTCATGTTGTGTATGAGTCTCGACCTCGTGCTGTTATTGTTACTTTGGGAAATAAGTTGTACAGGATACCAAAGGTACCACCTCCTGCCGCTATCTCTTTGGTTACTGCAAAACAATGCAGTAAGTTCATTTCCCAAACCAGGAAATTTGTTTTCCTAATGATCCGCCCCCAGGGCAAGAAGAATACTGTGGCCACGACCTCCAGACAGGGCTCCTCTGCACAACAACAACAAATGGATAAGGTTGTGGAGGAGTACGGGGACATATTCACCTCACCCACAGGGGTTCCTCTGCACTGTCAGGTCAAGCACCCGATTGATCTGACCCCCGGTGCGCCGCTACCTAATGGATCGATCTATCGGCGCTCTGTTCTGGAGAATGATGAAATCAAGAGGCAGATTCAGGAGCTGTTGCAGAAAGGTCACATCAGACCAAGTTCATCACCCTGTGGGAGCCCGATCGTGTTGGTACAGAAGAAGGATGGGACGTGGAGACTCTGTATTGACTATCGGGCACTGAACAAGATCACTGTCCGGAATAGGTACCCAATCCCATGGATTTATGACCTTCTGGACCAACTCAAAGGTGCAAAATATTTCAGCAAGATCGACCTGAAGTCTGGGTATCACCAGGTACCAATTGAACCCTCTGATGTGTGGAAGACTGCCTTCAAAGCCAAGGAAGGCCTTTTCGAATGGATGGTCATGCCTTTCGGGTTGACGAATGCTCCCGCCACCTTCATGAGTATGATGGATGACATCTTGCGGCCATTCACCAACTCATTTGTAGTGGTGTACTTGGATGACATTCTGATCTTCAACCAGACTTGGGAAGAGCACCTTCACCACATACGACAAGTCCTCCAAACACTGCAGCAACACAAGTTGTGTGCCAATTTGGAGAAGTGCACTTTTGGCATGACCCAGGTTCAATATCTGGGATACATTATTGATGAAAGGGGGGTGCATGTGGATCCAGCCAAGATCCAAGTCATTCGGGATTGGCCGGCCCCAACCACTATAACAGAGCTTCGCAGCTTTCTGGGTCTTGCTAATTTCTATCGGAGGTTCGTGTTGGGATTCTCTCATATCACTTGGCCCTTGAGTCAAGTCACCAAGGGAGGAGCGAGAGCAAAATTTTTTTGGTCGAAACCTCAACAGAAGGCGTTCACAGAACTGAAAAACCGCCTCTGTTCTGCCCCAGTGCTCACTTTACCAGACTTGCAACAGCCATTTGAGATCGAGAAAGATGCCTCTGACTATGCTATTGGGGCAGTTCTTACTCAACAGGGACATCCAGTGGCATTTCACAGTGAGACATTGTCTGACACAGTTCGCAAGTACCCCACATATGAAAAAGAAATGTACTCCATTGTGCAAGCTTGTCGACAATGGAAGCATTACATTTTGGGGAAGGAAACAATCATCCACACAGACCACAGGCCCCTGCAGTTCATACAGACACAAGGGAAGTTGCAGAATGATCGCCATCAAAAGTGGTCTACATATCTGCAACATTTTCATTTGAACATCAAGTTTAAGAAGGGTAGCACCAATCATGTTGCAGATTGCCTCAGCCGACCACCGATCGTGGCGCTCACCACTGTGCTCAACTCTTGTGGGCACGAGACTTCTGATTGGCCGCTTCTCTATGAGAGTGACCCAAAATTTGGCCAAACTTACAAGGCACTCTTGGGGGGTACGCAAGTTCCAAATTTTCACCTCCAAGATGCACTTTTATGTCACATGGGACACCTTTGTGTTCCTTCAAGCGAACGTGCCAAGATGATATGGGAAGCACACTACAGTCGAGTCGCTGGGCATTTCGGGGTCGAGAAAACAGTAGCAATCCTGCAGAAGTATTTCTATTGGCCGAACCTTCGGAAGGATGTCGAGAAGCACATCAGATCCTACACTGCTTGTGCCATTGCCAAACCGACCATCAAGAAGCAAGGCCTATATACTCCTCTACCTACCCCTAGTCGACCTTGGGAATCCATCTCCATGGATTACATGTCGGGCCTGCCTTCTACTAAGCGTGGAAATGACTGTGTTTTTGTGGTCGTCGACAGATTCTCGAAGATGGCCATTATGGCGGCCTGCAAGAAGAATATCACAGCAGAAGCCACTGCTAAACTCCTCTTTGAACAAGTGTGGGTGCACTTTGGGATCCCACAGTCTATCATATTAGATCGGGATAGCAGGTTCCTCAGCACATTTTGGTCCAGCCTCTGGTCGATGTTGGATACCAAGCTCACCAAGTCCACAGCTTTCCATCCCCAAACGGATGGCCAGACAGAGGTCGTCAACAGAATGATTGTACACATTCTGCGCATGTACAATTCAAAGCATCCACGCACATGGGACGAGAGCCTCCCTTATGTACAACATAGTTATAACCGGGCTCTCCACAGTTCAATCGGCCATAGCCCCTTTTAGGTGGGCTTGGGATTCCAGCCACTATGTCCCATTGACGTAGCCATGCCATTTGCAGCTGCTTAGGCCAATTCAGCTCATGTCCAGTCTGAAGTTGACAAAGCCAGTAGCTTCATCGAGCGCATTCAACACATCCGCCAACAGGTTCATGATATATTGGACAGAGCCAATGACAAGTACAAGCAACGCCATGATCACACCGGGTGCGACACAACTTCCAGGTGGGTGAAAAAGTATGGCTACATTTGCAGAAGGAGCGCCTCACTGGACCCCACCACAAGCTTCGCCCGCTCCAATACAAGCCGTACACCATCACCAAGGCTGTAGGGAACAATGCATTCGAGCTCAATATTCCACCATTCCTTGGTCTGCACCCAGTCTTTAATGTGGATCGCCTTCGTCCTTACTTCCCACCTCTACTGGACACCTCGGACATTGTAGAACAACTCACACCAACTGAGTTAAATCCAGACTGCATGGAACAGGCCACCACAGATTGCATCATGGACATGCAAATCAAGAACACTCGCCAGCAGAAGATCCAACTATATCGGGTTGTCAAAGCTGGCCAACTCCTGCACCAAGGAAAGTGGTTCACCGGGGACCAAGTTCAGCAGAAATTTCCTCATCTCATGGAGGAACTTAACGCAATGGGGACCATTGCTTCCTAAGGGGGGAGGAATGATCCAGGTGGATATTGGTGGTCACCTACCTATTCCACTTGGGGCTCCACCATTGTCTATTTCAGTTTTTCAGTTTCGGCACAGTTTACTATTTTTAGTAGTTTTTCGGGTCCTAAACTTCCGGAGCCGTTTTGAGGTCCTAAACGACGTTTTTTGGGAAAATGGAGAGCAACATGGGTCTATGAACCAATTTTTCTCATTCCAAATTTGTATTCCTCGGATAGATCTTTCTAACGAGGTATGGTACGCGTCAAACGGAGATCGTATGCCAAAGTTACGCCCCTGGGAAGTTGAAACACCAATTTACCCAAAACGGGGCCCATAGTTTTGGCGCTTCATCTCCTAGGGTTAGGGTTTTGGCTGTTTATGATTTCCCATTGTTTCTAAATGATAAATAGGCCCTCAAGCCTCATTGTAACATAGTTCAGAGGCCTGTAGCCACCACATCTCTTCTCAGAGATAGCTACCAGCGCCCTAGCTAGTTTTATTTCCATTCTGTCTGTAAGCAAATTTCAGTTCTTTGATATTAATGAAATGAAGTGTTATTTCCGCTGCATCTCTATATTTATGTTTATATGTTTATTCTGTTGCATTCCTGCATAAATCCGGATCAGCTGTTCGAAGAGACTCTAAGTTAATCATCAAACAAGTGAATGGTGAATACACAGAAAAACACCCTAGGCTGAGGGCGTACAGGAATGACTCTATGGATTTATTGAAAACCTTTGTAGAATACGAAATGGTGTTTGTTGCTAGGAGTCGAAACGTAATTGCAAATGGACTAGCCTGCATAGCTAGTTCATACCATAAGACTCCCAATGACAAACAAATCATCATTCAGACCAAATTCAGACCTGCAGTGCCGGATAACGAAAAATATTGACAGGTCTTTGAGGGTGATAAGCAGATTGAGGACTTCCTGATTGGTAGGAACGAGTTTGAATTCTCTGATTCAGACTCTAAATCCGAAGATAGCTGTCTGAGTGAGGAGCCTCCCGACGAGGAAAAATCACCCCGTAGCATTGAAATAAACACTTTAACTGAACAAATTGGAAATACAACAAAATAATATAAGAATGAAGATAAAGAGGAAATAGAGGTGCTACAAGAAAAGGATAAGAACATACCCCAAGGTCGGGCACCTTTAGAGGACCTTTTTTATTTTGACGACGTAGCAAAGAAACCCACTATAGAACACTCAGACTATGATGTCAGGGAATGCAACATAGGCACTGAAGATAAGCCTAAGATGATTAATTTGGCTAAGTCCCTACCCGCAAAAATGAAAAAGAAATATATTGACCTGTTCAAAGAGTTCAACAATGTGTTTTCCTGGAGCTATGAGGACTTGAAGGCCTATGAAACAAACCTTATACAACACAAAATACTTTTGAAAGAAAACCAGAAACCCTTCAGACAGAAACTTTGCAGAATTAACCCAATACAATTGCCCACAGTTGAAAAGGAGATCAAAGAGATGTACGAAGCAGGAATAATAGTTCGTGTGAGGTTCTCTGATTGGGTCTCGAACTTAGTAGATGTGAGGAAGAAAACAGGTGAGAACAGACTGTGCATAGATTTCAGGCACCTTAACAGAGCCTCACTTAAAGACAATTACTCTTTGCCAAGGATGGAACACATTCTTCAAAGGGTAGTAGGCTCAAAAAGGATCTCCCTCTTAGATGGTTTTTCAGGTTACAACCAAGTTTTAGCACTCCCAGAAGACCAACTCAAGACAACTTTCACCACTCCATGGGGCACTTTTATGTACGTGAAAATGCCTTTTGGACTGATGAACGCTGGTGCGACTTTCCAGCGAGCGATGGACATAACATTTTTAGACGAAATTGGACACTTCATTGTCATCTATCTAGATGACATAACAGTCTACTCCAAGACTAACGAGGAGCACCTAAGACATCTGAGAAATTTTTTTGAAAAATGTAGGAGCTTTAATTTGTCATTAAATCCCAAAAAGACTGTATTCGGGCTGCAAGAAGGAAAGATTCTCGGCCATATCATATCTGAGAAGGGAACTAAGATAGACCCATAGAGGGTTGAGGGAATACTACAAATCACACACCTAAGAAACATTAAAGAGTTACAGTCCTTTATTGGGAAAATTAACTTCTTAAGGAGGTTTATTCCCAACTTAGCTGAACACCTCAGGAATATGACTAACATGCTGAAGAAAGGTGTAGGGGTTAAGTGGACTGTAGAAGCTAAACAGTCTTTTGAGTTAGTTAAACTTTCACTCACCCGGGCTCCTATCCTAGTTATCCCAGATTTCTCAAAATATTTCTTGATATTTTCATTTGCCTCCGAGCATACAGTGGCTATAGTTCTACTGCAGAAAAATCCAGAGGGAATGGAACAACCTATTTCTTTCTTTAGCAAAGCTCTGAGGGATGGACCCTTGAAATATAACATAATGTAAAAACAAGCCTACGCCTTAGTTAAGGCCTTGAAAGAATTCAGGGTGTACATACTGCATTCTCACACCATAGCATACATGCCTAACATAGTGGTGAAAGAAATTTTGTCCCAACATCCTGACGGAAAGAGGGGAAAATGGATTGCTGTAATGTTAGAGTATGACCTGGAAATAAAACCCACAAAACTGATCAAAGTTCAGGGCTTAGCTCAACTAATGGATGAATCAAATTTACAAGCCCTTGACATTAACATGGTAGATGCCTTGGATGAACAAGAAGGATTACCTGACCCTGCTGTTGAAGAACAATTTAAAAACTCTCCTTGGTATTCTGATATCCTGTATGTGCTCACAAACCTCAATTCCCCTCCTAAAATGTCAAATACTAAGGCCAGATTCCTGAAGCTAAAAGCCAGAAACTATTGCATACTAAATGAAGGTTTATACTGGAAAAATACAAATGGTCTATTTCTTAAATGTTTGCCTGAAACTGAAGCAAAGAGGATTAAACATGAGTTTCATGCAGGGGTGTGTGGAGGGCACTTGAACTGGAAAGCCACTGCTAGCAAAATAATCAGAGTCAGCTATTATTGGCCTACCCTTTTCAATGACATCCATAAAATGATAATGGCCTGTCATAAATGCCATATTTTCGAAGGCAAAAGAAAGCTCCTCCCATTACCATTACAACCCATTTCTGTTGAGGGTCCCTTTTTGCAATGGGGCCTAGATTTCATTGGAGAGATACACCCTGCTTCCTCTACACAACACAAGTGGATCCTTACAGCCACAGACTACTTCACAAAGTGGATAGAGGCCATACCTTCTAGGAATGCCACAGATTCTATCATCATTAGGTTCCTAGAAGACCACATCCTCTCTCAGTTTGGCTGCCCAAGAAAAATAATCACTGATAACGCTGTTGCTTTTGGATCCAAGAAAATGATTTATTTTTGTCACAGGTACCAAATAGCACTCGTTCATTCAACTAATTATTACCCACAAGGTAATGGGTTAGCTGAATCATCAAACAAGAGCTTGGTGACCATCATCAAAAAGCTACTGGAAGAGAAAAAAAAGTCATGGCATAACAAGCTAGTGCATGCTTTGTGAGCTGACAAGCTTACAACGAAGAAATCCATTGGCATGTCACCATATCAGCTTGTCTATGGAACAGAGGCACTGTTTCCTACCAGCCTTGGGGTGCCAGTGATTAAACTTTTCCAAGAGATTCAGACAGAAGAAGACAACATGGTGAGGAGGATAAACCAAACAATTCATCTCCAAAAAACAAGGGAAGAGGTCTTTAATAGAGCTCTGAAAGTCTAGGAAAATATGAAGAAGTTGTTTGACAAGAGAACCAAGGCTTCTGACTTCAAAATTGGAGATAAATTTCTAAAGTGGGACTCTAGGAGAGAAGAGAAAGGAAAGCATGACAAGTTTGACAATTTGTGGCAGGGCCCATACATCATCAAGGCCACTATTGGTCCAAATGCCTTTTTTCTGCAAGATCTAGATGGTACAGAGATGTCTGGGGGTCCTATCTATGGAAGGATGCTCAAACACTACTACCACTGATTTCCAATTTCCAGATTTCATTCCCATTTTAAATACCATTGTTGTGATATATTTTCAAGAAAAAGAGAAAATGTTTCAAAAAACAGAGAGAAATAAAGGTTCAGACATGCTCAAAACATGAACCTCTGAAGTGAAAATATTGGCTCTAACATGATCAAAAACTAAGCCAAAGGAAGTGAAGACAGCTGGTTCTAACATGCTCAAAATCTGAGCCAGCCAAGAAGAAAAAAGATTAGCTCTGACAACCCCAAAACTAGAGCTAAAGGGAAGGAGGAAAGTGACTCTAACAAGCTCAAAACTTGAGTCATGAAGAAAAGAAGGATGCTTCAAAGCTTCAGAATTTCAAGCCTTCAAATTTTTGTTTTCCAATTTTCTGCAATTTCAGTCCATGTGCAACTGTCTTTATGCCTTGGATCCACAGCAAACTAAACTTTATAATCCTAGTTTGACTGTTTTTAAATTTCTGTTGTAGAATGTAGAGAAGAAATCTGTTGGATAGTTTAATCCCAGCAGATATTAGATTAGGTAGAGAAGCATGTGAGGCCAACAGTTTAATCTGGTCTCATGGAGTGATAAGGGTAGAATTAGATTAGTGTATTTTTTGTTTTCAATAAAAAATGATGAAGAAGGTCTGCAAATTCAAATGCACCTTGAAGAAAAAATGTTAGGACTATAGGATGGGTAGGTAGAGTGTTTGGGGAATGTTTTCTGCTGAAAAATATCTATCATGTTTGCAACAGCTAAAATCTAAGAAGAGGAGATGTTTCAAGGATCAGGCATCTGGCCTGCTTCAAAGATTATTTTTTGAATTCTTGACACGTTCAAGAAGATGACATCCCCATGTGGAGCCACTGTTAGCCACCTATGAATTTTTGTCAAGAAAATAGGTGGCTAAATTGTTTTGAGCCTTCCAAAGATACATTTTCTATGAAAATCTCTCATCCTTGAAGGCTCTGTGTGTCCATTTCCTTTAAAAATATCCTTACTATTGTTTCCATTCGAAAAGCCTCACTGAATGTAAAAAATTGTGCTAAAAAAGTCCCCCATTTTCCCTTGTACCTCTGCAAATTTCCCCTTTATTAATATTTTTCCCCACTCTTAAAATTTCCCCTTTTGTTTCCCAAAATCCCTCTCAAATTCCCTAAACCATCCATTTCATCCTTAGAACCAAGTGAAAAATCCTTCATTTGATTTTAAATCCCTCGTTTACCTCTACCGAAGACCACCTTTTAGCCTTAAAACGCTGTCTCTAAGGCTAAAAAACCCATTTTCCTCTATAAATAGGCTAGCCCCCTTCGACCCAGCCCCAAAAACCACTTCCCTACATGAGCCCAGTGCTAAGACCAAGTGCTAGCCCATAAGGCACTTATCGCAATCGAAGAGACGGACGAAAGCGCATTCCTGTGTTAAACAAAGAAAAACTCCGATGCGATGACATTGTTCTATGAGTCTCGGGAATCATCTCCACCGTTGATTCTATTTCTGATCCAACGGTCACTGCACCATCACCCGATCGCTAATCACAAATCATAAATGGTGCCACCCTTCTCCCTTTACGATTGCGATCCTTCGATTGTAATCCCCGCCGTTGATTTCCCTTTTAATCCGATGGCCCTTATTTCTCCTGCTCTGCCCCTTTACCCTGCCCGTCTTCCTGCCGATTGAATCCCCGCTATCGATCTCATTCCATATCGGAGGGCTGGCGCTCAATCGCAATGTCGCTCCAATCACTATCGCAAGTTCTCAAATGCATCCTCCATCCCTCCCATCACTCCCCTCTGATTAGATCACTGCTGTCGATCTCCTCCTGAGATCCGATGGTCCTGATTGAATCACCCTCCACCCATGACCGAGTCCCACCATTCAAAGTCATTTCATTGCATTTGCATATATTCCCACGTATTTCATTCAAAGGTTGAATTTTAATGTTTTTACATTAAAATTTATGTTATAATGCCCCACCTTCCGAAGTCATCCTGTGAGTCAATCTCCATCGTCTATCGTCGCCCCTAGATGTGATCAGATGATCCACATGCATTCTTCTACCAAACTTTCACCAGACCATTTTCCCACTGTTTCGCTGCATTTTTCACCATTATCGTGCATTGTTCCACCTTTTGCTATTCGCATCCA
The DNA here is from genome assembly GCA_034641835.2 of Pinus albicaulis. Taxonomy (NCBI): domain Eukaryota; kingdom Viridiplantae; phylum Streptophyta; class Pinopsida; order Pinales; family Pinaceae; genus Pinus; species Pinus albicaulis. Next base: position 100,285,964 of record CM076576.1, on the reverse strand, counting down.
CCGTTTTTACCATGTCGCGCTACCATTCTCACAGTCCTCCATAACATCCGACTCCCATGCATGGTTTTCTTAACAGAGTTGCGTGTTTTGTAGGGTACAGGCAGTGAAACACCGCCATTGTTCATAGTCACTGTTACAATGGCATAGAGCGCAGGGAAGACCATGTTCAGGGACTGAAATTATGGATAAGAGCCTAGGAAGGCACTAGATCATAATTTTCATTAAAAGTACAAAGTACTACTATGCAAAACCTTTCCAGCACCATCAAAGCTCAGATTTCACTGACAGAGACAGTCATGGAGAGGCAAAGAGTATCAGTAAAAGATCAGAGAATTCAATGCTCAGTATTGAAGATTTTAAGCCTTAATTCAGTGTTTTAAAAGGAAAAATACTAGATTGAAGACCTCATGACTCACACGGAAGGCCTAATAAGGCTCAATGCATAGAAAACAATATTGACAGTGTTTCACATCAGCAGAAGGTTTTTCCCCATGAAGAACAAGTTCCCATGCTGTTATTTGTTCTACTTTGAACTCCTAAGGAGATTCCCACCCTAACAGAAATAGTCATAATGCTGCCAGAGAATTTTTTACGCGGTAGGTTAGACCTTGAAGAAATTTATCTACCTTGTTTTCTATTCGCAAGAGTACTACAGAATACTGCAGCAAAGTACATCAAAGAACATACCTATGGTAAATTTCAGCCTGTCGAAGACCACTCTTTCTTCCAAAGAGTATCTAAGATTAATGCATAGAAATTAAGACAGAATGGGCCTCGAGCCACTTCTTCTACTTTGTTTTAATGCTCATTTAGTGTTTCATCTACCTCCTCTACCTCTCTTTCAACTATAAAACTCGGGAAGAAACTCATCGTAGGTTGTTGATCGAATATTTGTGAATTGTAAGCTGTTTCTCTTGAGACATAGTCTCTGTGTAAAGTTGTAAGAAAGGTTGAGGAAGATGATTTTAGACTGAATATCAAGTTGTTGGCAACGTTGTACATGACTAGTGTTGCTCTTTAATATGACAAGCACGTTTCTTTGGATCCTGATTTAATGTAGTGGTGATGTTTTGCTATCTCTGTCTCTATTTTCCTTTGTGATTCATCGCATTTCATTTCTCTGGTAGGCATCAAAAATTTGGTTTAGGATATACCCTCACATGGTACCCTAAGCTTCTTCTCTCCTTACCTTTAATGTTTTATGCTATATGTTTTATCTGAGCACTGATTCAAGTTAATTTAACCAGTGTAGTGGTTAATATTTACTGCTAGTTGATGTATGAATTAATGAATCTGTTCCTAGATGTTCTTGTTAGGCTTTAATTGAATGAATTGGGATACTTGGAGTTTAGAAATCTATCTCTATCTCACTAGGGTCCTTTTCAATTAATTGAAACCTTTCTAAGTTCCCTTAAGCTGGATGCCAAAGCATTGAGAGTTAAAAGTCTCTCTCTGATCTCAGGTTTTTTCACCTTTGTGTTTAAATCTTTAATGTTTCCTTTTTTGAAGAGTTCACCTTTTCGGAGTTGGATCAAAGGTGTCTAATGGCATGTCTTGTCCCTGGACCTAATTCCTAAGTGGTAATTTTGGAGGTTTCCTTTCCCTTCACCTTCTTTCTCACCATTTCAAGCCACGCTATCATCTTTAAGATCCAATGCTTTAGATGACTAGCCCAACTGAAAGCCTGCATATTGAATAGCAAGTAAACCCTTTCCTGACTCCATTGCCAAATGGTCTCGAGTGTTCTCTGAACTATCTCTCCTTTGCCTAAAATCCTCTTTGTTCAGCCTTGTCTCATAGAGAACCCTTCTTTCCTGTTTCCCAACAACCAAACAAACAACTAAATAAACAAACCTGTGCCTATAACTAGCATAATATCTTAACACAAAGCTTCAAAGACATAAAACCTTTGCCTATATAGAGAGATCCCTCTCTAGACCCAGGAGGGCTAGATCCTGAGGTCTGAAAGTGGTTCTAATGTTGTCTCATCTTTTGGTATTTCCAAACTTGCCAAAACATGGGAACCCCAACACCAGGATCATTTCATATTTGTTGCATTTTATAAACAAAGAGGAGGTAATGATGATAAAGCCATCCACCACTATGGCATGTTCTTCTTGACTCTGAGTTCCAAGCATGAGGAGGATTATCTTCTTGCAGCACATGGTTCATTATTCTTCATAGTATGCCAACACACTAGGGAGGACTCACTCATGAATCCATGTACCATCTTACTTCCAGCATATGGTGAGAATTTTTTTCATACATTCATTGATTTGCACACTCTTGCCATGATTATGCAGTGCATTCCTTCACAAGAAGGCAAGATAGTCACATTTCTCCATGAGCTTTATTGGGCCAATATATATGATGGAGGCAGCCATCTCTTATGTGGCCTTGGGAAAAATTTTAAACATCAAATGTATGTTCAGCTTGTGCACTTTAACATGTATCATATGACATGCATGATTAACCATGTAAAAAGAAACATTTTTCCATGTACTTTTATCAAGCAGCAACTTGTAAAAATGCGTTGTCACTACTGGGAGAGCTGTTGGTAACTTCTTGCATCACTTGAAACCTTCAACATTTTCTTCATTGTTTTTCTCATCATGACTTCATTTGCTGATATAGATCAGATTTGTATAGGAAGCATGATTATGAGAGAGGCACATGAGTTGGATGTGTCCTTGAGTGAGAAAAATTCTCACATTTTATGCACTACTTGTTATAATGGGAGCATGGGAGGAGATATGGCCACCACAGCCACATGTTTGTTCTCTTTTGAGGTGGGCCATGAGATTGGTATTCATCCATTTTACAGCCATGGACAAGTGCTTGATAATGTACTGTTGTCATATTCAGCCATTTACTATTCTTTAGTAGATGTGATGGACTTTATATGCCACTTGCCATGTTCTTTTCTGAGATTGCAGTGGATGAAACTGCATTGTGTACTCTTGGGATGTTTTTTTCACTTTGTATCATCATGTAAAACCTATATAAAACCTCTCATTTGGATATGCTATGATGACCATGTCCTATTCATCATGGATGACATGTTTTGGGCCAGCTTGTTCTTCATTGTCGGAGGATAATTCTTTGGAGAATTTTTCTTCATTTTTCCATTTGAGGGCAATACTTTTGTAGCCCAGGATCAGTACACCCTCTAAAATTATCATGAGTGGAGAGAAGGACAGCATGGGGTGATCTATGAAGCTTTCCAAGTTCATATTTTGAGCCCACCTTCATTTCTGGAGCTTGAGGTGGAAGGATATTTTCAGGAGTTGCCTTATTGGGAGGTGGCTCATTTTGTGTGGATGATTACTTGGGGATGGAGGATCCACATGAGGGAGATTTTCCTCATCACATTTAAGACTCCATGCCTTGAGTAGAGACCTTCTAGTTCTATCCTTGAAGTCTCTTGAGGACAAGAAACATTTGGGAGGGGAGGACTATAATATTCCAAATTTTTCCTTCAATAAATGGGAATATTAATTTTGTCTATTTTCATTTAGGTGATGAATAATTGGGTGAGAAGACCCATTCATAATAAAAAACATGGATAAAATCCCTCTAGTGTGAAATGGGATCAGCCTTGGAACTAGATTTCACACCCTCATGTGTGAAAGGAGACATTTGCAAAGAGGTTTGACAAAGTCAACCAGCACAGGGCATGAGGTGGAAAGCACTACATGGGACAGCGCAGAGATAGAGGAGGGAATATTCCTTTATGGAGGAAACCCTAATGGATGGGCACTATGGAGAGAGAGCCTTCACGTTATATATATGGAGAGGAGGAGAAAAATTTCTATTCATGCATATGTTTATGATTTCATGTCTATTCAGACATTGAGCATTCTTTGCTATTTAGCAAGAATTGCCTAGAAATTCCTGTTTAGGATTTCCTCACCTTCTTGAGAGGTCTCTTGAAGGTTGGTTCTTCTTTCTCCACATTTCTTGGCTCAAGGCCAAAGCATCCTCCTCCAGGAAAGTGTTATTTCTGTAACAGCATAATACTGTGTTGTAGGGTGTTGCAGTGGAGGATCACAACACCACTTCCGGAGCTGATTTTTAGAGGAGGGAGTCTCCATTCCTTTGGAAAGCTAGTGAGGAAGGTTTCAGCACTCATTTCAGATCTTGGCATCAGGCCAACCCATATTCTTTCCCCTACATCACAGTTTTCTCCAATAACTGCGTTATTTGCATAGTGCATTTGATGCAGGGTTTTGCAGAGTTGATTGGAGGGTGAGATCTCAAGTGTAAGGATAAACCTTCCACTTAAGAGATCCATTGGAGGAGGTTTACTTCAGATTGTTCATCATCTTCAACCTTCTCTATTGAGTTCCAGATTTGAGTTGTAGCAGCTGCCCAGCAACTCTGGCATTTTTGCCATCTTGTATATTTAAGCCAATCCTTTGGAGGATTGATGTGTTATTGCTCCTAAGGGTTAGAGATTTTCTCCCCTATTGTATTTGAGCCATATATTGTCATATTCATGTATTGAAATCATTTTTTAGCAGTATTCTATCATAGACTACATCCTCATAGCCTGGGTTTATGCAGAAGTAGAAGTTTTCTTTCATTTCCATGTACATGTATTGTCGAGGCTTGCATTGCCTTTCTTGAGAGGTTGTTTCCTCAAGAAATTGTACTCTTTTACTGATATAACATTATTATTGGCTATATGTACATATTATTGTCTCACATCTCATAAAATAACGTTGTCTCTCCATTGTATGTTCATACATCATTGTAGTCCCATTCTTTGGGAAATTTCTATAGGAGGAATATTACAAGATCTATAGACAGAGTCTATAGAGGGCTAGGTAGCCTCTAGATCTCATCCTTTCTATAAGGTGACATATCTAGTAAATGCCCCTATAGTCAATCTCTGGAGTATATTGTGATATTTTAGAAAAGGGGATATTACATTGTGGAAGATCTGGAAGTAGATGTCTGCAAGGTCTATTGTTGTAGAGATGTTGTGGTATTAGATGCAGGGGAGACAATTTTTTGCCACCCATTGGAGATGGTTTAGGGGTGTCTGCAATATGAACCATTGTTTTTTTTCCTCATTCTCCTCCTTGATTAATATCCATATGAATTAGGGCCCTCTTCCTATATCTTATTTTGAATTTTTTACTAGAGTTATCGGTCATCGAAGGTGACCAATCCTCTCTATCTCCTTTTCTTTCTCTTTCCCCTTGTCTTCTCTTCCTTATGTGTTCTTCATTTCTTATGGTATTGGGGTCTGGATGCCTGGAGTTGAGGACACTCATTATTTCTCTTCTTGGAGGGCATTAGTCACCCATCCTGTTTGGTTCGCATATTGTTCAATTGAAGGCCTGGGTATGTGAACATAGGGTGTGGACTTGATTTCCACCTTTTTCCTGGAGATAATACCTCTAGGGTCATAAGACTAAGTGAAGTTGTGGCTGAAACCCATCTCCTTCAGTATCTTCTCTTCTTCCTCTCCTGTTGCTCTACTATTATAGATGAAAGGCCCAATTTGTGTTTTGATCCTGAATTGAGTCTTATTCTTTGCAAAGACATAGTGGAGATCATCTGTATGTATCATTTTCCTTATGTATTCCAGTGCAAAGACCCTCATGGAGAGAAAATTTGGAAATTTGTAAGGAGCTAGCTCACTTCCATAGACTAGAATGTCTATGTAGTTTTGATACAAGTACCAATCTGTTTTCTTCACTTGTTTTGTTAGTTGCATGGTTTTTCTGATTTCCTCATTTATCCTGGGCTCTGCTACATCATTGAGTGTGTTGATGGCTGGATGCACGAATAAATATATAAAATCCTTATATGTAAAATCCTTCTAATCTTTCAGTAGCAGGGTAGTCTAGAATATGACATATTGGGGCTCATTATCTTCATTTACCTTGGACATCTAAAACTGAAACCTTCTAGACTGGAAATGGACAAACATATATACCAACACAAAGGAATATTTGAAAAACTCCTCTATGTCAAACTTTAAAAACTGCTCATGAATGGCCTCTGCAAGAAATTCAGCATAGTTGAACAAGACTGTGGGTTTAGCACTTGGGGAAAGAGTGGACAAGAAATCTATCACAGCTTCCTCTACCCACTGATCAGTGTGCTGACCTAAAAAATAAGATAAAACACACATAATGTGATGGGTCCTATCAGAAAAGGTAGATGAGGGATAAGGAGGGTTCTTTGCAGGAATTGGGGTATCAGGGGTCATGGAAAACTACAAGGTTTTGGATTTTCTGGAAGGGTCAAGATTCTAATAAAATTCTCTTAGGACTTCATATGAGAAACAGACCACTTGTTTAGGAGTGGTGGCATGCATCATATGCTAGATGGATTGGGCATTGGCTGCAAACATGATTTGTCCTGATGGGTGACTATGGTCCTCATGTTAATATCATAACAGCTCCGACACTTCCTAATTAACTCTGAGAAACTATGGGTATTTGGGAAGATGTAAAGGGACAACTGGGTCTCCCAAAGGATAAGGTCATATGTTCCTTCGAGGAATTGGTCCTCAAACCAGAAGTAAAAATCAAACAAATCAGACTCAGACTTTGTCTCATGAATTTTTTAATCTTTGTTTGCTAGAGCTAAGTGATCCAGGTCCACTTGTGGGTAGACCATTGCATTAAAAGGTTGTTGATGTAGCTTTGGAGGCATTTTTGTCAATGCTTCTTCTTTTAAAAACCTGCAATGGAGAAAGGGATAACAGAGAGGGGAGCTTGAGAAGGGAAATGATAATGGGTCAGCACTCATAAGGGATATAATAGAAGGGAATAGTAACTGGGATTGACATTCTAAAGGGGCCTTGTAATACAGTTTCACACAATGCTGAGAGTTCTTCTTTGAAATTCATACTTTCTTCAATATTACCTGCAAATTCAACACTTGTATTATTTTGACAATAATTACAGAGTAAAATCTATAGTTATGCCAAAATTTGGCCATTTAAACAACAATGCGGAAGTGTGGAGGTGGTGTGGATCTGTTGGGTAATAGCTCGACCATTTATGGCACAACATTTTTATTTTAACAGGAGGGGATGTGATTGCAAATGGAAAGTGGGAGAAAACGTGGTGAGGAAAGTACATGCAATGGTAAAAAAGGTGCAACGGTTTGGTAAAAGACGCAAAGGGCTTTTCAGAGGGGGTTATGAGTGGTAAGCAGTGTTTGGAGAGGGGGTGTGGAATATCCCTAGGTGCGACACATTAGATGGATGGCTGGTATGGGATACCGACCATTCTCGACACCCCTCCCCCCCTCCCCCCATCATGATAAAGTTCGAATATTGTGGGGAGGCTAAAAAAATTTGTGGGCTGTATGAGGTGCGGAGGTGGGAAGATATAACGGGGAGCTGTGAGGGGTTTAACTTAGAATTGATGGGGAGAGGAGCAGGTGGTTCCACTCGGACTTGAAAATTTTTAGGTCTTGGCTCTGAGATACATCACATCCGTGCTGATATCACACTTCACCATCAATGTTTTTAACTTTCCTTCGCTTTTTCCTTTAAAAATTTTGATGTGCGCATTGCGATCGAGTCCCACCCATTGCACATAGCAACTTGGTAACTTTAAATTTTCACTTTGTGTTTCTTCTTTAAAAATTGCTATGCGCATTATACAGGTCGAGGCCACTTCATTGCCATGTCACCCTACCAGGTCATCTGCCATGTCATCATGGGTTATCTACAATATGTGGGGTCAAAGCCACATCACCATGCCACATCACCTACCTTTTCACCTACCACGTCATCTACCATGTCACTTCATGTCGCAGATCGATGAATTTAATAGTTTTCCTTCGCACTTGTTTTATAAAATTTGCAATTTGTGATCTGCCCTTGTGTCCCACCGCATCACATGTTTCACGTCGGTGATTTTAAGTTTTACCCTTCCCTGAAAATATTTTGACACTTTCAATGTGCGACTATGATTGGATCGCATCTCGAAAAACTTAACATTGCGGGCACTTAGAAGTAAGTTGTAAATGGTGCGAAGTGCGCCATGCGACACGCTAATTGTTGACAAGTGTGAGAAGGAAAAAGGTAAGGAAAATATGAAGTTTCGAAGGTTTATATGTGGGTTTTGGTAATGTACGAAGTTTGGATGGGTCCTACCAAATCGCATCAGTGGAGTTTTATGTTTTGGTTATGAACTAAGAGGAGAAAGTTGAAACTTGTGTGTTGCGAAGTGCAGGAAAGGGGTAAAGTTTAATGGTATGCGGTTGTTCGATGGGCGGGCATAGCTTATAACCATAAAATTTAGGACTTTAGTGTAAGTGGTTTTTATAAGGTAGCGAGTCCAAAACAGGTATGTTAGTCATCAGTATTTTTCACCTGTTGATGATGACTAGTTGTTAAAGCCAAGTGTTCTAGCAGTTGATCTCAAACTTGTCAAATTTGCCAGCTAGAAAACACCCATAAACATTATTGCCCTCCTAACCTTTTCAATCAGCCCATGATGAGACAAAACCTCATTGTCAAGCCCTATCTAGCCTCAACCATACAAACTTGTCCATCAGCTCCAAAGAGAATACTCAAAATCTGTCCAAGAAGTCTCCCCTAAGTTAGGTAGTGGCGGTTTAGGCATTTCTCCCTTGGCAAACTATCCTAAAGCCAAAGAACCTCTATCTAATATAAACCAGTCCTAGATGACCTTCCTATTTCTGCAAATAAATCTTGATTATACCTTTAGGTCGCGCCACTAACAAGCCTTGATGTCTAAACAATACAGATGCCACATGTTAAATTGATGTTAGGTAGACTTAAAACATTTCAATGTCACTTTCAAAAGTAGAAGTGTACCAGTGTTCCAAAAGACATTATTAAACTCAACATGAGAAGACAACTGCTTCTCATGTGGTTTTGAGCCTGGGATGCAAGTACTGGACAAATATTTATTTCATTAAGCTCCTGCAAACACAGTCAAAGGTTAGTGAATTATCAATAACAAGAAATGCTCTACAGATACTGCCCAGGCTGCCTCTGATTGTCTAAAGATGCATAAAGATATTTTAACAGCAAGATTATATGTCTCAGAGAAATTCCCTTCATGGCATATTGTCTAGTTATCACTTTTATTTGCTTAAGCATGAATAGGTAGTGAAAGGAAAGATAACACTGTTTAAAAGCTGATGAAATGGCATCACTGAGAAAACCTCCTCCATAGATGAGTAGAGGGTTGAAAGACTAAGAAAACCTCCTCCATACATGAGCAGATGGTCAGGTCATTGGTTGAAAACCTCCTTCATTTTACAAGTAGAGGGTTTGGCAATGTGATAAAGGCCTCCTTCATCTAATATGCAGAGGGCCACGAACAGAGGTATGGCTTCATTTAAGGGCACAAGGCTAACAATGTTGCAATTATCTTTAGAAACTTGTTGTACACCTTGTTCTCCCATAGATGAAAACCACTAACACAGTAGTGTCTCAAAGATTGATTATAAGGTTTTCACTGACTGAAAGGCAGATTTTAAGGGCGGTGGGAGACAATTGAAGGCTTATGAATAGAAAATGGTGTTAAAAGGAGAGGGAAAGCATTGGTGCTTTAAAATGTGTTTACATGAGTTTCACTGTCAAAACATAGAAATGAAATACAGTGTGAAGCTAATTGGATGATTATGAATGAAGAAATTTTGTTAAGCAAATGGCCAAGGAAGTAAAACAATCTTGGTTTTAAACTGACTCCTGCTAATAAAGACAAAGAAAACCACTAATAGTTGTTCATGGATATTCTTCATTTGGTTAAAACAGGGGTTGAAAAGAGCCCAGGCATTTGTCAAACATAGGTCTCCCTCACAAACAAGTAGAAGGCTCACCATTGTTTGAAGATGAAAAACATTTATTTCAGTATGGAAAAGATTTCAAAAGGGAATACTCTCAAAAATGGTGAAATCAATGAAAATTCACTATTCTTACAGAACTCCTTCACAGAGGAACAAAGGGACAACCTTCGCATGTTTACATTTCAACTTCAGCTCATTATCCCCTTCTATATCTCCGTAAAAGTTGAAGACTGGATTACTTTAGCAATCTAAGGTTAGTCATTTTCCTTGATGGTGGAAACTATTTGTGGCAGAGATTTTCACTTACAGTTTCAAATGAGTTTCAAATAAAAGAGATAAATTACCCATCCTAAAATACCAGCCTTGCAAGTTATTGACATAGACCAAGAGTAGTTTTATTACTGCACTTGTGAAGGGGAGGATGGGCAAGTTCTTATAGTTGTTGATTGTTGTGATTGGCACAGATAAGCCTCTGTGGATATTTTTGTTTTTGATTCCTGAAGAGAAATTTTTTAAACCCTTGTTGTTGAGCCTATACAATGGGCATGATAAACCATCAAAAACCATAACAGTTGGTGTGTAAACTTGAAAATGGCCTCCCTCACAAAAGGCAAAAGAGTTTTTTCAAAAGGTTTTAAAGGTTAAGCAACAACCTCATGTTAATGAGTATTCTCAAGTGAGAGGTTTCTTATGAGGTCTCCAAGGAATTTCCTATTTTAAAGGAGCAAGGAGGTCTTCAAACATATAAATCCGTGCTTCATTTTTCGTTTACAACCAAAAGTTCTTTCAAAAGGATTTTAAATCCTCACAAGTTAAGTTCAAAGGTCTTTGGTTTTAAAAGAGTGGAGAGACCATTTCCAAGTCTCATTGCAAGTTTCAAAAAACATAAGCGAGCATTCACAATCACCCTCCTAGCCCCCCATTGGATAAAAGAGGGATTTTAAGAAAATTTGCAGAGTTTTTGAAGGCTTAAGGCGTGCATGGAACTCCTGGAAAAGCGTGCAGTGCGTTCAGACGAAGAAATACATAGGCGTTCAACGGCTGCGCTATGCACCTGTAGCGCCAGTCACCACTCCCTGAAGACCGACCTGACTGACTTTTGTTGCGCGACATTCTTTCCAGAAAATGTGCCGCGCCTCCTAACACCTACAAAAACACCTTTGAAGTTGCCCAATCAATCAAACAAAGTTTCTAAGCGTTTCTTCGAGGTATTCCACTTCTCCTCTTGGAAAATTTCAAAAAGTGAAGGGGTGTTTGTTGTGTTTTTCGTGAGAAGGAGGTAGTGTTCTAAAAACCATTTCATCATATAAAAATTGTGAGATAAGTTAGTGTTAAGGAGACAAAGTCCCTGTCAAAGTTGGAGAAACCTTTCTTGTGCTTAGAGCGTCTCAACTCAGTTTAAACAGTGTTTTAAGCAATGGTTTTGAAAAGGAAGTTTGTCATATAAAAAGCATAAGAGGGAGACAGTGGTTAGAGGGTAGTGTTTTTGAACGAAATTACAGTTTATTTTGTTGCTATGACTGTCACACGCCTTTACAGTGATAGGTGGATGCTTTAAAACAAACTTAAAGCACCCTTACTACCTTTAAGAATAGTCATAGCCCACATATAAAACAAAATTTATCACTGTCTGCAAAATCTCAGGTAAAATCAATGTTTGTGAGGTGAAAACAGTGTTATAAGGTGAAAGCAGTGTTTATAAGGTAAACACAGTGTTTGTAAGGTGAAAACAGTGAGCCTGATTTGAAAACAGTGGTCATAGTCTGAAACGCTTTATCATTTCGAAAGCATCCCCTTTGAATGGTGAAAGAGAAAACTCTGTCCAGCCACCAGATTTCCATAAAACAGAGTATGCTATGAGAGATTTTGCAAAGTCATTTGAGAGTGTTTTTTGTCTACCCCTGTAAAAACAGTGAATAGCAGAAGAGTGTTGTTTGGAGGAAGGGTGTCTTGTTTTTGTCTAAACACAAGGAGATCTTTTTTCTAACAAAGAAGGCCACAAATACCTTTTTTCAATACCTTGCCCAAGCACAGTAATCAATTCACTGTTTGCTTTTCATTTGATCAAAACTTGTTGTTTGGCATAAAAGAGGACAAGACAGTAATTTATAAGAAGCATAAAGTTGATATTGGGGGACTATTTCACAAAACGTTTGAAGTAGTTTGTCTTGGTCAAATAGTGACTGAAAAGGAGGACAGGGTGTGCTTGAGAAAATCATTTCAAGGGCCATTTGAGATAGCTTGGTTTCACAAAGAAAATTCAAAACAAAATGCCTCCCAGGCAAGACAATAGGAGTGGCCTTCACAGGAGATTTGAGCTTGTTTCCACTGAAGTGGTAAATACTCATCCATAGTCTTGTTTAACTTTCATGAGGTTTGGTGTCTAGAGTTTTTTCAAAGGGTGCAAGAAGTGAAGAGCTATTCCCCTTTGACACATATTTGTGCTTTGAGATTTCAAGAGAAGAATTTTTAGCTGGCAGGCCTAGATTTCAAATTCTATCCAAGGTCCATTTCCAAGGCCACCAAAATCCCTTATGTCAGGGAGAAGTGGTTTAAACAAAGCCACCTGGACTTAGAACAATACAAGCCTTTTCTGAAGCCTGAGCATAGAGATTCATGTCCATCCATTTTTCCCTTCTCATATCTATTGACTAGTTACACCCCCCTCATGAAGATAATCATGAAATACTTTACTTGCAGGGGAAGATTCTCTCGATTCTATGCCTATCAGTTCCGATTTCTCATGCATTTCATGAGGGCCAAATTGTTAAATCTCCCTTTCTTCCTACATATAAATATTGAGAAAATGGCCTCCACTGTTCAGAAAATTCCTCCTTCTCAGCAGACAGCCTGCCTCTTCCATCACTCCCTCATCAAGGTTATCATTCTTCATCAGCTTGAGAAGAAGGAAGTCTCTTGGAATAATTTCATTACACATCCAGATTTCGCCACTATCCATTCATTTCATATATCTCCTTCACCTTCCACTCACAATCCTTCGCCTTCTTCAAACAAGCCTATTCCCAAGAAGCTCAAATTTCCCATTGAACAAGAAAAATAGCATGACGAGAAAGAAGAACACAAGTAAGGGGATGATGAGGAAGATGATGATGAGCAACATCATGATGAAACAGGGCAGCAAGGGGATGATGAGGAAGATGATGATGAGCAACATCATAGTGAAAAAGCGCAGCAAGGGGAAGAAGAAAAAAGTGAGGCATAACAGTAAGGGGAAGAAAGGCATGATGAAGAGGAACATGATGATGAGCAATGGACTCCTAAAGATGATGATGAGCAGCATGATGATGAACGGGTGCAACATGATGAACAGAGGTAGCCACATGATGATGAACAACAACCTCATGAAAAAGAATAGCAGCATGATAAAAAGGTGCAACACAGTGAGGAGGACAACCTTCAAAAAGAAATGCAAAAGGACAGTCAAGGCATCCATGAAGAAATCCAAGACAATGGCAAGAATTATGAGAAAAGTAGCAAGGGTAAAGATCCAATGGAGCATGTGCTAACTGCCATTCCTAGGCAAGGGGTCATGCCCTCTTCTCTGAAAGTGGCCAAGCCCCAGACATCAATGAAAAGGGTGCCTAGATTTGTAACTCCAAATGTTACTAAGACCCTCCAAAGCAAGGGAAAAATTTCCAAGAAGCCCATTGTCGAATTTCCCAAGAGGAGGAAGACTAAAAGAGCCACCCAAAGCAAAGGAAAGGAGAAAGAATAAAGCAGTCATGAAAATGAAAGGGACTTTGACATAATTCAAATTCAAAGTGATGATAGCGACAATGAAGCCCAAATCCTTGAAACTATCTTAGAGAAAACCAAATTGATGCTTTGAGGACTGATCTTGAGAGGGCTAGAAACTTCAATCACTTTTTGCAAATTCAAAACAAACATATGAATGTCCATATGGCTGTATATGAGACACGGGCCATCAAATACAAAAAAGAGGCCTCCAAAGCACAAGTGAGATTAGAAGAACTCATGGGTGAGTTCGATGAGAGCGAAGATGAAGATCAGCTCAGGAGAAAGAGGCCAAGAACCATGGGGCTCAAAAAGGCCCTTGAGAAACAAAAGGAAGAAGAAGCTGCCTTCTCCAATCTACCCCTGTCACTACATTGTTCGCACAAGAGATAGAGAAAAATTGAGAAGCATGGCTTGAGAGGGTTAATGATCACTTGGAGAAGAAGTTGGAGAAGGAAAATAGAGACTTGGACCTTCAACAGAGGATGACCGGGCATTACAAGAAGCTAAATCAGTTTGCCCGGCAGAAATTGAAGGCCACTCAGGAAAAACTCAAGGAGGCTAAAAGGAATCGCCCGACACCAAAATTGAGGAAAGACACCTCAAAGCTCCAAATTTTGGCCTCAAATTCACAACATGTTTTTGAAAACCCTTGAGGGTCATGCTCGCCAAAATTGGGCGAAATTCGACAAATTTTGGTTTTTTCTCATTTTTTGACTTTTTGGCTAAAACTCATGGGCATCGCCATTTCAGTTTGGGGCATCATCAAAGGATGAAAATGGTATCACTGGATGCCATAATTTTAGAGGCATATACACAGTGATTTTCATATCAATTTAAGATCATTTTCTCCCCCAAAATGGCGAAAAACACTCTCTTTTTCTACACTCTACCCCGTTTATCCGCAAGGCCTATTTTTTTGGATTTTTACACACAGGTCTATTTTTAGAGGACTTCTAGTGATCCGTTTGGAGAAAAATGAACATTTTCAGAAAATAAACATTCAGGGCTTTCCAACGAGCCATCATGTGCCTCATTTCGACATCAGGAAGGCCTCCAAAAGTTGTCCGCAAGACAAAGGAATTTTCGCTGATGTATTTCTTGAGTATTTTTGTGAAAAATGTACTTTTCAAAAGTGACTTTTCCTCATGTGCGTTTAGCTATTTTTGTGCATGGTTAGTTAGGAAAAGTCAATTTATTTTCCTTTTTTATCATTTTTGAGATATTTTATTAGATATTTTGTGCCTTGGGCTTTGCAAAGCCTCAAGGACAAAATCAGATATTTTGGATAGGCCAATGAGATTGCAAGTTGAACTAGGAGGTTTTCCTCACTTTGGCCTATATATTCCAAAGGCTTTCATTGTAAACAAGGCTAAACTTGATGAATAGAAGCAATATATGGTCATACAAGCTTGGAAGAAACACTTGTCTCATGCTTTTGGATAGTTTCTTGGATGTTTTTGGATGATGAAAGAAGATTGTTGTTGGATTCCATGACTTGGTAGAATGGTATAGTGTCTCTCTCTCTATTTTGTTTCTTAGTTTTCATTCATAATTCCATGTTCTTGCTTGCTATAAGATAGTAGAGAATAGATTTGAGACATGCCCTTGGAGGCACCTCAAATTTCATGTTTCTTTATAGCTTCTATGTTTTCTTCATTCTTAGTCATATTAAAGAATCCTTGATTGCTCTTTGATAACTAAAGAATATTGTTTTCTTGTTTAATTTATGGTTTTATGCATGCTAAGTATGATTCACGGTATGCCCTGCTTACTCATGGCTAGTCATAGCTCCACCTCTGAAACCTCTCTTTGATTGATTAGATTGTCATTTGTTGAACCAAGGAGGTCTTGTACTGATCTTTCCCTTTGCCTAAAACTATGAAATCTTGCTTCAAAGTGCCCAATAGCTTGGAATACTATGTTTAGTTGTTCCTTCATAGTGATTTAAGTTTTTTTTTGTCTTAAATGTATTTCCCCAAAGTCTGATAGCCATTTCCCAAAGTTAGAGAGTCATATATCTCTATGCATGGCTTGAATGTTTATTTCTATGCATTGATCAGTTTACAGCTACATTTCTCATCATTAATGGTTAGCCCTACCATGTTTATGTCAGCTATTAAACTAGTTATGTTTGAAATCCTTTTTTCTTCACAAATTTATTGTCCATCTCACTCCATTTTACCTCGAATCAAATCAGCCCTTCAACAACCTTGTATCACCACCTGAAAGCTTTCTTGACCTTTTCGACCCCATAGCCCAGTTGATCTGACATATTTTTACCTATCTTATGTCTTTGATCAGTTCATCCCTCACAACCTAAAAACCAAAACTAAAAACCTACTTCATAACTAGCCTAAAACCAAAACACAATAAGAAAACACACAGATATCCCTTACACAAATAGAGAGAGCCCTCTCTGAGTCCAGGAAGGCTAGGTCCTTGGGCTCCAAAGACTGGTTTGATGTTACACTATCATTTGGCTTGCCAATCAGCCAAATCACGAGACCCTACCATAATGGTGGTCACGGTGGGACTTTGAGTCAAAAAATCCTTGGTATCCCTTGAGATCTCTCAAAATCTAAAGTCAAAATTAGAAAACTTAGGTATTTTCTGAAGAATAGAAACTAGCTCCTTCACCATCTTAGCAAAATGATGATTCAGTTATAGGAAACTTTTCCAAACCTCAGGGCTACATATAGGAAACTCAGAAAACCCCAAAACATCCCCAGATTGGCTTTTCCCTAGTTATTGGTGGTGGACCATAGCTACATCCCTACAAAAACAACCAAGTTCCACCTGGCAACTCCACTAGCCTCCAGTAGGCCTTACTACTTTGCTAAATTTTAGAATACTATCCGATCAACCACCTCATTTCCACACTAACATAATGGTGATCACGGTGGGAATCTGAGTGATAAACAAACTTAGATTCCCTAAACCTTCAGAGACCTTTGATAATACTATCTTGTGGACTTATCCCACCACTCACTAACATAATGGCGATCACGGTGGGACTAACTGAGTACATAACAGTCTAGCAAACTATCGTAGATTCATTAGTCTTTAAACATTTAAACAGGCAAGCAGTCAATAGAATCATTTAGAGTAAGCTCTTTTTGTTTTCACCACCCTAGCAAAGTGATGAAATAGGTTTAGGACACTCTAATAAACCATAGGCTGCACATAAAACTCAAAAAACCCCAAAAACATTCCCATATTGGCTTTTCCCTGGTTATTGGTGGTGGACCATAGCTACATCTTTACAAAAACAACCAAGTTCCACTTGGCAACTCCACTAGCCTCTAGTAGGCCTTAAAAAACTCCATAAAAACAAAAAAAATCATAAACCATACCTTTTTGTTGACCCATCCTTTCCAAAAAACTTAAAACTTATGGTGCAAACTCTGAAATAAGTGACAAACTAAGTATAACTTAGCGATTCAGAAGAATTCACCTAAACATGGGAGATAAATAGAAATAATCTTGCAAATAGAACCATTAGCTTGTCCAGATAGCCTAGAGAAATGTTCAAATCAAGTGAATCACTCTTCCTTGCAAGTCTTCATCTCAAAGTTTGCTAGAATTTTTTTTCCCGAAAGCATCTTTGATAGTGTTGGTGGTGGACCATAGTTCTCACAGAAATCCACTTGGCGACTCCACTAGTCCATATTTTTGTTTTGACCATCCTTCACAATAGTAAACCCCTAGAGAGGCCATCCATACGAAACAATCACAAATACCAGCCTGTCTAAAATCTAGATTCAAAAGCTGGCTTCATGAAGAATCAACACCAGATCTCATCCAGACCCAAATCCCCCTATCATAGTATATGACCCAGAGAAGATTCTATGGCAAGCTTCCGAAATTGGCAATTTAGCTACCGATAGGTCCATCCATAAAGCAAGATTAGTACCTGAACACCTCACAGCCTTGCAGGATTCCCCCTTTGACTTAAAATCAACAAAAACCCTTTTTAGAAGCAAGTCACAAAGTAAAGTAAACTTTGACGATGTTAAGCCCCTAGATATACCACAGAGTCCTAGTAGAGAAGCCTCACCTACTACACCTCCAGAATTTCAGCTTCTCCATCACTTTGGCTCCTACCACCCCAGATCTGCTCAAAATCAGATCACTAGCTCAAGTACATCCGCCACACCCATCCAAACCACTATTGTTCAAACCACCTCAGCTCATCGTACAAGCCCTCATTTTGTACATCATCCATTAGCTCCTGCCATGGCATCCTGGTATGAACCCTTGGTGTTGCCACACCATTTGGCTCCCTTACAGAATGACTATCAATCCAAAATCCTTCACGTTACTGGAGTTGAGACTACCACAGCTCAACAACATGTAGATAGGATTAGCGATGCCTTTGAATACATGGAAATAGAATATGAGACCATCATAATGAGGATGTTCACCCAAAGCCTGGGCAGAGAACCCAAAAAATGGTTTAAGAGCTTAAATACAAACAACATCCACGATCTCCCAGAACTCTACCAAACCTTCATAAATAAGTGGGAAATCCAAAAGAACCCCAGTCAAATCCTGTCAGAGTATAAAAATCTAAAATGGGAAAATGGGGAATGTGTCCAGGGATACTGCACTAGGTTCAACAGTGTGTATAATGCCCTCCCACCTCACTTCAAACCTCCACTTGGCTCAACCTTGGAAAATTCCCCCGAAGGCTTTGACCCAGGCATGACTTATCAACTAAGAGACAAGGACCCCCCTACCTTAGAGGAAATGCAAAAAGTGGCCATAAGTGCAGAATCCAACTTAGCAGAAACGAGAGCTAGGACTAGATCAGAAAGGAAAGTCACATACCGGGATGAGGTCTCCACTTCAGCCCCTTCCTTAGATCCTAGAATAGATGACTTGGTTAGATCCCTGGTGAAAATGTGGGAAAAGATAAGTGAAAATACACCTCTTAGGGACAACCAACCAAACCCTCCAAACAGAAACCGGAACCAAAATTTTAGGAGGGAACAACCTCAAAACAAACCAAGGGAAAATGACCAACAAATTAGGCCACCCTTTAATGAAAATTATGTGGAAGAAGATGAAAGGGATACAGAGCCCATTTATGAAACTCATTTGAACCTTATAAGTTCTGATAAAGAGAGTGAGGTTTACCTCACAGAAGAAGAACAATCGTTCTTTTCTCAAAATCAAGATGAAATCAACTATGAAGATCCCAAAGATCCTGCCATAAATTTTCATAATGCCATAGTATAAGCTCATAGGAAGTATGACCTTAGAAGCATAAAAAACCAAGACAACTCCAAGAAAGGTAGCTCAGAAACTGCTAGAACCCCTGATACCATCCTTAAAAAAGCAGTGGATAGCAAAAAAATCATGGTCAAGAAAACTGACCAAAAAAAAGATAAAGTTATTCAAACAAATCTTGGCTCAGATACTCCTAATACCTCAACAAAAATTCCCGAGATGGTCGTGTCAAACAAAATCCCAAAACAAAGTCAGCAAAATCAGAACATAGAGAAAGTCATGGCGGAAAAAACTGAAGAAAACCTGTCTAAACTACAAGCACCTTTCAGTTTTGAGGGAAAAATCGCCAAAATAAAGATTACCATGCCTCTCACTGAACTTATCGCCCAAGGCTCTTATAAATCCCAAGTGCTAAAGGTCCTGAATATAGGAAATGATGCGATCACCCTTAATCTAGCTGATGACACTCCCGAAGTGTTGTTTGGTCCAAAAATAGAAGGGAAATTCCAAGAAGGAGCCACTCTTCCCTTTTACATCAGTCTGAATATCCATGACCAAATCCTTCATAATTCCATGCTAGAATCTGGGGCCTCGCATAATCTCATGCTGAAGGTTGTGATGGAAAAATTAGGTCTAGAAATCACAAGACCATATAAAGACTTATATTCATTTGATTCGAGTAGAGTCAAATGTCTATGCTTAATCAAAGATATTTGTTTCAGTTTGGCCCAAGTACCTGCAAAACACCTGGTCATGGATATAGTGGTAGAAGACATCCCTCCCATGTATGTAATTCTTTTATCCAGATCTTGGGGAGCTAAGCTTCAAGGGAATATTCAACTTGATATGTCCTACGCCACTATTCTTGTGTTTGACCAAACTAGAATACTCTATCGGGAGTCACACATGAAATATATGATCAACAGCCAAGAAAAGCCAAATAACATCCCAATGTACTCCTTGCATTCTGATCTAAACTCTTTCATTTTACACACTGATGAGGACATTGAAGAATAGTCAGAAGGATTTGAAACAAACTTAGATCCACCACATCAGTCGCCCCAAGTTCTCTATGATGAACTAGACACTCAAAATTATCATGATCATGAGTAGCTATGTCTTGAGGGAAAAGAGTTTGTTCCTTTTGAAACAGGGATAGAGCAAGAAGCACAAACCATTATGTACTATCAAGAAAATTGCTCAAACCTTAGGCAAACATCAACAGTAACATCAGGAAAAATTTTCAGAACAGAGGCATTAGAAGACTTACATATCACAAACCTCTTTGGAACTTAGGGGCAGGAAAGCTTAATGTTCTTACTATACCTTAAGGATTTTCCATCACATAACTCTACCCCTTCAAATGAAACTTTGAATGTAGCCATAACAACTCAAAACCCAGAAAAAATGTCCAAAAAACTTCTTATGAAAGGATATGATGATTGCAGTCCAAATATACTTGAGTTACTTGAACTAGCTAACATTCTGTCGCTCCACCAAAGACTTAGAACTGCTAGAATTTGCAATCTTGTTCAAAATACTACTTCATATAGAGAAACACTATGCCACTGCCATCACTCCTAGAAACAACTTCGACAAAAGAAAATAAAAAATTATGAACCAAACAGTAATAGTCAAAGATAAAATAGTTGGTCATAAGATCTGTTTTGATTTTAGAAACACTAATACACACCCTTGTGACAGAAATTTTATCCTTCCTACCTAAGACCATGATATACCAATGATAAGTGCTTTTAATCATATGTCTTTGCAAGATGATGTTTCAGGTTACAACCAAATAATTCCTTTGCAAAGCAAACAGCTCAAAGAATTTTTCCAGTATGCTGGAAATAGTTCCATTTTCAAAACCAGAATTGCAAAACCATCGAATATCAAAAATATGTTCCTAACAACCATGTTTCCAGTTCTGAATTTCTGCATTCTAACATACCTTGATGACGTCATCATATACTTCAAAAATGACAAAGAATATCTGCACTATTTGAAAAACATTTACAACAAAAGAAGGAGTGGAAATCAAAGGTATAAAGAGGTACAGTGGGAGGATACGGGATTGTTCAAAGATTCATGCATGAATCCTTATGTCATGCTTGAAAGAGAAAATTTCCCAAATTTTTCTTTTCAAGAGCTGAGTGGAAGAAGAGTGGTAGGAGATCCTTATGAGGATAAGATGCTTAAGTTTCGCCATTTCCAAGATTTCTGAGTCAAAACTTTTTCAATCATTGTATATACCATTGTTTGAAAAATAAATCAAAAATATAAAATTAAAAAACAATAGAAAAATAGAAAAAGAGGGCGGTTTGAAAAATATAAAGAAAGCCCCATGTTCAAAAAATAGTCATTCGGAAAGCGCGCAAGTCTAAATGCCGCTACTAGTGCTGAAATGTCTTGTTCAACTATCTAGCTTAATCATAACTGGACATGTTTTAAATTTATTTGCTAATAAGTTAGTGAGTGGAAAATATGGTCAACATTGTGTAAGCTTGACTTATCAAAGAGAGTAGATTAGGAAAGGATGCAGGTTCCACATGCTCAAAATAGAACCAAAGGGGAAATTAGGGATGAAAAACAAATTGTGTATCCTAGGCTTGCTTTTCTAGATTTCATTTTATGCAAAATAATATTTGTGTGTAGCTTGTCTTTCATGCCACAAGTACATGACAAATCAAACTGTCCAATCCTGATTTGGTCATTTTTCAATTTCATGTTTTAGATTAGAGAATAAAATCCTATCAAACAGCTTAACCTTGACAGTCGATCTAGCATAGGTAGAGAAATGAAGGAGTTCATCAGCTTAACCTGAACTCCCGACAGATATAAGTGTATAACTAGATAGTGTCATTTTTCAAAAATACTATGTCAAAGGGTTGCTAGTCCAAATGCCCCCAAAAGAAGAAAAAATGTTAGGAAATATAGTGGGGTAGGTAGAAATGTCGTTGATGCTAACCATGTTGTCAATTTTCAGAAATAGCATCAAGGAAGAAAGAAATTTGCGCCAATGGATAATGGCACTGGTCTTCAAAGAACCGAGATCTGAAATTCTGGACACCTCCTGAAAATGAGCTGCCCTCCCCAAATGGAGTCATTGTCAGTCATCAGTATTTTTCACCTGTTGATGATGACTAGTTGTTAAAGGTGTTCTAGCAGCTGATCTCAAATTTGTCAAATTTTCCAGCTGGAAAACACCCATAAACATTATTGCCCTCCCAACCTTTTCAATCAGCCCATGACGATGTTAGCATGAATTTTTTGTCGTAAAAACTCACTTTAGCTACGCATATCAAGTAGCCCTAACATAAGTTATGGCTGCAAAATATCTTAAAATCTGTAATAAGTTGCACACATCTAGATCTATATATGGAAGATATTAAGTAAAGTAAAGTACAAGCACCAATGGACAAGACAAGAACACATATATTTAAAAGAATCTTTTTTATTATATCAAAGAATGGGGCACCTGAGAGGAAAACAAGAAAGGTGTTTTCCGGTTCTCCTCAGTGGGCTGGGTTCTTGGAAGTCCTCAGTGTTTCAGATTAATGGTCTCTCTCTCTAACTATTGTGAAAAACAAAACATGGAACTCAATGGGAGTTCATAAAACAGAAATGAAAAATGGTGACCAAAACCAGATCTAGTGTGATCCAATACAATGAAGGTGACTAATGAATGGGAAAAACCCTTCTATTTATAACAAAATATTGGGGTGTTCTAGAACTCAGTGCATGAATAAAATATTATTAATCGAATTCTAGAATCACCCTTTAGGAATATTTTATTATATTTGTTGGAGGGAAAAGGATTTTTGACTTGGGTCAATTCCTTTATTTATGAATAACAAATAAATAAATGATTTACTTATTATTTTAGGGAAATGATGGGAATATAATTAAATAAATAATGGTTTATTTAATTATTTATATGTGATTTAGTCAAATTTAACTAAAATCACATAAAATTCATCATTGATTCAATAACATTCATAGGAAACAATTAAATAAATAATGATTTACTTAATTGATATCCTTATTTGGAGTTAAGCATGACCATGAAACATAAATAAATGTGGTAGAAAGCAATTTTACTTTCGGTAAAATTAGTCTTAACATATGTGCTCTTGGGTTCATCTAATAATAATCGGTTCCATGACAGAATAATTTATATTATTTATTACACCATTTTTGGTCATCTAACCTACTATCATTAGATGGACCCAAGTACACCACATAAGACCAATTTTACCCTAAGTAAAATTGCTTTCACTATGTAAAATAACTTAATAAAACACATTTATTAGGTTGTTTATGGTCTAAACAGGAAACCCCAAAAGGAAATATTAAACAAACCTATATTTGTTTGATTTTCCTCAATTAAACAATAATTTAATTATTATTCCTGGTCATGTTTGACCCAAAACAAAGAAATTAATTAGATAAATCTTTATTTATCTTATTACTTTCTAGGAATAATTATTTAAATCTTATTTAAATAATATTCCTTGTTAAATATGACTAAATCACCCATAAATAATTAAATAAATCATTATTTATTTGATTATCCTTCAACCACTTCCTTAAAATGATAAATAAATCATTTATTTATTTATTATTCACAAATAAAGGGATTTGACCCAAATCAAATACTTTTTCCCTCAAACAAATATAATAAAATATTCCATAAAAGGTGGATCTAGATTCGGTTAATGTTATTTTAATCATGCACCAAGATCTAGAATGACCCACTATTTTGTTATAAATAGGAGGGTTTTTCCTACCATTCTTCACCTTTTGTTGCCTATTAGATCACTCTAGATCTATACTCTTGGTCTAACTTTGAGCCATTATCATTTTCATATTTTCCATTATTTGTTGTGTGAGCTCCCTTTGAGTTCTATCTTTGTCTAGGTTTTCTACACCAACAAGAGAGAGAAATGCTAGATCTGGAGTGTTGAGGACTTCCAAGAACCCATCCCATTGAGGAGAATTGGAAACACCTTCTTGTTTTCGTCCTAGGTGCCCTTAATACAAAAAATTCTTTCAAAAAATATTGTTCTTGTCTTGTCTATTGGATGTATGGAGCAAAACCTTATTTTTACTGCTTAATGTCTCTTTATGCATAGATCTGGTTTTTTGCAGCACTTGTCTTGATCAAATAACTATAGATCTGAAGATATTGGCAGTCATATTTGATGTTAGGGCTATAAGTTATGCATAGCTAAAGTGGTCTTTTTTCGTACACTTCGACAAAAGATTCGTACTAACAAATGGTGACTCCACACGGGTTTTCAATTACGACCGCTGTCGTTTTTCATATTCCTGCATATCCAGCTACTTCAGACCCTAAGGTTTCTTTTCAGCTTTTTTTTTTCCTATTTTTATGTTGTTTTTCACCTATAAAACCCTAAAACATTAAAATTTCTAACTTCCGCGTGTTTCTGGCCCTATTGCACAGGTAACAGACATCAACCGCAACTGAGACAACAACTTTTTTGGAAATCTGCCGCCGGGACACCCGGAGCTTTAGGTCGCACTTTTCAGCCCAGAAACTGCGACCTGGCCTCCAGGTCGCACTTTTCAGCCCATTATCTGCGACCTGCATAGAAAATAGGTTAGAACCTGCGACCTGCCAGTTTTTCTCCTATTCTTCTGCAATTTTTCTGGGTTTTTCTGAAGCTTCTGTCAGGGTTTTCCAGCCTCTGTCTCAGCCCATTTAGACCTTTTTCTAATCTTTTTTTCTCATCTAAGTGGGAACATAGCCCCCTAGGGCTTCAGTACCCTCCACTTTTGGTGGAAGAGTTTTAACTGTTTCAGGTGTCTGTTTTTTCAGAGTTTCAACCCCCCCTTTTTCAGATCTGATACCTCCTTTTCAGATCCCTTTTAATCAGCTCTTCTCCATTTCAAATCACCTCCTGAAGTTTTGTTTGGATCTACCTTTAGAGCGCCCTCCTTGTCCCTTCTTCTTTTTGTTGATTTCCTCCTTTTTTCCAGCCACCTTGACTCTGCCTCTTGGCTGTGTTTTGCACATCTTTTCAGCAGATTTCTCATTTAGATCCCTGTCCCTTTTGACCCTAGATCTATTGGCCTCTTTTTAAGTGTGTTTTGACTATATTTTTTCCCTCTTTTAAGACTATTTTTGAGAGACCCGCCTTTTTGGGTTCGATCGATGCATTGTTAGCTGTTAATTTTCTGTTATTTCAGCATTATATACTGTTCTCTGCAGATTTATTTTCAGTTACACAGCACACTTTTTCTTTTGCTCTCAAAACGTCAGGGTTTAAAAATTAAAATTGACACGTGCCACACACTCACCCTAAGTGAAGAAGAGTCTGGTTAACACCGCCAGGCAAAGACTTTAAAACATTGTAAAATCAATTGACACTGCACCTTTCTGCCCTTGTTTCAACATTGTAATCACTTGATTCTGCACCTCCCTGCATTTTTTGGTCGTTCTTCTTCCCCTTGTGCCGTGTTTGTGTTGTCACCATTGCGCCCCCAAGGCGCACATCCCAGATACTTCTTGGTCTTCACCCTCAATTTCCGGTCGGTCGACCTACTCCTTCCCGCCATCGTCGAGTTAGTCCTCCTCCGAGTCCACACTCCGACTCCTCTTCTATTTCATTGGGTTCTCCTTTTACTTCTGTTTCTCCCCCTATCACCTTCACTATGTCTAGTCCAGGGCCTAGCGCTAGCGGTAATCCCGGCCCTAATGTCGGGACTACTACTAGCGGAACCGCTACAGGAACTACCTCGACTGCACCCTTGCTCCCTTACATGGTAGGCCTCAGCCTCCCCGATCTCAATCAGTTGATCAATGAACCTATCTGGCATGATGTTGGTTGGACTGCTATGCCAACCAAGCTCCCCTCCAAAATTCCTAAGTTTGAAGGCCTTGCTGAAGAAGATCCAACCAACCATGTCCGATCTTTCCACATGTGGTGTTCCTCCAATTCCATTACCGATGATTCCATCTGTCTTTGGTTGTTCCAACGCACGCTTACGAGCGAAGCTTCTAAATGGTATGCTGACCAAGCCACCTCTTCTCATACCACCTTTGCGACCCTTGCCCAAGCCTTTTTATCTTATTTCCAGCTCCCTCTCCGATACGACACTGGTACAGAACTTTTGACGTCTTTCCGTCAAACCTCTTCGACCCGCCTTTCCACTCATGTCCAGGAATGGCAGAGAAGACGAAGTTTATGTCGAGCTCCCCCCTTCAAAGATCGAGTTTATATGGACTAGCTCCTTCACACTATCTTACCTCCCATTGGCAAAGATGTCGCCTCAAATTTCCCTCAAACTGAAGAAGCCGCCCTCCAAATAGCCTTGAAATATGACCTGATCTACGCTCAGTCTGGTTATGTTTATACCGTCCTTCTTGACCTCCCCAGGCCCGGCGGCGCTAATGCCCTGGGGTCATCTCATTCTGCCGACGGTATCGTTGGAGCCCTTTCTGATCTATATGCTCAACCTCCTATGGGCTATGGTCTCCCTCCAAGAGGGGCCAACACCTCTAGCACTTTTCCCCCTCTAGGTAGCATGTATCCAGGATACGGCATGCTTCATCCTTTTGCCCAACCTCTTGCTTACCTCAATATTGCCCAACCTAACCACTATCCTTATCCGCAACCTGGTGCTCCATCTCCCCCAACATATGCACTTCCACCTCCCTTGCCTTCTCAACCCCAGCAATAACACCTACAGCTCCCTCCAGGGCAAGTATTTGCACAGCAGGGCGTGACTAATCCCCCTTCCTCTCAAAGAAGGCGGAGAGGCAATCAAAATCAATCTGCCCCTGGTACTCGTGGACCCAATCCTCAAAGTACTGACCCTAACACTGCTAACCAGCAACAGGGCACTCAGCCCAAGCCGGACCAGCCTATTCGCACAAATAAGCCTTGTTCGTGTTGTGGTGTTTATGGCCATTACACTCACGATTGTCCCCTCTTACCACAGATGTGGAAGATGTGGGAGTCTCAAGCCACATTGTGAGGACAACATGCCTCCCCTCACACTCCCCCTAATGTGGCCATTACTCAACCGGCTGTGTTTACCGATCCTTTCCCCCAACAAGGATTCGTGGCTACCCAACCACCTGACGGATAGGTTGCCACTCAACCTTCCCCTTCTGGTTCCTCCGATTACCAGATCCTCATGATGAACTCTGATCCATCCCCCACCGTTGACCTTAACCTTCAAACTCGGTCTCACCAGTACCCCAAGCCTCCCGCCAGTCTACCTCCAAGTCCCCTTCTTCAGGTTCTACAGAGCCTCTTTCGACATCCAATGGTCCTTTACATATCCCTCAACCCAAAGTTGAGGTTCATACCAAGATTCCTAAGGGACCATTACACCGAAATGCTGCTTCTGGTCGAGCTGCTCATTCATATAGCATAGTAGATGATTTGGCGCAGTCTCCTACTGCCATTTCCACATTGGAACTCCTCTAGCCGTGCTCTTCCCAAAAGAAGGCTCTACTATCTGCCATGGGAACTGTAGATCCTTCTGATGACCAGATGATTGTTTTCGATGCCCATCAATCAGACCATCCTCCTCTTCCTACTTTCGTCACCTTCCAAATCCCAGTCAAAATCTAGAATGCTAAATTTTCTCGGTGTATCATTGATGAGGGGGCATCCACCTGTGTGATGTCGGCTTCGGTTTGGAAGCAACTCGGATCTCCTGAGTTGGCCCCTTCCATGATCACCCTTCGAGCATGGGACGATCACGCCTCCCATCCCATTGGCCTTTTTCGTAATTGTCCTATCACCCTTGCGGGCAAGACTGTTTGCGTTGACATCGAAGTCATCGACGCCCCTCTAGATTACAACATTCTATTGGGGTGAAGCTACACCTATGCCATGTCTATTGTCCCATCTGCGGTTTTTCGCAAGATGTCTTTTCCTCACAATGGAAAGATAGTCACCATCGACTAGTTGACTTACCATGAGCCAAAGTCTCAGACCTCCCCTAAGACGACCATCTCTTCTATAGCCAATAATAAAACCGTCGATTCCTTGACCAGTGTCTCTCCCGGCATCTACAAAGACTCCTCTTTGCTTGGTACTTTCCCTGGTCTCCCTCCTCCTCCTATATCTGATCCCAGCTTATCGAATGTTTGCATGATGCAATAGTCTTAGGCTACCCTTAAGCACCCCGCTTCAGCTAGTGAGAAACCTCAGACTCAACCTCGCCCACCGCAACCCACTCCTAGCCATTCATCTCAGCCAGCTGGACCTCCTCCTTCTGGCCCTTCTCCTACAGCTGGTATCCCTGAACCCCTCTATTCTCATGGGTCAGTTCCCCCCGGCCTCAACCATCTTGGAGCCGTCCCTCCTGGTCATTTTCCCGCTGGTTAGATACCTTTCCTAGCTCCCCCTCCCGGAGTCTATACGGTCTCCGTCATGGCCACCCTCTCTCTCCCTAACCTGACCCTGGGCATACCCATCTGGTACCTTGATCCTCCAGCCGCTACCCCACCTGGTCACCCCAAACCCTATCTTGCTTTGACACCAGTTCAACCAGTCCCCCTCACTTCCTCTGTTGCCACCATGCCCCCCGCACCTCCCCAAGACCCTGCCCCTGTGGTGACAACTTCAGGAAAGAAAGGCAAATCTCGCAAGGGGGCAGCCAAAGACAAGGCCACCCCGACTGACCTGGCTCCTCCTCCGCTTGCAAAGCCTTGCGCCTTGTGTGATGTCGTCGGTAACGCCACCCATACTTGTCCTAAATTGCCCCGTATTCAACCCATGGTTAAAGTCGCGTTCCCTGAGTCTACGGTCCCTGACCCCTCTATTCTGTCCTCATCCGTAACCAAGAACCCAAAGATTATTCGCACCACCAAACCCTGTGCTTTATGCGGTGTCCATGGCCATTACTCCCACCATTGTCCTCACCTGACGCATTACCGCACCTCTTTAGAGGTAGTTCGAGAGTATGAGGTTGAAGAAAATCAGTCTGCCTCTCCCATACTTGCGCAGTATGCTTCCGGTCAGCTTGAGGATCCCCCCGCTCCCATTGACATCCCCCCCCATGATGTCCAGATGACGAAGTCTACTACCACCATTCTCTACCTATCATCCTCTATGAGACCTTTGGAGAACATTCCCTTTGAATCCTCCCCTGTTGTTTTTCTCGATCCCCCTTCAGCGACCACACTAGGCTTAACATCATTTGACCATCTGTTTATCTGTTCCTCTGTCATCCCCCGTGATGATCCGTATGTTAGCCTGTCTTCCTATACAGCTGATCTAGGTAGCTTTGCCGCGTCATGTGGTTTCCCTTCCTCTCGTCGTCCCCTCTTTTCCCATCAGGATGCCCTCTTGGAAGCCTTCTCCACCC
The DNA here is from genome assembly GCA_034641835.2 of Pinus albicaulis. NCBI lineage: Eukaryota > Viridiplantae > Streptophyta > Pinopsida > Pinales > Pinaceae > Pinus > Pinus albicaulis. The sequence continues at coordinate 100,256,822 of CM076576.1, read as the reverse complement.
ATAACCTCATCCTTCTCGCCCATAAACGGGATAACACCACCCCTATCTATGTTGACCTCCGTAGCCCGAGTCCCGACCATACCTCCTATAGCCCCCATATACCACCATTTAGTTCGTATATGAGTCATAGCCATCCTGCCCATTGCACTCCCTCTCGCAGTTGCCGCACAATGTCTACTATACACTCATGCTACCGTCATTGTTCCTCCTCCTCCCATTTTTTGTCTTGTAACACCATTCCGCAGGACCTCCCGTCCACACCCTATATTGGTTACGCCGATGGTGCAAGTCATTACTCCCAGAATCTAGCCTCGGCAGGTTGGGCCATTTTCACCCTCTTGCATGCCCTTGTTCTCTCGAACGGGGTCTGCATTGGTCCTGCCACCAATAATCAGGCCGAATATGATGCAATGCGTGGTCTTTTAGTCGATGCCCTCTCTCATCGCATCCTCCATCTGCATGTTCTTTTAGATTCCCTACTTCTTGTCATGCAACTAAATGGTTTCTATCGTGTGCATAATCTTCTGCTATTTAGACGATATTTACGAGTGAAACTCTTGATACGTGAATTTGAAACCATAACTTTCAACCATGTACCTCGAGAACAAAATCACTATGTAGATAGCATTGCAAACCATGTTCTAGATTAGCATTTATCACACGCATTTTATACAAGACAATAACATTCATAATCATTAAAAAAGATGCATATCCATAATATGTGTCGCAAAACATGTGTTTAGAGTCCATCTACTCTGATACATATGACATGCCCATAGCATGTTACAAAAAACTCAAAACTGGGGGCACCACCTGTCCCTACATACCCACTAGGGGGCACCACCTGTCCCACACATAATCACTATCTGGCGGATTCTGAGCCAATGGCTCTGCTCCTACAGCTTGTAGATCACGTATCTCCTGACTGGCCATCACCATGCGCCGCATGACACCCCGCCATTCTGAGGGTAGACCAATACATGGCTCTATGTACTGGTCGTCTAAGTCTTGCCACCCGCACTCTGAAACATCGGTCAGCAACATCTCGCATCTATAGTAGATGTCCTCCAGGATGGCGGCCGCATCCTCATTATGCGCCGCTCTCGATCCACTCGGGCCTGCAGCTCCTGATGCTTCCGGTCGTCCCATATATCCGGCCGGTTTTACTGGAGCTATATATGCATACCAAAAGTACATGAATAAGTTCCCTATCTACTGTTAAATAAATTTAACATGCCCAAAAAAGAGTAGCCACTTTTCACTTACCATCGAGTCCCCATACTCGACCCCGCGGAAGTGGTAGGTCCGGATCCCCACAATAACTCATCCCACTATAGGGATAGTCGTCTATGTATAATGGCATCTGATCCTAATGGGCAAAGAACTCAGGTCGAAACACCCGTCCGACCGCCCCTCCTCCTACTCTGCATAGTAGTCGCCCCCACCGGCGCATCCTGGGCTCTCTCGGGCCCCCATCTAGGAGCTGTATATGAGGTCGTAAGGTCAGGATCTTCTCAAAAAACAAGGAGCACAATAAAGTCCCATACGAGCAATCGCAGTTCACTTGCCGCTTGCAAAGCGACAGCTGTCGTTTTAATGACACCAACATCATTTGGGCCCACCCATAGTAGGTCCCACTCAACACACTCTCCACAATCATCATCTACCCCCCAGTGATGTGATGGAGCGCCTGGTTGCCCAGGATTCGCAGCACTGCTACGGCCACTGCACGGGTCTCTAATCTCTCTAGGTCCCTGATCGGTATCTGAGTCCCTTTGACTTGGAGACCCGGTCGACAATGTCGCTCTACAAACTCCATGATGTTCCACCCCAGCGGTAACACTGGCTGCGTATTTCCCACCATCCCAAGTGGCGGGAGACCAGTCAGGAAATACAGATCCTGGACTGTCAATTCGATCCTGTGACCCTGCACTACAAAGACCTCATGATCTGGATCCCAATAACTGACAATCTGGGCCAACAAGGGCTCCCCTGCTCTCATCAAAGGGTTCTCCAAAAACTTCAGAACCCCCAATGTGGCCAATACACGACGGACACCTTGATCTACCTAGATCTCTGACCGTAATGTACCCAAGTCTCTCTCTCTCCAGTTGACTCGTATATCTGCCATATCTACACAAACACATCATCTTTGTCAGTATACAGATAAGAAACACTGTAACCAATCAAAAAAACCCACATCTCAGCCCTAAAACAGCGCTCAAATCTCATTCATCCTCGAGGTCGCACTTTTTTTCCCAATCCTGGGGCAGGTCGCAGTTTTTGGCTCAAAACATGCTTCCTAGGTCGCAGTTTTTGGCCCAAAAAGTGCGACCCAGCCGTAGAGGTGAAAAAGGGTCTGTTCCTGAGATTCTGGGCCCTAATCTGAACTTTCAATCCATCAAGATGAAAGAGTAAGGTTAGGCCTCTTACCTGCAACTGACGGATCTCAATTCCAACGGTCAGTTTTTCCGCTACACTCGCCGCAAGATTTAGGGCCTTCTCTCCTCTCTACATTCACCACAGCAACACTAGAAAATGAGTGAATTTGGAGGGAAAACTGCCTTATTAAAAGAGAACCCTTGTTTTTTCTTTCACTTGCTACGACCACACCGTAGCTCCGTTTCAAAAACCATCTGCACCGTTGGAAAGCTCTCACCGAGCCCTCAAATAGGTATCTATTAGTTTTTTGTGATTTGATACTTCACCAGGACACATTTTTTCCAAGATGGGTCACTTCACCTTCCCCCAAAATCAAATTTCCTCACTTACAACACTTGTACTTGGGGCACCACTTTGCCTCCATACTTGTCTTTGTTTGTGTTGATTTTCATCATGAGATACCATCCTGTACTCATGTTTTTATGGTCCCCCATGGGACCTTTTCTATGTGGCAGCACCATCGAGTCACCCTTGTTTAGAGCATCCAAGTTGAGTCATCATCACATTCATGGAGCCTATCCTGAGTCCCTTTATACCCCTCTATAGTCCTCCATCCTTCATTGCTTGGTCTCTCTCTTATGTCACACGTTATGGCCGTCAGTCACACTGTCCCCTATCCCTTATGATACTGTGTCATTCGTTGCCATGTCATTCATGTCCTTTATGCTCTAGCATGGGAAGTCATCCATTTCCTATTCAGTCCCCTCCATTCCATCATCATCATTGGTATTAGTCTGTCAGTCGCTCTACTATTTTCTCTCGTGCCTTAGTTGAGGATCTCTCATTGCCTCACCTATGGCAGACCTCCTTCTGTCGACATCAGCTCCTTCATTCCAGAAGACGAAGGTCTAGAGGGCGGTGTACCTTGGTTCCGGCTTCCACTCTTGTTCGGTGCCTCGGATCGAACCCAAAGGGATCTCTCATTTCCCTTTGACTTGATTGTTTCTCCACTCTAGCTCCTTTCGACGCAAGTCGAGATCCATATACTTGATGGTTCGGTGATGCAACGGTCGCTTTTGGCGATTCCCGGGGTGTGTGTGAGATGTCTCAGCCCTCATGAGGGGGTGGCCCTGCAGGTAGCCCCCCACATGCCCAGATGACCTCTTCATTGCAACCTTCGATGCAACTCCATATATTTGATGATGTTGGCCTTAGCCGCATGCAGCGCCTCTTTGATTCGCATGTATCAGTCAGATTTTGTGAGCCCTTCCCCGCTTGTAGGGGGCGTTTGGGTTGTATTTGTATCTCATGTACTCAAATATTATTGTATAATTCCTGGCTGTTATCCCAGGCACAGTATGTATATGGGATCCCTCATTGTATTTCTATCTGGCTCATGTTTATGCCGGCTGTACTTTATGGTTCGGTCCCTTGTTTACTGGACACACTGTTCTTTTGTACTTTGTCTCGGCGGGCATAAGTATGCCTCCCCCGCTGCCTTTAGCACAGGTACCCTCTCATAAAAAGAGACTTTTTGCACCTGTAAGTCTCGTCTCCTCGGGGTCTAGTTCTTCAGCACATTAGTCTACCTCACATTTCTCTCTCTGACTTCCCTTTTGATGTCTAGTGATTGAGTTCTTACAACGTACTTCGCTCATACGATTTTCTCCTAACACTCGCACACTGGGGGGCAATCTATTACACCATTTTTTGGTCATCTAACATACTATCATCATATGGACCCAAGTACACCACGTAAGACCAATTTTACCCTAAGTAAAATTGCTTTCACTATGTAAAATAACTTAATAAAACACATTTATTAGGTTGTTTATGGTCTAAACAGGAAACCCCAAAAGGAAATATTAAACAAACCTATATTTGTTTGATTTTCGTCAAGGAATAATTAATTAAACAATAATTTAATTATTATTCCTGGTCATGTGTAACCCAAAACAAAGAAATTAATTAGATAAATATTTATTTATCTTATTATTTTCTAGGAATAATTATTTAAATAATATTCCTTGTTAAATATGACTAAATCAACCACTTCCTTAAAATGATAAATAAATCATTTATTTATTTATTATTCACAAATAAAGGGATTTGACCCAAGTCAAATACTTTTTCCCTCCAACAAATATAATAAAATATTCCATAAAAGGTTGATCTAGATTTGGTTAATATTATTTTAATCATGCACCAAGATCTAGAATGACCTAATATTTTTTTATAAATACAAAGGTTTTTCCTCCCATTCATCACCTTTTGTTGCCTATTAGATCACTCTAGATCTATACTCTTGGACTGACTTCCAGCCATTATCATTGTCATATTTTCCATTATATGTATTTATTGAGCTCCCTTTGAGTTCTATCTTTGTCTGGGTTTTCTACACCAACAAGAGAGAGAAATGCTAGATCTGGAGTGCTGAGGACTTCCAAGAACCCATCCCATTGAGGAGAATTGGAAACACCTTCTTGTTTTCCGCCCAGGTGCCCTTAATACAAAAAATTCTTTCAAAAAATATTGTTCTTATCTTGTCTATTGGATGTATGGAGCAAAAACTTATTTTTACTGCTTAATGTCTCTTTATGCATAGATCTGGTTTTTTGCAGCACTTGTCTTGATCAACTAACTACAAATCTGAAGATATTGGCAATCATATTTGATGTTAGGGCTATCAGTTATGCATAGCTAAAGTGGTATTTTTTCGTACACTTCGACAAAAGATTCATACTAAGAGTAACAGATTGCCCCCCAAAGTACGAGTGTTAGGAGAAAATCGTATGACCGAAGTACGTTGTAAGAACTCAATCACTAGGTGATAAAAGGGAAGTGAGAGAGAGGACTGTATGGTAATCTAAAGTGTGTGGAGGACTAGACCCTGAGGAGACGAGACTTACAGGTGCAACAAGTGTCAAATGTATGAAGCGGTACAAATGCGAAAGGCGGTGGGGGAGGCATACCTATGCCTGCCGAGACAATAGTACAAAAGATAAGGCGCCCGGAAAACCACGGAATGCAATAATGAAAGAGGTACCAGCCAAAATATGAGCCAGCAAAATAGAATGATGACTCCCATATACATGCTATGCCTGTAATAATAATTAGGACTTATACAATAATAATGTAGTACAGGAGATACAAATATACCCAGAGGTCCCCTACACACGGATAAGGGCTCACAAAATCTGACAGATATAAGTAAGTCGAAAAGGTGCTGCAAGTGACGGAGGCCGATATCGTCAAATGAGACGAGCTACATCAAGGACTGAAGTGACGAAGTCATCCGGGCGTGTGGGGGGCTACCTGGAGGGCCACCCCCTCATGAGGGTTGGGACATCTCACACACACCCGGGAATCATGAATGATGGTGGTGGCATCACTGAATCATCAAGCGTAGAAATCACGATCAGGCGGAGTAAAGAGCGCGAACCAAGATCAACTGCCCCCTGGACCCAGCTGCTTGAGAAGATAGGTTGATGTCGACAGAAGGGGATCGAGAGCAACGATCATATAGGTAGTGATGGTGATTTCACTTTTTAGAGCATAGAGGGTATGAATGTTATGGGTGGCAGCTGTCGTAATGGTAAGGAGGGCAAATGAGGATAAGCATAATGTAGGGATGTGGAGGGAGCGGACACATACTGCACGGAGGGGGGTGGACTCTATGCATATGCTCTAAACAAGCACGACTTAGGGATGCTACCGTGTAGGAAAGGTCCAATGGGGGCAAGTGAAAACATGAGTACAATGGGGTAACTCATGACGAAAATCATCACAGTCAAGGACAAGTAAGGAGGCAAAGTGGTGCCCCCATTACAAGTGTTGTAAGTGAAGAAATTCGATTTTGAAGAGAAATGGGGAGACCCTTCCTGGTGAGGTATCAAAATATGAAAAACTAACAGATACCCATTGTAGTGCTCGGTGAGAGCTTTCCAACGGTGTGAACGGTTTGTCAAACGGAGCTACGGTTGGGTCGCGGCTGGCAAAAGAAAAATCAGGGGTTTTCTTCTAATAAGGCATTTTCCCTCCAAAAATCATTCATTTTCTTGTGTAGCTGTGGTGAATGTGGAGAGGAGAGAAGGCCCTAAATCTTGCAGCGATCGTAGCGGACAAACCGACTGTTGGAATCATGATCCGTCAGTTGCAGGTAAGAGGCCTAATCCTACTCTTTGTTTTTGATGGATTCAAAATTCAGATTAGGGCCTAAATTCTCAGTAATTGGACCAACTTCACCCTCACGGCTGGGTTGCACTTTTTGGGGCAAAAACTACGACCTGGGACGCAGGTTTTCGCCTGAAAGGTGCAACCTGGGCCAGGATTTGCCTGAAAAGTGTGACCTGTGAGAGGGGGGGGATTTCAGTGCTGTTTTGGGCTGAGATTTTATTTTTGATGTGAGTTAATCCAGTAATGATGATCTTTGGACTGACAAAGATGTTGGTTTTGTGCAGATATGGCAGATATACTGGTCAAATGGAGAGAAAGAGATCTGGGTGCATTGCGAACAGAGATTGAAGCAGATCCGGGTGTCCATTGTGCACTGGCTAGGTTTGGGGTGCTGAAATTGTTAGAGAAACCTTTAATGAGGGCTGGTGAGCCCTTGTTGGCCTGGATTGTCAATTATTGGGACCCAGATCATGAGATTTTTATAGTGCAGGGTCACAGGATCGAGCTGACGGTCCAGGACTTGTATTTCTTGACTGGTCTCCCTCCATTGGGGATGGTGGGGAATATGCAGCCAGTGTTACTGCGGGGGAAAAACATTATGGAGTTTGTCGATCGTCATTGTCGACCAAGTGTCTGAGTCAAGGGGAATCAGATATCTATTGGGGATCTACAGAGGTTGGAGACCTGAGCAGTGGCTGCAACGGTGTTGTGGATTTTGGGCAGTCAGGCGCTTCATCATATCACTAGGGGACAGATGATGATTGTGGAGAGTGTGCTATGTGGGACCTACTATGGGTGGGCCCAGATGATGTTGGCATCACTAAAACGCCAACTGTCGCTATGTAAGCGGCAGGTGAATCATGATTTTGTGTATGGAACGGTGTTGTGCTCTTTCTTCTTTGAGAAGATCCCGACCTTACGACCTCGGATACAGTTGCCTGATGGGGGCCCGAGAGAGCTCCGGATGTGACGGTGGGGACAACTACTGAGTAGAGGAGGAGGAGGGGTGGTCGGAAGGGTGCTTCGACCAGATTTTTTCACTCACTGGGATCAGATGCCGTTATATATAGACGACTATCCCTATAGTGGGATGACTTATTGGGGGGATCCGGACTTGCCGCTACCACCTGGGCAGGTATGGGGTCCCGATGGTAAGTGACAAGAAACTAATCTGTTATGTTCCATTTATAATTGGTGACTAGCATGCATGGTGCTAATCTTTATGTTGTTTGGGATGCATATATAGCTTCGGTAAAACCGGCCGGATATATGGGGCGACCTGCAGTAGCAGGAGCTACTGGTGCTAGTGGATCGAGCACATGACAGAATGAAGAGATGGCCACATTGGTGGAGGATCTCCATCGTAGATGTGAGGGACTGTTGACCGGCGTGTCAGAGTGTGGTTGGCAGGATTTAGATGACCGATACATAGAGTTATGTATTGCACTCCCCTCGTAATGGCGAGGGATCATGCGACGCATGGCGATGGCCGGGTAGACGGTACGTGATCTACGAGCTGCAGGAGCAGAGCCATTGGCTCGGGATCCTCCAGAGAATGATTAGGGGTAGGTGGTTCCCCCCAGTATGTATGTAGGGGCGAGTAGTGCCCCCTGAGTATTGTATGTAGGGGCAAGTGTTGCCCCCCAGTTTTGTCACAGCAATGTACGGTTTAGGGTGATCGGGAGGGGTCTCGGTGGGGGGAGTAAGATACCATACCAGTATTCCCAAAGTTAAATTAGGGAGGGACAGGGTGGCCATGACGGGAACTGAATAGACTCCAGGAGGGGGACCAAGGAAGGGGATTTGACCGGTGGAGAAATGGCCAGGGGGAATGGCTCTGAGATGGGGGAGGTTGGAGGGAATTGATTCGGGAGGGTAAGGAGGTTCCGGAGTGTGAGGGAGAGGGGGAGGGCCCGGGGGAAGGGGTTGAGTCCACTGAGGCAAAGGGCTAGGAGCAGGGTGCGACGGATGAGATGGAGGTTGCTGACTAGCCGAGGCAGGGTGCGTGAGGGAAGCCTGGGAGGATTGCATCATGAAAACATTTGCCGAGCTAGGATCAGGGATAGGCAGAGGGGGAGGACCGGGGAAGGTGCCAAGAAAAGAGGAGTCTTTATAGACTCCAGGGGAGACATTGGTCAAAGAATCAATAGTTTGCTTATTGGTGACATTAGAGATGGTGGACTCAGGTGAGGTCTGGGATTTAGGTTCATGATACGACAACTGGTCAATGGTGACGATCTTGCCATTATGGGGGGAAAAAATTTTGTGGTGGACTGTGGATGGGATGGAAGACATGGCATAGGTGTAACTACACCCCAAAAGGATTTTGTAGTCAAGAGGGGCATCGATAACTTCAACGTCGACACAGACAGTCTTACCGGCAAGGGTGATAGGGCAGTTACGAAAAATACCAATGGGTTGGGAGGCATGGCCATCCCACGCATGGAGGGTGAGGGTGGAAGGGGCCAACTCAGGGGATCCGAGTTGTTTCCAAACTGAAGTGGACATTACACAGGTAGATGCCCCCTCATCAATAATACAGTGAGCGACATTGGCGTTTCAGATTTTGACGGGGATTTGGAAAGCAACTGAAGGAGGAAGAGGGGGGTGGTCTGACTGACAGGCATCAAAAACAATTAACAGGCCATCAGCAGGATCTACAGCACCCACGGCAGATAGTAGAGATTTCTTTTGAGAAGGGCATGACTGGAGGAGTTCCAGCGTTGAAATGGCAGCCGAAGATTGTGCCAGATCATCCACTATGCTGTAGGAATGGGCAGCCCGACCAGAGGCAGCATTTCGGCGTAAGGTACCCTTAGGAATTTTGGTGTGAACCTCAAATTTGTGGGGAGGGGTTTGTAAGGGACCCTTGGTTGTCGATAGAGGCTCTGTATAACTTGATGATGGGGACTCGGAGACAGGCAAAACGGGAGGTGGGGAATATTGACGATACCGAGTTTGGAGGTTAAGGTCGACAGTGAGAGGGGGGTCAGAGGCCATCTTGAGAATTTGATAATCAGAGGTGCCAGAAGGGGAATGTTGAGTTGTGCTAGGGGCATGAGGGGATTGAGTAGCTATGAATCCTTGCTGAGGGAAAGGATCGGTAAACACGGCAGGTTGGATAGGGGTTGGATGGGGAGAGCTGGTTGGGGAGGAGTGGTGACCCTACACGGTGGGTTGGGATTCCCACATTTTTCACATCTGAGGTAAGAGGGGACAATCGTGAGTGTAATGACCATAAACACCACATCATGAACAGGGCTTATTGGTGCGAAGCAGGTGGTCGGGCTTGGTTTGAGAGCCTTGTGGCTAGTTGGCGGTGTTAGGGTCCAGACTAGGAGAAGTGGGTCCACGATTTCCAGGGGTGGAGGGATTGCCACGCCTCTGTCAAGAAGTAGGCACCCCTTGTTGCACAAATACGTGCCCTGTAGGGGGTAGTAAATGCGAGGGAGGAGGAGGCAAGGGGGAGGGAGATCTGAAAGCAGGAGGAGCAGGAACACCAGGCTGAGGATAGGGATAAGGGTGAGAAGGGGCCACATTGAGGTACAGAGGCAGGTGGGCAAAGGGGGGAGGCATGCCATACCCAGAGTGCATGTGGCCGAGAGGGGGAAAGGTGTTAGAGGTGTTGGCCCCTCCGGGGGAAAAACCATAGGGAGTAAGAGGCTGGGGAGTGGCATGGGACAGAGCTCCAACGATACCATCAGCGGAATGAGAGGTTCCCGAGGCGTTAGGACCATCGGGTTTGGGGAGGTTAGGAAGGAAGGTATACACATAACTGGATTGAGCATAAATAAGATCATACTTCAAAGCTATTTGGAGGGCGGCTTCTTTGGTTTGGGGAAAATGGGATTCGACATCTTTACCAATGGGTGGTAGGAGGGTGCAAAGGAACCAATCCATGTAAACGTGGTCTTTAAAGGGGGGAGCATGGCATAAGCTTTGTCGTCTTCACCACTCTTGAACATGAGCAGAGAGACGTGTTGAAGAGGATTGTTGAAAGGGGGTCAACAGTTTGGTGCCAGTGTCATATCGGAGGGGGAGCTAGAAGTAAGACAAAAAGGCTTGTGAAATGGTGGCAAAAGTGGTATGGGAAGAAGTGGCTTGGTCAACATACCATTTGGATGAGTCACCGGTAAGGGTGTGTTGGAATAAAAGAAGATGAATGGAGTCATCGGTGATGGAATTAGAGGAGCACCACATGTGGAAAGATCGGATATGATTGGAGGGATCTTCACTAGCAAGGCCTTCGAACTTGGGAATGTCGGAGGGGAGCTTGGTTGGCATAGCGGGCCAATTGACATCGTGGCGGATAGGGTCGTTGATAGGCTGATTGAATTTGGGGAGACTAAGGCTGGCCATATACGGTAGTAATGGGGCAGTTGAGGTAGGTCCTGTAGTGGTTCCACTGGAGGTGGACCCGGCAGTCGAACTAGGGTTAGGGCTAGGTCCAGAACTAGACATGGTGAAGGTGAAAGGGGAAGAACCAGAAGGATGGGGAGAACCCAAACAATCAGAGGATGAGTCGTAGGGCGGACTCGAGGGAGGACTTACTCGATGATGATGGGAGGGAGGAAGTCGACCAACCGGAAACTGAGGGTTAAGGCCAAGAAGTCACCGGGAGAAACGCCTTGGAGGCACAATGATGATGGGAAGAAGAAAGACCGACAAGGGCAGCAAGGTGCAAACGCAAGACGTGACAAGGGTAAGGAGGTGCAGTGTCGATTAATTTTAGAGTCTTTGCCAGGCGGTGTTAACCAGGCTCTTCTTCACTTAGGGTCAGTGTGTGGCATGCATTAGTTTTAATTGATTAAACCCAGACGTTTTGAGAGTAAAATAAAAAGTGTGTTGCATAATGGAAAAGAAATCTACAGTAAATAAAACTAAAAGAACAGAAAATTAACAACTAAAAAGGAAGAAAACAAACCCAAGAAGGTGGGTCTCTCAAAACTAGTCTAAAAGGGGCAGAGCACGCTGACAAGATACGAAGAGATCGAAGGTCCGGAGGGACTGGGATCTAATGGAGAAATCTGCTGAAAAGTGGTGCAGAAAGCAGCAAAGAGGCAGGGGCAAGGTTGCTGCGAGAAAATAGGAGATCAGCTAAGAAGAGGGGGTCAAAGGGGGTGACCCTAGAGCAGAACCCAAACAAAGCGAAAGGCAGTGTATAGAAAGGGAAGAAAAGCTGACCTGTGTGGATCTGAACAAGAGGTATCAGATCTGAAAGAAGGCTGAAACTTCTGGAAATGTAGACGTCTGAAAATAGCAGCAAACTCTCCCAAAAAAAGTGGAGGGAACTAGAGCCCTAAGGGGCAAGAGTCCCACTTAGGTGAGTGAAATAGATCAGAAATAGGTCTAAATAGGTGGAGACAGGGGCTAGAACACCCTGACAGAAGCTTAAGTGAAACCCAGAAAAAAGAGCTGACAGATTGCAGAAAAAATTGCAGGTCGCAGGTTTGGGCCTGTTTTCAGGCCAAGTCATAGATTTAGGGCAGAAAAGTGCGACCTCAAGGCCAGGTCGCACTTTTTGGGCAGATAAGTGCGACCTACAGATCTAGGGCTGGTTGTGACAGATTTCAAAAAATTGTGTCGTCTCAGCTGCGGCTGATGTCGGTCACCTGCGCAATAAGGCCGGAAACACACGAAAGTGAGAAATTTGAAAGTTTGAGGGTTTTAGAGGAAAAAAATAGCATAAAAATAGGAAAAACAGAAAACTGAAGAGAAACCATAGGGTCTGAAACAACTGGATATGCAAGAAAATAGAAAACGACAGTGGTCGCAAAATAAAACCCGTGTGGAGTCGCCAATTGTTAGCATGATTTTTTTGTCGTAAAAACTCACTTTAGCTACGCATATCAAGTAGCCCTAACATAAGTTATGGCTGAAAAATATCTTAAAATCTGTAATAAGCTGCACACATCTAGATCTATATATGGAAGATATTAAGCAAGTAAAGTACAAGCACCAATGGACAAGACAAGAACACATATATTTAAAAGAATCTTTTTTATTATATCAAAGAATGGGGCACCTGAGAGGAAAACAAGAAAGGTGTTTTCTGGTTCTCCTCGGTGGGCTGGGTTCTTGGAAGTCCTCAGTGTTTCAGATTAATGGTCTCTCTCTCTAACTATTGTGAAAAAAAAAACATGGAACTCAATGGGAGTTCATAAAACAGAAATGCAAAATGGTGACCAAAAGCAGATCTAGTGTGATCCAATGCAATGAAGGTGACTAATGAATGGGAAAGACCCTCCTATTTATAACAAAATATTAGGGTGTTCTAGAACCTGGTGCATGAATAAATTATTATTAAACATCTTCTAGAATCACCCTTTAGGAATATTTTATTATATTTGTTGGAGGGAAAAGGGTTTTTGACTTGGGTCAATTCCTTTATTTATGAATAACAAATAAATAAATGATTTATTTGTTATTTAAGGGAAATGAGGGGAATATAATTAAATAAATAATGGTTTATTTAATTATTTATATTTGGTTTAGTCAAATTTAACTAAGAATATGATTTAAATAGTGATTTAAATAACTTATTCTTAGGAAAAAATTAAATAAATAATGATTTACTTAATTGATATCCTTATTTTGGGTTAAACATGACCATGAAACATAAATAAATGTGGTGAAAGCAATTTTACTTTAGGTAAAATTGGTCTTACATGGTGTACTTGAGTTCATCTAATAATAATAAGTTAGATGACCAAAAAAATGGTGTAACAGACGAGACAAAACCTCATTGTCAATCCCTATCTAGCCTCATCCATACAAACTTGTCCATCAACTCCAAAGAGAATATACAAAATCTGTCCAAGAAGTCTCCCCTAAGTTAGGTAGTGGTGCTTTAGGCATTTCTCTCTTGGCAGACTATCCTAAAGCCAAAGAACCTCTGTATAATATCAACTAGTCCTAGACGACCTTCCTATTTCTGCAGATAAAGCTTGATTAAACCTTTAGGTCGCGCCACTAACAAGCCTTGATGTCTCAGCAATACAAATGCCACATGTTAAATTGATGTTAGGTAGACTTACAATGTTTCAATGTCTCTCTCAAAAGCAGAAGTGTACCAGTGTTCTAGAAGACATTATTAAACTCAACATGAGAAGACAACTGCTTCTCATGTGATTTTCAGCCTGGGATGCAAGTACTAGATAGAGAGTTATTTCATTAAGATCCTGCAAACACAGTCAAAGGTTAGTGAATTATCAATTACAAGAAATGCTCTGCAGATACTGGCTAGGCTACCTCTGATTGTCTAAATATGCATAAAGATATTTTAACAATAGGATTATATGTCTCAGAGAAATTCCCTTCATGGCATATTGTCTATTTATCACTTTTATTTTCTTAAGAATGAATAGGCAGTGAAAGGAAAGATAACAATGTTTAAAAGCTGATGAAATGGCATCACTGAGAAAACCTCCTCCATACATGAGAAGATGGTCAGGTCATTGGTCGAAAACCTCCTTCATTTTATAAGCAGAGGGTTTGGCAATGTGATCAAGGCCTCCTTCATCTAATATGCAAAGGGCCAGGAACAAAGGTATGGCTTCATTTAAGGGCACAAGGCTAAGAATGCTGCAATTAGCTTTAGAAACTTGTTGTACACCTTGTTCTCCCATAGATGAAAACCACTAACACAGTAGTGTCTCAAAGATTGATTATAAGTTTTTCACTGACTGAAAGGTAGATTTTAAGGGTAGTGGGAGACAATTGAAGGCCTATGAATAGAAAATGGTGTTAAAAGCAGAGGGAAAGCAGTGGTTCTTTAAAAGGTGTTTACATGAGTTTCACTGTCAAAACAAAGAATTGAAATACAGTGTGAAGCTAATTGGATGATTATGAATGAAGAAATGTTGTTAATCAAATGGCCAAGGAAGTAAAACAATATTGGTTTTAAACTGACTCCTGCTAATAAAGACAAAGAAAACCACTAATAGTTGTTCATGGATATTCTTCATTTGGTTAAAATAGGGGTTGAAAAGAGCCCAGGAATTTGTCAAACATAGTCTTCCCTCACAAACAAGTAGAAGGATCACCATTGTTTGAGGATGAAAAACATTTATTTTAGTATGGCAAAGATTTCAAAAGGGACTGCTCTAAAAAATGGTGAAATGAATGAAAATTCACTATTCTTATAGAACTCCTTCACAGAGGAACAAAGGGACAACCTTCCCATGTTTACATTTCAACTTCAGCTCATCATACCCTACTATATCTCCATAAAAGTTGAAGACAGAGTATGTTTTGAGAGATTTTGCAAAGTCAGTTGAGAGTGTTTTTTGTCTACCCCTGTAAAAACAGTGAATAGCAGAAGAGTGTTGTTTGGAGGAAGGGTGTCTTGTTTTTGTCTAAACACAAGGAGATCTTTGTTCTAACAAAGAAGGCCACAAATACCTTTTTTCAATACCATGCCCAAGCACAGTAATCAATTCACTGTTTTCTTTTCATTCGATCAAAACTTGTTGTTTGGCATAAAAGAGTTCAAGACAGTGATTTAGAAGAAGCATAAAGTCGGTATTGGGGGACTATTTCACAAAAAAATTGAAGCAGTTTTTCTTAGTCAAATAGTGACTGACAAGGAGGACAGGGTGTGCTTGAGAAAATAATTTCAAGGGCCATTTGAGACAGCTTGGTTTTGCAAAGAACATTCAAAAACAAAATGCCTCCCAGGCAAGATAGTAGGAGTGGCCTTCACATGAGGTTTGAGCCTGTTTCCACTGAAGAGGTAAATGCTCATCCATCAGTCTTGTTTAACTTTCATGAGGTTGGGTGTCTAGAGTTTTGTCAAAGGGTGCAGGAGGTGAAGAGTTATTCCCCTTTGACACATCTTTGTGCTTTGAGATTTCAAGAGAAGCATTTTCAGCTGGCAGGCCGAGATTTCAAATTCTCTCCAAGGTCCATTTCCAAGGCCACCAAAATCCCTTATATCGGGGAGAAGTGGTTTAAACAAAGCCACCTGGACTCAGAACAATACAAGCCTTTTCTGAAGCTTGAGCATAGAGATTCATGTACATCCATTTTTCCCTTCTCATATCTATTGACTAGTTACGCCCCCTCATGAAGATAATCATGAAATACTTCACTTGCGAGGGAAGATTCTCCCGAATCTATGCCTATCATATCCAATTTCTCATGCATTTCACGAGAGCCAAATTGTTAAATATCCCTTTCTTCCTACATAGAAGTATTGAGAAAATGGCCTCCACTGTTCAGAAAAAGCCTCCTTCTCAGCAGACAGCCTGCCTCTTCCATCGCTCCCTCCTCAAGGTTATCATTCTTCATCAACTTGAGAAGAAGGAAGTCTCTTGGGATACTTTCATTACACATACAGATTTCGCCACTGTCCCTTCATTTCAGACATCTCCTTCACCTTCCACTCACCATCCTTCGCCTTCATCAAGCAAGCCTATTCCCAAGAAGCTCAAATTTCCCATTGAACAAGAAAAAGGGCATGATGAGGAAGAAGAACATGAGAAATAGGAGGAAGAAGATGATGAGCAGCATCATGATGAAATAGGGCAGCAAGGGGAAGAAGAGCACAGTGAGGCAGGGCAGAAAGGGGAAGAAGGGCATGATGAAGAGGAAGATGATGATGAGAAACATGATGATGAACATCAGAAAGATAAGGAAGGGCAGCATGATGAATAGGTGCAGCACAGTGAAGAGAGGTAGCCACATGATGATGAACAACAGCCTCGTGAAAAATAACAACAGCATGATAAACAAGTGCAACACAGTGAAGAGAGGCAGCCACATGATGATGAACAACAGCCTCATGAAAAAGAACAACATCATGATAAACAGGTGCAACACAGTGAGGAGGACAACCCTCAAAAAGAAATGCAAAATGATAGTCAAGACATCCATGAAGAAATCCAAGACAGTGGCAAGAATGATGAGCAAAGTAACAAGGGCAAAGAGCCAATAGAGCATGTGCTAGCTGCCTTTCCTAGGCAAGGGGCCATGATCTCTTCTCCAAAAGTGACCATGCCTCAGAAATCAAGGAAAAGGGTGCCTAAAGTTGTAACTCCAAATGTTATTAGGGCCCTTCGAAGCAAGGGGAAATTTCCCAAGAAGCCCATTGTCGAATTTCCCAAGAGGAGGAAGACTAAAAGAGCCACTCAAAGCAAAGGAAAGGAGAAAGCAGTCACGAAAAGGAGAGGGACTTCGACATAATTCAAATTCAAAGTGATGATAGCGAAAATGAAGCCCGAATCCTTGAAACTCTCTTGATCAATAGAGAAAACCAAATTTATGTTTTGAGGACTGATCTTGAGAGGGCTAGAAACTTCAATCACTTTTTGCAAACTCAAAATAAACAGATGAGTGTCCATATGGCGGTATATGAGACATGGGCCATCAAATACAAAAAAGAGGTCTCCAAAGCACAAGTGAGATTGGAAGAACTCATGGGTGAGCTCGATGAGAGCGAATATGAAGATCAACCCAGGAGAAAGAGGCCAAAAACCATGGGGCTCAAAAGAGCCCTTGAGAAACAAAAGGAAGAAGAAGCTGCCCTTCTCCAATCTACCCCTCTCACTACATTGTTCACACAAGAAATAGAGAACAATTAAGAAGCATGGCTTGAGAGGGTTAATGATCACTTGGAAAAGAAGTTGGAGAAGGCAAATAGAGACTTGGACCTTCAACGGAGGATGACCGGGGATTACAAGAAGCTAAATCAGTTTGCCCGGCGGAAATTAAAGGTCACTCAGGAAAAACTCAAGGAGGCTCAAAGGAAGTGCCTGGCACCAAAATTCAAGAAAGACACCTGAAAGCTCCAAATTTTTGCCTCAGATTCACAAATTTTTTCTGAAAACCCTTGAGGGTCATGCTCGCCAAAATTGAGTGAAATTCGACAAATTTTGGTTTTTTTGTCATTTTTGGGTTTTTGGCTAAAACTCAAGGGCATTGTCATTTCAGTTTGGGGCATCCTCAAAGGATGAAAATGGTATCATTGGATGCCATAATTTTAGGGGCATATACTCATTTATTTTCAGATCAATTGAAGATCATTTGCTCCCCCAAAATGGCGAAAAACACTCGATTTTTCTACACTCTGCCCCGTTTATCAGCAAGGCCTATTTTTTGGGTTTTTACACACATGTCTATTTTTGGAAGACTTACAGTGATCATTTTGGATCAAACTAAAAATTTTCAAAAAATAGACATTCAGAGCTTTCCAACGAGCTATCATGGGCCTCATTTTGACATCGGGAAGGCCTCCAAAAGTTGTCGGCAAGTCAGGGGACTTTCTGCTGATGTATTTCTTAAATATTTTTGTAAAAAATGCACTTTTCAAAAGTGACTTTTCCTCATGTGCGTTTAGTTATTTTTGTGCATGGTTAGTTAGGAAAAGTCAATTTATATTCCTTTTTTAGCATTTTTGAGATATTTTATTAGATATTTTGTGCCTTGGGCTTTGCAAAGCCTCAAGGACAAAATCATATATTTTGGATAGGCCAATGAGATTGCAAGTTGAACTATTTGAGGCTCACTACCTAGTATATCTGGGAAGAATCTCATTGTAAAAAAGGCTAAAATTGATGAATAGAAGCAATATATGGTCATAAAAGCTTTAAGAAACACTAACTCATGTTTTGATAGTTTCTCGGATGTTTGGATGATGAAAGAGGATGGTTGTTAGATTCTATGATCAGTAGAATGGTATGTTGTTTCATTTTATTTCTTGAAGCCATTCAGTGAATTGTTGCCTTGCTTGCTATAAGACAGTAGAGAATAGATTTGAGACATGCCCTTGGAGGCACCTCAAATTTCTTGTTTCTTTATAGCTTCTACGTCTTCTTCATTCTTAGTCATATTAAATAATCCTTGATTGCTCTTTAATAACTGAAGAATAATCTTTGCTTGTTTCATTCATGGTTTTATGCATGCAAATTATGATTCATGGTATGTCCTGCTTACTCATGGCTAGTCATAGCTCCACCTATGAAACCTATCTTTGATTGATTAGATTGTCATTTGTTGAACCAAAGAGGTCTTGTACTGATCTTGCCCTTTGCCTAAAACTATGCAATCTTGGTTCAAAGTGACCAATAGCTTGAAATACTATGTTTAGGTGTTCCTTCATAGTGATTTGAGTTGTTTGTTTGTCTTAAATGAATTTCCCCAAAGTATGATAGCCATTTCCTAAAGTTAGAGAGTCATATATCTCTATGCATGGCTTGAATGTTTATTTCTATGCATTGATCAATTTATAGTTACATTTGTCATGATTAATGGTTTGCCCTACCATGTTAATTTCAGCTATTAAACTATTTATGTTTGAAATCCTTTTTTCTTCACAAAATTAATGTCCATCCCACTCCATTTTACCCAAAGATCCATTTTACCTTGAATCAAATCGACCCTTCAACAACCTTGTATCACCATCTGACAGCTTTATTGACCTTTTCGACCCCATAGCCTAGTTGATCTGACATCTTTTTACCTATCTTATGTCTTTGATCAGTTCATCCCTCACAAAGCTAAAAAAAAAACCAAAAACCTACTTCATAACTAGCCTAAAATCAAGAACACAATAAGCAAACACACAGATATCCCTTACACAAATAGAGAGTTCCTCTCCAGTCCAGAAGGCTACAGTCCTTGGGCTCCAAAGACTGCTTTGATGTTGACTGGCTACTATTTACAACTGGCCTAAACTGCAGCCCTAACAAGGTCTTGGGTTTTAAATGTGTTAGGTCCCTATATTACTAGTATAGTCCCTTATTGTTGTTAGTGTAACCCCCTGATTGTTATTATTGTACCCTTGGAACCCCCATTTTGTTATTATTGTGCCCTTAAATTATTATTGTTAGGTCGGCTAGGATTACATTGTGGCCCACTAGGATTACATTATGGCCCCATGGACTCCTATATATAGAAAGGAGGTTTTGTAAATTGTATCATCCAAGAATTGTTCATTAATGTAATGTATTGGAGGTTGCCCCCTCGAAGTGGCCTATTTATAAGGTGTTGATATCTCTTTTCTTCTATTTTTGGAGCTGGTTACACAACATTTGGTATCAAAGCTTTGGATTCTAGGTTTTCGCTGCTCGAAACATGTCATCGTGGAATTTTCGCTATAACTTTGTTTCTACAAAGTTTTAGAAGCTGAAATTTTTAGGGTACAAAGCCAAAATCCCGAGGAAGATCTTCGAAAAATTTCCAATATTGGCTTGCAATAATTTCGGAGATATGATCTATGGAAGGTAGTGCTTTTTCAGGCTCCCGAATTTCATCTCAAAGAGGTGATCGTGGGAAAAGATTCATAACTCTCGCTTTGAGCATCGGATTGGAGTGCCATAAAAATTGGTCACAAGCACATAGAATGCAGTTTCTTGGCTATCAATTTCAGAGTTGAAGGATGAAACAGTGACACGTGGCAAGTCGTACAAGTTCGCTCTATTGAACTAGTCCATAATTAGGTCATTGTGGGAGATTAGACACAACTTTGTCTTGGAGAATCCAAATTAGGTCAGACCTATGGCATTAGAAAGAGAATTCAGAGAGCTAAGTTGGTACAAAAATTAAAATATTGAAGTGCTGCAATCATAGAGATATTCCAATTTCAATATCGAGCTCCTCAAAAGCAAGAAAAAGGTGTCTATTTTTTTTCTGAATTGCATAAGTCTTGATTGAAGAATCAAGTTGAATTGATTCCAATGGCCTATTGTAGAATAGATATCAGTATTGGGTTCTAAAATATGCCCCGTAAAAATAATTCAACACCCATTAAGCCTTCAGAAGGCTCTACTATGACTCATGAAGATGAAGAATTGCAACATGATCTATGAAAATTACAAGAGCAAGTGCAACAAATTTCACTCTCGCAAAGAGAAACAAAAAATGAAATGGAAGTTTTGAAGAAAGGTATGGAAGTGAATATGGATGGTTTGAAAAAATGCATGGAAGTTAATATGGATGGCATCGAAGCGGACATGAAAGACAACATGGAAAACATGAAGAATGATCTAAAAGTAGACATCGAAGGTTTGACAAAGTTAATACAATAAATGTTTCTTAATGGTGAAAAGATAGTAGAAGAACCTCATGATGAGAACAGAATAAATGTTAATCATACTTTCATAAATTCTAATGTTGGTGGGAAAAACCACCATATTCCAAAAATGGATATGAGGAAGTTTGATGGAAAGGATCTGGTAACATGGATACTACAGATGGAGCAATATTTTGATCTCCATAACGTGCAAAACACACAAAAGGTACGCATTGCAACTTTACATTTAGAACAAAATACATTTGTATGGTATTGATGGCTTTGCTCCCGTAAAAAAAATTGTCACTTGGTCAATTTTTACGGAGGAAATGATAGCACATTATGAGGATACAAAGAGCAACACCTTCTTTAGCCAATTGATAAATCTCAAACAAAAGGGTTTAGTGGGGCAGCACATTGAGGACTTCCAAAATTGAATATAAGGGTAACTAATATTCCAGAGGAACACAGGATTGATCTCTTCTTAGGTACTCTAAAGGATAACATCCAACATGAAGTTCGTGTTTTGGAACCTGATTCATTGGAGAAGGCATTCAGGTTGGCAAGAAAAGTTGAATGTAAAATTATGGCGACAAAGAAGCCTACCACTCAATTCTATAAAGAAGGAAGTGTTTCTACACCTAGATTTCCACAACCTACAAGGTTGACACCACAACAATTGGAAGAAAAAAGAGCAAAAGGGCTTTGCTACAGTTGTGATAGCAAATACACTAAAGGTCATAAGTGTGCTGAGAAGAAATTATTTTACATAGATTGCGAAGAGGAAGAAGAAAATGAACAAGAAGAGGATATACACCAAGAACCAGCCCTAGAAGAGGAAGAAATGAGTCCGACCATATCGTGTAATGCATTGGCAGGAATTACCACTCCTCAAACTCTCAAGATAGAAGGACATATCAAGAAGAAAAGGTAATAGTGTTGATTGATTCAGGTAGCACCCATAATTTTATTCATTGTAAGGTAGCCAAGGAATTAAATTGTTTCCTATACCCAGCACCAGAATGTCAAGTGATGGTTGCAAATGGAGGAACTATAAATTGCTTTGGAAAATGCCATAATATCAAGCTAACCATGGGGGAATATGTATAGACTAGTCCAATGCTTTCCATTCCTATGAGAGGTGCTGAGGTTGTACTAGGAGTACAATGGTTACAATCTTTGGGGACAGTAGCTTTTAATTTTCAAGAAATTTTCTTGAAATTTTTTTCAGAAGGAAAAGAAGTCGAATTACAGGGTATTGCAGGGAAGCCGAGAAAGACAATAAGCTCTAATGTCATGAAAAATATTCTAAAGAAAGAACAATGAGTCGTAATTGCACAATTATGCTCACTAGAAGTTCCAACATCAAAATCATCTATTTCTGCAGATCTCCAACAAGTCTTGGACAATCATTCCAAGGTGTTTGAAACTCCCAAAGGACTCCCACCTATTCGTGATCATGATCATGCTATTCATTTGATTCCAGGAAGTGTTCCTCCAAACATCGGCCTTATAGATATCCTTACTTCCAAAAGAGCGAAATTGAACGTATGATTGCAGAAATGTTAGAGGCGGGTATAATTCAACCCAGTCAAAGTTATTTCTCTGCTCCCGTAGTATTGGTACACAAGAAGGATGGATCATGGCGAATGTGTCCGGATTATAGGGAGCTCAATAAGCTCACCATTAAAGATAAATTTCCTATTCCTGTGATTGATGAATTATTGGATGAATTACATGGAGCAATTTATTTTACCAAGTTGGATGTTTGTTCAGGATATCATCAAATTAGAATGAAGACTGAAGATATTCCGAAAACAACATTTCGAACTCATGAGGGTCATTATGAATTTTTGGTCATGCCTTTTGGAATTACCAATGCACCTTCTACATTTCAAGGGTTGATGAATTCCATTTTCAAACCCTTCCTTAGAAAATTTGTGCTAGTATTTTTTGATGATATACTAATCTACAGCAGGTCTTGGAAGGATCATGTTGAACATGTTGACAGGGTGCTCAAAATATTGCAGGAGAAGCAATTATATGCAAAAACATCCAAATGTTTCTTTGGAATAAAAGAGGTGGAATATCTGGGTCATATTGTATGTCATGAGGGTGTTAAGGTAGACCCTAACAAAATTAAAGCCATTAAGGAATGGAAATTCCCCACAACCATAAAGTAGTTGCGAGGATTTCTCGGGTTAATAGGGTATTATCGCAAGTTTTTTAAGAATTATGGGAGAATAGCAACACCTCTGACAACATTATTGAAGAAAGATGCATTTTCATGGACTCCTGAAGCAACTAAAGCCTTTGTACATCTTAAAAAGGTAATGTGTCAAGCACCAGTCTAGCTACACCAGACTTCACAAAAACCTTTATTGTGGAATTTGATGCCTCGGGAAATGGAATTGGTGTTGTT
Organism: Pinus albicaulis; assembly: GCA_034641835.2. Taxonomy (NCBI): domain Eukaryota; kingdom Viridiplantae; phylum Streptophyta; class Pinopsida; order Pinales; family Pinaceae; genus Pinus; species Pinus albicaulis. The sequence goes on along the minus strand of CM076576.1, from coordinate 100,233,831 downwards.
CTAATGCAGGAGGGAAGACCCATTTCTTTTGAAAGTCGTCCAATCAAAGGAAAGTATTTAAAGAAACCTATTTGTGAGAAGGAAATGTTAGCAATACTGCATGCACTAAAGAAATGGAGAACTTACCTAATGAGAAGACACTTCAAGGTAAAAACTGATCATGATAGTCTCAAACACTTTTTGGAACAAAGACTATCTTCAGAAGAGCAGCAAAAATGGGTCACAAAGATGTTGGGTTATGACTTTGAAATAATCTACAAAAAAGGAAAGCTTAATGTTGTTGCAGATGCACTCTCAAGAAAGAATGAAGAGGTGGAAGCATTGCTTTGTGCGATTTCTATTATCCAACCAGATTGGATAACCGAAGCAAGAGATGAATGGAATAAGGACAAAGATGTATGGACACTCATTCAAAAGTTGCAGCAAGATCCTAGTACATCTGATACATTTAGTTGGAAAAATGATTCCTTATGGTACAAAGATCGTTTATATCTTTGCAAGAATTCCCAACTAAAACAAAAGATTCTTCTGGAATTGCACACTTCTCCTTTAGGAGGACACTCAGGATTTTTAAAAACTTACCACAGGGTGAAGAAAGAATTTTTTTGGGATTGCCTTAAATCTGATATTCAAAAGTTTGTTGCGGAATGTTTGGTTTTCCAGCAGAATAAAGTGGAAACAATTAAGACCCCAGGACTTCTACAACCTTTATCCATTCCAAGTCAACGTTGGGAGGAGATTTCAATGGATTTTATCACAGGTTTACCTAAGTCCGAAGGAAAGAGTGTCATCATGGTGGTAGTTGATGGACTTACCAAGTATGCACACTTTTGTGCATTATCTCATCCATTTAAAGCAAGTACAGTTGCTACTACATTTATGGACACAATTCAAAAGCTACATGGAAACCCAAGGGTTATTGTGAGCGACAGAGATCCCATTTTTACTGGAAATTTTTGGACGGAGTTATTTTCTTGTTTGGGTACTCAATTAGCTCATAAATCATCTTATCATCCTCAATCTGATGGTCAAACTGAGATAGTAAATAAATGTTTGGAAGGATATCTTCGTTGTTTTGTATCTGATAAACAAACACAATGGGTCAAGTGGTTACCTCTCGCCGAATGGTGGTATAACACTTCCTTCCATACTGCAGCAAAAATGACCCCATTTATGGCACTTTATGGATATCATCCACCATCCATCACATCATCGTTAAGGGAAAATTCGAAGGTTCAAGCAGTGGAAGATCACATCGAGCATCAGCAAGAAGTTCTCCAACTCTTAAAGGATAAATTGAATTTGGCACAAAATCGAATGAAACAACAGGCAGATCAACATCGCAACGAGAGAAGTTTTGATGTAGGAGATTGGGTTTTTTTATGGCTACAACCATACAAAAAAATGTCCCTGAAGCAAGCTAAGAAGGATAATAAATTATTGCCAAAGTACTATGGTCTTTACAAGGTGTTGCAAAAGATTGATACTATGGCATACAAATTGGAGCTTCCTGCTTCTTCACGAGTGCATCCAGTTTTCCATGTTTCATGCTTAAAGAAGGTTATAGGTGAAAATCTTCTAGTTCAAACAATACTACCAAAACTTGATGAATAAGGAAAAATAATATTTGAACCTGAAGCGGTCACGGAAACAAGAACTCGACAGCTACGAAATCGATCAATTTCAGAGTATCTCATCAAGTGGAAGAACTTACCCACTGAAGATTCTACATGGGAGAATGAGAATTTTATACAAAAGCACCCAGAGCTACTCAAGCGTTGAGGAAAACACATTTTTGAAGGATAGGAGCATGTTAGGTCCCTATATTACTAGTATAGTCCCTTATTGTTGTTAGTGTAACCCCCTTATTGTTATTATTGTACCCTTGTAACCCCCATTTTTTTATTATTGTGCCCTTAAATTATTATTGTTAGGTTGACTAGGATTACATTGTGGCCCACTAGGATTACATTATGGCCCCATGGACTCCTATATATAGAAAGGAGGTTTTGTAAATTGTATCATCCAAGAATTATTCATTCATGTAATGTATTGGAGGTTGCCCCCTCAAAGTGGCCTATTTCTAAGGCATTGATATCTCTTTTCTTCTATTTTTGGAGCTGGTTACACAACAAAATGTGATTTCAGAGCATTGAATTTTAGGATTTGGGAAAATGGGGGACAAGGAGGGTGAACAAAATGAAATGAGGGAACTAATGAGGTTTTGATCACCATTACCTTATCAACAACAATTTTTCTCCTTTCCACTGAGCTATAAGGAAAATTGATTCATTTGATGCTCTTTGATAGTCAGGGTCTCCCTTTCTTATCTGAAAATAAATGATAGCCAGAGAATATTATTTTCAGCATATAAAACATCTAATCAGTGATTAGTCACCTTGTGATACTGTGAAATATAGGAGTCTAACAGTGGCCACAAATGGGGATGGCAGCTCCTTCAGGAGTTGTTAAGAACACCATAGACTAGTGGCCTGATCCATTGGGCATGAATCCAACCCTGCAATCTTGATTTGCTGCAACTTCTATGGCTACAAACTTCAAACTGAAGTCAGTGCTTCCTGCTAACTGAAGTCTGGAACACACCTGATCCTAAGACTGAAAGAGAAAGATGAAACTGAGGACTGGAAACATGCTCAAAGTATTAAGATCTCATTTCCAAACCTACCTACCCAATCTATGGTTCTAATTATTTCTCTTTCTTTTGGGGTGCATTTGCACTTGCAGACCTTGACATCATTTTTCTTTTTAATCTCTAACCTATCACCTATCCCTTATCTCTCCTATTGGTTTAGAGTAGGCTATTGAACCAATGTAATTTTATACCTACCTACTTATAAGCCAAGATTAAATGATTTGTAAAATCTTCATTTTCTAACCTATCGACAGAAAATTCAAAATTTTACAATCATGCTTAAACTGTATGACTGCACAAAAAATCTTTTCAACAGTAGTGGCACTTTGATTTTTTTCATTTTTTATTTTTATTTTTAATTTAATTAATTAATTAATTTATTTATTTAAGCTTATTAGACTAGGCTTATGGCCTTCACTCCAGGCTTCAACGTGGTCCAATGGATTATTGAAAATTGTAAGGCTATGGTATTTACAATGATTAAAGTCTTATCTGAGTTTCAATAGAGATAGTGTTTTAGCATCCTTCCATTGACAAGACCTACAAATAGCTCAGTTCCATCCATTTCTTTCAAGAAAAATGCATTGTCTCCTTTGAAAGAATGAATAATGTATTTCCCTTTCCATAAGTTTTCAAATTTTCCATGCTTACCTTTAGCTTCATGCCTAGAGTCCCATTTCATTGGCTTTTTTCCTCTTGTCAAAGACCTTCTCCATATTTTCTTGCACCACTTGGGTTCTTTTGTACACCTCTTCTCTAGACTACTACAGATGAATGGTATGGCTTATTCTTCTTTACACATCATTTTCTTTAGCTTACGCTTCTTGAATGAGAATCATGGTTGGCACTCCTAGGGATTTTGGGAAAAATTCATCCATTCCATAGACTAACTGGTATGGTGACATGCCAATTGATTTCTTGGTGGTCAGTTTGTCAACCCACAATGCATGTACCAGTCTGTTATGCCAAGAATTTTTATTATCTTCCAACAAATTTTTGATGATATTGACTAAGCTTTTGTTGGAGGACTCAACTAATCCATTACCTTGAGGGTAATAAGCTATTGAATGCTCCAAAGAAATGTGATATTTGTGGAAAAAATTATCATATTCTTGGACTTAAAAGTAGCAACATTATCTGTAATGATTTTTCTAAGATAACCGAATCTAGACAGGATGTTGGCTTCAAGGAGTTTGATGATCATTGAGTGAGTAGCAGTTCTGGAAGAGATGGCCTCTATCCATTTGGTAAACTAGTTTGTAGCAGTGAGGATACATTTATGCTGGCCAGAGGAGGAAGCGTGGATTTATCCAATGAAGTCTAAACCCCATTGCTGGAAAGGAGCTTCAACATAGATAAGTTGTAAAGGCAGAGGCAACAACTTTCTTTTTCCCTCAAATATTTGGTATTTATGATAGATGGCTACCATTTTGTGGGTGTCTGGGAAAAGGGTAGGCCAATAGAGACCAGCTCAAAGGATCTTATTAGCAGTGGTTTTCCAGTAGAGATGACCTCCACAATCCCCTTCATGGAATTATTTTGTAACCTTATATGCATCTTCTTGAAGTAAACATTTAAGCATTATGCCCCTAGAATATTTCCAATACAAAAAATTTTCTAGGATGTTGTTGGCTTGAGGGGTCCTGACCCAGGTTTAGAGGTTAAGATTTGCCAACAAACCCTATACTACTGGCCTTTTCAGCAATGACCTACTTGTGCAGGCTAAGGTCTCACCCGAAGTAGTAAGGGAGGGTTTTGGAACTAGGTTTCCACACCCTGGGAGAAAGTAGGTAATGTGAGGCAGATCGGTATTATAACTTGTTAGGTTTACCCAGAATGAGTTTATTCACATCCCTTTTAATAGTATACTCAGCATATAACCATATCACAACTATCAAATCTAATTTGTACATTCACATCCACGTGCACATTATCAGATACCATCACAGAGAAATTATAATCATAGCTAATAACAGGTCACAGATATACTTATGCAAAAACACAGATACATTCGCAGCTAAATAATCATCACATATACGCTTTAGCAGTAAACATAATTGATCCAGATAGCACACAGATACTTTATCAATACTCCACATTCATTAACAATCAAATCCACTTACAACCAAAACCAGCCCGCACACACAGCCTAGCGAGGTCCACACACAGCAGGAATGAGGATCTTCGCACACATAGCCATCAGGATTCCTACCAAAAACAATCCAAAATAGATCTAACAGTTCACACGTAGCATTATTAATTCATGCCTACTTTTCAACTCAAACATTCCATCTATTTATATCGACTTAGCCTACGCTATCCTGTGGTCCAAAAACTATGGTTTGTGGACTCTAGGTCTACCCTTTGACCCATTACAACACGTTTGGGGGTTTTGACCTGCCCCAAACCTCTGCGTTAGACTAATTAATACAAAATATACAAAATTCGCAGCTTAGGGAGACCCGTTCCAACAAGCCCCCAACACAATATTGTGATTCGTCCTGAGTCACTGCAGCAGTGGGGTTTTTATCCATGCCTGCAGCTACTTGACTGCATCGACCAGCGAGGACAGCACTCCTTCACTTTGTGCAGCAGCAGTATGAGAAATATCCACCAAATTCTATGAATTTGGACCTTCTGTAGCAGTAGTGATTCTATGAATTGAGTTGATTAATTGCAATGTCGACATCTTGAGATAGCTTGAGGGCCCCATCAGCCCACAGCTTGAGGTGATCTATAATATCCCAAAAATGGAATTTTCTACAACAATAAGAATACCTTAAGGTATTCCAAAGTTGGAGAACGGAAATTAATCAACTCATGTAGTTATTTTGAACACATATCCATCATGATAATAATCACAACAACAAACTATGCCTTAATAGAATTCACCAAGTGGGGAAAAGCAACTATTTTTGCCTCAAAAAATGTTATTTTATTAATATTAAGTTATAACAGTGGAAATCAATGGTTGTGTCCCTTAGAATGAAAAATATAGGACATGCATGTAGAATATATTTAGAAACAAATGCCTTTATCCTAGTTAAACATGCCTCCCATGCTCAAGATAGCTAAAAATTGCCAAAACCCGAAGACTTCAAAATGCCAGAGCTGCTACATAAGAGACTACACAGTCTAAATAGAGGTTAACTCAAAAAATAGAGAAATATATTTGATAATATTATTAGAATACTCAATGAGGCATAAAAACAGAGATCTAATCTCTTTTATATAGATCCAAGAAGACCCGGCAAGGGTTTCTTGACAGAAAAGATATACAAGAGAAAGCTACTGCAAATATATGGCTGAATAATGTTGTGTGGTTGAAGCTCTACATAATATGGCTGAAAATGCAAAGAAATGGTTGTAGATGCTTCCTCTATCTTTCCCAAAGAAAGGTCGATCCTCCTCTTGGGAAAGTAGCTCCTCAAAATGGGGTTTTGACCCCTCCCACTGCACACCTTAAGAAATAATGTAGTTTTCTAAAGGAAATATGTTTTTGCTGAAGGTAAGTTCTTGGCGCAACACCTGATAGTGGAAAATTCAGATCAGAAGTCTCCTCTTAGATTTCTCAAGCAATATCTCCAAGAAAGAGTAGGGAATCCCCACCTGGGCAAACCCTTGCACTAAGCAGTGCAACAAATTAGCTAAACAGCCAAGTATGTAGGAAGTCTAAGTAGACCACGTAAAAATATAACATCCAATATCTCCATATGCTTTCCATCTCATTCATTATATAATTGATGAGCTTCCTCACCAAGGGTCCCACCCACTATGAGGTTTCTTCCATGCAAAGGCTCCTCCACAAAAACTGCGTTGTCCATCAAGATGGTGCAATGTATCTAGACAACTTGTTGACTTGGTCAACCTTGACTAATTCTTTATGCCCTGTCCCTTTTCACACTCAAGGTGCCTTCATTTTATCTAGCTCGATTGATCTCTATTCACATTGAGCCTACTTTATTTAGAATCCACTTCTTTGAGAATAAATCATGTTGACTTGGTAAAACTAGATCTTGTCCACATAGTTTAGACCTTGTTCATACATGTGGATGCTTGAACTAGTTATTTCATGATCCCCTTTCACATTAGGAAGTATTTTTATTAATATTTGAGAAAATGATGAGCCTCCTTTCTCATTTATTCATCAATATAAGTTTTAAGACAAAAATTAATATTCCCATTAGCTAAAGCTAATTTGGGAATATTACATGATCACTAAAAGTCTTCTTCTATTTCTGAAGGGCTTCCATGTCATCCCTGATCGCATGGTTGGTAAGCAATCGGGCCAAGCGCTGAGCAGGGACCAAAGTAGTCAGTGTAGCCTCCATTTGGTCAAACTATTCTTCCTTCTGGCGCAACTCTTGGTTGATTTCGCGCAAGAGAGGGTTGTACTGCACCTTGTTCCACAACTGCATAGCTATTTCCAATAGTTCTACACCCTGAGCAATTTGAACTGTAATGACATTGGTGGCCTCTGTAACTAGCGCATCTCTCTTGGCCCTTACCTTAGCTAGCGTTTCTAGATGTAACTTGGCCTGGAAGGCCACAATTTGTTGTTCCATCTCTGCCTTGACTGCCTGGATCTCAGTCCTTGAGGATTTTAGCACTGTAACCAACCCCTCATTTTTGTCCTAGGGGGGTGGAAGAAGCCAGGATATCGTTGGTGACATCTGCATAGAGCCTACTAATTAGGTGTTCTAACTCTGTCTACTACACGGCTACGAGAGTACATGCAGCCTGTGCCTGAGATACCTCAGTAGTTTTTTCTTCAATTGTATTCTCAGCTGTATTGAGCTGCTGGTGCACTTGGGGGTCTCCATGTTGAATCTCTTCTAACAGGGACATGTGAAGGATCTGAAATGGTTCATGCGGCAGGTGGACTAGATTCAACTCTACCTCGGCACAGGCCTATACTTGCGTTCCTAAGTCGGGTGGACGCAGCATGAGGGCTACGCCCAGTAGAGGGCATAGGTAGCTTTTTGGTGTACTGATTAATGTGTTGCTTGTTTCTGGGGTAAACCTTTCCTAAATCATACTTGTTTTCAAGGTATCAGTTTTGAGCTGCAGAGCTGTAATGTTCCCAAATTTGCAACAAGCAATTTGGAACATTAGATTTTGCTACTTTCACCTAGGAGAGGAATAAATGGGTAAGGGAGCCCATGAAAAATCAAAATATGAATAATTTCTACCTTAATAATGAAGGGGATCACTTCAGGAGCTGAAATTTACACTTGCAAGTGTGAACAAGGGCAAAATAGATGAGGACATAGTCAAGTTTGACTAAGTCAACATGCATTATTGAGGAGGAAGAGATCACCTAAGTAAACCAGCTCAATGTGAACAAGGATTAACCTAAGAAACACATATGTAAACTAGATTGAAGATCCCTAGTGTGAAAAGAGGCATTGGAGGTGGATTAATCTTAGTTGACCAAGTCAACAACGCAACCACAAAAGGAGGGAAGCTAGCTGGGGCAACGCATTTTTGAAAGAGGAAGCTTCATGAAGAAGTCACCTCAACATTGTGTGGGGTCCAGGGTGAGGAGGCTCACCATAGATAAAAGGAAGGCATAGAATCAAAGGATATTCATTCATGTAATCATCTATTTTGGTCTTGAGACCAATTGCATGCTTCAACTATTTAGCTGGAGAACCACTGCTTAGTGCAAGGAATTCCTATGCAAGAATTCCATTCTCTCTTTAGATAATCCTGCTTAAGGGATCAAAGGGGAGTGATTTGAGCTTCATTTTTGTATTTTTCTTGAGGCCATTCATCCACATTCAGCCACAACATGTTTACTTTAGAAACTGCGTCCTTTCTTGTAGGAGCATTGTTGCTAGGTTAAACATTGTCTTTGTATGCTAGTCTTTGAGGAGGAGGTGCTTATTTCCCTCCGAGAGCTCCAATAAGAAGGTATGAGGCCATTCTCTATATTATTCAGAATTTATATTTCATATTCATTCATGTTTAATACAGTGTTGCAGTGAACTGCACTATTTTCTGCAGTGTTGCTTTGTACATGCATTTTGCTGGAAACCTTTGTCGGGTGTCTTGTTTTTTGCTGTATAAGAGTGAAAACCTCCATTTCTATATTTTTTGATCAATATAAGTTATATATAAGCCTTATTTTATCATTTTATACAGAAACCCCCATGAAAATTATGCTCTCATAGTATTCCGAAATTTCTGTTTAGCAATGTCATGGGAAATCAAGGTTTTCTAGCCTAGTCGAGAAAGGAGGAGTTGTTTAACATATATAGAAGCATTATTTTGAGCTTAAATTCGGAGAGTAGGTCCCTCATGACCTAAGATATCATATCCAGCCATTTCCCCTGCTTATTTTCACGCTAATTTCTGAAAACAACCTTTTTAGGGCATAAAATACCCTTTTTCCCCACTTTCCGGATCATGAAACGAAGTAAAAGTTTTTTTTGTAGCTAAAAATGATGTATCTATGTTTATTATGTATATTTTAAGCTTATTCATCATATAAGGACCGTTATATATCTTATTCATCGTTGAGTTCCAGATTTGGAACATTACAGTGATATTAGAGCTGCCATCTTGGCTTAGCGTGTGGATTTCAGATCCAATCAGAAGATAATAAGAAGAGGAGAGAAAAATTATGGAGAGGATGAGATTAATCTCATCCATTTTCATATCCAAGAATAAATAAGAGGATAAATGCATTGAAACTCCAAGAGGGTTTCAAGGAGGAGAGAGTTGCAGTGAGACCTCTAGAAGGTTTCAAGAAGTAGAAGCAGATGCATGCACTTCATGTTATTTTAGAGGAATTGAAGAGAAAGGATACCACTTAGAGCATGAAATTTTGAGTGGGTATTTGAAAAAATACAAGTTCCAACCTAGGGCTTTCAAAGAGACCCTAGATTTTCCTCAGTTTATTCAACTGAGAGAAGAAGGAAGACCTTGCAACAAAGAAGAAATCAAAGGCAATAGATTCCTATTATCTAAATTTGATGGGTCAAATATAGCAAGAGCTTGGGAAAGAAAGCTTGAGGCATTCTTCATACTTCATCCAGTGGAAGAGAGGGAGGAAACAGAAGATGTAGTGCTGCAACTGGAGGGTGAAGCCAATGCTTGGTGGTGCAGTCACTTAAACCCCACAAGGGTGACTTCTTTTTTTGAGTTCACTCAAGAGCTGATCAGGACCTTTTTTGAGGAAATAGCAGAGGAGAAAATACCCACACCACCATGGGAGGAGGAAAGTACCAATGTTGCCATAGCCTTGAGAGAGCAACCTTCTACACCAGCAGTTGGATCAGCTAGCACATTGAAGAGAGGACCTCTTGCAGCCATGGAAGATGTTGCAAAGACTCACAGAGGTATGCATAAATTTCCATGTCTTAAAATTTCAGAAAATTTTATGGAAAGGGTTCAAAATTTGTTTTCATATGGCCCAGGATCGAATGGTATTGCTAAGATAGAGCAGCAGGATTGCACTGTGCCATGCAAGCTTGAAGGGTTCAAGGGAGATTTGAACCCTCAACCTCATGTATCATTTATGAGTTACGCACAACCCTTGAGGTTGGAGTGTGAGTCCTTGAAGGATGGAGTAAACTTTGCTCCAAAAAAATTCATGCAAAACCACATATTCATCTGGGATTTGACACATGAGATAGCCAAAACACCCTGGAGGAGGGTTACGATGCTATCTATAGGTAGCAGTAAGGAGGCTTTGCTTTTAGCCCCTTTGGATCCTTATGGGTCCAAGATAATTATTGATGAGAGATCTTTTCTTGGAGGTCTCCAAGGAGTTGCATTTCAGCATCTTATGAAATGCAAGGAGAAATGGGAGGATGGTAGACCTCATTGGAGGAATGCTAAGATGGAGAAAGCTAGGAGGCATCCACATGGAGTTGAGTGGATGTGGATGGGAGGCAAGAGATTGGTAAGCCTCTTGCAAGTCTATGACACCAGGCAGCAAGAGGCAATGCTACGTTGGCTACTCCTGAGAGAGTTTGGTCACCCTATGACATGTCCTTTCCCATGGGGTGAGAAGGGGAAGGAAGATTGGAAGGATACTTTCATCATGGGGCAGAAAGGAGTGTGGATGCATCATGGTGATGAGATCATTATTTTTTCACCACATAGGTTATATTATGGAGGTATGGTGAGGCAACAAAGTCATTTGTTGCTTTGGAGGATCGGGAGAGAGCAAGGGCAGCTTTTCTCTCACACTTGGCATGATGCTACAGGAGTAAGGAATGGCACTAAAATAGTGCAAAGAGCAGCACCTCCATCTTGGGAGGATCTATACATGTACAACAACATTTTTGGAAGAGTCTTTGACATAATCTATGTCAAATAATTGAGCTTTGAGATGATAGTAGCCCTACTCCAAAGGCTAGCAGCGCTATCACTTAGGAGCTTGGATTACTTGCTGAAGTGTTCCCAAGACCACTTCACAAGTAATGCACCATGGAAGCATGTAGAATATGGGCATGAGAAAGTAATGGATGAGAGTATCCCTTACTATTTTTTGACCTTATTGGCTTGGATTCACAAACACAAGGAGAAAGATCTACATGCAGCATTTGTGGACTTTCCTTCCATGCATTTTTATGCATACCATACTTCAATGGAGGAGTTAACTTGGGAGGGAATTCAATTGAATGTATATCAGCATATGGAGAGATGCAAAGCCTGAAAGATGAAGAAAAGTTTGGCACAACCACTTCCCTACTCACCTACAACAAGGGAGAATTTGCACTTGAGCCATTTCGGCTCAATGACCAAAGTACATGATGGAGGAGGTAAAATTTTGTTTTGTATTTTACAATTCCTTATCTATATGAATATCATATCATACCAAGGAGGGTCTTTCCTTCTTGAATATTATATTTTTATGTACTTGAGGGCACTTGCAGCATTTATGATGGCCATTCTATATGTGGATTATAGGGGAATGCCACATGGGTTTTGGTGTGCATCATTGGCACCAAATTATTCTTTCATAATTCCATTTTGTAAAACGAATGTAGCAGAAAACAAGTGGTTGAACAAACACTTGTTGCACTATGTATTGAGGCATGCAAAAAATGCCTTGTGTTGGTTCCATGTTTGGGACTATGTTCTACCTCCTTGTTTTCATATGTTTATGCTTCCATATTATGCTGCTAAAACATTGATTGTAGGAAGCACCATTGGAGGAGTAGCACAAGAGGTGAAGAGGCCCAATGAAGAGAAGATTATTCACATTATACAAGCTTCATATCTTAAAAATAATAGTGGGAAAACCTTTATTTCCATGCTATACATCTTGCCTTCAAGTGAGAGGACTCATTTGGGAGGTTTGAGTTCTTTGAGGAGACACCTCATGGGTGTTGGATTTGATGGGGTGGCTTGGGTCTTTCTTGACGATTGTTATATCTCAGCCATATATCAGCAGCAGCAACATATATATCATAAGTGGAGAGAGAAGTAACAAGATATGCATATTTTGACTCCACACAATCAGCTATGCAGCCCACCTTCTTTGCAGGAGCTCAAGGTGGAAGAGATCCTTCATGAGTTGCCATACTGGAAGGTGACTCATTTTGTTTGGTTGATAGCTTGGGGGAGAGAGATTCAAATGGGGATGATGAATCCCAATCTTTATCAGCCCTCATGCTTCAAGAGGACCCTCAAACAACCCATTTTTTCCCCCATGGATGTTTCACTGTCACATCATGTTAGCTATTTGGGATGTTCCCCAATAGATGGCTTGCACACTTAGGAGGAGAAACTTGGAGATATATTGATGATAGAACACCTTGATCCTTGGGATAATTCATCTTATGAGGGTGCTATAGGGGAGGAGAGGATTCTCTTCAGTCCTATCCTTTCAGTTGCTTGAGGAAAAGCAACACTTGGGAGGGGAGGACTGTAATGTTCCCAAATTTGCAACAAGCAATTTGGAACATTAGATTTTGCTACTTTCACCTAGGAGTGGAATAAATGGGTAAGGGAGCCCATGAACAATAAAAATATGAATAATTTCCACCTTAATAAGTAAGGGGATCACTTCAGGAGCTGAACTTTGCACTTACAAGTGTGAACAAGAGCAAAATAGATGAGGACATAGTCAAGTTTGACTAAGTCAACATGCATTCTTGAGGAGGAAGAGATCACCTAAGTAAACCAGCTCAATGTGAAAAAGGATCAGCCTAAGACACACATATGTAAACTATATTAAAGATCCCTAGTGTGAAAAGAGGCATTGGTGGTGGATTAATCTTAGTTGACCAAGTCAACAACGCAGCCATAAAAGGAGGGAAGCTAGCTAGGGCATCGCAGTTTTGAAAGAGGAAGCTTCATGGAGAAGTCACCTCAACATTTTGTGGGGTCTGAGGTGAGGAGGCTCACAAAAGATAAAAGTAATGCATAGAATCAAAGGAGATTCATTCATGTAATCGTCTATTTTGGTCTTCAGACCCATTGCATGCTTCAGTTATTTAGCCGGCGTTGCTGCACTGCTTAGTGCAAGGAATTCCTGTGCAAGAATTCCATCCTCTCTTTAGATAATCTTGCTTAAGGGATCAAAGGGGAGTTATTTGAGCTTCATTTTTGTATTTTTCTTAAGGCCATTCATCCACAACACAGTTTACTTCAAAAACTACATCCTTTCTTTCAGGAGCATTGTTGTTGGGTTAAGCATTGTATTTGTATGCTAGTCTTTGAGAGGAGGTGCTTATTTCCCTCCAGGAGCTCCAATAAGAAGGCCTAAGGCCATTCTCTATATTATTCAGAATTTATATTTCATATTCAGCCATGTTTAATACAGTGTTGCAGTGAACTACGTTATTTTCTGTAGTGTTGCTTTGTACATGCATTTTGCCGGAACCTTTGCTGGGTGTCTTGTTTTTTTTGTATAAGAGTGTAAACCTCCATTTATCTATTTTTTTATCAATATAAGTTTCATATCAGTATTCATTTATCATTTTCTATAGAAACCCCCATGAAAATTACGCTTTCACAGTATTCATAAATTTATGTTTAGCAAAGTCATGGGAAATCAAGGTTTTCTAGCCTAGTCGGGAAAGGAGGAGTTGTTTAACATAGCTAGAAGAATTATTATGAGCTAAAATGCAGATATTAGGTCCCCCATGACCTAATTTATCATATCCAACCATTTACTCTGCTTATTGTCACGCTCATTTCTGAAAAAAACCTTTTTAGGGCATAAAATACCCTTTTCCCCCAGTTTCCGGATCATGAAACAAATTACAAGTTTATGTTGTAGCTAAAAATGATTTCTATGTGTTTCTTATGTATAATGTAAGCTTATTCATCATAGAAGGACCGTTATAAAACTTAAGCATTGCTGAGTTTCAAATTTGGAACATTACAAGAGCTTGGAGCTCAGCCTGGAGGGTATCAACTGTGGCTCTCTGCTTCTCTTCTAGAGCCATCCATTTGTATTCTGCAGCTAGGGTGACCATGTTAGGAACCTGTAATTTGTCATATTGGCAAGACCAAATGTACAAGGGTAACATCAAACCAGTCTTTAGAGTCCTAGGACCTAGCCTTCTTGGACTGAGAGAGGGCTCTCTCTATATTTGTATGAAAGATGTAAACTTGATTGATTTTAGGGTTTTGATTTTAGGCTAGTTATGATGATTATGGTTTTTGTTTTGTTTTGTTTGGTTGGGTTGTTTTTCAAGCAGAACAGATAAAGTAAGAGAGGTTTATACCATTGGGCTATGGAGTCTGCAAAAGGTCTTGAAAGGTGCAAAAATAGGTCAAGGGTGTTTCACAGGGAAATTATAACAAAGGAAAATGGATCTTTAAAGCTTATGTGAGTGAAGTGAACAACAAATTGTGAAATTAGTAGGTTTAAAGGGCATTTAACAATCCTTTAACATGTACTATAACATGAAAAATCTTTAAGGATACTATACATAAAGAAATAACCAAAGACAGGGCATACCATAAGCTTCTTTGACCAAAACCTAGCAAGTAAACATTAAGATAACAATCCAGCAAACCGTAGAGAGCAGAAAACTTGTAAATCCTCTAGTGATTTCACCTTTAGGCAAAGAAAACATTAAAGATAACATATAGTAATGATAAAAGAGAAGGGAACTCCTAAACTTCTTTAATCATACTACAAAAAACTTCAAGGCAACCATTCAAGATGGACAAAAGAGCAGGGCAAACCATAAACCTCTTTAATCAAACCCTATTTAAAAATACTTCGAAGAAAAGACCTCAAAAACAATGTTTTAAGTCATACCAAAGGTAGGGCTCACCATAAACATCTTTGACATGGGCTCCATTAAATAATTCTTGAGATAAACAATCTGAGTGGGATTAGAGAGCAACTAATAATTCTCTAAACTGACCCTTTGAGGAAAACATACAAGCAATAGAAAGCAGACAGAGCTAAGGTGCCTAGAAACAACATTTCTTAACCTAAAATTTATGTTCTACTGCATTATAAAGATGAAACAAAATGAAAACATAAGAAAACAAGCACTAATTTAGATAGAAATAACCATTATCCATGCTCATGAATCCTGCAAGTGTGCTTGGCTCCATTGTCATCCAAGTCAAACCATTCATAACACTCCAAATCCAATTTCTCCTCAACTCCAAGTCTATTTATTATTTCTAACACTCAACCAACCAACGAGAAACATGAAGCCTCTATGCAGTATTTAACTTGAAAATGAGGAGGTGGAAACCCTAGATAGGGTTTCTAGAAGTCATAAATTACATCATAAATGCATTTGACCTTACAGACCATGCAAGGCTGAAGGCACAAATATCCTAACTTAATAAATGAAAAAATAAATGCTATCATAACTACTTAGTTAACTCTGGATGATTTACCTCAAAATCCCTCAAAATATATTTTTCATTAACTCCAAGTGTCTTTTGTTGACTTTCTAGCAAGGGCGTAGTGCCAACACTGGGAAAATAGCTTATTTGGCAGCTAAGATTTGGAGCCCTTTCCGATGTCCAAATGAGCTCCATGATAGCTCATTGGAAATCCTGTCCTGTCTACTTTCCAAAAATACCTTTATTTTTCTGATTGATATTTAGTTACCTAGTCAAAACCGACTTCTCCCAAGCCTGCTCAGGGCACAGCGCCCGCTCTGAAAATAGGACAGAAAGTTGATGTTTTGTATGTTTTTGGCACTTTTGGAGTACTATTTTTGCTCCAAATGAGTTGAAAATTTGTGAGGGTTATGTTCTTGGCCTAAGGATTCTAAAAATGTCAATTTTTCCTCCAATGGATGCCCAAAAAAGAGCACAGTGCCAGTGGCGCTGCATGCTTGGCCCTTCAAAATAGTCAAAATTTCAAAATTGCAAAAATATGCCCAAAATTGGATTTTGTTCTGTTGATTAGGTTTGGGAAACTTGGAGGGATGTATCAGCAAGGATACCTAGCCTTTGTTTCTCTTTTGCTTCATTAGTTTCACCATACCTTTCATGGTCTCATTATTATACTCATCATCCAAATCAACAAGGTCAAAATCAGTCTCTATCTCATTGATAATCATCTTCATCATGCATGGTTGTTCATGCACATCTTCTCCTACTATCCTTTGTTTGCTCTCATGTACCTACTTTTTTGGTGAAGAAGGTAGGGCCTCTTCCCTATATTCATGCCTCTCAGGGCATTTGGGCCTCTCCACCACTGCCACTATCCTCTCCCTCTGACATTTTGAAAACACTGTTTTTCCAACCCTAGGATTGATGTGCAATGAGGTGGAGGGAAGGTCAATGAAATGGTAGTTTCTGCAAGTGAAGGGAAAGAATGAATGAAAGGAAAAGATGTGGTGATAAGCTCAGATGAATAAAAACCTTTCAATCAGTACAATGACTCATGTTTTGATTGATACTCTATCTAGGGAGATGAAATAAGCATATAGGCATTGATTTCAATCTTGAATTTTTAGGGTATCTCTTAGGGTCTGATCTCATTCAATTTAAAAATTTACCAAATGGATTCAAAATAGGGTTTATATTAGGTACTTACCACTAGATGTGATTAGAAGGATTTTGGAAAAGTTCTGAAGGTGACCAGGAGTAATATGAGTGGTTATAGGGCTTATAAAGTCCTCCTAGCCAAACGCGTAGCGCTAAGGCCAAGGGTGCAGTGTTGAGGCTAAATGTGCAGCGCTCATTCCTAAGCACGCAGTGCCAAGAGGAATGAACTGAGTGAGTTTCTGGTCAAGAGCGCAACATTTTTCCAAGCGTGCAGCGCTCACTTCCAGGTGTGCAGCGCCTTTGTAATTTATATGGAAGAAAATTTCGAGGGGTGCAACGCCACTTTCCAGGGGCGCAACGCTAAGCCAAGGGTGCAACGCCATAAGAATTTTCTCAACTTGAACTTGAAAACTCAAAATTTCTTCCTTATTTTAAACTTCTAACTCTTTTCTAGGGACCAATGATTCACATGAAGTGTGGAATGAGTTTTAATTGGCTTATGGATTCAATTTATCTTTGCAACCCACTTTCTAATGTTTTAAACCTTTTTTTTTGTTTCACTGATAATCTTCCACATCTTTGCATTGCAGGTTGATAAAGTGATGAATTTTATTTTTATTTTGGTCTAGGAGACATGATATGTTTATTTTGTTGATTTTGTGATGATTATACATACCATAGCAGGTTAAAAATCCTTCCTGGTTTTCATCATGCAGTTCAAAATAGATTTTCACTTTTTCTCACTAATACTCTTTCACTGTTTGCATGCAAGTGACTGAAAACAGGTTTGGTGTGCCTCCTCCATGGTCATTCTACAATTGATCACTGTTTGGCACCCTACTTGGACTATCAAGCTCAAAAAACCTAGTTCTCCTCAAGATCAAATTGTTTTCTTTTCTTCTAATGAAGTTGTCTTCACTTAGGAATAAACCATCTACCTTATCAATACCAACTATTGATGGAAACCTCAACTCTCCTACAGAAGTGCCAAATTTTTTCCATTTCCTCATGTGCAGACTCTAAAACTGAAGGATAATATTATTTGGAAACTCTTTAGGTCTTTCTTGAATAGCCATGTCTCGACATTCCAATACATCTGAACCAGATTCTAATAAAGAAAAATAGTGTCTGAAACAACAATGATGACCTTCGAACATATGAAACCCTAATTGACCTAGAGGGAAGGTTCTTTGACCTGACCTTGACTGAAAAATTGGCTTGGAGGCTTCAAGTGAAAAATATAGGGTTGTCAAAGGTGTTGTATTGAATATCCAAAATCCAATGTTCTTGATTTATCTAAAGAGCCTACAGAGATAGTTTTGAGACCATCAATGCTTGAGGACCTTGGGGAACATGGGAATGAATAGGCTTATAGGAAACCCTAGAAGGAAAGTGAATTTATGGATAGGGGAAAATAGGCCAATGAGGTTATAGGCAGGGAAAGAGGCTAAAAATGATAGGTATAAGCTTAGGAGAAGTTTGCGGAAGTGAGAAGGTAACCATGGAATGGCAAGCTGATGGAATAGTGAAACATTTTCTATAAGGATAATGAAGGCAGTGAGATTTCTGAAACTCACAATATTTTATTGTAATGTTTTTTTTAGAAAGCTAGGACCAATCTATAGTCATCTACAAATAGTGAAAATAATGATGACTAACAGTGGCTCCACTTGGGGAGGGCAGCTCTTCTTCAGGAGGTGTCAAGAACCTCAGAGTTTAGATCTCTAGGTTTGAATATCAGTACCTTACATGTACTTGGAAAATCCTTCTTTCTTCATTTGTGGATTGGTTGTTGTTATTTGAAGATGTGATCTTACAATCTACAAAAGACATGATTGCTTCAATATCAGTTCTACCTACCCATCATACTTTTCCTAACACTTTTTTCTTCATTTGGGTGCATTTGGACTGGAAAACCCTTTGACCTCATTTTTTCTTTTGAAAGAATAAAAACTATCTACTTCTACCTTTATCAATTCCAAGAGCTCAGATTAGACTAATGAGATATTTTTCTTCTATACCTAATCTACTTATCTGTCAAGGTTAAGGAATTTTAAAATTTTTCATTCTCTAACCTACTAACATGAAATTCAAAATATGACCAAATCAAGGTTGAGCTATTTGATTTTTCATGGGTTGTGGCATTTTGGACAAACTGCACACATATTTTATTTTTGTACAAGTAAAACTAGAAATTTGAGGGCTTATAATTTGGAGTTTTTCACTCATCCCTCTCATTCTTCTTTGGTTCATATTTAATCATTGGGAACTAGTATCTTTTCCTAACCTAGCTTACCTGATAAGCCAAGTTTAGATGGTTTGGGAAAATATTGCTTATCTAACTTATCAGCAGAATTTTAAAACATGTTCAATCATGATTAGGCTGTATGACTGAACAAGACTTTTCTTTCTCAAAGTAGTGGCACTTGGACTTGCACACTTTCAGACATATTCCTTTTTTGGCATGGGGCTTTACCTCTTCTTTTCATTTGTCCTTTTTTTCTTATTTTCTTTGTTTTTGTTTTTCATTTTATTCAAAACAAACTAAAACTGGAAAGACGTTCATAGTATTGAGCTTATTTTCATACCTATCTATCCTAATCTAAGTTACATATGATATATATTCATTTGGTGAACTCCATTTTCCAATATAACCAATCAAGTAGATGATTCCATGAGTGATATTTGTTCAGCTCTTTGAGTGTGCTAAAAAAATAAAAATGCCACTGCCACCTCACTTTATTTTGAACAGTAGTGCCTAAAATTTTCTTTAAACTTTGCAAAAAACTGCTCCTAGCATATTTTACTCCATTTTCAAATGTATCTAGGAAAAAAACAAAGGGGTCTTTGAATAATAACTGGCCTAAAGGATTTAAGAAATAAGCTTCATCCAAGATTACTTCTTCCTCCACTTGGCTAAGCTTGGGATTTGTTTGGGAAAGAAACTCCACCTCTTCTTCATGATGATCTGACTTCGTAGCCTCAGAATGTACTACCCTGTTGTCCTCAAGCAATCCTGATATGCTCTGATTGACTGGGCTGAATTCTATCTGAAGACCATCATTAAGAGCATTTTATAGCAATAGGTATTTCTGAGAAGGTAGTGTAGCAACTCTCTAGTGATTATCAATTTCCAAGCCTTCATCTGCAATTTGAAATTCAATGGAACTTGGTGGCTGAAAATATGGAGCTAAGGAGCATTCTATGTCGCAAATAATTTCCTCAACCATTTCAGGAAAATGTTTTTCATTAACAACTTGCTCAAGAAGTTCATTATCTTCCTCAAATTCAACATCAAAACTGAAATACTTTTGATTTCTAATAATATGAAAGTTATCTCTAATGGAATGAAATGAAGTAGAACAAAGAGGCAGAGATCCTTCACTTACTTCCAAATTTTCTAGACTTTCCTCATCACTGTCATAGCTGATATGTATTGGCTATTTACTATTTTCATGTTGATGAAACTGAACTTCATCCCACAAACCAACTGCTGATTGCTTTGAAAGATTAGCTTTTGTTTGGAGAACATAATCATCATCATACTGATCAAACTTTGGAAAATCATTAATATAAGTAATGTCACCAATCATACATATTGGATTATCAGATTGTTTCTCCTCGAATTGATCTACACATTAGGGGAATTTTGAGGTCTAAAATGGGCCTCCTAAAGAAATTATAAAATAATAGTGGAAATAATAAAATAAGATTTGATTACATCATCAAATTTTAGAGGGAAAAAAGAAAAAACTACTTTTTCAACTCATATTTTCAACTTATCTCCCAAAGGTTTTACTAAAATTTCAAGCAGGAGTACTCGTTGGATGTAAAAATTTAATTCCTCATCCAAGGAGTATCCATGTTTCATACTTTCGATGGGTCCTGCTACACGAAAAATGAGAAATACATGAAAAACGTGTTTGTAATCACACTTTTTTTTTTAAATATATTTCTCATTTTTCATGTAAAAGGGTCCATTGAAAGTATGCAATATCAATACTCCTTGGATGAGGAATTAAATTTTGCATCCAATCAGTACTCATGCTTGAAATTTGAGTAAAACATTTGGGAGATAAGTTGAAAATATGAGCTGAAAACGTAGTTTTATTATTTTATTATTTTTTAATATTTTTACCCTTCTACTTAAAAAATGGTGAATCATCCCCCATGGTTGACATCATCATCTTAAATCCTATTGGTTCTTATAAATTTTATAATTTTTGTACATTTTTCTTAGGAGGCCCATTTTAGAACTCAAAATTCCCCTAATGAATCCATTTTCTGATCTGTGATAGATGGGATTAGTGGGAAAATAAATAGAAATGTTCTGTTCATATGAAGGTTTAGAGGTTGGCTGCATGTTTAGAATCTTATTTATTTCCTCTTCAGTTAAAATAGGAGGCATTTTTATCTTTCTTTGGATAGAGCTACAACAGTTCTCTTTCTCTTGTGAAGGCTGATTCTGAGGCTAAATGTCTTCTTGAGCCTCACATAGAAAAGATGGTGAATCATCACTTGTCTCTTCAGAGAGATCCTGTGGGTTTTATCCCATTCCCTGATGGATTCCATCCTTAACCAACTCTTCTTGGTTGTTATGACAGTTTATTTGAGAATTAAATTCATGAATTGTTGCTAAGAGACCTTCAGGATGCAAATTTCCTAAATATTCATCAATATCTACAAGGTATTGTATGATATCCTGAGATTGATCACAACAATTTTCAGCCAATGACAAGGATGGAGAATTTTCTTTATAATGCTCATAAAATACCTTGTGGAGATCCTTTAAGGGAAACAAACTACCAGGATTTAGACTCTCATACCATTCCCTTGCCTTCCCTTCTAATGATAGCATGAACATCTTCATGAGGTAGTCCTCATGCCATTCAATTTTTAAGCTCCATGTATGTATATGAAATTTGATGAGATGTAACAAGGGGTCATCATATTTTTCATCTTGAAATATAGGCAGGTTTGTGTCAAAATTTATTTGAGGCATCTTGTGGGGGAATCCAAGAATATGATCTCTTTTCATTGGGGCATACCTGCGTTGTATCCTTGGAATCATATTTGTCAATCAGTCATAGAAAAGGGGTCACTGCATCTCTTTAACTAGTCTGGAGTCTTCTACCAGTGGAGTGTTCAGGTCTATTTGAGAGTTTTGCAGTCGCCAGGTGGATGATTTCAACTATTTTGAGGCTGGTTGTTGTCCACCATCAACAATTGGATACCAATCTCGAGATATTTTTGGGTTTTCTGAGTTCTTTATGTAACAATAAGCTTTTCAATAAGTTTTCCCTAGTGGAGATTCCATTATTTTAGGTCCCCGTAATTTGTCAGATTGGTAAGACCAAATGTAAAGGGTAACATCAAACCAGTCTTTGGAGTCTTAGTACTTAGCCTTCCTGGGCTCAGAGAGGGATCTCTCTATATTTATATGAAAGATGTAAACTTGATTGATTTTAGGGTTTTGATTTAAGGCTAGTTATGATGATTAGGGTTTGCTTGTTTATTTTGTTTGGTTGGCTTGCTCGTCAAGCCCAACAGATAGAGTAAGAGAGGTTTAGACCATTGGGCTATGGAGTTTGCAGAAGGTCTTGAAAGGTGCAACAATAGGTCAAGGGTGTTTCAGAGGGAAAGTATAACAAAGCCAAATGGATCTTTAAATCTTATGCGAGTGAAGTCAACAATAAATTGTGAAATCAGTAGGTTTAAAGGGCAGTTAAGAATCCTTTAACATGTACTATAACAAGAATTTTTTTTAAGGATACTATGCATAAAGAAATAACCAAAGATAGGGCATACCATAATCTTCTTTGACCAAACCCTAGCAAGTAAACATTAATACAACAGTGCAGCAAACCATAGAGAGTAACCAACTTGTAAATCCTCTAGTGATTTCACCTTCAGGCAAAGAAAAAATTAAAGATAACATATAGTAATGATCAAAGAGAAGGGAACTCCTAAAATTTCTTAATCATACTACAAATAACTTCAAAGCAACCATTCAAGATGGACAAAAGTGTAGGTAAAACCATAAGCCTCTTCAATCAAACCCTATTTAGCAATACTTCAGAGAAAAGACCTCAAAAACAATGTTTTAAGTCATACCAAAGGGAGGGATAACTATAAATTTCTTTGAATTGAGCTCCATTAAATCATTCTTGAGATAAAAAAAGATGAGTGGGATTAGAGAGCAACTAAGAATTCTTTAAACTAACCCAGTAGAGGAAAACATACAAACAATAGAAAGCAGACAGAGCTAAGGTGCCTCTAAACAACATTTCTTAACCTAAAATTTTTGTTCTACTGCATAAGAAAGATGAAACAAAATGAAAACATAAGAAAACAAGCACTAATTTAGAAATACATCACCATTATCCATGGTCATGAATCCTTCAAGTGTGGTTGGCTCCATTTTCATTCAAATCAAAGCATTCATAACACTCTAAAGCCAATTTCTCCTCAACTCCAAGTCTATGTATTAAGTCTAACAATCAACCAAACAACAAGAAACATGAATCCTCTATGCAGTATTTAACTTGAAAATGAGGAGGTGGAAACCCTAGATAAGGTTTCTAGAATTTATAAATTACATCATAAATGCATTTGACCTTAGAGATCATGGAAGGCCCAAGGCACAAATATCCTAACTTAATAAATGAAAAAATAAATTCTACCATAACTCCTCAGCTAACTCTAGAGTGATTTCCCTCAAAAACCCTCAAAATAGATTTTTCATTAACTCCAAGTGTCTTTTGTTGACTTTCTAGCAAGGGCGCAACACCAAGGCCAAGGGCGCAATGCCAACATTGGGAAAATAACATGTTTTGCAGCTAATATTTGGAGGCCTTCCCAGTGTCCAAATGAGCTCCATGATAGCTCACTGGAAATCCTATCCTGTCTAGTTTCCAAAACAGCCTTTATTTTCTGATTGGTGCCCATTTACCTAGTGCAAACCCACTTCTCCCAAGACTACTCAAGGCCCAGCGCCAGCTCTGAAAATAAGGCAGAAAGTTGATTTTTTGCATGTTTTTGGCACTTTTGGAGTACCAGTTTTGCTCCAAATGAGCTAAAACTTTGTGAGGGTGCCATCCTTGGCCTAAGGATTATGAAAATGTCAAGTTTTCCTCCATTGGATGCCCCAAAAAATAGCACAACACCAATGGCGTTGCGCACTTGGCCCTTCAACACAGTCAAAATTTCAAAATTGCAAAAATGTGCCCAAAATTGGATTTTGTTCTACTGATTAGGTTTGGGAAACTTGGAGGAATGCATCAGCAAGGATACCCAATGTTTATTTCACTTTTGCCTCATTATTTTCACCATAAATTTCATGGCCTCATTATCATTCTCAACATCTAAATCAACAAGGTCAAAATCAGTCTCTGTCTCATAGATAATCATCTTCATCATGCATGGTTGCTTCATGCACATCTTCTCCATCTATCCTTTGTTTTCCCTCATGTAGCTGCTTTTTTGGTGAAGAAGGCAAGGCCTCCTTCCTATGGTCATGCCTCTTTGGGAATTTGGGCCTCTCTGCCACTGCCACTTTCCTCTCCCTCAGACATTTTTAAAACTCTATTTTACCAACCCTAGGATTGATGTGCAACGAGGTGGAGGGAAGGTAAATGAAATGGTAGTTTTTGCAAGTGAAGGGAAGGAATGAATGAAAGGAAAAGATGTGGTGATAAGATCAGATGAATGAAAACCTTTAAATCAATGCAATGACTCCTATTTTGACTGATACTTTGTCCAGGGAGATGAAATAAGCATATAGGCATTGATTTCAAGCTTGAATTTTTAGGGTGTCTCTTAGGGTTTGATCTCATTAAATTTAAAAATTTACCAAATGGCATCAAAATAGGTTTTATATTAGGTACTTACCACTTGATTTGCTTAGAAGGATTTTCGTAAAGGTTTGAATGTGATCGAGAGTAATATGAGTGGTTATAGGGCTTAGAAAGTCCTTCTGGCCAAGCGCGTAGCGCGAAGGCCAAGGGCACAACGCTGCGGCTAAATACGCAACGCTCAATCTTGACCTAGCAGTGCCAAGAAGAATGCACTAAGTGTGCTTCTAGCCAAGAGTGCAATGCTTTTCCAGTTGCACAACACTCACTTCCAAGCATGCAATGCCTATGTAATTTATATGGAAGTGAATTGCCAGGGGCGCAGTGCCACTTTCCAGGCACGGAACGCCATAAGAATTTTCTCAATTTGAACTTGAAAACTCAAAATTTCTTCCTTATTTGAAACTTCTAACTCTTTTCCATTGACCAATGATTCACATGAAGAGTGGAATGAGTTTTAATAGGCTCATGGATTAAATTTATCTTTGCAACCCACTTTCTAATGTTTTAAACCTTTTTTGCCTTTTCACTGATAATATTCCACATCTTTTCCTTGCAGGTCAATAAAGTGATGGATTTGATTTTTATTTTGGTCAAGGAGGCATGATATGTTTATTTTGATGATTTTGTGATGATTATACATACCACAACAACTTCAAAATCCTATGTGGTTTTTATCATTCAGTTCAAAACAACTTTTCACCTTTTCTCACTAATACTCTTTCACTATTTGCATGCAGGTGACTGAAAATAGGTTTGGTGTGCCTCCTCCATGGCCATTCTGCAATTGATCATTGTTTGGCACCCTACTTGGACTATCAAGCTCAAAAACCCTAGTTCTCCTCAAGACCAAATTGTTCACCTTTCTTCTGATGAAGTTGTCTTCACTTAGGAATAGACCATCTACCTTATCAATACCTTTTACTGATGGAAACTTCAACACTCCTGCAAAAGTGCCAAAATTTGTCCATTTCCTCATGTGCAGACTCTGAAACTAAAGCATATTCTTCTTTGGAAACTCTTTAGGTATTTCTTGAATAACCATGTCTCAACATTCCAATACATATGACCCAGATTCTAACAAAGAAAAATAGTGTCTGAAACAACAATGATGACCTTGGAACATATGAAACCCTAATTAACCTAGTGGGAGGGTTCTTTGACCTGACCTTGACTGAAAAATTGGCTCAGAGGCTTCAAGTGAAAAATAGAGGATTGTCAAAGGTGTTGTATTAAAGATCCAAAATCCAATGTACTTGATTTATCAAAAGAGCCCACAGAGATAGTTTTGAGACCATCAATGTTTGATGACCTTCAGGAACATGGGAATGAATAGGCTTATAGGAAACCCTAGAAGGAAGGTGAAGTTATGGATAGGGGGAAATATGCTAATGAGGTTATAGGCAGGGAAGGAGGCTAAAAATGATAGGTATAAGCTTAGGATGAGTTTTCAGAAGTGACAGGGTGACCATGGAATGGTAAGCTGATGGAATAGTGAAAAAATTTCAATAAGGATAATTAAGGTAGTGATGTTTTCTGAAACTCACTATACTTCATTGGAATGTTGTTTTTAGAAATCTAGGACCAATATATAGTCATCTACAAATAGTGAAATATTGATGACTAACAGACCGCATCTGCGATCTGCTCTAGGTCATCTTCTGTCACGGTAACTCCCATCTCGCGTTTCGGCCATTGAGCTCATTGATTCTTCTGTGGCCCTTTAACAAGGTCACCAGTTTGCTTCGTACTACGTGGGGAGTCAACACCTCTCACATCCAAAACCTTATACACCCAGATACTGTTTTGAATCCCTCTACAATGCTGGTTTCGTGCCCTTCCCATTACTCTTACTCTGTTGTGAACCCTTATGTGATGTCAGTTCTATGCCCTTCCTAGTACTCTTGCCCTATTCTCTAGTTTCTTTGGTGGTGTCAGGCAGGGTGACCTTTACGGTGCTCTTCCCTATAGTGCCCTTGTACCTAATTTGAAACCAAGCTTTGAGTGTGGATGCCAAGTTGCTATTAGGTGGTTAATCTCCTCATCATAAACCATGTTGGGAGTGAAACCCATGTTGGATCCTTGTGGCCTCTGATCAGTACATTATGCATGGTTACTTCAAATGCTATGATGCTCTTGTACGTATCATAAACTGCTAGTGACAAGTGTGACCAGGAATTGATTGTTGCTGCGAGCCCATTCTAAAATAGGACCCATAAGACTTTATTTTACTCAATACATTGCGCATCCTCTGAGTCCCACAAATTTTTGTATCATGCCCCTTTGCACATATCTGACATGAGCTCAGAGAGGAATGAGTCTTTAGGGATAGCCCATGTGACCAACACGATGAGAAGCAGTAGCTAGGAGTAGTAAAATGCTTGTCCATGATCATGGGCTTCACATACATTCGCCAGAAATTTGTTGCATAGGAACTGGGACCAATTGTAGCATACCCCCTTTTTGCATCATCCTACCAGTTGAATTACATACACAGGGATGGTGGCAGCCTGGGATTTGCCCATCTGCGCTCCAGGGTTGCTGATGGTGTTGATCATGAACCCCCGAGTGTTCCGCTCCACATGGTAATCCTCGTGCACCTTTTAGGTGATATTTTGCTCATAATTTTTGTCTCACAACATAGGGTCTGGCCTGATAATAGTAATACAATGAATAAGCATGGCATCAATGGGGATTCGATCCTGGATCCACAAGCTACCATCATGGACCAGGGCAAGCAGCTAGCACACAATTCGATCTATGACATTGTAGTGGCCAAAGTGAGGCATCCACAACACATTTAATAGCCCAGAACCAGCCAATCCATATGCCCATGGCATGGGGACTATATTCAGCCTATCGTCTTCTAATATCCTTTCGAGATATAACTCCAGTGTCAATTCGGGAAAGGCCTCCAAATTGGCCAGGTCATGGTCATCAAATTTTACCTCGTGGAGTTTGCCAAAAGGTTCTCCAATGATCGGGAACTCACTCAGAGTTAGTGTTATTTGCAGATAGGTGCGTAGATCATCAATATTCTTAGGCATGCATGTCGAGGGCCTGCGAGGCTGAACATAGGGTGGTATCCAGTTGATTAGTTTAGTAATCTAGGCCTCTTCTTGAGTAGACATAGGTCTCTTCAATGGGTTAGGAGATCGTGCCCGGGGCACCGCTCGCAGGGACTTGACATTTCGAGGAGAGGTGCGAGGCTTCACCCCAGCCCATTTCACAGGTTTCCCCAACACTTGTGCCTTTTTTCCCCTTCTTCTTCCCCTGGCTTGGCATGGATATAACCTCCTCCACTTCGGGGTCAACTTGCAGTATGTCCTCAGATTCTTGCTCCATAAAGGCCACAGCCTATGAGGATTCAATAGGATTGTTCACTGTCATTCTGGCATGAAAGATGAACTCAATGTTGCTACTATCATAGGGTGTAACATGCCCAGACGTTAACAAATTGCGGTAGTCATAGAACTTTGCTAAGCACAAACTGTTAAAGTTATATAGAACCCTCTTCTGAGCTATCCCTTTGTTTTTATAACCGTGAGGGTCACCCAATGGTTGGGTGAGGCTTGTTATAAACTTACCATGAAGTAAACAGTAAAAGATCTTTGGAAATCACCTCATTAATTTCTAGCCACCCGCTCCCTTCAACGGAAAAATTTTATTTTTACCCAATTTTACTGTTCCAATAGCTAGTTTTCACACCTCTTCTGCTCCCAGCTCACCCCTACATTCCCAGTGTACCTCTTGCACTCCCAACACACCCTTGTGCTCCTAGCATACCTCCTCTGCTCCCAGTGAACTTCTCCAGGCTTCCAGAACTGCGACCGACCCCTACGCGTATTTCGCCCTATACAACTACCTCGACCATATAGTCATTTGATACGATATGGTTTGAGTTGGCTGCCATTTACATATATTGGTATCATATCCCCATGCTTGGCAGCTAACCGAACAACTCCTCCATCAGTGATTTCTTTTACCATATAGGGACCTAGCCAGTGCTAGCAGAACTTTATTGGGTGTTTCGCAAACTGGCTATCGTACAGCAGGACCAATTCTCCCTCTGCAAATTTCTTTTTCCGAATATGCCGATCATGCCATGCCTTATCCTGAGCGTTCTAAACGCGCCGATGGAAATTAGAAATGAAATGATATTCCTCCAAGGCCACAAGCCACGCTAAATTCTCCTTCATGATATCAGGCTCCACCATGTTCGTAAAGGCTGCGATGCGCATGCTAGAATCAATAGACTTCATGGGCATAATGGCATCCTTTCCATAAACCATCCGAAAGGTTGTTTTTCCAGTCAGTTTCTTGCAAGTGGTGCAATAGGCCCAAAGGAAAGACGAGATGTACACATCCCAGTCACTGTGATCGGTGGTACAGACCTTAGTAATTGCTTGCTCTAGATGTTATTAAAAGCTTCTACTACTCCATTTTCCTGTGGATGATATGGAGTGATTTTTCATGTTATGGATCCGAAATTCTTCAGTCAAGGCTTATATTGTTTCATTAACAAAGTGCGTACCATTATCGCTCATTAAGATCTTTGGATAGACAAACCTAGTCAAAATATGCTCAAAAATGAAGTGCGCAGCGGTATTTGCAGTGTAATCCTTCACATCTTTTGCTTCGGCCCATCTGGTTACATAATCAATTGTAGTTATGATGTAGCACACACCTGTCTTCTTTCCTGGCGGGTTACTGGGCCCAACGAAGTCGATGGCCCATTTTTCAAACGCTCGCAGGGCCATTTGTGGTTGCAAGGGAATTTCGTCTCTGCGCAATGGCCTTCCCGTCCTTTGGCACATATCGCAGGCTTTGCAATAGTCGTGGGAGTCACTATGTAGTGTATGCCACCATATCCCAACTCCCAAGATCTTATGTGCCATTTCCTTCCCTGCGTAGTGTCCTCCTGCTATGCCCCCGTGAGCTTCTACAAATATGGCATGCCATTCATGCTCTAATATGTGTCTTCGTAGCACCTTGTTACCTCCCAGCTTATACAAATGGCCTGTGATGATGGTAAAATCCACTACACGAGTTACCAACTCTTTCTTCTATTGTACCGAATACTCTGTGGGCGCCATCCCTATAGTCACGAACTGAATGATGTCAGTGAAGTGCACATCAAAAACCTTAATCGTGAACATCTATGCATCAAACAATCCTTCTTCTAGGTTGGTGGGTTCCTCATCACTCTCGATTCAGGATAACTAGTCCAACCCAGCATTCAACCATCCTGGCTTGACGATGATCTCAAAGTCATATTCTTGGAATAGTAGCAACCACTGGCAGATTACCCCCCAAAACAGACTTATTCACTGGGTACTTTAAAGCCGAGTGATCTATAAACATCTTGAAATGCCCTCCTAACAGATAATTCCAATATTTTTGGAGTGCGTAGACCATGGCCAACCCTTCACGTTTAGTAGTGGAGTAGTTGCGCTTCGCACCAGAAAGTTTCCTACTAGAAAATGCAACTGGATGGTTAATGTCTCTGTCTCCAGGTTGCGTAAGGACAACTCCCATGGAAATTCCTGATGCACCTTCGTGAACATGGAAAACCTTTTCCCAGTCAAGAAAGATGAGGATAGGTGCAAAGACCATATTCTCCTTGAGTAACTCAAAGCTTTTCTGACACTCGTCATCCGAAAAGAATGATACATCCTTTTTCAACAATTTTTCCATGGGTGTTGTGATCAACGCGTACCCTTGAATGAACTTCCTAAAGTAGCCTATGTATCCGAGGATAGAGCACAGTTGTTTCTTAGTTTTAGGTACTACCAAGTTTCTGATAAATGCTACTTTGGCGGGGTTGACCATCAATCCTTGTCGAAAAACTATGTGACCAAGCAAGATACTGAAGGGTACAGAAAATATGCACTTCTTGATATTCAGGGAAATCAGGTGCTTTCTACAAGCGTCGAACATTATGCACAGGTTTGAGATGTGCTTCTTTACCAACTCGAAGATGGTCCAATCATTAAAATATACCTCCAAAAACTTGTGGATGAACACTTTGAACACTGCGACCACCACCCGCGAAAAGATGGCAGGGGAATTCTTGAGCCCAAACGACATGACAGTATACTGAAAAGATCCCCATTTACTAGCAAACGTAGTTTTGCTGCGATCTTCACGTGCGATCCTAATTTGATGGTAGCCCGAGAACCCATACGTGAACGAATATGCTTCCTACCCCCCACGCTGTCAAGGATTTCATCTGAGAATGACATAAGGAAGGGATCATGTATACAAGAATTATTCAATTTTTACAAGTCAGCATAGATCCATATCTCTCCCTTAGTCTTTTTCTCCTGAACCACCATAGGAATTACCCAATATCACTATTCGACTGGCTCGATGATATCTGTGGCTATCATTTTGTCAATTTCTTCCTTGACCTTTTGTTTGTACTTAGGGTTCAACCGATAAGGGCGCTATTTTACAGGGTGTGCAACTGGTTTTAAGGTGATGTGCATGACCCCTAAGTCCCCTGTAATCCCTTTGAGTTCCGAATTTTTTTTCGGGAATAATTCCTAGTATTCCATGAGTAGTTCTGCAACTTTTCCCACAGTATCATCATCCTAATAGTCCCCAATTTTAGCTAACTTAGGTTGCGCCTTCATTCCAATGTTGACTTATCGTAGCTTGAGAGGCTTAGTGACATCGACAGTCTGCAGTGGGTGTCCAGCAACTGTGCGCTCTCCCTCTGATTCCGAGATAGAGATGTTTTGTGGGTCTTCATTGTGCTCCTCTATTGATAAATTACAGTAGTTGACATATCCTACATCTGCGTTTTCCATGTTTGTGCCCCATGTGCCGCGCAAGGGCGTGATTCATCAAATACTAAGGCATCAATATCCTGCAAAGCTTCATCGAGTGCCTCCATTCCTCCTATCAACCCGAATTTCCCGACAAACTCGTCCTTCAGGTTTTCCTAGTGGCGGGTGCGCTGGTGTAATTCTGCGTCTAAATACCATGTTGTCAAGATTGGCCCCAAGGCATGAATGAATAGATGGACCCATTCCTCCATAGTTCTTTCGCCCCATTCTTTCGTCCATGTGGAAAAGTGCTTGCGTAGGTCCCCTGGCCCCAATAAATTCTTTACATGTAGGTGAATCGGAGGTTCAAACTACTAGAACATCATGTCGTGATGTTCTTCCTAATCCTGGAATGCCTCCTTATGCATGTCCCACCAAATTTTAAGGGTTGCGTGCATGGCTAGATTAAGGACCCATAGCCTTCATTCCCTTGGGACTTCCGCTTCAAATGTTCATAAAAATTCTCTAATACTTCCAAAACCATCAAAGTAGGGAAATTCTCTTACCTCTGAGGAGATACATCGAAAGTCCTTCATAATTTTGAGACATCGCAATGCAGATACATCGTGTAACCGATTATGCCAATTTTTTATCTCCCCATTGGAGTCAGAGAAGCATTCAGTGTCCTTCTCCCAGAAAAGAACATCATCAGTCATAGCATTGATCCAATATTCATCCTTATTAGTCATCAGTAATTTTTACTATCTGAAGATGACCAAATATCAGTCCTAGATTTCTAAAAACAAGATTCTTGAATATTGTGAGTTTTAGAAATCTCACTGACTTCATTATCCTTGTCACAAAATTTTCATTATTTTACCATTTACTAGTCCATGATTAACATGCCATTCCTAAAGGGCCCCTCATGGGCTTATTCCACTCATGTACTTTTTTTTTTTTTTCCCACCTATCACCCTAGCACTCTGTTCTATCTTTACTCCATGTTTTCACTTTCATATAGGGTTAACAGTCAACCTATTCTTTCCCATTTTCATCAGGTTCCTCAAACTTTTATGGTCTCAAGACTACCTCTATAAGCTCTTTAGATCAATCAATTACATCAATTTCTATATATTAAAATACACCAATTGGTCAAAAAACTCTGTTTTTACACTATTAAGATGCCAAGCCTAATTTTAGTCAAAAGACCAAGTTAAAACCCTCCCACTAGATCATTAGGGTTTCTTAGGTTATAGGGTCTTCATTGGTATTTTAAGCCATGTTATTCTTATGCTAAGACCTGGTTCAAATGAAAAAGAAGAGAAACACATGATTTCCTAATAAAAAGCAGAAAATATCCTAAGAAGTCCACTCTACCAATTTCAAGTTTTTCTAGAGATAAATGAGAAATTTTGACATTTCTGCAGGAGTGTTAAAGTGACCAATAACAGAAAATTGGTAAGGTAATAGGCATGTTACAAAATGAAGACATTCAAAGCAAAAGGAGAGGAAAATTTTTGTTCCCAAGAAGAATCAAGTTTGTTAAGCTTGATTGGGCTAGTAGTGTGCCAAGTAGGGATCTAGTGTAGAAAATAACATTGAGAAAGCATCCTAGAAACCTAGGGTTTGGTAAGATGGTTAAAAGAGGAAAAATGAAGATGTTAGGCCTCCATAAAGATAGCAGAAAGAAGGTTTGAAGAGGTTTTTGTGAGTGACACCCCAAATTTTTCCAAGGTGATGTCTCATTCCCTCAAAGAAACAAGGATGTGAAAATTCTCAGTAAAAGAGGTAAATTATAGGTTTTTTAGCTACCTGCCAAATTAAAGATGATTTGAGTTTCAAGGTAAGAACAAGGGAAGTTTTGAAAACACTGTTTAAATTTTTCTTAAAAATTGTCAAAGGAAAATTTATGATGCTTCAAAATATCATAGTGAAGCCAACTCATGACTCAAAAGCAATCCTACAAAAGAAGAAAGTAAATAAAGTAAAGGGTATCAGTAAAATGAGGGTCAAGTTCTCCTTTCAAGTCACTTACTTTCAGTGATAAAAAAAGAGGGTAAAAACATAGTGTTGAGATCAAAGGTGGAAAAACAAAGGTGATTACAAGGTTGCTGGTTTATGTCATGTTTTCAAGACCAAAGGAAAAAGCTAAATCAGTGCTTTAGCCACCTACAGCAAAAGTCAAATCGAATGTCAATGAAAGTGACAAAGGAAAAAATATTATGAAAAGGATTTTTCTTGGATTAAATTAAATTTCCCAAAGCATATTTAAAAGGCATCTTGTTGTTTCATTCAACTCATGGTTTACTTGCAAAAATCAAAGTAGTCGAAGAATTGTGAGTTTTTGGCCAATTTGAGCAAGTCCAGAAACGTTGCGCGCTTGAAGTCATGTGTTACGCTCCTCGGTAGTCTCCCCATGCAAAATACCACTGCGCTACGTGCCTGTAAGTGCACACTACACGTTTACCTAGAAAGAGACCTGACAAACCCGACGTGTTGCACGTTTTCATAAAGGACAGAGACTCGAAAAACACGGCATGCTATGCGTTTAACCCTGCAGAGGATCTCACCCAATAGACATGGCGTGTTGCACATTTAACCTTGCACATGAGCTCACCCAACAGACCCTAATGGCCCAGTGTTGTGTGTTCAGTGCTACACCCTCGGCTGACCCAATAGCACATTCAGCCACCCAACTCTGCGTTCAAGTGTTGTGCATGTTAGTCATCAGTAATTTTTGTGATATCAAAATATGACTAAATTGTAAAGCCTAGATTCCTAGAAGAAATAGTTGAAGAAACATTGTGAGTTCTAGAAATCTCACTACCTTCATCATCCTACACCTAATTTTTCCACTATAAAATTTATCTTTTGCCTTCTCAAAGTTTACCCTGCTGCAAATAAAACTCCATTTTTTGGGCCTATTTGCCTCATTTCATCACCTCACTTGCACCCTCATTCATTCCCTTTTTACCCTCTCAAAAAACCCTCAAAATTCTTCTCACACATCATTTTCTTCTAAAAATCCCTTAAACAATGTAAAAACCCTTTTTACATTGTTTAAAATTAACTACTAAGCCCATTAAACCCTTTACCTTTCCATAAAAACTATGTTTTTATGCTAAAAACACCCTTTCTCACAAAACATGCCCTTAAGCCCCTTTTGGCCTGAAACTTTACCCCCTTACCTCATAAGACCGACATTTCGCTTATTATTAGCTCCCTCTCCTATAAAGTACACCTCCGCCCTTCTATCCTTTTGCACCTTCGAAACCTTATTAAACCCCCCAACCTTCGAAACATTATTAAGGCGGGCCCCCTTTACTTCACCCTACCTTCTTGTTTTTTTCTAAAACACCTCTGTTGGCTTGAGGGGTCCCGACCCAGGATCGTGCAAGGTTTGCCAACAAACCCCTATACTACTGGCCCTTTAGGCAGTGACCTGCTTGCGCAGGTCATAGTCTCACCCGAAGTAGTATGGGTGGGTGCTGGAACCAGGTTTTTGCACCCTGAGAAAGGAAGGGTAAGGCAAGCAAGGCTGCATTCTATTCAGATTATCTCTGCGCTGGGTCAAATATGTATCCACTTTCATCCACGTGCACTGGATTTATAGTTATACGCTTTTCATAACATTAACACAGCATTACATACCATAACTAAACAGATCTAGATCTACTTTAATGCACAGACTTTCGCAGCAAGCTGTAACCAAAGAAAAATAGATCCAAGCATTCAATATAAAAATCTGCGCAGCGCCAAGACAAATAAATGAATAACACAGTAACTATCAGCAATTCATTCAATAGTACTCACAAATTCAGATCTAACAATCTTGCATATTCATTCATTCATTACCCTTACAATTCCCTTCCCAACCTACGCACACAGCAACAGGGTCCGCACACAGCTGGACTAGGATCTCTGTGCACACAGCTAGCAGGAGTCTGTTCCCCAAAAACCCCAACAGATCGCTTACACAATAGCTCGTATCAATATCTCATAAAAACTCTACCTTCTATAATCCGAAATACCCTTCTATTTATAACAGTATAGCTTTATCATTCCTATGGTCTGTAACCCATGGTTTTTGGACCCCTAGTTTACCCTTTAACCCCATTACAATGATTTTTGGGGCTTTGACCCACCCGAAACCCCTTGTGCTATACTACATATAACAAAATTACCAAAAATGGACCTGTTTCGTAGCTTGCAAGGAGACCCCGTTCCAACAGTCCCCAAACACAATCTTGTGACTCGTCCCGAGTCACTTTGGTGGTGCGCCTTTGATCTGCACACGTAAAGTAGCCAAGGAGCGAAGGAGGAGTGGCAGAATGTCCTTTCTTCGACCTGCTACGTGTTGCGCAATATTGATCATTGTTAGAGAAGCAGGTCCATCGAGATCCGGACCAACGCGTTCCATCAGCTGGTCAAGGTGTGCAATGGAAAACTACACATCATGGGAAAGATGGAGTGCAGCATCAGTCCATGGTTTCAAATTTTTGTACGCAATATCCTTGGAGTGACGCCAGTCCTCAATTTGGTGCATGGCGGCCAAGTGCTACGCATGGCCGGGGGGGGGGGGGGGGGATGTGGAGGCCCGAAGTTGATCTAGAGCATCCTCTGCCTATGTTAATTCTTCTTGGGCACACTGAAGCATAGGGTGGTGTAGTTCTTTTGTCCATAGATGCATAGCCTCTTCAAATAATTGGGCTCCCTATGCCAGTTATTCCTGAATAATGCGGGTGGCATTAGTGACCACAACAATTCGCTGGACGCATTCTTCCAGGGTCAGGTTATACTCCTTGCACTTTTCTTGGCTACGATAGCGTACTTCTTGCGATACACTGTCAGATAGCCTCCGTAGTTCTAAAGTAGAGAGCTGTGCTAAGTCGACTTGTATGTCCCCAAGACTCGGTTCCCAAGTGATAGTGCGGGGGAGTAAACACAGGTTGCTTCTAGCGGGCAGGGTTCGGAAATGGCAGAGATGTCATAGCAGGTTTTGGTATCGCAATGTTCCTGCTGAACTTGGTTCACTGCTAATCCTCCCAGGTGGCCTACGTGCACTGCACTTAACATATCTCGGCCCTCTTATAAGTTCCTCCTGTGAGTTGGGATCCATAATAGAGAGACAAGTGATATGAATAGTAGAGATAAGAAAAAAAAACCATAATGCAGGTATCCAATACCACTTGATAGTTAAATAAGTAGCCCAAGCCGTCATTTGCCAGCTATCCATGCCCCAATTGAAGGCAGTTCATATGTGGTGCATACCCTCGATCATGCTTATCATAAATGGGAATAGTGACGATCTACCACCATTTTCCTGCGTTTTTGAATGTCTCTTCACATTAACTCGAGATGACCTGATATTCTTCTTTTGTATTCGAGGTCGCGTTCCTGTGACGTTAGTGCATGGCTAATGCAGTGGCGATCCTTTCATACTTTGATGGAAATATGACCCATGGTGAGCCTTTAAGTTGATCAGGAGTCTCTTCGAAGCAGTTATGTTGATCGTGGAAGGATCATTTTTGTGCACGACAAATGTGTTATTCGTCTGTAGGTAATTTAATTCATCAGTCATTCATAAATTCTCCTAGATACTCATGATTGGAGATAGGTTTGTCATCTGGCTACACTGTTAAGTCCCTATATTAATAGTGTAGCCCCTTATTATGTTAGTGTAGCCCCCTTTATTGTTATTATTGTACCCCTGTAACCCCCATATTGTTATTATTGTGCCCTTACATTATTATTGTTAGGTCGGCTAGGATTACATTATGGCCCCACTAGGATTATATTGTGCCCCCATGGACTCCTATATATAGAAGGAGGTTTTGTTCATTTGTATCATCCAAGAATTGTTCATTTATGTAATGTATTGGAGGTTGCCCCCTCGAAGTGGCTTATTTCTAAGGCGTTCATATCTCTTTTCTTCTATTTTTGGAGCTGGTTACACAACATTTGGTATCAGAGCTTTGGGATTCTAGGGTTTCGCTGCTCCAAACAGGTCATCGTGGAATTTTCGCTATAACTTTTTTTCTACGAAGCTTCAGAAGCTGAAATTTTTAGGGTGCGAAGCTGAAAGCTTGAGGAAGGTTGTCTAAAAATTTCAGATCTTGGTTCGCAATATTTGAGGAGATATCATCTGTGGAAGTTAGGTATTTTTTCAGGCTCATAAACAGGTCATCGTGGCATTTGCGCTATAAATTTTTTTGTACGAAGGTTCAGAGTCTGAAATTCATATGGTGCGAAGCTGAAATCCTGAGAAAATTCGTCAAAAAATTTCAGATCTTGGTTCGCAATATTTGAGGAGATATCACCTGTGGAAGTTAGGTATTTTTTCAGGCTCATAAACAGGTCATCGTGGAATTTGCGCTATAAATTTTGTTTTACGAAGGTTCAGAGTCTGAAATTCATATGGTGCGAAGCTGAAATCTTGAGGTAATTCGTCAAAAAATTTCAGAGCTTGGTTCGCAATATTTTTGGAGATATGATCTGTGGAAGGTAGTGCTTTTTCAGGCTCCTGAATTACATCTCAAAGAGGTGATCGTGGGAAAACTTCAATAACTCTCTCTCTGGGCATTGGATTGAAGTGCCGTAAAAATTGGTCGAAAGTACACAGACTGAAGTTTCTGGGCTATCAATTTCAGAGACAAAGGACAAAACAGTAACACGTGGCAAGTCGTACAAGTTCGCTCTACTGAACCAGTCCAGAATTAGGTCATTGTGGGAGATTGGACACAACTTTGTCTTGGAGAATCAAAATCAGGTCAGACCTGTGGCATTTGAAAGAAGCTTCAGAGGGCTACTACAGGGTTGAATTTCAGATATCGAAGATTTTCAATCACAGAGATAATACAATTTCAATATCGAGCTCCTCAAAGCTAGTAAAAGGTGTGTATTTTTTTTCCGAATTGCATAAGTCTTGTTTGAAGAATCAAGTTGAATTGATTGCAAGGGCCTATTGTAGAATATATATCAATATTGGAGTCTAAAATGGCCCCTAAAAAGAATTCAACACCCATTAATCCTTTAGAATGCTATACTATGACACATGAGGAGGAAGAATTGCAATATGAGATATCAAAATTGCGGTACCAAGTGCAACAAATTTCGATCTTACGAAGAGCAACCGAAGATGACATAGATGGTTTAAAAGCAGAAATGGAGGCTAAGTTGGATGGTTTGAAGGATAAAATAATAGCAAATATGGATGATAAATTAGTGGAATATCACATCGAGCATCAACAACAAGTTTTCCAACTCTCAAAGGATAACCCAACTTTGGTGCAGAATTTAATGAAACAACATGAAGATCAAGATGACATCGAAATAAGTTATGAAGCAGTCATAGAAATAAGAAATCGACAAGTATGATCAATTTCAGAGTATCTCAGCAAGTGGAAGAACTTTCCTGTAGAAGATTTCACATGGGAGGATGAGAATTTTATACAGAAGCATCAAGAAATAATCAAGCGTTGAGGACAACACTTGTTTGAAGGAGAGGGGGATGTTAAGTCCCTATATTAATAGTGTAGCCCCTTATTATGTTAGTGTAGCCCCCCTTATTGTTATTATTGTACCCCTGTAACCCCCATATTGTTATTATTGTGCCCTTACATTATTATTGTTAGGTCGGCTAGGATTACATTGTGGCCCCACTAGGATTATATCATGGCCCCATGGACTCCTATATATAGAAGGAGGTTTTGTTCATTTGTATCATCCAAGAATTGTTCATTCATGTAATGTATTGGAGGTTGCCCCCTCGAAGTGGCTCATTTCTAAGGCGTGAATATCTCTTTTCTTCTCTCTTTGGAGCTGGTTACACAACATACACCCTTGGGCAAGCA
Organism: Pinus albicaulis; assembly: GCA_034641835.2. NCBI lineage: Eukaryota > Viridiplantae > Streptophyta > Pinopsida > Pinales > Pinaceae > Pinus > Pinus albicaulis. The sequence goes on along the minus strand of CM076576.1, from coordinate 100,194,758 downwards.
GGTCAGCATGTGGGTCAACCGATTTTGGGCCCCATCTGGCTAGGGGGGTCTTTATATGCAGGAATACCTTACTCCAGTACCTCCTTTGGGTAGGGGAGACAGGTCCCTATGTAGGTGCTTCATACCAGGTTAATGGTAGTGCTTCAGACCTAACTTTTGTGATCCCTGTAGGCTTCGCAGGCTTTGGAGTGGCATCTGCATCATCCCGGCAAGGCAAGATTCTTTTTGTGGTAGAGATGCGATGGAATTTTTTGACAGTTTGAAGGTTGTGAAGTGTGGAAACCTCATGCAGCCAGCTCTGCCAATTCTCTAGCTCCTCATCAGAGTTAGAAAAGCATTCACTGTCCTTTTCCCAACAGAGCAGTCCTTCGTCCATAGGGTTAACTCGATATTCATCTTGCGCAGTGATTTTATAGATATGATCTAATTCCTCCTTCGTATGGATAGGCTCACTATACCGCACACCTTCTGCGGGATCCAAGGGTACTACGACACACGTACTTCCACTTTAAAACACCATGCTTCATTTCTTTAGGTTAATAATGCCTCCCATGTCCATCACCCAATCTAGTCCAAGGAGCACAGGGTAGGGGTCCACATCATCAACTATCTCGATTACTTCAAAGCCAGCTAAGACCCTTGCCCCTACAATCTCAACCATAACCTTTGGCAACCTACCCAAGGGGATGATTTTCTATTGGTTTTCCATGTGCGGCTGGATAGTAGACCTTTCCAATTTGGGCTTCCCCATTCGTTGCCAAGTTTTATTAGGTAAAACATTGGCATCAAATCCTAGATCCAAGATAACCTGATCCATTTCATGGTCCCCGATTTGTGCAGTTAGCTGCATTTCTTTCCCTGTGCATTTCTTAGAGCTGTACAGTTTATGCACATCCTTGGTCTCAGGGATCAAGGTGGGTCGTGCTACACAGGTGTTCATTAAAGCTAGGAGGTTTGTTATGGCCTGTGGGTTCCTTAGTAATTTCATACATGCCTTCAAAAAGGTCTCAATATCTTCCTCACTTAGGGACTGCTGTTAGTATGAATTCTTTGTCGAAGTGTATGAAAAAGAACCACTTTAGCTACGCATAACTAATAGCCCTAACAACGATAGAGGCTGCAAAACATCTTCAGATCTGCAATTAGTAGTTAAAATGCTGCAACAAACAGATCTATAAATGGAAAGACATTAAGCAGTAAAGTAAAGAGTTTGCTCCATGCATCCAAAAGACAAGACAAGAACACGATTTTTGAATGAATTTTTATATTACAGGGCACCTGGGAGGAAACAAGAAGGTGTATCCAGATCTCCTCAATGGGATGGGTTCTTTGTAGTCCTCAGCACTTCAGATCTAAGCTTTCTTTCTCTTGTAGATGTAGAAAACCCAATGTAGAAGGTAGAGCTCAATGGGAGCAACAATGGCAGAAAATGAGACCGAGTGTATAGATCCAGAGTGATCTAGTATGCAACAAAAGGTGAAGAATGATGGGGAAACCCTCCTATTTATAACAAAATATTGGGTCCTTCTAGATCTTGGTGCATGATTAAAATAATGTTAATCACATCTAGATCCACCTCTATGGAATATTTTATTATTATTTGTTGGAGGGAAAGGGTGTTTGACTTGGGTCAAATCCTTGATTAGTGAGGAATAAATAAATAAATGATTTATTTATCCTTTTAAGGAAGTGGTTGGGATATAATCAAATAAATAATGATTTATTTAATTAATAATGGTTGATTTGGTCATATTTAACAAGGAATATTATTTAAATAATTATTCCTAGAAAATAATAAGATAACTATGGGTGTATCTCATTAATTTCTTTGTTTTTGGGTTAAACATGACTGGGAATAATAATTAAATTATGGTTTAATTAATTATTCCTTTGGGGGTTTCCTTAATTAACATAGTGAAAGCAGTTTTACTTGGGGTAAAACTGGTCTTACATGGTGTACTTGGGTCCATCTAATGATAAAAGGTTAGATGACCAAAAAATGGTGTAACAACTGCGGAGGGGCTGCTGGTAGAGCCTGTTCTTCGCAGGGTGCCTCTTTGCTTTCCTTGGTGTCCAGCCCATTACATATTATGACCTTTACACTCGGCCCTACTTCTTGGAGCTCAATTTTAACCCTATGTACATTATACGTAGGGGTAGGTTGCTTTCCTGCATTCTTGCTATCAAGATCAGACAGTCCTATACTTCATGGTCCAGCTATCTACAGTATTTACATGATGGTCATTTGGGGTTAGGGTGTTCTCTGGAAAAGTGCCCTATTACTCCACAATTATAACAGATCATTTTTCCTTGTCCTCAGACTGCGCTTCCTCGGCCTCCCCTGCCTCGGGCCGGTGATCCTCTAAAGTGCGCAGTTATTCTAGGCATCGCAGGGTCTGATTGCACCTAATATAAGTTCCCTTGATCTATCATCAAGTCATACATTTGGAAATTATGCTCATCATGTCCTATGGACCCAAAAAAATTGACACCATTGTTGTTTTAGCTCTGGGACATATGCACCCAGTCGAGGGCAATGGTTCGTATCATGTGGGCTTGCCACCCAACAATCATCGCACCATAACGTAGATCTGCTCAATCCTGGGCGCAACATGACAGGTTCCCTACCTACCCCTAGGCCTAGTGGGCTAGGTCCTCCGACTTGCATATAATCAGTCAGAAGTGGGCACTGATATTTTGTGTGACCTGATACTCGGCACCATATACACCAGAGATTTGCATAGATGTCTTTTCCTCATTCCTTTCGTAGGTTTTGTATCTCGATGTGCATAGCCTCGAGTTGTTCCTGGATCTGTTGTACCCCTACTAAAGTGTCTTCCCGGGGAGCAATTTCTAACTTCATGGCGGCTTCTACAGCTTTCTCATGTGATTCAAAGGTCTGCTGATTCATAGGGGTGCATAGATGGGGTAGCAACATGGCAATGAACCATTCTGTATGTTGTCTAGCATCATAATTGAACCCTCCTTCCCTAATCTCCTTTTTAAACTGTTGATCCACCTCCCATATTGATTCGGACGCACCTTGCTTGAAGTATTTTACTTCTACTACTAATTGGGAATAGGACTTTGGCTTGCAGAATTGTTTCTTCAGAGCATCCTTAATATCCTAGATGGAGGTAGTTCCATTCTGGGCAACATATCGCATATATCAATCCAGGGCTCGATCTTTAAATGTTAAGGATAGTTGTGCCATTTTTATTGTATCACTTGCCACGTTTTGTGCAGTCCAAACAGAATCCACCACAAACCAAAATCGCTCCATGTCTTCATCTCCTACCCCTTTAAAGGTAGGTAGTTTCAAGTGCGCAGCCATATCACTATCTAGGGACGACGTTACAGGAAAATTCTTACCCTTGTGTTCCCTAGGTGGTGATGTGGTTGGTTCTTTGACTGGGCTATAAGCAGCCCTACCTCTGTCAAGGTTTGTCTGATAATACTTACCATTGTGTGTCACACTCCCATCTGGCCAAGGTCATTCAGTCTGTATGGATACACAAAATACTCTTTTCACACAGCAATTTCTTGATCGATAATGGTAACATTCTTAGAAACCTACCCCATAATCCTTTGAAGAATCATTGCTCAGCCTCAGAGTATGATACAAATTGGTCAATGGAAAACTCTGTCATGAAGCCTCCTGGCACACTACCCACCCAGTGATCTACCATGCGTTGATAGAGTTATTGGTTTTTTTCAGCTGTTCCAGCAGATCGAGAGTCCACTAAGTGACTTGCTCGTCCTTCCAGCACTTCTGGAATTATACTAGCCTTGCTAACCACTCTTGAAGCTCAATTGCAAAGGTTACAAAGAATATTTTGTAGCTCTCAGTAAGAACGTACCTATTCTTCCACCTTTCCACCATTAATTTTTCACTTCGGTTTTCTCTTTTTGCAAACTCCTAGATCTGTCTTTCAAACCAGTCCTTGATCTCTTTTCTTTCAGGCTTCCAATATTATCTTGTCATTACCCAATCCCTTTCTCAAATCTGTCCCAGCAATGGAACCATTTTTTGGCTTGAGGGGTCCTGACCTAGGTTTGGTGTGGAAGGTTTGCCAACAAACCCCTATACTACTAGCCCTTTTGGCAGTGACCTGCTTGCACAGGTCATAGTCTCACTCGAAGTAGTATGGGTGGGTGCTGAAACCAGGTTTCCGCACCCTGAGAAAGGAAGGGTAAGGCAAGCAAGGCTACGTTCTGTTCAGATTATCTCTACACAGGGTCAAATATGTATCCACTTGCATCCACGTGCATTGGATTTATAGTTATACGCTTTTCATAACATTAACACAGCATTACATACCAGAATAGAACAGATATAGATCCACTTTAATACACAAAATTTCACAGCAAGCTATAACCAAAGCAGAATAGATCCAAGCATTCAATATACAGATCTTCGCAGCACCAAGATAGATAAATGCATAATACAGTAACTATCAGCAATTCATTCAATAGTATTCACAGATTCATATCCAACAATCTTGCATATTCATTCATTCATTAGCCTTACAATTCCCTTCCCAAACTGCGCACACAGCAGCAGGGTCCACACACAGTTGGACTAGGATCTCTGTGCACACAGCCAGCAGGAATTCATTCCCCAAAAACTCCAACAGATCGCTTACACAATAGCTCGTATCAATATCTCATCAAAACTCTACCTTCTACAATCTGAAATACCCTTCTATTTATAAAATTCTAGCATTATCATTCCTATGGTCCAAAACCCATGGTTTTTAGACCCCTAGTTTACCCTTTAACCCCATTAAAATTCTTTTCAGGGCTTTGACCCACCCCAAACCCCTTGCGCTATACTAAATATAACAAAATTACCAAAAATGGACTGGTTTTGTAGCTTGCAAGGAGACCCTGTTCCAACAACCTCGACCATTGATCAAAGGCTTTGGGTCCTGATCCAACGATCATTCCATCACTCCACCCATTCATTGTATAACCCCACACTACCCCACAAATCTTACAACGTCATCACGCTTGGGCTCCACCTCCCAAACCTGTACACCAATCCCTCAACCATTTCGCACTGTCGATCTCACCCTTTGAGATCTAAAGGCCTAGATCCCATATCACACGGAAATCAATGCCGAGCGTTAACTCTCATAACCCACATGATAAGAGTGGTTTTACCCTGCCACGAGGCAAAAGATAAATGGAATCGCACGAGCTCCGCTCAAAACCACTTACCCTCTTAACCCATGCAATAAACCGCCGTGGTTTTCCAAACCCACCTTTCTCCCCCTCGCGTCAAAATTTGAGTTTCTTTGCCTCTCTACCATGTTCCACCTCTGAAGACCTTCCCTTTTCACATTCTCCTCCTTTGCAGATCACCCTAACAGCTCCAGACCTAAAAAAGATGCAGTTTTTCCCCTCCCGTAGGTTTTTAAGCTAACGTTTATTTGTGTTTTGTGCAGGTTTTAATGGTAGTTATGCCCCAAAAATTCATTTCGACAGCCAAAGAAATGATTAAATTAACCTCTAGATGACGATCTAGGAGATAAATTCATATAAAAAGAGGCCAAGAGGGTTACATAAAGGCTCAACCCTCGATGAATAATGATCATCGATGGATTACAAAATCCTCCAGTACCATGAAGAAACCCTCCCTGCACTCAAAGGACAAATAAAACAGAAGCATTAGTAAAGGAATGAAGAACAGAAGGATCAAAAGGGCTAATTATATATCAAAGGATAAAACAGAAGAATAGCCCTTAAAAATAGTGATTAAAGATGAAAATTCAAAGGTTTAAAGATAAAGGATAAATTAATAAAACAGTCATAAAGTAGAACAAAGGATAAAGGCAGTAAGGCAGATTATCGAAACAAAACCAAGGTTTGAAGGCCTAAAAAACAAATTTATGATTAAAACAAAGACAGATAACCCAAAGACACTCTCGAATAATTCAACAAGGAATCAGTTACTCCTCCAAAAGATCAAACTGCCACCTACAACATGTTTCCTTTCCATAAAGGCATTTGGGTAGTTATTACACAGTTAGAAGATATTTTTATCTGTCAAGGCAGTTATTGTAATAGTTAAGAATAGGCCTTAAAATTCAAAATCTTCACCTATCTTCCCTTAGGAGTTAAGATAAGATTTATTGAAATAGAGAAGTAGCTGCAGATATTCCTACCTTAAGCCTTGCATGGCTTTCAAGGTTGGGAATGCATTTACTCTGTAATTAATGATACTCAAACCCTATCTTGAACTCCACCTCCTCATTTTCAGCATAAATACTACATTTGAACTCATTTTGTGGTTGGAATTTGATGACTCTTTGAAGTAATACATAGTCTCTTGGAAGTTGAAGGAAATTTGATGTCTTGGATCTTGTGGATGCCCTGATTTGTTTGTTGATGGAGGAGGCTAGATCACTGGATCCCTGAGCTTGGTTGTTGGTGAAGTACTTCTATCTGTTATTGTTATTTCCTGTTTTCATTAAGTTTTCATCTTTCTTTGTTACAATAGAGTAAAATTTTTAGGCTAAGAAATGTCTCTTGAAAGCACCTTAGTTTCGTTTTCTCTTCACTGCCTTAATGTTTTCTTCTACAAGGTCTAATTGGAGGATTCTTATTTTCCCTCCAGTTTCATCTAGCTTGTTATTTTTGAAATAATTCAATAGAGTATAACCAAGGATTTTCTCTTTTGGTAAGTCCATGTTCCTTTGAGTATGGCTTGAGAGGTTGTTTTGAGGAATGCTTTCAATAGAGTGAAACCAGGAAATTCAGTGGTGAGTCTATGCCCCTTTGAGTACAACTTGAGAATTGTTTCTGAAACTTCTTTAAAGTATGCTAAGTAGATTCTAAACCAAGGAAGTCTATGGTGTGCCCTGTCCTCTATAGTTCCTCAAAAGGTTGCTTTAAATATCCCTAGAGAGTTATTCAAAATCATATTAGATTATTTCCTTTTTATCTTAGACTACTCTTACTGTTATCTTATATGTTTTCTTTATCTGAAAGTATTCTTTTGATTGATGGATTTTTTTCTAAAAGGTTTCCTTATTCAAATTTTGTCCAAAGAAGTCTATGGTTAGCCCTATCATTTGGCTTGCTTCAAAACAGATACCTTGAAATATTTTTCTCGTTTAGAGTACATGATAAAGGAATCTTAGTTTCCCTTTATCCTACTTTTCATTCTTATCCTTAATGTTCATCTCATTATTCCAAAAAAATTGAATATCCACTAGCCAAGTTATACTTGCCCTATGATACTCCCCGATCCTTTAATAAACTTATCATGACTTCCATTTGACTGCATTTCCCAATGACTTAGAGATTTCCTCATTCTACCTATGTTCTTTGATCGTCATACCCAACCAAAACAATCAAACAAACTTTGTACTTAATAACTAGCCTAAAATCAAACCTTAAAAGCAAAAAAGCACATATCATTTGCAAATAACCTGAGAGATCCCTCTCTGAGTCTAGGAAGGCTAGGTGCTAGAACTCTAAAGACTAGTTCTATGTTGCCTTGTCATTTGGTATGCTAATCTGCCAAATCACAAGACTACAACATTCTGGCGATCACGGTGGGACCTTTTGAGAAATTTATGCTTAAGTACCCTTACGAGATTCAGAAACCATTGACTAATAATATCTAGTGATTAATTTGCAACCTCATCACCAGAAACAACATTCTGGCGATCACGGTGGGACCTTATAAGTCAGTGACAAACCAAGTATAGCTTAGGACTCCAGAAACCATTATCAAATCAAGGAAAACTTAGAAAACCCCAAGAACATTCTTAGATTGGTTTTATTGCTTATTCGTGGTGGAAAATAACACATTTTACCTTCAAAAAAGCTAAAAATTTCCACCTAGCGACTCCACTAGCCCCAGTAGACCTATTAACCCACTAATACATCCAGATTTCTTTAGGATTTTGTTAAAATAGTCCCAAGAGGTTTAGAAGCCTAGTCCCATATTCTTGAAAGGTACTAAAAACCCAGAGAGGTCAAACATTTGAAAACAGTCCTTAAAACTTTCAGCCTCTCTAATTTTTGAACTTGAAATATGGCTTCACATAAGATCAATACCAGATCTCATCTAGACCCTAATCCTCCTAAAAGAGTTGATAATATAGAAAATATTTTGTGGTAAAATTCTAGAGCTGGGAATTTAACTACTGATAGGACCATCCAAAGGACAAGATCTATCCTTGAAAAACCTTACAGTCTTGAAAGATCCCCATTTTGACTTACACCGTTCAAAAAAATTATTTAGAACCAAGTCATATAGTGATATTGATCAATCTGACCTTGAGCCCACAAATTTGTAGCAGAACTTTAGCAGAGAAGCCTCTCCTTCCACTACTCCTGATTTTCAACTTCTCAACCACTTCAGTTCTTTCCATAACAAATCTGCTCATAATCAACCTGCTCATCCCAGTTATTCCACCGCTCCCATCCATACATCCACTATTCAAAACACTCCTTTTCATCCCACTTTCCCTTTCACAAATCCACCTCTTGTAAATCCCCCATTTTCTCCCACCATGGCAGCATAGTATGCCCCATTAGTGTTACCACAACCTCTGGTTCCTTTACCAAATTATTATCAATCTAGAATTCCCCATTTCACTGGAATTGAATCTACTACTTCCCAAAAACATGTAGATAAAATGGATGATGCCTTTGATTACATGGAAATAGAATAAGAGACCATTAAGATGAGAATATTTTCCCAAATTTTAGGAGGAGAAGCCAAAAAATGGTTTAAAAGCTTAACTCCTAATAGCATAAATGATCTCCCTTATTTATACCAAACATTCATAAAAAAAGGGGAAATTAAAAAGAATCCTCTCCAAATCCTTTCAGAATATAGCAATCTCAGAAGAAGCACAGGGGAAAGTGTCCAAGATTATTACACTAGATTCAATAGTTTTTACAATGCACTTCCCCCAAACATGAAACCTCCACTAGGCTTAGCCTTAGCTAAATTTCCTAAAGGCTTTGTTCCATACATGGCCTACCAACTAAGAGAAAGAGACCCCTTGACTTTAAAAGATATGCAGAGGGGAGCCATAATCGTAGAGGCAAATCTGATTAAGAAAAGAGCTAGATTGAAATCAGAGAAAAGAGTTACATATAAAGATGAAACAATGGCATCCACCTCATCATCTAATGCCAAAATTGAAAAATTAGTCAGGGTAATGGAGAGAATGCTTGAAAAGATAAACATAAATGATAGAATGTCCCCTAGAGAAAACCAAATCAATCCCCAAAACAGAAATAGAAATCCTAATTTCAGAAGAGATCCTATTCAAAATTGACAAAGAGATAATGAACAACAAATTAGGCCTCCCTTTCAAGAAAAATGTATAGATCAAGAATAAGAAATAGAAACTGAAAGATTAGAAGAAAATAATGTGAATATGATAGGATCTGACAGTGAGATAGATGTTTTCCTCACTGAAGAAGAAAAAGGTTTCCTCTCCTCAGAACAAGTTGGAAATAATCATGAGGATTATGAAGATTACCAATTGGGGTTTGAAAATGCAATAATGGAGGTGCACAAACAATATGATCTTAGAATAAAAAGGAACCCAGAAATTTCCAGTGATGAAAACACATATACTGTTGTTAGGAAAACTTCAGAAAATTCTCCTAAAATGATAGCAAACAGAAATAACACTTTGACTAAGAAAACTAACTCAAATAAGGACAAAACCAATCAGCAAATCATTGACCCAAGTTGCCCTAGTACTTCTGCTAGTGGCCCTGAGAAATCTGTCCTTAATATAAGTCCTAATAAAACTCAGCAAATCAGAATTGTTAAAAAGACTATGCTTGACAAAACATATGTAAATATGTCAAAAACATTAGTCCCTTTTAGCCTTGAGGTTGAAATAGCCAAGATTAAAATTAGCATACCCTTAGCTGAGTTAGTACCGCAGGATGTATATAAAAACCAAGTTTTGAAAGCTTTGAATATACGCAATGATATTGATACATTAAACTTGATAGATGATAAACTAGAACTGTTGTTTGGTCCTGAAGTAGAAGGAAAATACCAAGAAGGAACCATTCCTCCATTTTATGTTAGCTTAAATATACATGATAATATTTTACACAATGACATGCTAGATTCTGGTGCCTCTCACAACCTTATGCCAAAAGTGGTGATGGAGAGATTAGGCCTAGAAATTACTAAACCTTACAAGGACCTGTATTCCTTTGATTCAAGTAGAGTAAAATGTTTAGGCCTAATCAAGGATTTATGTGTCAATATGGCACAAATTCCTGCTAAAGGTCTAGTTATGGACATAGTTGTTGTTGACATCCCCCCAAAATATGGCATGCTTCTATCTAGATCATGGGGAGCCAAACTTCAGGGAAGCCTTCAAATGGACATGTCTTATGCTACCATTCCAGTTTTTAACCAAACCAGAAGAGTATACAGAGAATCTCATATCAAATTTATGGTAAGCAACCTAGATAGGCCAAACAACACTCTTGTTTATTCTATTCATCCAGATTTAGACTCCTTTATCTGGTACAATGAAGATGAAATCAGCTAACAAGAAAAGGATAATAAGGTAGGATTAACTCCATCTAAATAGTCAAATCAGTCCCCAAAAGAAGAATCTAACAGCCCTAACCTTAGCAGCCTTGAACAAAAAAAGGATAATGAGCATGAGATAGAAGCACTGTGGGAAATAAGCTTTGATGGTTCTTGTAGAAAAACAAGTTCTGGAGCCGGTGTATGGATACACAATACAAACCAAGGTCATTCTAATAAAATTTATTTCGAATGCACTAATAACATTGTAGAATATAAAGCTCTCCTCCTTGGCCTACATTTGCTCAAAGATTTGGGAGCCAAGAAAATATCAGTCCAAGGAGATTCAGAGTTGATTATTAGGCAAATAAAGGGGGATTATTCAGCCAAAAACCAAAGATTAAGAGAATATACGAATGTTTCCCTGGAGCTCCTAAAAACCTTTGAATAATATGAACTAACATTCATCCCTAGAGCTCAAAACAACCTTGCAAATGAACTTTCCTTTGCTGCCAACAATTGCCAAATCCCCCATGAAAATGAACAATTTACTGTCAAGGTTAAAAATAGGCCTACAGTCACTGACAGTGAATACTGCTGGAAAGTGTTTGAGGGAGATAAACACATTGATGATTTCCTACAATTTGAAAATGATTTTGCTGAATTAACACCTAGCTGAAGCCATGAAAAAAACTATTTTGATGCAAAACAAGTTCATAAAATAGAGTTGTCCTCTACTGCTAATATAAATCAATTGGAATATCTTTATACTACATAATTAATAAACAAAACGGATCAAAAGGACCTTGAAGTTTTACAATGTAAAAATAATTCAATACCAAGGGGTCTTACACCATTAGAGGAGATTTTTGATTTCATTGATGTATCCAAAAAACCAAAGATGGAGCCTACAGAAACCAATGTAGAAGAACATAACATAGGCAGCATAGATGAACCCAAAATGATCAAGTTATCTAGTACTCTCCCTAATCATATCAAAAAATAATATATTGAACATTTCAAAGAGTTTGGAGATGTGTTTGCATGGGGGTACAAAGATATGAAATCATATGATACCAAAATTATTCAACACAAAATTCCTCTTAAGGAAAATAAGAAACCTTTCAAACAAAAACTAAGAAGGATAAACCTTGTTTTATTACCTTTAGTTGAGAAAGAGATTAAGAAGATGTATGATTTTGGGATCATAGTTCCCCTTAGATACTCACAGTGGGTGTCCAACCTTGTGTCTGTTAGGAAGAAGACCGAGGAAATTAGGCTTTGCATTGACTTTAGAAATCTGAATCAAGCCTCCCTATAATATAATTATCCCTTTCTTAAAATGGACCACATACTTCAAAAGGTAGTTGGATCTAAAAGAATATCACTATTGGATGGTTTTTTAGGCTACAACCAAGTTCTAGTACTCCCAAGTGATCAACACAAAACTACTTTCACCACACCTTGGGGGACATTCATGTATGTTAAAATGCCATTTGGTTTAAAGAATGTAGGGGCCACATTCTAAAGGGAAATGGACATAGTTTTTTCAAAATATATAGGCTATTTCATAGTAATTTACCTTCATGACATTATTGTCTTCTCCAAAATTGATAAAGAACATTTAATTCATTTGAGAAAGGTTTTTGAGAAATGTAGAAAATATGGCTTATCTTTGAATCCCAAAAAGACACTCTTTGGTCTCCAAGAGGGAAAGCTTCTTGGCCACATAATTTTTGAAGAAGGAATCAAAGTAGACCCTAAAAGGATTGAAGGCATATTGAAAATCAACCATCCTAGAAACCTCAAAGAGTTGCAATCTTTTATTGGAAAGATTAATTTTTTGAGAAGGTTCATCCCCAAACTTGTTGAAATTTTGAGAAATATCACCAACATGTTAAAGAAGGAAACAAAAGTTAAATGGACCTTATAATCTAAACAATCATTTGAACTGGTTAAGCAAGCTCTTACTCAAACACCACTTCTTATCAGTCCTGATCTCACCAAGGATTTCTACATTTTTTCATTTGCATTTGAACATACCATTGTTGTAGTGTTGTTGCAAAAGAATAACATGGGCCAAGAAAAACCCATATCCTTCTTCAGTAGAGCCTTAAGAGATGCTCCACTTAAATATAATATCATGGAGAAACAAGTCTTAGCCTTGATAAAAGCATTGAAAGATTTCTGAGTCTACATTTTACACTCACATATAATTTCTTTTGTCCCACATACTGTTGTTAAAGACATTCTAAATCAAGACCCTGATGGGAAAAGGGGAAAATGGATTGAAATTATCTTAGAATATGATTTAGAAACAAGGCCTACCATGCTGATAAAAGGACAAGGATTAGCAAAAATCATGGCAGAATCAAATTTCCAAGCATTAGACATGAATATGGTTGATGTTTTAGAAGAAAAAGAAGAATTCAAAGCTCCATACATTGAAGAAATGTTTTTGAATTCATTTTGGTATGCTGATGTCATTTATGTGCTTCTCTATCTTAACACTCCTCCTTCTCTATCGAATACTAAATCTCGATTCTTGAAACAAAAAGCTTTAAATTACTGCATTTTAGATGGAGTGTTATATTGGAAAAACACTGTTGGCATATTGCTTAAATTCTTGCTTGAGGATGATGTAGGAAAAATCATGCATGAGCTGCATGAGGGAGAATATGGAGGCCACCTTTACTAGAAAACCACAGTCAACAAGATTCTTAGAGCTAGCTACTATTGGACCACCCCTTTCCCCGATACTCAAAAACTAGTCATGACCTACCACAAATGTCAATTTTTTTATGGCAAAAGAAAACTCCTACCTTTACCTTTACATCCCATCAGTGTTGAGGCTCCCTTTCAGCAATGGGGTTTAGAATTTATTGGATAAATTCACCCAACCTCATCTTCCCAACATAAGTGGATCCTTATTGCCACTGATTACTTTACCAAGTGGATAGAATCCATCCCTTCGAGGAATGTTATTGACTCTGTCATTATCAAGTTCCTTGAAACCAACATACTATCCAGATTTGGTTGTCCTAGGAAAATTATTACAGATAATGTTGCTTCCTTCAATCTGAAAGAATGGTTGACTTCTGTTACAATATCATATCACATTAGGCCATTCCACAGCTTACTACCCCCAGGGTAATGGATTAGCTGAATCCTCCAACAAAAATTTGGTCAACATCATAAAAAAACTATTGGATCAAAATCAGAAATCATGGCATAGTAAGCTGGATGCGTTATGGGCTGATAGGTTAACCACCAAGAAATCAATAAATATGTCCCCTTATCAGCTGGTATATGGCATAGATGCAGTCTTCCCTACATCTTTGGGAGTCCCAGTCATAGAAATTCTCCAAGAAATACAAACAGAAGAAAATAACATGCAAAGAATACTAAATCAAACCATTCATTTACAATAGACAAGAGAAGAAGTATGCAAAAGGACATAGGTAGTTCAATAAAACATCAAAAAAATCTTTGACAGAAGGACCAAATCAAATAACTTCAAAGTTGGAGACACAGTTCTGAAATGGGATTCAAGGAGAGAAGTAAACATGGCAAATTTGAGAATTTATGGAAAGGGCCTTATATCATTCACTCAATTAGGGGTCATAATGCTTTCTTTTTACAAGGGATGAATGGAGAAGAATTATTTGGAAGTCCTGTCAATGGCAGGATGCTCAAACATTATTTTTTTCAAGAGCCCTAGATTCAAAGTTTTCACTCCTTATACATAACATAGCATGAGAAAAATCAAAGAAAATACAAAAACAATGAAATAAAAGAAAAGAGAAAAGAGGGAAAAATTCAAAAGAGGTACAGCCCCATACCCAAAAATCAGTACTGATAAAAGTGTGCAAGTCTAAATGCCACTACTGATTCAAAATGATTTCTTGTTCAGTCATCTAGCCTAATCATGGCTGAACATGCTTTAAATTTATGTTGATAAGTTATTAGAAACAATGATTTGTCAAAATTATTTTAGACTTGACTTATCAAGAAGGATAGATTGGGAAAATATAAACATTTTGGTTCCACATGCTCAAAACAGAACCAAAGAGATAGATAAGGATGCATTACTAATTTCAAATCACAACCTTATCTTTCTAAATTTACTTTTATGCAAATAGTATTTGTGTGCAGTTTTCCCCAATGCCACAACCATGGTGAATCAGACTGTCTAAACCTGATTTGAACCATGTTCTAAATTTCATGTCAATAGCTAGAGAATCAAGGCTAAGAAACAATTTAATCTTAGCAGTCAAAAAGTTAAGGTAGAAGATGAAAAGAGTTCAATAGTTTAATTTGAGCTCTTAGAAGAAATAAGAATAGGAGTAGATAGTTTATTTTCTGTTTTCAAAAATTAAATGTCAAGAGTTTTCCAAATTCAAGTGCACTAAAAGAAGAAAAAATGTTAGGACAAGTAGGATTGGGTAGGTAGAAATGTTGTTTGAAAGAAATCATATATTGCAGATTGATCAGGTTGTCACTTCAAATAAATATCAACAAAACAAAAATGAGGAAAATCCGCCCAATGGATAAGGCACTGATCTGCTGAGACTCAGAGATTTCATGAACTGAGGTTCTAGACACCTTGAAAGGAAAGATGTCCTCCCCAAGTGGAGCCACTATTAGTCATCAGTAATTTTTCTGATATCAAAAGATGACTAAGTTGTAAAGCCTAGATTCCTAGAAACAATATTTGAAGAAACATTCTGAGTTCTAGAAATCTCACTGCCTTCATCATCCTACACCTAACTTTTCCACTATAAACTATATCTTTTTCCTTCTCAAATTTTACCCTGCTGCAAAGAAAACTTTATTTTTTGGGCCTAATTGCCTCAGTTCATTACCTCACTTACACCCTCATTCATTCCCTTTTTCCCCTCTCAAAAAACCCTCAAAATTCCCCTCACACATCATTTTCTTCTAAAAATCCCTTAAAAAATGTAAAAACCCTTTTTACATTGTTTAAAACTAACTACTAAGCCCATCAGACCCTTTACATTTCCATAAAAAATCTGTTTTTATGCTAAAAACACCCTTTCTCACAAAACAGGCCCTTAAGCCCCTTTCGGCCTGAAAAATTAGCCCCTTACCTCATAAGACCCACATTTCACTTATTATTAGCTCCCTCTCCTATAAACTATGCCTCTGCCCTTCTATCCTTATGCACCCTCGAAACCTTATTAAACCCCCCAACCTTCGAAAAATTATTAAGGCGGGCCCCCTTTACTTCACCCTGCCTTCTCATTTTTTTCCAAAACATCTCAACCATTGATCAAAGGCTTTGGGCCCTAATCCAATGATCATTCCATCACTCTGCCCATTCATCATATAACCCCGCACTACCCCACAAATCCCGCCGTGTCATCACTCCTGGGCTCCACCTCCCAAACCTGCATGTTAATTCCTCAGCCATTCTTCACCATCGATCTCACCCTTTGAGATCTAACAGCCCAGATACCATATCGTGCGGAAATCGATTCCGAGCGTTAACACTCCTAACCCATATGATAAGAGCAGTTTTACCCTGCCATGTGGCAAACGATAAATGGAATCATGTGGTGTCCGCTCAAAACCACTTACCACTCTTAACCCACATGATAAACCGCCGTGGTTTTCCAAAACCACCTTTCTCCCACTCGTGCCAGAATTCAAATTTATTTTCCTCTCTGCCATGTTCCACCTATGGAACCCTTCCCTCTTCACATTATTCTCCTCTACATATCGCCTCGAAAACTCCAGACCTCAAAAAGATGCATTTTTTTCCTCTCGCAGGTTTTTAAACTAACGCTTATTTGTGTTTTGTGCAGTTTTTAATGGCGTTTATTCCCCGAAAATGCATTTCGACAGCCAAATAAATGATGAAATTAACCTTTGGATGATGATCCAGGAGATAAATTCATATAAAAAGAGGCCAAGAGGGTTACATAAAGGCTCAACCCTCGAAGAATCATGATCATTGATGGATTACAGAATCCTCCAGTAACATGAAGAAACCCTCCCTGCACACAAAGGACAAATACAACAGAAGCATCAGTAAAGGAATGAATAACAGAAGGATCAAAAGGGATAATTATAGATCAAAGGATAAAACAGAAGATTAGCCCTTAAAAATAATGATTAAAGATGAAAATTCAAAGGTTTAAAGATAAAGGGTAAATAAATAAAACAGTCATAAAGCAGAACAAAGGATAAAGGCAGTAAGGCAGATTATCAAAACAAAATCAAGGTTCAAAGGCCTAAAAAATAGATTTATGATTAAAACAAAGACAAATAACCCAAATACATCCTCGAATAACTCAACAAGGAATCAGTTACTCCTCCAAAAGATCGAACTGCCACCTACAACATGTTTCCTTTCCATAAAGGCATTTGGGCAGTTATTACACAGTCAGAAGATATTTTTATCTGTCAAGGAAGTTATTGTAATATTTAAGAATAGGCCTTGAAAGTAAAAATCTTCACCTATCTTCCCTAGGAGTTAAGATAAGAGTTACTAAAACAGAGAAGTAGCTACAGATATTCCTACATTAAGCCTTGCATGGTTTTCGAGGTTGGGAATGCACTTACTCTGTAATTAATGATACTCAAACCCTATCTTGAACTCCACCTCCTCATTTGCAGCATAAATACTACATTTGAACTCATTTTATAGTTGGAATTTGATGACTCTTTGAAGTAATATATAGTCTCTTAGAAGTGGAAGGAAATTTGATGTCTCGGATCTTGTGGACGCCCTAATTTGTTTGTTGATGGAGGAGGCTAGATCACTGGATCCCTGAGCTTGGTTGTTGGTGAAGTACTTCTATATGTTATTTTTATTTCAAGTATTCATTATGTTTTCATATTTCTTTGTTACAGTAGAGTGAAAGTTTTAGGCTAAGAAATGTCTTTTGAAAGCACCTTAGTTCTGTTTGCTCTTAACTATCTAAATGTTTTCTTTTGCAAGGTCTGATTGGAGGATTCTTAATTTCCCTCCAGTTTCATCTAGCTTTTTATTTTAGAAATAATTCAATAGATTATAACCAAGGAGTTTCTCTTTTGGTAAGTCCATGTTCCTTTGAGTATGACTTCAAAGGTTGTTTTGAGGAATGATTTCGATAGAGTGAAACTAGGAAATTCAGTGCTGAGTCCATGCTCCTTTGAATACAACTTGAGAATTGTTTCTGAAACTTCTTTAAAGTGTGCTTAGTAGATTATAAACCAGGGAAGTCTATGGTGTGCCCTATCCTCTGGACTGCCTCAAAATTTTTCTTTAAAGATCCTTAGAGAGTTAGTCGAAAGCATATTAGATTATTTCTGTTTGATCTTAGACTACTCTTACTATTATCTTATATGTTTTCTTTATCTGAAAGTAGTCTTTTGATTGCTGGATTGTTGTATGAAATTTTTTCTTATTAAATTTTTTTCCAAAGAAGTCTATGGTTAGCCCTGTCCTTTGGCTTGCTTCAAAACAGATACCTTGAAAGATTTCTCTTGTTTATAGTACATGATAAATGAATCCTAGTTGCCCTTTGTCCTACTTTTCATTCTTATCCTTAATTTTCATCTCATTATTCCAAAAACTTTGAAGATCCACTAGCCAAGTTAGATTTTCCCTATGATACTCCCCGATCCTTTAATAAAATTATCATGACACTCCATTTGACTCCATTGCCAAATGACTTAGATATTTCCTCATTCTACCTACGTTCTTTGATCATCATACCCAACCAAAACAATCAAACAAACTTTGTACTTAATAACTAGCCTAAACTCAAACCTTAAAAGAAAACAAGCACATATCCTTTGCAAATAACCTGATATATCCCTCTTTGAGTCTAGGAAGGCTAGGTCCTAGAACTTTAAAGACTGGTTCTGTTTTTCCTTGTCATTTGGTATATCAAACTCCCAAATCATAGGACTACAATAGTGTGCTTGCTTAGGAGGGCCTCTGCACCAGTTCAAGCCCTAAATATACTCAAGGCATGATCAAAATCACCTCCAAGGATTTCATAACACCTCTGAGGGGTAAGTACAAAACACCACCTCATTTTAAAGGTTCTTATCATTTGGTTAAAGGAATAAACCCTAGGAAGACAAACTAAGTGTCATTAAACCTACCTCATCTGCAAACAAGAAAAGAGCAGTTAAGGTAGGGTTATATTAAAAGGTTGAAGTGATTTGAGATTTGTCAATCATCCAAGCTTGAAAGCTTTGGCCTTTACACCACAAAACAGATTAGACAAATAATTTTCTTTCATTTACATCCATTTGATATCAGTGCAAGTTGTCCAAAACAGAGTTTTTTGTAGATCACTAGGGTGATTAGCAAGTTTTCCAAACCTTTCATTCTACTCATTTTTCCATCATCCTCATTCACTCATCTCTCATATTTATAGAATCTACCCTTGTCACCATCTCCCCCTTGCCATTTTTCACCTTCAATTTCACAAAGCAGAGTTAGGGTTTTTGGTTTTCAAGGCAAGAGTAAAGTCAAAATGTCAAGGGAAGGTAATAGTGACAATGGTGAGGAAGGCTAAGGGCCTAGAAGACATCAATGCAAGGGTGGAAGAATAAATAGGTTTGAACCACTGAACACTGCATAGTTGATGACATCTCCTATGAGAGTTTCATATTTCCAGAATGTGGGTTGTTTTAGCTTTTGTGAAAGAGTACAATAG
Organism: Pinus albicaulis; assembly: GCA_034641835.2. Taxonomy (NCBI): domain Eukaryota; kingdom Viridiplantae; phylum Streptophyta; class Pinopsida; order Pinales; family Pinaceae; genus Pinus; species Pinus albicaulis. The sequence goes on along the minus strand of CM076576.1, from coordinate 100,175,540 downwards.
GTACAAAGCCATCTTGAGCTGACCAGGCTTTTTATGCTTAACCTTCATGACAATCAAGTAAATTTAGCTGGGGTAAGTTTTGAGTTATCTTCAAATACTATTTCTATGGCCACCGAGATACCTAGATTGGGAGAAAGGTGGTTCAAGTAGGCTATTTTGGATCTGAGCCATTATAAACCTTTCCTAAAAACCTAGATACCAAGCTGACTACGAATCCATTTTTCCCTTTTCACATTTATTGGAGAGATATGTGCCCTTGATGAGAGTCATCATAAAATATTTTACATGTGAGGGGAGGTTTTCTAGGGAGGTTTTCTAGGCTTTATTCATACCATATAAGACTACTCATGCACTTCACTAGGGTAAAGATGCTACATTTTCCCTATTATCTCTATAGGAGTATTGATAAGATGTCTTATATTATGCAAAAGAGACATCCTCCACAACAAATGCAGAGTCTATTTCACCATTCTCTCATCAAGATATTTTTGTTGCATCAATTAGAAAAAAAGGGTATTCCATGGGAGGTGTTCATCGCCCATGAAGTGTTCACAAACCCACAACCCCATCTTCATCCAAATGCGCCCTCATCATCCCACCCCCCTTCCTCACCTTCTCCTAATGCTTCAGGCAGTGAACAAGCAAGTGACTATAAGGAAGAGGAAAGTAAAGAGGAAAATGATGAATAAGAGGAGAGTAAAGAGGAAGAAGATGAAGAGGCAGAAATCAGAAATGAAGCAAAAGACATGGAGGTAGATGAAAATGAATATGGAAACAAAAATGATGAAGAAAGAAGCCAAGAAAATGATGATGATGTTGGAAAAAACCAACAAGTCAATGAGAAAAGTGAAAATGCATAAATTAGTGAAGAGGAAAATGGTGATGAAGAAACTATTGATGACACCTCTTACAGTGAGAACACAAGTGATGGTAAGGGCTATGATGATGTTGGAAACAAAGATGACAGTGATGAAACATAGAGCATCGTAATTGATGGCAATGATGATGGTGATGACAACACTGACACTAAAGAACAAAAATTTGGTGAAGAGGATGATAATAGCAGTGAAAACAATGAGCCTACTAGTGGTAATGATGATAGTGCAGAGAATAGTGCCAAAGGCAGTGAGACTCCTAGAAGTATTGAAGGAAATGAAGAAAGTGGCCAAGGTAATGATAACGATGATGGTGGCAATAACTCACAGAAGCTAGATGACAATGAAGTTGATATCATTGAAGGAGAAATGGATGATGATACAAATGAATATTGCAGCAGTGATTTTAGCATGGAAGAAAATGAAAGTGAGGTTGATGAAGGTAGTCAAGAACATAGTGTAGAAAAAATCAGTGCAAAGGTCAATGAGGAAGAGAAAAACAGTGTTGAGGTTAACCATGGTGAGGGCATTCAAATGAACAAAATTTATTTTTTCCCTCTCACATACCAAAGAGGAAAGATGCATGTGTTTGCTGCCTCTAAAATGCAAGGGACCATGACATCCACCTCAGCTAAGAAGCTTGAAAAAAGAAAAAAAAATATCAAAGAAGAAGGAGAAGAAGAAGAAGATCAACATGAGGTTTAGAAAGAGTTTGAAATCATTCATATTGACAATGACGAGGAAAATGAAGCAAGGATATCAAACTTTCTCCTCCAGAAAAAAAATGCCCAAATTGAAGACCTCCAAGAAAATATAGATAGGGCCAAGAGTGTGATTAATGTCCTTGATATGGAGAATAGACAGCTAGGGGCACAAAATTCCATTTATGAGGCTAGAGAAATCAGAGCCAGGAAAGAAGCTCAAAGGGCACAGGCAAAGCTAGAGGAATTCGTGGGCACCTATGAGGAAAGTGAAGATGAAGAAGGACATTCCAGAAGAAGACCAAGAACCATGGGTTTAAAGAAGGCCTTGGTAAGAAAAAGAGAGAAAGATTCTCCCTTGACAGAGCAGATTCATCTAAGTGAGATGTTTTCCATGGAGATAGAATATGATCGGGAGCCTTGGCTAGAAAGATCAAACACACACTTGGAGGCGAAATTGGAGAAGGCAAATAGAGACCTTGACCTCCAAAGGAAGATGACCAAACACTATGCAGATAGAAATCAAATTGGAAGGGCCAAGCTCAAAAAGAGCCCTTGCCAAATTTCAAGCCCTCAAAGAGGAAAAATATCAAATAAAGATTAACCTTCTTTCTGATGCTTCCATGCAAGCATCCCATACATAAAAAGGAAAATAATTGCAAATTTTGAGAACTTTTTGGAAATTTTGGTGTAATATTCCAAAATTTGCATGCAGCAAATTGGAATATTAAATTTTGCTAATGTCACTTAGGAGATGAATAAATGGTTAAGGAGGCCGATACATTTCAAAAATAAGGATAAAATACCTCATAGTGTGAAAGGGGATCATATTGCCAGCTGGATTTTACACTCTCATTTGTGAACAGGGACATTTTGCATGTGGACAAAGTCAAGTTTGACCAAGTCAACAGCATAAATGTAGGAGGAGTTGACCAGAAAATAAAATAGCTCAATGTGAATGAGGTTCAGCCTAGATAGATATATGTGAGCTGGATTGAAGACCCTTTTGTGTGAAAATGGCTGAAGGAGGTTGAAGAGGTCAACCTTGACCAAATCAAATAGCGCAGTTTAGAGGAGAGGCTCTAATGAAGGTACAACGCAGTTTTGGAGGGAGATTGTTTGTGTGATGGTAGAAACCCTATTGAGTGGGACCCAAGTTGAGAAGGCTCACGTAGTTTGTAAGGAAGAGGATGGAAACCATTTGAGGTTATCTTATGAATTTTATTTTGATGTCTGCTTAGACTTTTGCTCTCTTTAGTTGTTTAGCTAAGATTGTCGGTGTTGTTTAACACTAAGGTATTCATTTTCATGAATTCCTTCTCTTCCCTTTGAGTAGCTCTTGGGAAAGACTTGATCTATCATTCCACACATTTGGCATTGGTTCCAAGCTTCAGTCTTCAGTTTCAGCGCAGTTTCTGCAGGAGTTTGTGTTGAGTTGCAGGGTGTTGCAGTGGAGGGTTGAGAAACCCACTTTCTGAGTTGGTTTTGCATAGGAGGGAGGTATCCTTCTATTGGAGGATATTTTTGGAGGGTTCTTGTGCTGATATCAGATATTTGGAAGTAGGAAAACACATTTTCATCACCTACAACATTATTCCATTCTAGAATTGCGTTATTTCTGGAGGGCAGTTTCAGCAGTGCCTTTTGTGGCTCTTTCGGGGAGTTTTCCTGTGATTGGAGGGTCGATTCTTCCATGGGAGAAGAAATTTGATCCGATATGCATTATATATATATTATTACAACCTTATATACTCCTGTGCTTCAGTTTGTAGTGATTATTCAGTCATATTGCTGAAGATCACCATTTTTATTCAGGGTGTATTTCTAGAAACCCTTTCTGGGTTCTCTAGCATTTTGTATAAAGGAGACTAGATCTAATTTTTCTGAGCCAATTGTTTAATAAATATCATATCTATTTGTCTCTTCAATTTATGTGTACAAACCCTCATTAGACTGCGTAGTCACTTTTATGTAGAAATTCCTGTGTTGTAGTGTTTGGGGTTTTAGCCTTTTTTAGCAATCCTAGGTGTGGGAGGTTTGTTTAACCCACCTAATTTGATTTGTTTCAGATATTTTCTTGGATTAGGTTGTATATTTTCTAATTTAAATGATCCAAGAGTTTATTTTTTTATTTATAGCATATATTTCTGAAAATGAAATTTTTATGCATGCATGGTTGAGCAGTCCCAATTTGGGGATATTACAATGGTATCAAAGCAAGATATTTTGGTTGAGATTGTCGACTTAAATAAAAAATTCTATAATAGGAAGATCAAGGTTATAATGATGGAAATGATGAGTTTTCTCTCATCACTTTTCAGATCCAGGAAGAACCTCTCCAAGGAGGTTAAACAAGAAGAAGAGAAAAGGACCAGTGAAACTTCTAGAGAGTTTCAAGAGGAGGAAGAGCCATGAAATTCCTATGATCAGAAGAGGAGACAATTTTTGTAGAGAGCTCCAAAGAATTGGAGCATATCCTTTCCTTTTGAGAGGGAGGAAAAATTGCTGGGAGGTGAAGGACACTTGGATCACATGATTCTAAGTGAATACCTTGTTGAGTACAAATCTCAACCTAGAGCCTTCAAGGAGACTCTAGATTTCCCTCAGTTCATTCATTTGAAGGAAGAAATAAGACCTTGTGGCCAAGGAAGGATCAAGGGCAATAGGTTTCTATTATCTGCTTTTAATGGGTCATCTGCAGCAAGGGTTTGGGCAAGGAAACTAGATGCATTCTTCCTACTACATCCGGTGGTAGAAAGGAGGTTGTATAGATTGTAGCACTGTACCTAGAGGGTGAAGAAAATATTTGGTGGTTCAGCCATTTGAGCCATGCAAGAATGGTTACTTTTGCTGAGTTTACTCAAAGGTTGATTGGGAAATTTGGTGAAGAAAAATTAGAGGAGAAGAAGCCCTCACCACCATTGGAGGAGACTTGTACCAGCGTTGTCACAACTATGGGGGAGCAGCCCTCAACATCTTCAATTGGAGGAGCCAACACATTGGAGGATGAAGCCCTTACAACTATAAAAGATACTTCCAAATTTCATCAAGGTATGCCTAAATTTTCATCTCCTATTGTTTCAACAAATCATATGGGGGATTGTATACCATTGCATACTGCTCATTTGGAACAACATAATTGCACTGCGCTCTACAAACTTGATTTGATCAAGGAAGGGATGAAACATCATCCTAATGGGCCACTATTGGTATGCACACCACATGTGATTTTGGAGTGTGAATTCTTAGAGGATGGGATGAACTTTTTCCCAAACAAATTTATGCAAAACCATATGTTCATCCTTGAGTTGGGACATGAGACAACTAGAACACCATGGAGGAGATTTACAACACTGTCAAGAGGTAGCAGTGAGGAGGCTGTGCCTTCAGTTCACTTGGATCCTTATGGATTCAATATGGTCATTGGTGTGAGACCTTTTCTAGGATATCTCCAAAGAATTTTATTCCAACATCCCATGGAATGCAAGAATAAAAATCTGATTTAGGAGAAGGGTAGTCTTCTTCGGAAGGATACCAAGGATGATCATGATGTGAGGCACCCACATTGGGATGAATGGGGGTGGATGGAGAGCAAGAATCTGGTAAGATACTTGCAAATATATGACACTGGGTAGCAGGAGGCTTGGATGCATTGGAAGATCTTGAAGGAGTTTGGCTATCATGGGACATATCCTTTTTTGTAATATCCTGAAATAGGGAAATTCTACAAAAATAAGAACACCGTAATATGTTCCAAAGTTGGAGATCCAACAATATATGAACACAAACTGGAAATAGCAGTGAATAACATCATAAAAAAATATATGGAAACCAGGGAGCCATTTTATTATGTAGATCAGCACTAAACATGTACAATACAACTCAAAGGATCAAGGCAACCAAGCCTCTCATGAATATTTATGCAAAAAAGTGGAATGTTGCTCTATTGCAGAGTGCTCATGAGCATGTACTGCGCAGTCATAGATGGTACACTGCTACATGGGAATGTAAAATAAAATACATCTACATATATATGGATCATACAACATCGGAAGAGAAGATCTAAGCTCCCAATCATAATTTCAAGACAATCCCAAAAGGATTGGCTGAAATATGCAAAACTACAAAATGTCGGAGTTGCAGGGTAGCAGCTATAACTAAAGAACTGGAACTGGATGGAGATGGCTAAAGATGATGCATCAGATAAATTTATATCCTCCAATGGATCTTTCAAGTGAAAGGCTGATACTATCACTGAAGATCTCACCCTCCAATAATCTTATAGACCCTCACTGCAATTGCACACTGAAAATAACGCAGTATAGAGAAGGGACTGTGCTATAGGAGAAATGAAATGTGTTGACCAAGTGAAAAAATCTAAAATAAGCTCCAAGATATTCCTCACTAGTGTTCCAAAGGAAAGAAAGTTTTCTCATTTGAAAAACAAGCCCTGGAAGTGGTGTTTTCAACCCTCCATTGCAACACCCTGCAACACAACCCAGCTCTCAACAAAAAATGTGTTGTAGCTAAAGGAGGTAGCTTTGCCTCAAGCCTGCATGTGGAGAAATGAAGTGAAAGCTCCTTCAAGAGGCCTCTCTTGAAAGGAGAAGGAATTCCTAAACAAAAAATCATTGTGCTAAGCAGCACTGCAACTCTGCTAAACAACAAGAGAATGCCAAATAGTCTTCAAACCATAAAATCAAGAATCTATAACCTGAATCACAATGGATGCTTTCCTTCCTTTTAAAAAAATGGAAGCCCCCTCACCATGGGTCCTGCTGGGGTTCCTGTGTTTTGGCTAGATTGGAAAAACCAAAAGACAAGACAACATCAAACCACTTTGGGATCCTAGGATCTAGCCCTCCTAGATCCAGAGAGGGAACTCTCTATAAATGTAAGGAATGTTCAATCTAAGGTATTAGGCTAGTTATAGAGCACAAGGGTTTGGTTTTTTTGTTTGGTTGGAGACCATTAATTGAGAAGGTTATGTGAAGTGAAGAAGCAACTAAGTAGTAGGATGTTTTAGCATGGGAAAATAGGTCAAGAGAAGTGCCAATGCATTGGGCATTGGAGTCATAAAAGGGTTTACTTGCATAACAACTATCCAAGGGTGTCCATAGGGAAAGTCATCTATACCAAAGGATCTTTTTAGATAGATGGTGAGGTGGAACATTAAGAAGTGAGGTGAAAGAAAGAAACCAAAGTGCAGCCTAAGATCAGGTGAGGACTTTTAACCTATCCTGCTTTTGAGATACTTCAAAGGAAATTCTAAATAAAGGCACAAAGGGCTGCTTAAGATCAGGTAAAGACTTTTAATTTAGCCTGATTTCAGCATAATCTTAAGGAAAACAATCCAGAAGTCCTCATAACTGCTTTCAGACAGTAGAAAACATTTAAGATTAAACACAGAGCAAGGCCTAAGATGAGAGAAAGACTTTTAACCTTCTCTTCTTTTGACACTAACTCCTAGGAAAACTTTCAAGACAAACTGTTGGAGAAGAAACTAGAGGACAGGGCTAACCATAGACTTCCCTAGTTCAATATTTTACTTAGCATAAAATGAAAATATCATTTAAGAACAATGTTTCAATTTCTACTCAGCAAGACATGGGCTTACCAACACTCCTTGACTGGTTATACTCTATAGAATTATCCTTAAATACACAATCAGAGGAAAACATAAAGATAAATCTTATTAGTGAGATTTAGGGTACTTCCAACAGTATGTCCTAATCTATACTTCCTGTTATTTATCAGAGAATAATGGACAGTATGAAGAAACATGAAAGGAGACAATTACAGTGAGGAAAACATCACCAATAGTATAGACTAGGATCTTGTGAATCTTCTTGTTTTAACTGATGTGCAACACCAATCAAGTACTTTGAGTCCAATGGCTTTTTACATTCCAAAATTCTCTTCCCAACCTACTATAATACAAACTACTAAGCTACTTCCACTCAATAACAGTTCAAATAGTCAATAAAATCCCAACCCTTTAGAATGAATCTTCAATGAGTAATTATAGGTAAATGAGGAGGTAGAGTAACTGAAGTGATTGTTGGCCCAATTTAATGAAGAATTTAATGCTTCTCGGCCTCTGGGAGGATTAATGGAGAAGGAATGACATGATCCATACTTCATTAAATGGGATTTTTCTTGTATTTGCACTCTAGATGTTTTGTTGACTTAAAAGAGCTCTAGTAGATAGGGCATTTACTTCTAAGCTGCATCTATCAAAAATATCTCTCACTGCCTTAACCATGCCTTGTGTTGATGAAAATAGGACTGCAAGTGGCAGTATGGGTCAATGGAAAGTAACTAGCCTCTCTGATTTGGCGTGTTGAGGCTTCTCTGCTGATCTGTCCTTTATGCTTCACTGATCTGGCTCTAATTGTGCTTCAGGCTTCATTAAGCCTCCTTAATCATCTTCACGTATTTATTTGTGTCCTTTATCCTTATAAACATTTGATATAAGAATTAAGTCTTCAATATTATGCATTAATCCTTTAATCTCTTTCTAATACACTTTGTTGCTTCTTATGTACAGGTATCCGGGGTTCCTACTAAGTTGGAGGATTTATAGGTACGATTGATGTTCATGACGCATCAATCTATCTTAGAATTCAACCTACATGGCTTCCCATTTGTATTGATAGGTTATAGAGTCGTCACTCCGAACCGAAGTGTCACCTTCATGACTGTGGGAAGGCATTATAGATCTAACACCATTAAACCTGCAAACACAAGATAAACCAATTAAATAAAACCTGTGCACGGGGTATGACTGCAAAAAAGGCTTGCAACGGTGGAGGAGCAATGAGGAGGGAGAGTGATTGCAGTGGGAGGAGGGTTGAAACCTGGAAGAGCAACTAAACAAGGTTGAATTCAAAATATGGCGCGGAAATGAAGAAGAGTGGTTTTACAAAACCATTGGTGGTTATCATGCAGCGAAATGGGGGAAAGCGGTTTCAAGCGAATGGAACGTGATTCCATTCATAAATTGACACATGGATTTCCAAAACCACTTTTATCGTGCATAATTTGCGTGGTGTTGGGGAGAGCCAAAAATTACACGATATTGAATGGTGACTGTTGGATTTGGGGCCTCAGATCTGACGGTGCGAAAGAAACGTGATGGGTTGAAAGCTGCGGGGTTAAAAGGTATGTGGGGTCCACGATGACGTGGGATGTTTGTTGTGTAGTGGAAAGAGTATGTAGCGGGGTGGAAAATTAAGTAAAAATTTAGTTTCATTGGGTTAAATTCTGATCATAGGATCAAGGGGAATGAATGGTTGGATCTTGATCTGAGAAATGATTCAGGACTGGGTGGATGGAAAGAAGATTGACGATGTGATTGGATGTTGGTCGTTGTATCGGAAGGGAGATCAACTGTTGGGATTAATCATCGGGCGTGATGGTGAAGGGCGTATGAGTGGAGCACGATTGAATCTCAGTCGTTGGTTCTTATGGATTCGACGATCGAGATTAGATCGGAAGATCGGAGGAGAGGGGTTCATCGCATCGAGGAGGGGCGATAAAGAATGAAGAGAGAAATGGGAAAAAACTCTGATTGCGATGAGCGACAAGGGTTTAGCACCTGGTTGCAGGGGTGAGGTCAGGTAAGGTAAGGGTTTAACGGCTATAAGCCCTTGGGGGCTAATGATTTCAGAAATGCAAAAGGTTGTTTTTAGGCCTAAAACAAAGATTTTGAGGCCTAAGTAAGGGTTCTGATAGGTAAAGGGAAGGATTTTTAAACCAAATAAATGGAAAATATAAGGTTTCAAAGGGTCTTAGGATTATTTAGAGGTTAAAATGAAGGTTTACAGAGGAATTTTTGTGAAGGGAATAAGGGTGAGAAATGGAATTCTTTGTGAGTGAAAAGAGAAGTGATATGATGGAAAATGGAGCCTCATGAACATTTTTTTCTTTGGTAAATATCAGGATTCATTAATGGAAACAAAAATGAAGATTCTCTAAAGGATAGAAGGCACATGAAGGCTTCAATAAATATAGATTTTGAAAGGAAATGTTTCTCTTGAAGGCTCAGAAACATATTTAGCCAGCTGTTTCCTTTGAAAAAATATTATAGGTGGCTAACATTGTCTCCACATGGGGATGGCATATTCTTGAAGGTGTCAATAATCTCAGATATAATCTTTGGAAGTAGGCTAGAGCCTGGTCCTTGACCATATTTTTCTTCTTTGATCAGCTGCTACATAAGTGAAAACCATTATATCAGCTGCAATACTTCCCCAAACAACTACCTACCCATCCTACTGTCCTAACATTTTTTCTTCAAGGTGCATTTAGACTTGCAGACCTCTCACATCATAATTTTTCATTGAAAGCAAAAAAACTAATCTAAATCTACCCTTGTTCCTCCATGAGACCAGATTAAACAGTTCGACTCATAGCTTCTCTATCTAAACTATTATCTGTTAGGATTAAACTGTCTGACAATTTTTCATTCTCTATATTCTAAAACAGAAATTGAAACACAGCCAAACCAGGATTAGACTGTCTGATTTGCTGTGGGTCCATGGCATAAAGATAAGCTGCACATGAATTGAAACTTTGCAGAAATTTAAAAAAAATTAGGAAGGCTTGAAGTCCTAAAAATTGAAAACACCTTCCTTCCTCTTATGACTCAGATTTTGAGCTTTTTAGAGTCACCTTTCTTTCTTCATTTCAACTCTGGTTTTGATTCTATTAGAGATGTTTTTCTTCTTCTTTGTTGGTTAAAGTTTTTAGCATGTTAGAACCAGACTTCTTTCTTTTTCTCTGGCTCAGGTTTTGGTCTAGTTTGAGCCATTCTTTTTAGAACTTCATAGGTTCAAGATTTGAGCTTTCCTGAACCTTTCTCTTTCTATTTTTTGTATTTTCTGAATTTTTCTTTCAAATTAAAATCAACAACTAAATAAATTCTCATAGGCTAAGCTTTATTGAGTTTCCTACCTACCCTATTCTAACTTGAGATATTTACATGTCTAGCTGACAAACTCTCTTTTCCAATACATCCAGTCAATCAGATGATCCCATGACTGGTTTCTGCTCATCTCTTTGAGCATGTTGGACAGGTAAGGCCACTCCCATTCTATTTTTTTTTAACAGCAGCTTCTAAAAATTTTCTTGTTGTCTACAACAAGAAGTTCTTGATGGCCTTTGATCCTTCTCTAATGTCTGTAGGAAATGAGCAGAATCTTGAAATAACACCTGGTTGTGAGTATTTGACAAGTAGGTTTCAACCAGGATTGCTTCCTCTTCCACTGGATCAAGGAAAAGATTCTTTGGAGAAAGAAACTCTTCCTCATCTTCATTACTTTCTGAACTGGAGGACTTATCATATACCAAAGTGTTGTCCTCTTGTAGCTATGATATATTCTAATTTGGTGGGCTGAGCTCTGTGAAAAGATCAATGTATTATTGAGCAGGGGTTTGTTCCATTGCTTCCTCCTTTTCAGGAGAAGGCTCCTTGGTTTCAACCTGCTCAAAAATTTCTTCCTTGTTTTCCTCTTCACCCTTTGAGATGAAAGGCTGCTGATTTCCAAACGCATGGAAACTATTATTGATGATCTGAGATAAAGCAGAGTGAAGATTCAATGAATCTTCATCTGCTACTATACTTTCATAACTTTCCTCATCAGTATCATAAATAGCCTGCATGGGCTCATTACTTTCTTGAAGTTGATGGAACTGATCTTCCTTCCACAAATCTACTAACGATGGCCCTGTAAGATCAAATTCTGTTTGGAGAACATCATCATCAAATAGATCAAAATTAGGAGAATCATTAAATAAATTAATGCTACCAATGAAACATATTGGATTATCAGTAGATCTTTCTTCATTCTGATTTACAGGGGAGATTTCTAAATCTATAAAACAAAGCTTGGTAGATGAATGGTCAAGAGTGTTTTTTTTATAAAAAAATTCAGAGGCAGGCTACTTGTTTAATATTTGATCAATTTCTTCTTCTGTCAAAGGAGGAGATGCTCTTGTGTTTCTTTGAGAAAAAGTGCAGCAGCTCTCTGTTTCTTGTGAAGACTGAGTTTGAGGCTGGATGTCTTCTTGGGCCTTAGCTACAAGGGATGATAAATCAGTGTTCAGGTTTTCAGGGATATCTTGAGGCATGTTTTTTATTTCTTGACTGATTTCTTCCTCAACTGATCTATCTAGGTTCTTGTGATAGTTAGGATGCATATGAAACTCTTGAATGGCTTCTAACAGATCTTCAGGATGCATGTCTACCAAATTATCATCAATATCTAACAGGTATTGTATGATGTTTAGAGATTGGTCATAACATTTTGCAATCCATGGTATGGATGAGGGTTTTTCTTTGTATCTCTCATAAAATAATTGGTGCATGTCTTTCAAAGAAAACAAACTCCTAGGTTCTAACCATTCATACCAGTCCCTTGCCTTTCCTTCTAATTTTAACATGAACATTTTCATAAGGCAGTCTTCATGCCATTCAGTCTTTAACTTCCATACATGTATGTGAAATTTGATGAGATGTAGAAGTGGATCCTCAAAATCTTCACCTTGAAAAACAGGAAGGTTATCATCCCAAAATACCTAGGGCATCTTATGTGGGAACCCAGGGATATGTTCTCTACTCATTGGGGCATATCTTCATTTTATTCTTGGCATCATGTTTTTAAATCAGGAAAGAGGTCACTGTGTCTATTCAACCAGTTCAGAGTCTTCTACCAGTGGAGTCATTTGGTCTTTTGGGGAGTTGTGATGCGTAGAGTCACGAGGTGGATGAATTTGAATGTTTTGAAGCAGGCTGCTATCCACCATTAGGAATCAAATACCAATCTAAGGAGATTATGGGTCTCTTGAGCTCTTATGGTATCTAAGATGAAATTCACTTATAATCCCCAGTGGAGTCGCCATTATGTTGGTGACTCAACTGGCTAACACACCAAGTATTCTTGAATAAAGAGATTTTATGAGGTCCCAAGAGTGTATTAGGTATAATATACTCAAAGTTCCCCAGTGGAGTTTCCATTATTTTCGGGTTTCTATGTTTTGGCTAGATTGGAAAAACCAAAAGACAAGACAACATCAAACCACTTTGGGATCCTAGGATCTAGCCCTCCTGGATCCACAGAGGGATCTCTCTATAAATGTAAACAATGTTTAATCTAAGGTATTAGGCTAGTTATAGAGCACAAGGGTTTGGTTTTTTTGTTTGGTTGGAGATCATTAACTGAGAAGCTATGTGAAGTGAAGAAGGAACTAAGTAGTAGGATGTTTCAACATGGGAAAATAGGTCAAAAGAAGTGCCAATCCATTGGGCATTGGAGTCATAAAAGGGTTTACTTGCATAACAACTATCCAAGGGTTTCCATAGGGCAAGTCATCTATACCAAAGGATATTTTTAGATAGATGGTGAGGTGGAAAATTAAGAAGTGAGGTGAAAGAAAGAAACCAAAGTGTAGCCTAAGATCAAGTAAGGACTTTTAACCTATCCTGCTTTTGACATACTTCAAAGGAAACTCTCAATAAAGACACAAAGGGTAGCTTAAGATCAGGTATAAACTTTTAACTTAGCCTGATTTCAGCATAATCTTAAGGAAAAAAATCCACCAGTCCTCATAATCACTTTCAAACAGTAGAAAACATTTAAGATTAAACACAGAGCAAGGCCTAAGATCATAGAAAGACTTTTAACCTTCCTCGCTTTTGACACTAACTCCCAGAGAAACTTTCAAGACAAACTGTTGGAGAAGAAACTAGAGTTCAGGGCTAACCATAGACTTCCCTAGTTCAATCTTTTACTTAGTATGAAATGAAAATATCATTTAAGAAAAATATTTCAAGTTATACTCAACAAAACATGGGCTTACCAACACTCCTTGACTGGTTATACTCTATAGAATTATACTTAAATACACAATCAAAGGAAAACATGAAGATAAAGCTTATCAGTGAGATTTAGGGTACTTCCAACAGTATGTCCTAATCTATACTCGTTGTTCTTTATCAGAGAATAATGGACAGTATGAAGAAGCATTAAAGGAGACAATTACAGTGAGGAAAACATCACCAATAATATAAATCAAGATCCTATGAATCTGCTTGTTCTAATTGATGTGAAACACCAGTCACATACTTTGAGTCCAGTGGCTTTTTACAGTCCAAAAATTATCTTCCTAGCCTATTATAATACAAACTACTCAGCTACTTCCTTTCAATAACAGTTCAAATAGTCAATTTAATCCCGACCCTTTACAATGAATCTTCAATGAGTACTTATAGGTAAATGAGGAGGTGGAGTAACTAAAGAGATTGTTGGCCCAATTTAATGAAGAATTTAATGCTTCTCGGCCTCTGGGAGGCTTAATGGAGAAGGAATGACACACTCCATACTTCATTAAATGGGATTTTTCATGTATTTGCACTCTGGTTGTCTTGTTGAATTAAACGAGCTTTGGTAGATAGGGCATTTACTTCTAAGCTGCATCTATCAAAAATATCTCTGACTGCCTTAACCGTGCCTTGTGTTGATGAAAATAGGACTGCAGGTGGCAGTATGGGTCGATGGAAAGTAACTAGCCTCTCTGATTTGGTGTGTTGAGGCTTCTCTACTGATCTGTCCTTTATGCTTCACTGATCTGGCTCTGATTGTGCTTCAGGCTTCATTAAGCCTCCTTAATAATCTTCAGGTCTATATCCATGTCCATTATCCTTCTAAACATTGGATATAAGCAGTAAATATTCAATATTATGCATTAATCCTTTAATCTCTTTCTGATACACTTTGTTGCTTCTTCTATACAGGTATCCGGGGTTTCTGCTAAGCTGGAGGGTTTATAGGTACGATTGATGTTCATGACACATCTGTTGGGAAAAATACTGAGAGGGGGGGGTGAATCAGTATTTAGTGCAAATTCAAAACTTTTACTTTTTATGCTCCAAAACCCATACGCTACTTTTCTGAAGCCAACTAGCGTATACACAGAGATCTACTTATGCCATTAATTCTTCACTTTTATCATTCCATCATTTATTCATTAGATGTTCTATAAACAGTAAACATGAACAATAAGAACAAAGTAGACCATCACACAATGCATCACACATGAACACCAGGATTTTTAGGTGGAAACCCAAGTCGGGAGAAAACCACCGCTGCAGTTGCTCAGCCTTCAATATTTTATTATAGAGAAAACATATTACAACATATGTGCTAAAGTACTTATACTAGCACGCAGCACCCACCTGTGCCTGCTTACCGCCTCTCCCCGGAAGGGAGCTCCAACCCCTCGACTCGTTTACCGCACCTCTCCCGGGAAGGGAGCTATGACCGATCTCGTTTACTAGCCTCTCCTGGAAGGGAGCTCCAACCCCCTGACTCGTTTACCAGCCTCTCCTGGAAGGGAGCTACGACCCCCTGATCTCGTTTACCAGCCTCACCCGGAAGGGAGCTACAACCCCCTGACTGAAGGCTACAACCCTCAGCACCTCTATGGACCACGTTTCATCAATTTTCACACTGGATCCAAAGCTTCCTTTAGGACACCACTTGCAGGCCACGTTTCATCATATTTTCAGACTGGACCCACTCCATACATTTAAGCACAGTCAAACATCAACAATAGATAGCTATAACCCAGCAGATCAGATCAGACATTTCATACCTCATACTTCAGCAAGCCCTAGTTTGCATATGCGCTTTCCTTTCACTGATGTCGCGTATATATGCGCTTCCGTTTACATAAACCCACGTATACTTCAGTACAAATTACAGAGCTATTTTTATTGTGCATATGCGCTTTTTCTTCAGCAAAGCCGCGTATATACGCGCTTTCTCTGCGGCGAACTAGCGTATAGATCTTCAACTGTTATAGAGTAGCATACTTCTTTAGATTAGATATTCAGTTCAGATTTACCCTTTTGCTTCAGACAGATGTTCGCCTCATCTCAGATCTGAGCCTTCCATAAACAGATCTAGCAAATACAATTACATTTCAGATCTAGATCCCCATCTTCATCATTGGTGCATCATACATTCAGATCTATCATTCAACTGTAACCCTTTCCATTCAGATATACTTCAGAAAGAATTATTCATTCAAGCTCAGACATCTTGCACCCACACTTATAATTTGCACAATGAATTTCTTCTCTTTATATAGGTTTACCCTTTTTCAATACCATGAGCCCCTTTTTCAATACCATGAGCCCAAAACTACATTATTTCCGATGGTATTCCTGAACGGGGTCATTTAGGCGAATCATTACCCAATACAATGGGTCAATACCATGGTGGTTACCCCTGGTTTTGCACTTTTTGAGCGCTTTTACCTATATGCGACTTGGCACGTTCTTTTCCGCATGCATACACGACTTCCCCTAGACAGATCCGCGTATTCCTTGAAACATACTCTTTTCATCATATATGCTGAATTCCTTTCTTCATTGCCTTCTGTACTCACTGTAGATACATCAGTTTTAGTTCATCAAGACATATTCTATCAAGCACAACTTCATCTAGTATGTTTCCATCATCTTCATCAAGTGGGTTGCCATTCAAGGACAACACTCAGCATCATATTGCTATCAAACATCATTTCATATCAGATTTACATCATTTACCAAGTCCATCAAGTCAAGAACAACTTCATCAGGTGTATTGCCATCAAGGACAACACATGCCAACAATCTCATGTCTTCATCTTCATTCAGTGGGTTGCCATCAAGGACAACACTCTGCATCATATTTCCAACAATCTCCCCCTTTGGACTTGATGGCAACCATAATGGTGTTTGGTTACCATAGAAGATAGGTACATTAAGAATACAAGGACACCATGTCACATTCCCCATTTTTGACACCATTCTTTCTCTTTATTCAAACACCATGTCACTCTCCCCCTTTGACATCAAGGGAAAAGGGTGGATCAAAACCAACATACTCTCCCCTTTTCTCCTCATGTGGAAGAAGCGTTCTGCAGATCTGATATATACTAAAGTGACCAAGCTCCCCCTGAGTTCATGCTGAATCTTCAAGCATATTTTCCAATGGAGTACATGACTCTATGAATTTCCTATCACCAATGACTCATACTTACAACAAATATCCAACCAAGTGGATTTACATATGAGACTCAAGTACCCAACCAAGTGGGTTTACAAATTTGACAAGTCCTTACATGACTGAATATTACAATTTTACATCATGGGTCTCAACAAGACCTTTTCATCAAAATACAAATATGACTTTTCATAACCAACACCAGAAAGTCCTCAAGAAAGAGAGCATATTTCAGAACCATCATAATGCCAACAATGCATTATACTCAGCAAAGCTAATGCTCCCCCTGAATTTGTGCATCCAAGCATCCTTTCCATATGACTAAGGCTCCCCCTTAGTTTGTGCATCCTGAACACTTTCACCAAATCATCAAGGCATCTTTATCAAAACATTAGAAATAGAATTATGAGAACTGGAACACCACCAAAGATACCAAACAACATCAGAGATACCAAACAGCACTGCAGTTGTGCTGAAGAGAGCTGACTCCAAACAGAAAATTGTCAGCAATCAGACATACGCGGTTTTATGTGCATGAACTCGCGTATATACGCGACTGTGTTTCAGGAAAACCGCGTATCCAATACCATCTTCTATATTTTGACCAGATCTGATCCTTTGTGACAAAAGACAGTGTTCAACTTCTTTCTGAGATATTTGAATGCTTCCCTGGAATGCAGATAGATAGAACAGTGTAGTCGTGTCTTCAAGGGTCATCCAATGGTTGTAGCATAATAGTGACCAAGTCTTCAAACTCTTTGCAGCATCAACACAATCTTTCCAAGAGAGATTATCATACCATAACAACATCTTCAAATATGTGTCAAGCAATCATCCATGTGGTCCAATATCATCAAGATCTTCAAGATTTAACATGAAGTAACATATGTAGGCAAAATATCTCAACCATAGTAACAAACTCTGCATGATCTATTCTTATTTCTGACATCTAACTCATCCATGTGTGAGCATAAAAGATACTTATCAGCAACCAGGACTCAAAATCTCATCATAATAAACCATGTAGCAAGTCATCATCATTTGAGCATGAGTATCAAAACAACCACAGAATAAGCAATCATATTTCCAACAAAGAAATCATTAGTATTCAACCTGCTGCTCCCCCTGAATCAGTGCTCCTTCTTAACTTGTGCAACCTGAATACGTTCATCAGCAAGTCATCAACAACAATCTCTGCATGAACTGCCCTTATCTCCGAAGTATAAGACTTTCATCTCAACAATGAATACTCTTCATAAAAAACAAACAGGACTCATCCACAATCTTCAACAAACAGGAACCATGTATCACATCATCATTATTTAGAACTGAGAAACTAAGCTGATATTGAGTCAATTAATACAGTTATTAACAGTCAAAATGATGCTCCCCCTGAACCTCTGCTCCAGATCTTCAGCTATCATATACATTCTCTTATCATCAATGCATACGTGACTGCGTCTTCTGGAACGCGCGTGTATACGCGACTTTAGTTCATCTAACCTGCGTATGGAAAGTGTCACATAGAAAATTTCACTTTCCTTCATTTCCTCCTGAACTGATGCCTCCTATACCTGTCTTATTTACATCATATGCATTGTCAGAAATAAATATACCCAGAAAAATCAAATCAACCATGAGCGTCATCATACATTGCTCCGCATGTGACGATACATTACTAAATCTCATAATGTATCCCACATCATTCCTGCAGTCAATAAGAGAAGTAAGATTCAGAAGCGGATGACTGCAGTAGGGTCAGAATTCCCTACGTTTCTGATCAGTCCTCCATCTTTTTCCAGATTTGTTTGAACTTTCTATTTGTGTGCTGGAAATTGTAATATTCCACTTTCACAGATCTGTTCAACCTGCATTCCTTTTCTACATTTCCATACTTGTTACAAGAATAACATCTCATATGTCCAGAAAGATAAGCATAAGAATCATAATGAGTATTTCTAATCTTCCTCCTTTTGCAATCAGCTGCTTTATGTCCATATTTGTTACATGAAAAACAATATCCCTTGAAGCTACTAGAGTACCTTTCTGAGTAGAACCTGTTTGTTTGAGGCTGAATTGTTCTGCTTCTGCAATTTGCTGCAACATGCCCATAATTATGACATTTAAAACATTCAATTTTCTTGAATGAATTCCTTTGAGAATTCATGATTGTTGGTTGATCTTTTGTCTCTTTCAACACTTCGGGTTTTGCATTGACTTCCTCTGAATTTTTAGCACTTCCTTGTGAGCTAGATTCTCCTTTAACAGTTTCATGGAAACCAAGACCAATTTTGATAGCAGGAGACCTTTGATTACTCAAAATATTGTCCAAAATATTAGTACTATCTTGAAACCTCAAAAGTTTTACCTTTTCTTCTAATTTACCTTTGAGAATGTTTACCTCAACCTCCAAGGCTTGGCATTGCTTTGTCATGCTTTCTTCTTTCCTTCTTCCATCTTCTACTTGATCCTTCAGATTTAGAATCTCTTCTTTCAACCAATTTTCATTTTCTTCACATGTTTGTTGCAGCTCTTCATTCTTCTTCTTCGATACTTTGAGATTTACTTTCAGAGATATGTTTTCTGCTTCAAGTCCCGCATTCTTCTTATTTGATTTATCCAAGTCTTCTTTGAGGGAAATGATTTCTGCTTCAAGTCATTCCTTTTCAAATGATGGTAGATGTTCCTCATTCTTCTTACTTGATGCTTCAAGATTTGCTTGTAGAGAGATGATTTCAGCTTCAAGTCTTTCATTCTTCTTATTTGATTTTTTCAGATCTGCTTCAAGCTCTTTACTTCGATTGTATACATCATCAAACATCAAAGCTTTGGAGGCAGATTCCTTCTCATTAAATATTCTTTGTGGATATTTGATAACTTCTTCACTATCATCACAATTCATTGTACCAATGAGACAATTAGGACCCCAATCACTATCTGATTCATCTTCTTCAATTTCTGCTAACCATGTTTTCTAAGAGATCTCCTTGTTTCGAGTAGGCTTCTTCTTTTGCTTCTTTGCCATGAGCACTTTCAGATCATGGTCAGAATCTTCTACATCTTCACTGGACACTTCATCATCATCTTCTTTTGCATAATAACTCTTTCTCTTTTCAAATTGTTTCCCTTTACCATGTTTTTCTCTATAAGGACATTTAGCAGCATAATGACCAACCTTTCCACACTCAAAACATTTGAAGGGAAGCTTACCTTTGAATCTTCCAGTACCTAGTTGGAGCTTTCTCACGAAATTCGCTTCTTCTTCATCGGATATATAGCTGGATTCTTTGACAACTTCCTTTTCTTTTCTTGCAGATACCTTAAAAGCAGCTTCTCTGATTTGGGAAGGACCTCCTTGTCTCATTTCAAAAGCAGTCAGAATACCATGTAATTGAACAATAGTAAGAGTTTGCAGATCTTGCCTTTCTTCAATAGCCGAAACTTTAGAGTCAAATTTCGAAGTCAAGGATCTTAAGACCTTTTCCACCAGAGTAGTATCAGTTATGGTTTCACCCAAATTTCTCATTCGATTTACAATATCATCCAGACGTAAGAAGAATTGAGCAATACTCTCATCACTATGCATCTTCAAATTTTCATATTCAATTCTAAGAGTTTGGAGTTTTGCACTTTTTACCTTTGTATCTCCTTCATAGCTCAGAATGATCTTGTCCCATATTTCTTTTGCTGAATGTAGCTGCATTACTTTAGCAAATTATGATTCAGACATGCTTCCTAATAAGACATTCACTTCTTTGGCATTTATTTCATACTTCTTCCTTTCTACTGCATCAGTAGGAATACTTGCTGGGTATTGATAACCTTCTTCCACGATTGCCCATACATCTGCACCAAGACTTTGTAGATATGCTTTTGTTCGTACCTTCCAGAATATCCCATTGAATAGAGGTGGCTTGATAGACATTACTCCTTCTTGAATTCCCATTGCGACGGATCTTCTTCAAGCGATCAAGCTTCTGCAGAAGAACCTCCTCTGATACCAATTGTTGGGAAAAATACTGAGAGGGGGGGGGGGTGAATCAGTATTTAGTGCAAATTCAAAACTTTTACTTTTTATGCTCCAAAACCCATACGCTACTTTTCTGAAGCCAAATAGCGTATACACAGAGATCTAATTATGCCATTAATTCTTCACTTTTATCATTCCATCATTTATTCATTAGATTTCCTATAAACAGTAAACATGAACAGTAAGAACAGAGTAGACCATCACACAATGCATCACACATGAACACCAGGATTTTTAGGTGGAAACCCAAGTCGGGAGAAAACCACCGCTACAGTTGCTCAGCCTTCAATATTTTATTATAGAGAAAACATCTTACAACATATGTGCTGGTGCAGACTCTACCAGCACGCAGGCACCCACCTGCGCTCGTTTACCAGCCTCTCATGGAAGGGAGCTACAACCCCCTGACTCGTTTACCAGCCTCTCCTGGAAGGGAGCTACGACCCCCTGATCTCGTTTACCAACCTCACCTGGAAGGGAGCTACGACCCCCTGATCTCGTTTACCAGCCTCTCCTGGAAGGGAGCTACGACCCCCTGATCTCGTTTACCAGCCTCACCTGGAAGGGAGCTACCACCCCCTGACTGAAGGCTACAACCCTTAGCACCTCTATGGACCACGTTTCATCAATTTTCACACTGGATCCAAAGCTTCCTTTAGGACACCACTTGCAGGCCACGTTTCATCATATTTTCAGACTGGACCCACTCCATACATTTAAGCACAGTCAAACATCAACAACAGATAGCTATAACCCAACAGATCAGATCAGACATTTCATACCTCATACTTCACCAAGCCCTAGTTTGCATATGCGCTTTCCTTTCACTGATGTCACGTATATACGTGCTTCCGTTTACATAAACCCACGTATACTTCAGTACAAATTACAAAGCTATTTTTATTGCGCATACGCGCTTTTTCTTCAGCGAAGCCGCGTATATACGCGCTTTCTCTGCGGCGAAATAGCGTATAGATCTTCAACTGTTATAGAGCAGCATACTTCTTCAGATTATATATTCAGTTCAGATTTACCCTTTTGCTTCAGACAGATGTTTGCCTCATCTCAGATCTGAGCTTTCCATAAACAGATCTAGCAAATACAATTACATTTCAGATCTAGATCCCCTTCTTCATCATTGGTGCATCATACATTCAGATCTATCATTCAACTGTAACCCTTTCCATTCAAATATACTTCAGAAATAAGTATTCATTCAATCTCAGACATCTTGCACCCACACTTATAATTTGCACAATGAATATCTTTTTCTTTATATAGGTTTACCCTTTTTCAATACCATGAGCCCCTTTTTCAATACCATGAGCCCAAAACTACATTACTTCCGATGGTATTCCTGAACGGGGTCATTTAGGCGAATCATTACCCAATACAATGGGTCAATAACATGGTGGTTACCCCTGGTTTTGCACTTTTTGAGCGCTTTTACCCATACGCGACTTGGCACGTTCTTTTCCGCGTGCATACGCGACTTCCCCTAGACAGATCCACGTATTCCTTGAAACATACTCTTTTCATCATATATACTGAATTCCTTTCTTCATTGCCTTCTGTACTCACTGTAGATACATCAGTTTTAGTTCATCAAGACATATTCTATCAAGCACAACTTCATCTAGTAAGTTTCCATCATCTTCGTCAAGTGGCACTACAAGAAAAAAGGACATTGGTGAGGGGCGAAAATGGTCACCATAAGCTCATTGGTGAGGGTCAAAAGAGCCTTCATCACCAAAAACTGAACGTCACCAAAGGTGGCGTCGCCGAAAGTATAGGTGTTGTGGTGACATTCAAAGTCCGTCACCAATAATGATTTATAGTGACGGATAAATCTCCTTATTGTGACATACTGGCTTCTTAGAAAAGCATAGGATTAGACAAGAAAGCTACTCTGATACCACTGTAATATCCCAAAATAGGGAAAATCAACAATAATGGGAATATCTTATAATATCCCAAAATTGGACTTCTTAGCAAGGCATGTCTGAAAAACACATTTTTCAAGAATGTATGCTATAGGATTGGAAGCCAACCCTTGGATCCCTTATATATGACAATATACGACCTGAATCCAAGAGGGGATAAAAAAAAATTCCTTTTAGGTGGGTTAAACAGGTCTCCCCATACCTAGTGCAGTTGGGCAATGCCCAAGGAAGGGACTGCAACAATGTGCAACAATACTGCTTCAGAAATAACGTAGTCTGGCTAAGCAGTAGTAGGAGGCAAACATGGAGGCTCAATATGACTATTTATAATAACAAATTAGAGTTATATTGAAGCCCTTTCATTATAGAATAGAAAGTAGAAGACTTTACATGAAGAAATACTCAAAATAAGAGGCTGCAACCATATGATATAACTGTACAAGCTTGAAACCATTATTTTATTAGCTGAAAAGAGTTGTAGATTACACTTCAGATCTAGAGAAGATCTATGTCTAAAAATATAGATCTATATCAGATCTGTACACTATAGAGTCTCCTCTTCAAAAGCCCCTTGGGGTTTTTAGCAGAAAGTAAAGTACATGGAGTAGATCTGAGATCTAATGCAGCAGATTTGCAGAATGATTCAGAATTTCTGAAGAAAATACATTAGTATTCAGATCATATCTGAACATGGATTAGATTTGTAATCCACAAATCACCACAGTGAAAGGAACATTCCCAACACTAGAGATCTCTCCTCCTTGAAGTGCCAAAATACCTTACAACTTTCTCCTTGAAAATAACACAGTTCTGGAAGATGGACTATGCTATAGGCTCTAGAACATGATGTGGCCTCAAGCCAAGATCTGAAAATGAGCTCTCCTCATCCAATACTCTTTTTCCAGGGGGATAGAAGGCTTTCCCACTGAAAAGAGGAACTAGAATGGCTTAGATCTGAATAGATCTAGCCTCCACTTGCTGCAGCTTACAAAGACAACCAAACCCTCAACAAGATCTGCATTGTAGTTGGAAGAAGAGCTTGGCCAAATGCTTGATAGTGGACACGAAATGAAAGACTCCCTCAAGAGCTACTCAAAGAAGGAGGTGGGATTCCTGATCAAGAACACCTAGTGCTAAACAACACTATTCTCTGCTAAACAGCCAAGAGAATGAGAAATGTATAAACAGACATGTTCTTCCAAAATAATATGTTCAACAACAACCTCTATTGGTGCCTTCCTCTTCCTTTTATAAGATGGAAAACTTGCAAAACCCTAAACCATCTCAATGATTTAGCTCCTGTCACATGTACCACCTCCAACTAAGACTGCGCTGTACATCAATGAGGTACATCCCTCCTATACAATGTTGTTGATTTGGTCATGGTTGACTTGGTCAAATGATCCAGCCTCTTTCACACTTAAGTGTGCGTAAGAAAATGGCCCAAATTTAGCCTTGTTCACATTGGGCATTGATTTATTTTGCTGTTTAGGAGTTTTATTGATCCTCCTTTACAATTTTATTCATAAAACAGGAAACAAAACAAAATTGAATATTCCTATTAGCTTAGGACTAATTGGGAATATTACATTTTTTTTCTAGCAAACTTATTTGTGTCTTTAGAAATATCCTTTAGATTCTTTACATAATCTGGCCTATGCATGAGCTTCTCATTTATCACAAAAAGAGATGGCAATCCTCTTTTGATCAGTGGTTCGATTCTATTGAAGAATCTGCTAACACCAATTTGTAATTGATGACACTTTTCTTCTAACTGTGTGATCAAACACTTTTTGTGGAGTACCTTTTTAAATTCTAGGATGGTTGATGTTCTGTCCTCCACTCCTATTGCTTCTAATTCAAAAATTCTCTTGGAATTCAATAATTTGATAATATTGTTTGCTATCTTAGACATCCCTTTCAGTTCTCTGTTTTCTTTTTCTATTGCATCATTCACTAATCCAATCAGATCTCTCTGTTAAAAAATTATTTGAATAGAAGGCCATATCTCATTCATGGAGTCCACAATACTTGTCCAAATAATTTCTTTTTCCTGGCCAATAGTCTGTCTAATAGAAAATTCACTTTATGCTTTGATTAATTTCTCAATCTATTTCTGAGCTCTCTGTATCTCAATTTCATGAGCATTGTCTGACATTTTCTTCAAACCTTTCATGGTGTTGATTTCTGCTTCTAGCTTTTTGATCTCTGTTGTTTGTATGGTCATGTTCTCCATGGCTTTGGCCAGCTACTGTGCACCACCTGCTGAGCTTGTAGTTTTTGGTGTTGCTACAGGGATGGATGCAATAGGAACAACCTCCAATGGAACAATGTCCATTTCTGTTGTTTTCTCCTTTTCTTTCACTAGCTTTTCCATCTGTCTCCATCTGCTTTAGTTGTACAGACTGCTCCATGATTAACTTCATCATTTCAACTTTCTGTGCTTCATTTTCCTCAATGTATTTTGTCAAAGGGTCTTTAGTTACTGACATTTTGAGTTGTTTCCTGAGGGTTTCTATATCAACATTCTTCTTTTTCAATATCTCTTACAGAACCACCACATTGGTTGGGTCGTACCCAATATTTACCACTAAGTCCTCCAGAGATTTGATTCTTGTATATTTAGCTAGAGAAGAAATCTTCTCCATTTTTAGCCGAGATTGAAAATTGTCCAATGATACCTACAGTTTACACAAGCTCATGGTAGTGCTTGTCAATGTGGAGGAAATCATTTCTCCAGTTTTCTTATGCATATCCATTTGGTCTATTGGATGGATGTATTTCACATCAAATTCAAAAGCAGTATGCTTGAAGTCTACAGGTGATTTATGCTGAGAGGCCTATGCTTCTAGGAAAGCCATTCTCATATTTCCTTTCTCTGAGTCAAAGGATGGTAAAAGCCTGCTCTGTGAACTGCTTGTTTGCTTCCAAAAATGGTTGTAGGTGATGGTTTTCAAGATCTCATTCTTTCTTTTGATTTCCCTGAATCATTAGGGGAATTTTGAGGTATAAAATGGGCCTCCTAAGGAAATTATAAAATAATAGTGGAAATAATAAAACAAGATTTGATTACATCATCAAAGTTTAGAGGGAAAAAAGGAAAAACTATTTTCTCAACTCGTATTTTCAGCTTATCTCCCAAAGTTTTTAATCAAATTTTGAGTGGGAGTACTCGTTGGATGCAAAATTTAATTCCTCATCAAAGGAGTACCCATGTTTCATACTTTTGATGGACCCCACTACACGAAAAATGAGAAATACATGAAAAACGTGATTGCAATGACGTTGTTTAATGTATTTCTCATTTTTCGTGTAGAAGGGTCCATCGAAAGTATACAACATGGGTACTCTTTGGATGAGGAATTAAATTTTTCATCCAACGAGTACCCCCGCTCGAAATTTGAGTAAAAACTTTGGGAGATAAGCTGAAAATACGAGTTGAAAAAGTAGTTTTATTATTTTATTATTTTTTAATATTTTTACACTTTTACTTAAAAAATGGTGAATCATCTGCCATGGTTGAAATCAACATATTGAATTATATTGGTTCTTATAAAGTTTATTTTGGTTGTACATTTTTCTTAGGAGGCCCATTTTAGACCTCAAAATTCCCCTAATGGTATCATAGATTTTCTCCTCCTTTCCTCCTGTAGTAGCAGTATATGTGGGAGTTTGTAATTTTTGTTGTTGGAATGGAATGGTGGCTGAAGATGTTGAAAATATGGGTTGGCCACCTACTGGAGATGAACTTGGAGAATCCCTGATGGTGATGATTTTTTGCTACTCTTTTTCACTACTTTGATTAATTTCCATGTGGACTCTAGCTCTCTTTCTATACTTCATTGTAAATTCTATGCTAGATGTATCAGTCTCCATATTAGACTGATCATCTCTTGGCCTCTTCCCTGCTGTCTCTATCTTTGGCTCTTTTACATCGTCTTCTTTGTATTCTGTAGCCTGCTTTTCCTATGGAGTAGTGGTTAGAATTATTGAGGTTGAGATCAACTGTTCTTCAGCCTCCTGCAATGTATTTGCTACCACTCTGCTTGATTCATAAAATTCTCTATCTCAGGCCTTTGTGTGTGGATATAAGGGGTTGATTTGCTCTCCACCATTTTCTTGGACATAATACCCAGTGGGTCATATGACCAAGTGAAGCTATGATTAAATTTCATCTCCCTCAACATCTTATCAGCCTCTTCTCCTGCTGCTCTACTATTGCAAATAAAAGGACCAATTTAGGACTTGATCCTAAATTGAGATTTCTTCTTAGCAGAAATAAAGTGTACTTCATTTGCATTAATCATCTTCCTTATGTACTCCAGGGAAAATATCCTCATGGGGAGGAACTTTGGTAGCTTTTAAGGGGCCATCTCACACCCATAAATTATGATCTCTGTATAGTTTTAGTACAAGTACCGATCTCCATTTCTCACTTGATCTGATAACTACATAATCTTCTTAATATCCTTATTAATTCTTGGTTCTATTGTATTGCAGAGTATGCTCATTTTTGGATGAAAAAATGAATCAAAAAATATCTTGTATGGGTAATATTTTTGCTCCTTCATTAACATGGTTTTCCAAAAGATGACTGATTGAGGTTGAGAGATCATAAACCTTCCTCATTGTAAACTAGAATTTATTGGCCTAAAAATGGACAAACATACAGAGAAAAACTGAAGTGTATTTGAACACTTCCTCTCTGTGGAACTTTAGAAATTGATCATGAATGACATCAACTAAGAATTGGATAAAGTTGAACATGATTGAAGGCTTAGAATCTGATTAAAGAATATACAGGAAACCTATGATGGCCTCATCTATCCACTAGTTTGAATGATACCCTAGTAAATATGAGAGGATAATGACAATGTATTGGGTTCTATCAGGGAAAGTGTATGAGGGATATAGAAAATTCTTTTTGGGTAGTGGGGCATCAGTTTCCATTAAAAGCTCTAATGTTTTAGATATGCTGGCAAAGTCAAGATTTTGATATAGTTCTCTAAGGGCCTCATAGGAAAATGGGATGGTTTCTTCAACAATGGGAGCCTGCATCATCTGCTGGATTGACTGGGCACTGACAATAAAGAGGACTTCTCCTGTGGGGGCTACTACAAATCTTTGGTTAATGTCATAACATGCATGGAATTTCCTCACAAATGTGGGGCATTTGTGGGTCTTTGGGAATATGAAGTAGGGTAATTTGGTCTCCCATAACCCTATATCATCAGCTTCATCTATTAGCTTATCCTCAAGACAACAATAGACATAAAATACATCGAAATATGACTCTGTCTCATATATCTTGTAGTTTCCATCAGCTAGAGCCACATGATCCAGGTCTACCTGGGGGTAAACCGGAGGATTAAAGGAATGTTGATCCTTCTTTGGAGGCATTGTTGTACTTGAAAAATACAATAAATGTGTTTTTCATTTTTGCAAAGAAGAATGGGATTAAAAGAAGATGGGAATATAGAAAGGGAGCTTTTGCAGATCAAAATGGGCTATGGGAAGAACACAGGGGATTATAGAAGCACTCTGTTTGACCTGTGAGGGAATTGAAAACCTTTATATGCCTCCCTTTTGCTGTAAAACCTTTACAAATCGATCACCTGCAACAATAGAATGAAAGAAAAATGGTAAACATTTCCATAGGTGCGGGAAAATTATTTTATAAGGTGACCGTGTAACTATTGACATGGTGTGGGCCTGTTGGGTAACGACCCAAGCCATTAAGTTTATAATGTGCCTATTGTTGATCAGCGACTGTCATTGATGTCAACCCAAGCAGCACCAGGGGCTAACCAAATATTGCATGGAAATTTTGACCTACCAAATTAATATATTCTAGGTCAATAATGCTTTTGATGGTTTCTACTTGTCAAGATGTTTCCTTTGATATATGGTATGCCAGGTAATTCTTCACGGTTTGAGAGATATTCATGTTTGAAGTTTGTACCCCCAGTTAGTGGTCTAAAACCCCATGGGGTTGGGGCATGGGTCATTGAAAAGTCATAATTAATATTTTTTAAGCTCCTAAAATCCCTCCCACGTTCACTTTTTGAAGCCCCTCTCAACCTAAGCATTCATATAAATTGTGATCTTCATTTCCTCCTTAGGTAAGGGATTTCGCCATCTGAAACAGGTCATTGTGGAATTTTCTCTCTAAGTCATTTTCTACCAAGGTTCAGAAGCTGAAATTTTTATGAGGTGAAGTTGAAATCTTGAGGAA
This sequence comes from Pinus albicaulis, assembly GCA_034641835.2. Lineage (NCBI taxonomy): Eukaryota > Viridiplantae > Streptophyta > Pinopsida > Pinales > Pinaceae > Pinus > Pinus albicaulis. The sequence continues at coordinate 100,146,703 of CM076576.1, read as the reverse complement.
GCCGTTGTAAAAATTTCAGATCAAGGTGAACAATAGTTTTGGAGATATGATCTGTGGAAGTTAGGGTTTTTGCAGGCTCCTGAAATTCATCTCAAAGAAGTGACCGTGGTAAAAATGTCATAACTCTCTCTCTGAGTATCGGATTGGAATTCTATAAAAAATGATAAATATTTCACAGACTGTATTTTTTTCTTTATCAGTTTCAGAGCTGAATGAAGAAACAGTGACACGTGGCACACCGTACAAGTTCACTTTGCTGAAATAGTCCATAATTAGGGCATTGTGAGAGATTGGGTATAACTCTCTCTTGAAGAATCCAAATTGGGTCAGACCTATGGCATTGGAAAGATGACTCAGAGGACTACTATAAGACTAAAAATAAGATATTGGGGATCTGAAATAACATAGATAGAACAGATTCAATATCGAGCTCCTAGAAGGAAAAGAAAAAGCTAGATCATGTGTTGTCAAGGGTTGCAAAGGACTAGACTTTCTAGGGCAGCAAAGAAATGCAAGGTGCAGCAGAGGGTAGCATGAAAATATCATCAACCAAGGTGCATAACAGCAGCAAGAATTTCATCCTATGAAGTCTTCAAGTGGGCAGCACTGCATACAATCATTGTAAATGTATTATTGTACTTAGTCATTGTAAATATATTATTGTACAAATTGTACTAGTATCTATCTGCCAAGAGTTGAAGAGGCAGTGTCGGGTGGTCTAGGATCATCATTAGGTGGTTGTGTCATAATTGGGGTTATGTTATAGTGTGTCTTCTTCTTCTACATCATTCTATATCATTTTAAAGTGGACTATTTTCTCTGGTACGTGAGTCCATTCTTCTTTTATTCTTCTATAGGGTGGTAGGGTGGTGCTAGGGTAAGTTGTAGCTCATTGGGTGTTGGGGCGTCCATTCAGTTGACTATTGAAGAATCTCGGGCGTTGGAGCATCCATATAGTGGGAGCTGGAGAAGAATTCTTTTCTCCTATCAAGGAGCGTGGTAATTCCGCGTATCATTATATACGTAATTACGTCATTGTCGCTCTTATTCTCTCTACGCGTCATTTCGACACCACCACCATCAACTCCTCCCTCGTGAGAGAGGGGGGGAACCACCTTACTGGATAATAGTAGACTGCCCGAGTGTCAATGGTAGGGAAGAAGCAAGGGTTGCAAAACAAGTTGTTGTTGAATCAGTAGCAATGTTGACGGGTGACCCCGCATCAAAGGTAGCAAAGGTGCCATAAACAGAGGCGAAGGTGGGCACAGATATAGGGGAAAATCGAGCTCATTTTCCACCAGTTTAAGACCAAGATCCGGTTCCATAAACAGATCGAGTCACATATGAAGAAGTAATCTTTTCTCTCTTCATAAACTCCTGATATAAATTTAAAGTGATGATACTGTGTTTACATCATATTATTTTAAGTTCTCTCTTCCTTCACGAATCTCCTCTGAAACTTAAAAGTGGTAGATTCTCTGTTTTCAACACATCATTATGAGTTTCTCTTACATTTCTTCTTTTCATTCCATTAAAATGTCAACGTTTTATGACATTGTGAAGGATTTCATTATATCAGATTATTGAAGGTATTAAGTAACTAAATTCCAAGTGTCTTAAAAAAAGGTCATTTGATATGGTAATTGTGACATACATTTATAAAATGTCTTAAGCATTGATTCCTTACCACAGCCATAGGATTTTTTCTTTAGATACAACATTTTCTGGCGCCATTGTCGGGGATGAAGAAATGAAGTTTATTTTTCCCTAGGGTTTTCACATTATTTCCTCTGGTTTTTCAGTGAGGAGGAAATATTGGGCTATATTTTTTATTTTCAAAATTTTGGCTTTCAAAAAACCTCACACGATTTCAGATACCTCACAACAGATAGTCCTTACTTTGCCAAATCCAGAAATATTGGCTTCTAAAAGGGCTCAGAAACCTCAAACTCCTTCAACACTTGATCCTACATTTTATTCTCCTGGCAGCAGTTCTCATAACCCTTTGTTTGAAGATATTTCCGAGGAACTCTCTTTCTTAAAACAAGATTCTCCTTGCACACCCATTTATTTTCAAGGACCTGAGTTAGAAGAACATCCTTTCGAGTCTGTTTCTTTTACCTTCACTCAAGCTCAACCAGATATAGTTGTTGGTTCTTATTCCATTGTTCATCAACCCACTCCCATATTAGTGTTACCTCCACCTTCATTCACTTTCACAGGAGGTTCATCAGCCTCAACTGCCCAAGGTGCAGTTAACCAAGTTGTGAATATGAAAGTAACAACTTTCTTAACAAACATATATTCTCCACTAAATCTTGCACAACCTATGAATGCCATACCTCAAGGATATCTCAAATTACTTCCTAGTTTCAAAAGAGAAAATGAAGTAACTGCAAAACAACATTTACCTTTTTTTTCACTTTTGTTGAGAATTTGAATGTAGAACACCTGGATGTTGTGATGAGACTATTTGTGCAATATCGATATGGAGAGGCTAGAAAATGGTTCAAAGAGTTACCAAATGGTTCCATAAATAACTAGGAAGAGTTAGAAAATAGACTCACTCAGACATTGGGAGAAAAGAGAGATTATGGTTACTCATTGATAGAGTTTAATGCAATTAAAAGAAGGCCTAATGAAGACATTTCTAATTTTGTAAAAAGATTCAATAAATTTTACAATAGTTTACTTATACAGATGAGGCCCCCACCTATAGGAGAAAAGGTAGTTTTTTCTGGGACTTTTGAAGCTGATTTTAGCTTTACATTGAGAGAAAGAAGAGCCCCTACTCTTCAGCAGATACAGACATAAGCTTTAGTGATTAAAGCTAATATCACTGCAGCTGGAAAGGAAAAAGGGAAATAGCCAGCCCAAGAGAAGGGGAAAGAAAAAGAAGAATCATCCCAAGACATGAGGATAGAAGATCTAGTAAGGGTGATAAAAAATCTGACAAATAAGCTATCTAAAATAGAATTGGAAAATAAAAACTCCCAAAGGCATGTACAAAAAAACTGAGGGGCTTTCCATCTCAATTTAGAAGACATCCCCTACAAATTTTGTAGAGGAAAGGAAGAGATCAAGACCAGGTTGAAGCACCATTGTGTATAGAAGTAGCACCCATAGAGCCAGCAAAAGATGACCGAAGGGAGGCCGAGGATCATGTATCTTGTATGTACGCAATAGAAGAGGATGAAGAGGAATATTATGAGGGAGAATATGCTAAATCCAAAGTATATTTTGATCAAGATGAGATGGATGAATACTGTAGAAAATTGACAGACCTCATGCAAGCTAAGTTACATAAAGATTATGATTTAAGGTATAGAAAGAGATCTAGAGTGCAAGATGATGCAGGTGAAAAACAAGGTTCCATTCCTCCTCCAATGACGAATCCACAATAAAAAGACACTGTGAAACAGGTTAATAATGGGAAATAACCTACAAAATCACTTAAGAGAACAAATATGCAGTAGGTTGAATCTTCCCAGGACAAATCAGTTAACACTAACATTCTGGAGAGAGTTGTTCTTGTACCCGAACAAGCGGTAGATTCTAGAAAGAGTGAATAAGAACCTGAAAAAGTTGTTAAGAAAACTCATGCCTTTAGTTTGGCCAAAGAGTTGGAGAAGTTTAAAATTTAGGTACCTCTTCTAGAATTGGCTAAAATACTAGCTTACAAGAAATAAATTTCAAAGTTCATTAATCTCACACAGGTGGAAGATATAAGTGACACGGTGAACCTACAAGAAGAAATGTCAGTGGTCACCTTTTGCCCTCATGTAGAAGAAGTAGATCCTTCTATTGCACCCTTCTATATTTCTCTGCTTCTTCTTGATTTTATTCTACATAATTGCATGCTCGACTCAGGAGCATCCCATAATCTCATGCCATTGTTTGTTATGGAGCTCAACCTACAGATTACCAAACCTTATAGGGATCTGTATTCATTTTATTCCAAAAGGGGAAATTGTTGGGTTGATTAAAGATGTAGCAGTTTTGTTGGAAAAAATCCCAGCAAAGAGTATATTCATGGATGTAGTGGTTTTTGACATGCCATCCAGGTTTGGAATGCTCCATTCAAGGTCTTGGGGAGCTAAGTGGGGAGGTGTACTAAGGTTACGTTTCACTTATGGTATCATTTTGGTTTTTAATGGGGAAGAAAGGATATTGTACAGGGAAACAAGGTTTGCAAAGACCACCTCTAAGAAATATGCAAGAAATTCCCCCATTTATAGTCAAGAAACTTAATATCTTTCTTGTTTCATGTTGCATGAAGATGCAGAATTTTTTGAAGACACATGGAAGTAGCTCCCTTCAGCAGTTGTAAATAACAAGCTACACTCAAAGAAGATTTGGAAGTTCTACTTTGATGGCACCTACTCCAAGGAAGGTGCAGGTGTCGAATTCTTGCTAATATCACTGGAAGGTAACCTCATAACATTCTCTATTAAACTAGAATTTGATTTGACAAATAATGTGGCTGAATATGAGGCCTTAATTTCAATCATTTATGTTGCTAAACAGATGGGGGCTCAATGTATCTCAATTTATGGTGACTCTGAGTTGATAATAAGGTAGATAAGAATCATTGTCAAACCAAGCATCCGAGATTAAGATCGTACAAGAATGAAGTTTGGGATTCGATAGAAAACTATTTTGAAGCCTTCAATCTTCAATATATTACGAGGGAGGAGAATAGATTGGATGATTCTTTAGCAGTTGCAGCCAGCACCTTCAAACCTCCCATAAATCCCCAGCTAAGGTACAAAATTGATGTTAGAAATAGACCTTCTATCCCTAACATGTGAAACATTGGCAGGTGTTTGATGATGATGAACAGATAAATCAATTCTTGAAAATGATTGGAAACTTTGAAGATACTGAGATAGGCCAAGAGAAAGTACAAACAGAGAAGAGAACATAAATGAGAAACCTCAAGCAGTCAATAGGTGAATAGAATATTATCTAGTTGAAATATAATGTGCTCCCTAGAGGGTTGGTTCCCTTTGAAAGATTGTTCGATGCTAATGATGTTGCTCTTGATTCGAAGAGAACACATCAAGAAGAATATATGGAAGATTGTAATTTGGGAACTCAGTAGGAGCCCAAAATAGTGAAATTGTTCAAAGGGGTTCCCAAAAACTACAAAGAAAGATACATTGATCTTTTTAATAAGTATATGGATGTGTTTGCCTAGTCATATGAAGACCTAAAAACATATGATAAAAGAATTATTCAGGATAATATTCCATTGAAGGAAGGGCTCAAAACACACAAACAAAATATCAGAAATATAAATCCCTTGTTGTTAGCTCCAATAGAAAAGGAATTGAAGAAACTGTTCTAGGCGAAAATTTTAGTCCCTCTCAGATATTCAGACTGGGTTACCAATCTGGCCCATGTAAGAAAGAGGAATGGAGAGACAAGACTGCATGTATACTTTAGGAACTTGAACCGAGCATCTCTAAAAGATAAGTATCCTTTGCCGAAAAAGGATTATGTCTTACAAAAGGTGACAGGAGATCATAGGTTTTCTATGGTTGACGTATTTTCTGGTTATAATTAGGTAGCAGTGGAAAAATAAGATCAAAAGAATACTGCTTTCACTACACCGTGGGGTACCTTCATGTATGCAAGGATGCCATTTGGAATTATGAATGCAAGTGAAACATTTCAAAGGACCATGGACATAGCCTTCATTGGTGACAAGTTTGTAGTTATATATCTGGATGATGTAACTATTTCCTCAGGGTTAGATGATGAACACTTGGAGCATTTACAAAAAAAAATTGAAAAGTGCAGAAAGTTTGGTCTGTCATTAAATCCCAAGAAATCTTTATTTGCCTTAGAAGGAGGCAAGTTATTGGGTCACATAGTTTCTAAACAAGGAGTAAATATTGACCCAGCAAGGGTGGAAGCCATTCAGACTATTCCTTTACCCAAAAGAAAGAAGGATATCTAGAGATTCCTTGGAAAAATAGACTTTATGAGGAAGTTTGTGGCCTATTATGTTGATATCAGGGAAAATTTTAAGGATGGAAAATTATCTTGAAGTTTAAAAAAATGGCGAATCTCACTAGTCCCTAATATGAAAACTATAAAATTTTTATTGATGTATTTGTAAAATTATTCAAATTTATAATGCTTTTATATATACTCTCTATATAATGTTGGAAATTTTTAATGTAGAATAATTTTATATTGTAAAATTTGGGCGAATTATTTTAAAAAAAATGGAAATTGGCGAATATTTTTTTTGGAAAAATCATGGAAAATTAGACCACCTGTGAATATTAGCCCCTAAAATTTTCCATGGTTGATATCATGAGAAGTATAACATATATGTTGAAGAAAAATGCAAAATTTAAATGGGATAAGGAAGCAAGAGATGCATTTTTTTAGAATAAAGGAAGCAATGCAAGAGACTACAGTTCTAATTAGTCTAGACTATCAAAATGCCTTTAAGATATTTTCATTTGCATCCCCCACTACTATTTTTGTTATGTTGTTGCAAAAAATTGAAGAAAATAACGAGTAGCCAGTTGTATTTTTCAGTAAAGTTCTCAGAGATGTTGAGCTCAATTACAATATTCTAGAGAAACAAGTATATGCTTTGGTCAAAGCACTGAAATCCTTCAGGACTTATGTGCTGCATTCCCAAATAAATTCTTATGTTCCTAATTCTTTTGTGAAATATGTGCTAGTCCAAAGTGATGTTGCAGGAAAAAGGGGAAGTGGATAGAAAAAAACCAAGAGTATGATTTGGACATCAAAACCACCAAGGTGGTCAAGGTACAGGGTTTAGTGAAGTTGTTGACAGAGACAAATTTTCAAGCCTTGGGAATTAATCTGTTGGCACCAGTGGATGGAGTTGTTAATGAAGAAGGTAAAAGAAAGTCCAAAATAGTCATTCAATACAAATTCTTGTGCTCTGATCAGTATAAGGATATTTTTCACTACTTGTGTTTCTTTTCCTATCCAACTTTAATAAATAGAAAAAAATACAGAGCTCTCAAGCTCAAGTCTCAGCCATATGTTATCATAGAAGCAAAGCTATACTGGAAATATCCTGCTGGTATTTTGCTGTTATGTTTGACTGAAGGAGAATGTATTTAAGTCACCAAAAAATATCATGAAAGTCTGTGTGGAGGGAATTATAGCTGGGAGGTCACTGCCCATAAGATTCTCAATTCTGGCTTCTATTGGCCAACCCTATTTGTAGATGTTTATAGACTAGTTAGAAGTTGTCAGAAGTGCCAGTTGTTTGCTGAAAAGAAAAAAAAGGCTCCATTACCTCTCATCCCTGTATTTATTGAAGAACCTTTCAGGAAATGGGGATTGGATTTTACTGGAGAGATCAATCCACCATAAAGTGGATATTTCAGGTGGATTATGAGTGCCACTGATTATTTTACAAAATAGGTTGAAGAAATACCCATGAAGAAGGAAAATGACCAAGTAGTGATGAAGTTTCTGGAGGAAAACAACTTCAACAGATTTGGGTGTCCAGTCAAAATTGTGAATGATAATGCTTAGGTATTCAACTTTGCTCTTTTCATTAATTTCTGTCAAACATATAATGTAATATTATCAAATTCCATAGCATATCATCCTCAATGGAATGGATTGGTAGAGTCCTCAAACAAGACATTGGTCAGGATCTTGAAGAAGACAATCACTGAAAATAAGAAGGTTTGGGACATGAAGTTGAAGTTTTCCCTCTTGGAAGTTCGAGTCACTACCAAGGGATCTGTTGGAAAGTATCCCTATGAACTGGTTTATGGAACTCAAGCATTGTTTCCTACTCAGCTAGCTAAACTAGTGATTTCTTTCCTTCAAGAAGATCAGGAAGAACCTAATGCTCTGGTAAGGAGATTGAACAAAATAATTGAATCAATTGAAAATAGAAACAAAGTCATGGATAACTTGATTACTTATCAGGAAAATATGAAGTCTATATTCGACAAGAAAGAAAAAGAGGTTCTCTTTCAAGCAGGAGATCTAGTACTATTATGGGACACCATACGTGAAGAAAAGGGGAAGCATGGTAAATTTGATCCTCTTTGCTATGGTCCATACAAAATCTCTGAGGCAAGGTCAAATAAAAAATTCATTTTGGAAGATCTAGATGGAGAGCTAGTACAACTACCTATGAATGGGTAGTATCTGAAGCATTATTTCCAACAGTAAAAATCAACACTCCACCATTGTAAACACCAGATTTCTCATTTTTCATATGTCACAAAGAAATATTTGACTCCATGCCCAATGGATAAGGAACTAGTCTGTGGTTCTTAGTGCTTTCGTGGAAGAAATCACTATCCCCAGGTGGAGCCAAATGTTGTGGCTCATTTGCATTTACCTTTGAAATATGTTTCAGAACACCAAAAAATCATATATGTTAGAAAATGTAAAAGTTTGTGTGTCATAGAATAATTTTGATTTATATGTCGGTACATTAACATTATGTGATGAGATTTGAAGGTGGGTTGAGTCGGGCTCATTCACGTGCAGGACAGGTTGAGGACCGGACCGATGGGCACATTCAGAACATTGCACACCTGACAAGGTCTATTCGGGCCCATTCACAAGCTCAGGAGGGACTAGTGTGACATAAAATCGAATAAGCTCAGGAGGGTTACACCATGGAGCAAACAAACTAGTTTCTCGAAGGAAGAGAAATGATGAATTTCCCTTAAAAAATTAAGATTTTTGGAGGAGACACAAAGGGAAAAACAGATGGTCAGGATCAAAGCGCTGATCAACAAAGGAGCAGATCAATGCTGAAGGTTAAATTTCATATCGCATATCAGAGAGTTTCACATTTATATGATAAAAATTCACAAGGAAAACAGTTTAAGTTGCAATGTGATAGTTACATAAAGTGTGAAATGAGAAGAGCGAGCGATGATGTGGGAATATAACGTGGCATTGACATGGAAATATGACGTGGCATATGACATGGCCCCAACCCCATAGATCACAAGTAATTTATGATGATGTGGCAAGGTGACATGGTGCTGACATGGTAGGGTGACATGGCACGAGGACGTGGACCTGGCCCACATACCGCACATCACAAGCTTTAAAATTTAAGTGCAAAGGGTAAACGATAAAGTCATCGAAGTGTGATGTGTGATATAATGGGGCCCGATCTCAAAATCAAAAATCGCATGTTTTAGAGGATAATAGAAGGAGGTAAGTGATAAAGTAGCCAAAGTGCTATGTGCAATGCGGTGGGGACCAATCTCAAAATCACAAATCACAAGTTTTAGAGGATAACCGTGGGAGGTAATTGATAAATTCGTTGAAGTGCGATTTGAAATGTGGTGGGGCGTGATCGCAAAATCACAAATCGAAATTTTTAGAGGATAAGTTTTAAGGAAAAGTTAAAGGTAATGAAGGGAAATTTGTGGGCGGATGTGATGTGGTTTCAACATTGAACTCCAAATGTTTTCAGATCTAGAGGTAAGTGATAAAGTCATCGAAGTGCAATGTGCGATGTGGTGGGGCCCAATCACAAAATCGCAAATCACAAGTGTTAGAGGATAAGTGTTAAGGAAAATTTAAAGGCAACAAAGGGGGATGCGTGGACAGATGTGATGTGGTTTCAACAGTGAACTACAAAGGTTTTCAGATTTGGAGGTAAGGCATTTCTCGTGTTAAACCATATAGGAGGAAGAGAAGAGGGTTATAACATAAAACTGATTAAACGACTTGGTAATGAGAAATAGGCAGAACGTGATAGAGAAACTTGGGACCCGAAGTAGATCAAAGGAGAAGAGACAGAGTTGAGTAGCAGGCGATATGATTAACATCATTTGAAGCATAGGGGCATAGGGAGAGTCGGGTAGAAAATCGTATAGCACTGTTCAGGGCACAACAACTGGGTCAAATCGAATACTGAGGCATCATTTTAGAGGTGTGCAACCATTACATCACGACTAGAAATTCCACCTCGGTACTTTAGGAGGATGCATCATCAACAGCAGATTCAGGAAAATGAAGAAAGTTTCAAGTTTTAATTTCCTTTCTCAAGTATGGTTGCATAAGTGATCTTAACAGTTAAGGTAGTTGAATAGTTTCAAGAAGTTCAGTAGTTACGAACCACTGTGATGTATTTACGTAGATAGAAATAAAGAAAACAGGTTCTGAGTTTTTGACCTCTAGATGACTGTTAGTTTATGACTGAATTCTCTTATAAATTCATGAAAGAGGATCATGTTTCCTACACCTGTTGATGTTGATACATCTTTCTTGTTTCACTCAGTGGCTATTCCTCTTTGAGTGAAGTGAAGTAATGTAGTAGTCAGTCTCTTAATTACATTTGTGAGTAAGAGTTAAATAACCTTAATTTACGCTCCTTCACCTCATCTCTTCTCTCTTCATAAACTCCTGATAGAACTTTAAAGTGATAGATAATGTCTTTACAAAATATTATTTTAAGTTCTCTCTTCCTTCACGAATTTCCTCTGAAACTTAAAAGTGGTATATTCTGTGTTTTCAACAAATCAATTTTAGTTTCTCTTACAGTTCTTCTTTTCATTCCATTAAAATATCTATATTTTATTGCATTGTGAAGGCTTTCATTATATCAGACTATTGATGGTATTAAGTAACTGAATTCCAAGGGTGTTAAATAAAGGCCATTTGATATGGTAGTTGTGACATATATTTATAAATTGTCTTAAGCACTGATTCTTTACCACAGCCAAGGGATTGTTTCATGAGATACAACACTCACCATCAGAAGTTAGTTAATACTTCCTTTGATGCACATTCTGCTAGCCCAAAATCATTTCAACTAGGAGACCTAATATTGAAGTGGGACAAAGTGTTGATCAGCGGTTGTCATTGATGTCAACCCAAGCAGCACCAGGGGCTAACCCAATATTGAATGAGAAGTTTGAAATACCAAATTAATATATTCTGGGTCAATAATGCTTTTGATGGTTTTTTACTTGTCGAGATGTTTCCATTGATATATGGCACGCCATGTAATTCTTCACGGTTTGAGAGATATTCATGTTTGAAGTTTGTACCCCAGTTAGTGGGCTAAAACCCCATGGGGTTGGGGCATGGGTCATTGAAAAGTCATAATTAATATTTTTTATGCTCCTAAAATCCCTCCCACATTCACTTGTTGAAGCCCCTCTCAACTTAAGCATTCATATATATTGTGATCTTCATTTCCTCCTTAGGCAAGGGATTCGGCCATCTGAAACAGGGCATCGTGGAATTTTCGCTCTAACTCTTTTTCTACGAAGGCTCAGAAGCTGAACTTTTTATGAGGTGAAGCCTAATTCATGTGGAAGCTGTAGTAAAAATTTTAGATCAATTTGCACAATATTTTTGGAGATATGATCTGTGGAAGTAAGGGTTTTTTGCAGGCTCCTGAAATTCATCTTAAATAAGTGACCTTGGTAAATTCATCATAACTCCCTCTCTTTAATTTGCGCTCTATCAATTTCAGAAACAAATGAAGAAACAGTGACACGTGTCACGTCGTACAAGTTCGCTCTACTAAAACAATCCATAACTAGGGCATTGTGAGAAATTGGGTATAAATCTCTCTTGAAGAATACAAATTGGGTCAGACCTGTGGCATTGGAAAGAAGACTCATAGGACTACTATAGGACTAAAAATTAGATATTGAGGATCTAAAATAACAGAGATACACCAGATTCAATATCGAGCTCCTAGAAGGCAAGAAATAGCTACATCATGTGTTGTCAAGGGTTGCAAAGGACCAAAATTTCTATGGCAGAAAATTAAATCAAGGTGCAGCAGAGGGTAGCATGACAAGAGAAGCATCCAAGGTGCATAAAAGTAGCAATAAGTTCATCATATGAAGTCTTCAAGTGGGCAGCACTGCATACAATCATTGTACTTAGTCATTGTAAATACATTATTGTACAAATTGTACTAGTGTCTATCTGCCAAGGGTTGAAGAGGCAGTGTTGGGAGGTCTAGGATCATCATTAGGTGGTTGTGTCAAAGTTGTGGTTATGGTCTAGTATATCTTCTTCTTCTACATCATTCTATATCATTGTAAAGTGGACCATTTTCCCTGGTACGGGAGTCCATTCTTCTTTTATTCTTCTATAGGGTGGTAGGGTGGTGCTAGGGTGAGTTGTAGCTCATTGGGTGTTGGGGCATCCGTTCAGTTGACTACTGAAGAATCTTGGGCGTTGGAGCGTCCATCCAGTGGGAGCTGGAGAAGAATGCTTTTCTAGATTCTAGGAAGTTGGAGCTTTATTTTAAATTGGAGTTGAATATTAAAGAATTATTACAAAAGCATTAGGTGGTTTTTGTCCCAGAGTAGGTTTCCACCTTAAAAACTGTGTGCATTTTTGTTCCTCTTGTTTACTGATATCACTGTACAAACACTAATAATAATTGAAGATTAACTAATGCTCTAATTGAAAGGAATACTGATTCACCCCCCCCCCCCCCCTCAGTATTTCCAACAATTGGTATTAGAGCTTGGTTCCTTCAATAACAGTTTAACAGCTGGAAGGAGGTGATGGAGCCTACCAAGAATGGTGTACCTCTATTCAATGAAAATAATTATGCACTTTGGAAAGGAAGAATGGAGGTGTATCTCTTGGCGCAAGGTTACGAAGTATGGGACACTATTCAAAATGGATTTACATCAACCACGAATGAACAAGGTAAGAAAAATTTGGTAAATGATGCAAAATCGAAGAATATTATTATCAGTGGACTTATTGAATCTTATTATCATAAGGTGTTGGGTTGTAAAACCACCAAAAATGTATGGGACAAGCTTGAGAATATATATGCAGGTGACTCAAATGTCAAAGAAGCAAAGCTTCAAATCTATAGAGAAAATTTTTAGCAACTCAGAATGAAAGAAGATTGCAACATTGCTGCATACTTCCAATAGGTTGATGAAATAACCAATACTATAGAAGGATTGGGAGAGCCAATTGATGAGAATAATATTATACGGAAGATTATTAGAATGCTACCAGGGAGATTCAACCCAAAGGTATCAGTCTTAGAATACAATGCAAATCTGGACAAACTCAGCAAGGAAGAATTACATGGAGTTCTCATAGCATATGAAATGAGACTTGATGAAGAAAAGGGTACTTCAAATCTAGAAACTGCGTTCATTGCATCTAAGAAAACCAATAAGGACAAACAACCTTCAATTGAAATGACATGCACCTGCAAGTGTGAAGAAAAGGGAGACGATGGAGAAGGTCTTTCCGATGAAGAATATGCTTACTTTACGAGAAAATTAAAACCTAATAAGGGAAAATTCAAAGGTAAAATTCCATTGATATGTTTCGGTTGTGGTGAGGTTGGGAATTTCGTAGCAAAATGTCCAAACAAAATTTATGGAAACTCAAAAGGAAAGAAACGCTTTAAGAAATTCAACAAGCAAGGAAAAAATAAAGGATCCAAAAGGAACTTCCTCTCTAAAGAAGATAGCTCCTCATCCGATGAAGAAAGTGACATCAAAGAAGAAGCCAATGAAAAATTATTGTTTATGGCCAAGCACAATAAACAAGAAGTATCAAACAATGAATAAGAAGGGTTGACCATAGAATAATTTTATGAGGAGGAAATCAAGCTATAAAAGAGCTCAATTCTGAGAAGATCCATTCCAACACTCTTGAAGAACAAGTTCAAGCTCTCAAAATTGAGGTTGAAGAACAAAAATGTATTGAAGATTCTGTTAGTGTCAGCCTTTGCATCCTTCCTCCAGTGATCAAACATGCTCTTACAAAGTGATTTTAAGGTCTCAAGGTCAAATTTTGTCATTTCAGTGAATCTTCAAGCAAAATTTGGTCACTAGGTATTAGGTCTAGGGTTTTCTTTTACTCTTGTCAAAGTTGTCCAAATGTCGGTCCATGTCACCATTCAGCTGAGTGTACCATCATTCAGAGGGTTTTCATCATCATGTCAAATTCCATTGGGTCATTTTATAGCTCGTTCATGCTTCAGTTGTGCCTAGGTAAGGTCCATTTCCCTCTCCTAGGGTTTTGGAGGTAATTTCTCTTGGATGGACAAATCATCAGTAAAACTTGTATCCTGATGTTCATACACCTTCCCCTATCTTTAATTTACCTTATTAAACACTTCCCATCACCGAGATCCCCCAAATTCCCCATTTTCACACAAACCCTAGTTTCTTGCTACAACTTGGCAATTTTCTAGGCTAGGCCTATGTTTTGCCCTTTTGAACCCCTTCCCCTCACTCAATCTCTGAAATTACACTTTCCCCTACTTCCTAACATCCCTCCCTACTTCCCAAAATTTTATCAAGAATTTAGAAGCCCCTTATCCCCTTCATTTCGCTTCATTTCAACAAATCCCTTGTTTCACACATCGGGATAGGTTTCACTCAAATGATGTTTCAGAGCAGTAAAATATGAATTTTGGAAAAATGAATGATGTTTTTGTCCACAATAGGCCAAGTAAGAAAAAATTCCTTCACTTTTTACACAAGTTTCATGGTTAAAGAGAAATGTCAAAAATACCGTTGCCTTAGGAGAATTGAATGCACCTCTGAAGTGACCTTGGGAAAATCAATATTTCTCCTAGCTTGGTTGGCCAAATGACTTTCTTGATGATTCAAATGATAACTAGACACAAATATCTTTCCAATGAGATATCATGAGCTCAATTTGGAGTTGAGGAAGATCTTAAAAAGTTGACTGCAACAGCACTCTGCCTTGAGGAAGCCTCATTCTGCTCATTTTTCCCAGTCTTGGGTGATTTTATTTTTGACAGGGTAAATGAACTCAAAATTGAAAAATTATAATTTTTTTGGAAGGTAGACTCAAAATTATTTCCAACGAGATATCATGCGCCCAATTTGGACACCGGGAAGGCCTCCAAAATCCTCCTGAAAAATGCACTATTTATGGCACGACGCATTGGGCCGGAACACCTAATTTTTCCTCTGCCTCATGAAAACTCAAAATTGACTCAATATTATATGTTTCAAATAATTTTTTTAGTTTTTTAAGTGCTATTATTCTAGCGTTTGGTTTTGTTTGGAAAGGGAATATGAGAATTTGAATGTGAAGTTATAAACCCTATTCACTTGTTAGAAATTGTTCCCTTAGGGTTTTATAATTGGTGTTTTAAAGTGATTGTGGTGCCAAATTTGTTCATTTCCCATTTTTTTCATCCCTTCCTTTCACTGTAATCCTATCATCACTGTTAATCCCCTAATCCCCTATATTCCAAACCACTCATATCATCCCGTACCTTATTTCTCCATCCCAAGTCATATCATTTCACCTTCATTCCCTCTTTCCATCTCACTTGTTAAAAATCCCCAAAATCCCAAGTTACTCCAAAAATTCAAGTGCTTGTACCCTCTTCCAAATTTTGTCAAATCCTCAAAGGGAAAACTACCACTTGGCGAGACTTCATTGTTCCCACTGCTCCATTTTTACCACAGTCCCTTCCCTTTGGCACACATTTGGAAATCGGAGGCAAATACACCAAATTGTTGTTTTCCATCTCATACAGGTCAAACATTCACTTGACAAAGACTTTCAACACCATGGAGATAGACACAGATAGCTCATATGACCGAGACAGTGTTTTCACCACTGAATTGCATGCACCAAGAGGGCACTGAAACGGCGCAAAAGGGAGGATAGACTCCGAATATTGGCTGAAGCTTCTTTGGCTGAGCATGGTACTTGATTATGGACCTCCAGCTCAAATTTCAAGGAATTTGGAGAAAATTTTTTCATTTTTGAATTTTTGGTCACAAAACAGGTTTTTCCGCCCGACGCGTCGCGCCACCTGACGCGCGCTTATGTTTGGGAGATCTTCTGGAGGAAAACTTTGAATTTTTGGGTTTTTTATGATATATTATATATTTTCAAGAATGGACGAAGCATTTCATCAAATTCTGGGCTGCCTAAAGGGCCAAAAACAACTTGAAAATGGCCTTTCTGCCACTTTTTGCACTAGCAGGAACCAGTCTTGGGAGATTGCAGTTTTGGAGGGGAAAATGACATCCAAATTGAAAAATTACACTTGGGTTGGATAGCAAACATCCAGGGATTTCCAACGAGCTATCATGAGCTCAATTTGGACTTCAGGAAGTGCCTCAAAAACAGGCTCAAAGTGGCATGATGCATTGAGTTTTTTAGCGCGGCGCATAGAGAAATTTTGCCTCATTTTCACTCTTCAGCTCAGAAATTCGCCTAGTTTTGACTAGATTTACTTTTTCATGTGATTATTGATCTATCATGATGTAATTTGGTAACCATGATGTAATTTTTGCATATATTACTTGTTCTAGAGGATTCATTCACTAAAAAGTGAAAATTAAATGAATGAATCAGTTTCCTTCCTTATAGAGGCAAGTTGTTTGGCTGCCTAGATTTTAGTTCCATGTTTAGAATTGGTTGAAATAGATCCTATAAGGATGAGCTGGACCCCTTGAGGCATGGGAATGGGTTGGGCTAGTCTATATCATGTATTTTCTGAGTCATTTTCAAAGGTGGAACTGGTTGGACTCTTGGGAAAAGTTGGGCACCTCATTGTATATTCATTTCTGCATTTTTGGCAAAGGAAAGACCAGGCTTTTGCAGCACTTGTTGGGATCCTTGTGGCTCTGAGTTTTGATGATGTTTTTATTCATGTAATTGTAGGTTAATTAATGTTTTATGTATGCCATTTCCCTTCTCTTTTCTTCTGAAAATTAAACAAATGAGTAACTAAGGTAGAATTCATTAGTTTGCTGGTGCTCTACCTTAAAATTTTGTTTAGTTTTATGTGTTTTCATCTGTGTGAAGAGGATCCTTGCACCCTCTTGCCCTCTTCAGCTCCTCAGCAGTCTTTTCTATTCATTCATTAAATCTAAGACATCATAGCCATTACCTACCTTGCCCCAACTTGAACTCTGCAAGAATTTGGCCTCATCCCCAAGCCCAAAATTGCCTTTCCTTTGTTTCTGACAAAACCCCCCAAAATCAAAATCAAATCCTTTCATCTATATACCTAGCCTAAAATTAGTTTTTATTTCAGTCATCTCAAGCCCTATTGATACATTTTTCACTCAGATTGACCTGGAGAGAGCCCTCTCCTGTTCTGGTAGGGCTAGCTACCAGACTGAGCGTGGTTTGGTGTTACCCTAAATCCCACCTTCCTTCAGCCTAAGGTGGATTTGGGCTATAACAGAGTCACTTCAAAAGAAGTTGGAAGAAAGCAACCAAGAAAGGGAAACATTAGAAGCCAAAGTAGTCTCGCTGCGTAAGGAAGTGAAGAAGGGAAAAATTGTCTAAAACTATGCCAACAACTCAAGGGCATTTGAAGAACTCATCAACAATCAATGATCTTACAATGATAGAACTGGCCTCGGTTACAAAGAAGAAGAAGCAGGACCTTCTACAACAAAATACAATGAACCTATGAGATCTGACATACATGAAGACTTCATTGGACAATATTCGCAATCACATCCCTGGAAGATGATTCCTCGACGAAGATTTTCATCCAGGTACCAACATATTTTTCATGGATATTGTTATTCATGTGGAAAATTTGGTCATAAAGCTATAGAATTTCGCACGTACCCTATGAACCAATACAATTCCAAGAGATTCTTCAAATATGAACCTCCCAGGGCTCAACGAAACATCAATAGATTTGAAAATTGAAGAAATAATATGGAATGTTACAAATGTCAGAACTTTGGACACATAGCCAGAGATTGTAGACTTGAAAATACTCTAGAAGAATCTTCGAAGCCACAGAATGAACGAACATGGAAGAAGAACAAGACTGATAATTGTGCTCTCGCTCTCAAGGCTCAAAAAAAGAAAGATGTATGGTATGTTGACAGCAGTTGCTCAATGCATATGACTGGAGATAGAAGGAAATTTGTATCTCTAAAAGAGAAGAAGGATGGAACCATATCGTTTGGAAATGATGGATCTTCAAATGTTATAGGATCAGGTACCATCACTCTCGGAAGCAAATATGTTATAGCCAAGAATGTTCTATTGGTCGAAAACATGAATCAAAATCTGCTCAGTGTTGGACAAATGTGTGATCAAGGACACACAATGTTATTCAACTCCACAAAATGTGAAATCAGGAAAGGCAGGTATGGTAAAATTGTGGCTACAGCAAGTCGAGCTCCAAACGACATATATGTTCTTGATGAAGCAACTAAAGCATGTCTACTAGCTAAAGAAGATGAAAGTTGGTTATGGCACAAACGAATGGGTCACATAAACTTTCACAATCTTGTTAGGATAAGCAAAAAGGAAGAAGTACGAGAAATGCCAAAAATCTCAAAACCTCCCAACACACTATGTGAGGCATGTCAGCATGGTAAGGAGACAAAAGTCCAATTTAAAACAAAAGAACACTTTTCATCACATCCATTGGAATTGATACATACTAATCTATGTGGTCCTGTGAGAACAAAAGGCTTAGACGGAGAATTATATTTCATGTTGATGATAGATGACTATACCAGGATGACAGCCGTCAGTTTCCTAAAGAAAAAATCTGAAGCATTTGAGTGCTTTAAGATCTACAAGGAGTTGGTTGAAAATGAAATTGATTTGAAAATAAAGTGTTTAAGATCAGATAATGGTGGAGAATTCACTTCCAAATTATTTCAGCAATATTGTGACGAAAATGGAATAAAAAGGCAATTTTCAATAGCATGAACACCTCAGCAAAATGGAGTTGCTGAAAGAAAGAATAGAACTGTACAGGAAATGGGTAGAACAATGTTGAAGGACTCAAAATTGGATGAAAAATTCTGGGTTCAAGCAATTGATACAGCAGTCTTCATTATCAACGAAGTCTTCTCAGAAATAATTGCAACAAGACTCCATATGAATTATGGAAAGGAAAACCAGCTAATGTAAAATATTTCAGAATCTTCGAAAGAAAATGTTATATCAAAAAAGAAGATCAAAAATTGGGTAAGTTTGAATCACGTGTTGATGAAGGAATATTTGTTGGTTACTCACGCAAAAGAAAGGCCTATAAATGCTATAATATAAGACGAAAACAGATAGTGGAGACCATAAATGTTACATTTGACGAAGATGGTGCTCTAGTGAGTAATGATGAGGATCTAGAATCTTTGAAACTTGAGACAGAGGCTAAAAAAGACACAAATAAAATTGTAGAACAAGAAGCAACTATCAACGAGGAAGAAGTAAACAATGATCATCAAGATATACCAGAACAACAACAAGAAGCTCCTCCAAGGAGAACAAAAGAGTGGATTCAAAAGAACCATCCATCAAATCAAGTCATTGGTGAAATAAATGAAGGTTGACAGATTCGTTCATCACAACAAGCTCACGTTGCTTTTCTAGCAACCTTTGAGCCTAGTAGTTTTTAGGAAGCTAGCCAAAATGAACATTGGGTAGCAGCTATGAATGAAGAATTGGATCAAATTGAGAAGAATAACACATGGGAATTAGTTCCACGACCAAAAGATAAAAATGTCATTGGGACTAAATGGGTGTTTAGGAAAAAATTGAATGAAGATGGGTAGGTTACCAGAAACAAAGCAAGATTGGTTTGCAAAGGCTATGCACCAGTTGCCAGAATGGAAGCCATCTGAATTTTTCTCACCTATGCATGTTCAAGAAAAATCAAAGTCTACCAAATGGATCTTAAGTCAACATTTCTGAATGGAGAATTAGAAGAAGAATTTTACATCGAACAACCTGAAGGTTTTCTACTATCACAAAAAGAAGACTATGTCTGCAGGTTAAAGAAGGCTCTATATGGTCTCAAGTAGGCTCCCAGAGCATGGCATGCTCGTCTTGATGGATATCTACATCAACAAGGATTTAAGAAAGGTACTTTTGATAGCAATATTTATGTACAAATAGATAAATATAATTTAACAATTGTTGAGGTACATGTGGATGATATAATATTTGGTAGCAATGATGATCGAATAAGTAAGAAATTTTCTACAAAGATGCAAAGTGAGTTTGAGATGTCTTTACTTGGTGAGCTGACATACTTCTTAGGGCTTCAAATATCTCAGCAAGAGAAAGGAATATTTATATGTCAAGCCAAGTACATCAAGGAAATGCTCAAGAAATTAAAAATGGAAGATTACAAACAGGTTGCAAATTGAGCATAGAAGACTCATCTAAGGATGTAGATTAGAAGTTGTACAGATCTATTATTGGTAGTCTTCTATATGTAACAGCTTCCCGACCATAAGTTATGCAAGAAGTTGGAAAAGTAGCAAGATTCCAAGCAGCACCAAAAGAATCAGATATTATTGCTGTCAAAATAACTCTTCGATATCTAAAGGGCACAGAAGAATATGACCTGTGGTATCCCAAGGGCAACAATCTCATTATTCAAGCCTTTACAGATGCAGATTGGGCAGGAAGTGTTGATGATCGTAAGAGTACTAGTGGAGCAACGTTCTATCTAGGTGGTTGTCTCGTATCATGGTTGAGCAAAAAGCAAACTTAAATCTCGTTATATATAGCGGAAGCAGAATAAATTGCAGCAGAATCATGTTGTACTCAAGTCCTTTGGATGAAACAAACTTTTCAAGATCTTCAAGTACAATTCAGTGAGCCTATTCCCATATTCTGTGACAACACTAGTGCCATCAGCATCTCTAAGAATCTTGTCATGCATTCAAAAACAAAACACATTCCAATCAAATATCATTTTGTTAGAGAACAAGTCGCTGAAAAGAATATCAAACTTGAGTATGTTTGTACAAAAGAACAAATTGCTGATATCTTCACTAAACCTTTACCTCGTGAAGCATTTGAATATCTTCATCAAAAGCTTGGGATTCTCCCAATTTCTCATTAGATTTTCCCTTTTCAAGAATATAAAGCGGGAGTGGAAGTGTGTACAGGTCTGCAGGATGATTGTGTGTTAGCGGGAGTGGAAGTGTGTACAGGTCCGCAAGATGGTTGTGTTTCAGGGGGAGTTACCCTTTTCCATTGATGTTAAAGGGGGAGAGAATGTTGTAGGAAGAGGTGCCATGATTGCAGGGGGAGTACTTGTGTTTCCATCAATGCTGAAGGGGGAGATTGTTGATCAGCTGTTGTCATTGATGTCAACCCAAGCAGCACCAGTGGCTAACCCAATATTGAATGAGAAGTTTGACCTACCAAATTAATATATTCTGGGTCAATAATGACTTTTATGGTTTCTACTTGTTGAGATGTTTCCGTTGATATATGGCATGCCATGTAATTCTTCATGGTTTGAGAGATATTCATGTTTGAAGTTTGTACCCCAGTTAGTGGGCTAAAACCCCATGGGGTTGGGGCATGGGTCATTGAAAAGTCATAATTAATAATTTTTATGCTGCTAAAATCCCTCCCACATTCACTTGTTGAAGCCCCTCTCAACTTAAGCATTCATATATATTGTGATCTTCATTTCCTCCTTAGGCAAGGGATTTGGCCATCTGAAACAGGTCATCGTGGAATTTTCTCTCTAATTTTTTTTCTGTGAAGGCTCAGAAGCTAAAATTTTTATGAGGTGAAGCCGAAATCCTAAGGAAGCTGTAATACAAATTTCAGATCAAGTTGCGCAACAGTTTTGGAGATATGATCTGTGGAAGTAAGGGTTGTTTGTAGGCTCCTGAAATTCATCTCAAAGAAGTTACCTTGGTAAATTCATCATAACTACCTCTCTGAGTATTAGATTGGAATGCCGTAAAAAATGACGGATAGTGCACAGTCTACACTCTGCGCTCTATAAATTTTAGAAACAAATGAAGAAACATTGACACGTGTCATGCCGTAAAAGTTCGCTCTACTGAAACAGTCCATAATTAGGGCAGTGTAAGAAATTGGGTATAACTCTCTCTTGAAGAATCCAAATTGGGTCAGACCTATGGCATTGGAAATAGGACTTAGAGGACTACTATAGGACCGAAAATCAGATATTGAGGGTCTAAAATAACATAGATGCACCAAATTCAATATCAAGCTCCTAGAAGGCAAGAAATAGCTAGATCATGTGTTGTCAAGGGTTGCAGAGGACCAGAATTTCTATGGTGGAAAAGTAAAGCAAGGTGTAGCAGAGGGTAGCATGACAAGAGCAGCATCCAAGGTGCATAACAACAGCAAGAATTTCATCATATGAAGTCTTCAAGTGGGCAGCACTGCATACAATCATTGTAAAGGTATCATTGTACTTAGTCATTGTAAATACATTATTGTACAAATTGTACTAGTATATATCTGCCAAGGGTTGAAGAGGCAGTGTTGGGAGGTCTAGGATCATCATTAGGTGGTTGCGTCAAAGTTGGGGTTATGGTCTAGTATATCTTCTTCTTCTACATCATTCTATATCATTGAAAAGTGGACCATTTTCCCTGGTACGGGGGTCCATTCTTCTTTTATTCTTCTATAGGGTGGTAGGGTGGTGCTAGGGTGAGTTGTAGCTCATTGGGTGTTGGGGCATCCGTTCAGTTGACTGCTAAAGAATCTCGGGTGTTGGAGCGTCCATCCGGTGGGAGCTGGCGAAGAATGATTTTCTAGATTCTAGGAAGTTGGAGCTTTATTTTCAATTAGACTTGAATATTAAAGAATTATTAGAAAAGCATTAGGTGGTTTTTGTCCCGGAGTGGGTTTCCACCTTAAAAAATGTGTTCATTTGTGTTCCTCTTGTTTACTACTATCATTGTACAAACACTGATAATAATTGAAGATTAACTAATGCTATAATTGAAAGGAATACTGATTCACCCCACCCCCTCTCAGTATTTCCAACACAAATCACATGAGTAAAAATGTAAGAATAGAAAATTACAAAGAATGTGGCTTTGACCATTTCATATTTCTGAGTAATCGGCCCATCAACATTTTTATTACAAGATTTATGAGGTAGGAGAGAATCCTTGCCTGTAAATGGGAAAATTTTGAAAAAATACTTTTCATAGAAGATAACCTCTTCTATCCCTTGTACATTATTGTTTTTACTTTTTATATGAAGATAAAGTTGAAATAGTATAACTATTGACTTCACAGATAAAGTTTATTTGAATACTTTATTATTTCTACTTTTATAAATAGTGACTGTTAAAGAAATATTTATAACATTTGAAAAATAAAAATGGTTTTAGATCTCTGAAAAATTTCTTGTTTTTCACAAAATTATTTTTTCTTTGAAAAGCCTCCAACTTTATAAAATAATTTTGATCTATTACTAGTCAATAAAAGTATTATTAAACAAGTAAAGGACTCTTTGCAGATAGACATTTTTAACTCTAAAAATTTCATCCAAAAACTCTTAAGGAGTCAATGATTCTCCCCATCCAATAAAATTTTCTCTTTTAAGGCCCGACCCTATGAAATAATATTTTAAAAAATCTTAAAGGATAATAGGTCTCATCACGAGCCTCCTCACCATATTCATAGGGGAATAACTAACTAACATTACCAAAACTGCATATGAAAACAAGTTAATGGCTTAAGATTATTTTAATCAAAAGACTAGGGGTCTCATCACGAGCCAACTTGTTCAGTTAAGTTACAAAAAGTGAATGGAATTGTTATTATTTGACCACCAAACCAAAACAATGAATTTTAAGTAGCAAAAATAAATAAAAAGAGGCAAGAAGAATAAATATATGACTTAGGATTTATCTTTAAAAACTAAATTCTTATTTGGATGGGATACTGAATCATTGACTGGTTAAAAGGTAACCATGCAAAGGTTATTAATACCTAATTGCATCAGAACCTCTACCTATGACAAATGAGGATATTTTAAACTAATCTGATACACTATTTTTTAACCCAGTAAAGACTAATTTAGACAAAATAATTTTCATCTTTAAGAGGATTCGAGTGGATAATAATAATGTGATTTTCTTTTATGGCTTAGAGAAATATTACTTATTTTAAATTTCATGTTATTTACATCTCTTCAGCTATTGTTATTTTGAAAAAGACAGAAATTTTAAAATTATCAGAGATAACTAGTTCTCCTGGTGAATCTCCAATTGTTGTGCTATGAAATAGCCTCCCCCCATTTATTTAAACGTTGATTAAGGCTGTGAATAATAAATGGGGACCCTTTAAAAAACAAATATAGTTTAGGAAACATTAGTTCGCTTTACTTTAATTTTTAAAACTTTAAGAATAAAAATCATAAACCATTTTTGCTTTGATTTCATTGTGCTTAGCGCAAATCACAAAAATCACAAGTTAACAAAGTTGGAACACATATATAACTTGAAAATTGCGATAAGCACTAAGACCTTTTTGAGTTATATGAAAATTCCCGTTAAAAATCTAAAAAACCCTTATAACTATAAATCACATCGTGTATCCCTAAAATATAAGTAAATAGAGATATCATTCGAAAAGAAAATGTGATGAGGTCAGACCCGATAGAACAATAAGGAAATGTTGAAACTTATCAGAGATCTGATAAAGTGAAAAGCTTTGAATTTTAGCACTTATCACATCCTGCAACATTAAACTAAATGAAAGTTATACTTGCTTTGATAAAGTGCGATATGCTATTTGCGTAGATCACATATCACATGCACTCGTGGTGAAGATACACAAATTGGGTGCTTGTAAAATCTGCAATTTGCGATATAACATTTATTACCAAAGCGTTTTAAATCATACTTAATAAATTGGTCTGTTAAAAACATATAACTATTTAAATATTCTGACTGCACATATATTGTAAAATACGTAAAAGATTTGATAATCGTTTAAAGAGATATTAATGACATTCAGTGGTTTTGGGGCTCAAAAAGATTGATATCCTTCTAAAGTACATTTCAAATAAAAGCGTTAGGTTTTTATTTATTTATGGTGATTAAACAATCTATTTCTACGTTCCTCTTTTCTCTTCATCTCAACTCTAATTTTCCTTGTTTGCTTGAATTCAGGAAACTACCTGAGAAAGATATATTAATAGAAATGACAAAGAAAAGAAAATCAATTTCCCAATCATCCACCTTTGAAGTTATAGGCATGCCTCCACTCTTTTCGGATACTACCTGCAATAAGGACAGTGGAAATTCTTCATGGGAGGCAATGTTTAATTTTTTTGAAGTAGAAAAGCCAAGGGAATTAAAGAAAGTAGAAATGGCAGATGCATCTGACTCATCAGAACCTTCCTATTTCAAAATTGCATGTTCATTCTTACATAGAATAGCTGCAAGGCTAAAGATATTACCATATACTAACATGGTAATATGGGTCATTGACAATCTCAATGTTGCGGACAGGACTTTCAAGAATTCCAGACAGGAAGACATGGGTTCATTCACCCCAAAAGATTTGCATGCAATGTACCATTTTCCAATCCCACGGAAGGCTTATGATAAAGCTTTCCCAGAAAATTTTGCAAAGGAAAATCAAGACCTAATGAAGGTAGTAAAAGAATGGAAGGTCGATCAATGAAATTTAAAGTAGGATAAACTTGGTATGTATCTAATATCACAGTTACCATCACCCCATTCGCTTGTAGCATGAATGATGTGTAGATTGTTTTCTAAACCTCATACAAACAAATTTCCCATTGAATGGGTTCCCTTAATTGATGCTGCCGTGAATTCTACTTTATGAATTGGGCCAATATTTTATCCAATAGTTTGGCCAAAACTATTATGGAATACTGAAAGAATAGGGTATTTTATACTATGACAATTCCTCCTTTTTACATGAGCGCATACATTATGGATTTCGTATGTTTCTGTTCAAATTTTCCTATTATGGGTTGAAAATGGACTAGACAAGACCCTAACCCTACTCATATTTATCATAAAGCCTTGTGGGAGTTTGAATTTCATTCCCATTTCTATAAAAATTTTCATGGAGTCATGTTTCCCATCCATCAAACCATTTTAATGAAAAACTCCCTAGAATTTCTAAAGAGGTCGGGGCAGATATTATGCCTGTGGCTAGATGGTTCGAAGAAGAGAATTTTACTTATGTCAGAGTTTTCAAGAGTCTTGCCCCTCCTTATGTTTTTCCATGCTATGTCCCTGATAAACTTTTGGCTAGAGAAATTTCATATCAAACACTTGTAAATGGTATAACCAAGTAGCTCAGGGATTCAAAGAAATATATTTGGCTTACATTTCCATTACAGTGTGATAACTTCTCTCTCTTTGATATAGGCCATACAACAAAGGAAATTCCAAAAATTACCTCTTTGAATCTGGATTTTATGCCAAGACAATATGATCCTAAAAATGTGGTCCAAAATTTTACCACTGCTCTTAAAGTTAGACCTTTCATGCCTAAAAATGATGATTTTGATGATTTATTTGAAGGAACAAAGAAATTTATAGATGTATTAAATATGCCATCCAATAGACTCAGTGTAGCATACATAAAAGGTTTTCATGAATAGATAAATAAGATATTGGAAATAGTCCCATTATTATTGCTACTAATAGATGAAGTCATAGAGAAAACTCCGAGTATCAGTTTAGATGATGAGGAAAAATGTATGTCTGAAGATGATTCATAGGAAAAATCAATTCAGGGTTAAGAGCATTCACAACATAAGTCCCAAGATTCATATCATTCGGAAAATGAATCTGAAAGTAAAAATGAGAGCCCTGACAAAATAATCAAATATGTAATCAAAAGAATTGATACACACTCTAAGGAAGGGATTGATGAAGCTGAATTATTAAAGGCATCTTCTAAATAACTTCAGCAAGTTCAAAGTACAACTGAGCAGACAGTAAAATCTCAAGTAGAGCATTTGGGAAAATAATGGCAGAAGTTTACTAAAGAAATTCATACACCACTCAATCTTAATCCAGAAGGATCAACAATTTTTCACACTCTTGATCAAACTCAGAAACTACCAGAATCAACATTAGTGCTTCAACAAACCCTAGAGGTTAAAGAATAAGAAATCATCCCGGCCTACCTGACAGAAGAAATTATTTTGAATATTGAATAAAAACCTCCATTGGATGTCTTATAGAGTCCAAATCACAAATTTGTAGTAAAGAGGAGGAAAATAAGAAGAGTGGATGAAACAGTGACAACCCTCAATAACGAATCAATAGATATTGTCTGGAAAGACAATTTTGTCAATCCAACTAAACATATTATCAAACTGTCACAATTTGCAGGGACATATGTAAATGCCATGATTGATAAATTAGTCGAAGTGAAACTTCTTCTTAGACAAAAAGAAGATAGAGTTCAAGAGCTATAAAGACAACTGGAATGAGAAAATCATAATGCCAATAAGCAAGTTGAATAAAAATGGCACAGTTTCAGAAAGAATTTGAAAGGTTAATGGATAAGAAGTAATGGAAGAAGTAATGGATAAGCTTAAAATCCAACCTCAAACATCACATTTCTTAAAAGAGGCACTTGAATGGAATTAAAAGTTGAAACAATGGCAGGAGTCTTTGTGCCAAAAAATATCTGCTACCAATTCATACTGTGAAACAAGTAAAATATTGGCTCAACAAGCGAAAAACAGATGATTGGAATGTGAAAAAATTCATAAGAAAATTTCTAAATTCATTTTATGGTAATAATATGAGAAAGGGAAGAAGGCTGATCTCCCAAATATTGACAAATTTCATAAAGATGTTTTATTTAAAGACTAGGAGATGCATTTGAAACAAATAGAGAAAGCAACGTCAAAGGCAACCAACTTAGCAAATGAAATCATTGAATCTGTCAATGGATATCTTCAGAATTCTAAGCTTATTAAATAATATATAGTTGAAGAAATTTCATAGTTCCAACTATTAGAGGCACAGTGGAAAGAAAACATTGAAACACAAGTAGAACCTATCAAGCAAATAGCTAAATTGGATCAAGAAAATAACTGGAATTTCTTGATTAAACCACGTCACCAATGCATGAATATTCAATATTTAACTGATTCCACTAGAAAAAATCCAACACTCTCAAATTTCGTGTTCAAAGTAAAAGTCAGATTCAGGATCACTTAGTCGACTCAGTTAAAGCCAATGATGGATATATGCCAGCTCAAGGAAAAAATGACGAAAGAAAATGAACCCACTTAAGTAGTCTTGTTATCTTTGATTTCTAGATTGTAGTTTAATTTAGTTATTATGAGGAAGGTTGTTTGAAACATGCTCAACTTTTTATGTAATAATATATTTTTGACTTATTTAGTTTAGTATTTAAACCCCTCTCATGCATTTAGAGAAGGGTCCAAAATTTAATTAAAGAAAATTTTGCGAAAGCTTTCAGTTTTGTACTTTTTTGAATTCTTTTGATAAAATATATGGAACTTGATCTAGTTTTTGGAAAATTGAATATTATTTACTGAAATTTCACTTTTGTACTCTTAAAGTATATTTGGATTGAAGAGAAGTAGACAACTATTGTGGATTTCATGAGCAGAACTTATCATGTCTGGTACCACTATCTTTATGATTAAGTCTTGATTATGAATTCATAGTAATTTCCCTTTATATTGTTATATGTATGTAGTCTCACTTACAATTTATCATTCATGCACTTTTATACAATGTTTGAATTGTAATTTCTTACCAAATACATAAAGAAATTGATAGATGCAGTATTTTTCACATAATTGTTTTGATTAGCTATTTAGTCAAAATAATCATTTTACATAATTTTCATCTCTTCTAGTAATTGAATGATCTTTATTACCTTTTACTGCAACATATCTCTCTAGATCGCATCAATGGTAATTCTTCTCAGGTTATAGATTAAGTTAAATATTTAGATTAAGTAGATGCATGTGTTTTTCTACCTAGATAGATTATTTCCATTAGTTTAAATCCATTTATAATTTCACCTTGTATCAAAACCCACTATTACCATATGAATATCTTTTCTCGGAAACTAGCTCCGTTATCTCGAGTCAGGGCCACTACACCAAATAGAAAAGGAGTTGCTTTAAGGTCCGGACCAGGTGGTTATCCCCCATGTTGTTGTAAAAGAATTCCAGGGCATTAACAAGTTGTTGTAAAACAACTTAGTGGGCATGCTTCGCAACCATATTTGGATGCCACCACCACTACCCAATAAAATGGTCTTCCAACCATTGAGGTAAACTCTATGCAGTATACACAAAAACCCATCGGTAAGAACAAGAAGAATAAGAAAAAAAATTGCTCCTTCTGAGGAGAAGCCAAATACTCAGAATAATCCAAATCGGAGAAATGTTGCTAAAAATAACAAGGATGTAGAAAGAGAAACAAAGTGATTAAGAGGCTCGAAGAGTGAATATCTCATCGAGCCTCCTCTTCACTTTGTTTCTCATTATGCAAAGTGCAGAAGAGGCTCGATGAGTGGATGAAGATCAATGCGGTGCGTTGGAATTACTGATTGATCGCTTGTGCGGTGATCTGCTAGAATTAACTATCTATGCCTTAGTCGCACCAACAAAAAAGTTATAAATCCTGGTCTCCATGCTAAAAGCGTCCAACACAAAAATCTAGACCATCTGTGAGGAATTTGAGCAACAAATTTTCGAGATGCAAATGAAGATCCAGTCAGAGACACTGCTGGAGGTCCGAGCACAATGAGCGACCAAGGTAAAGGCAGTAGCTTCTAGTGTCGCAAAAACTGTTGCATAGTGTGGCACTCTTCTGGATGAGGCCATGGGTGTGTGGAATGTTGTTTAGAAATACTCAATGGTCCAGCAATTAAGGAAAGAGAAGCGATTCATAGAGATCAAAATGGCTACTCCAACCTTGGTGATAGCATAGAGGCTTGCCATACTATATGAAGGTGAGGCCATTTAGATGGAGATTGAGGACCTACGCTGACGCAAGCACCTACTTGAGACACGGATTTAGCCTTGGGCTAAGGAAGCCCTGCATCTTTCATAGAACCTCGACAACACCCTAAAAATCCTACAACAGTCTCCACGTAGCATCATTCTGGTAGTTGAAGGACCAACAACAACCAAGTTGGTGGATGAAGCACAAAGTGCCGCCACATCGAGCATCAAAGTCATGGTACTATTAAATATCTCTGTGGAAGAATTGAAGGCAAAGATGAAGGAAACCACCACACCATGACTTTGGATGAGCCACGAGATTGTGTTGGGGGCCTATTGGAGCAAGGCCCCTTAGGGGACTTTTTGTTTTAATTTTGTTTAAGTTTTGTTGTATGTACTGCATGGAGATGGTAAAAGGGGCTTTGGTATGGGAAACATTACCTTGATTATTTTAAATGGTTAAAGGAAAAAAATGGAGTCTGAAACTATGGCTTGAGGCCATGGTATGTGCTCGTTTTGGATAGTATAAATATGTAAGAGTCAAGTAAAAAATAAGATCATAGAAAATCTTGGATTAGTTTTGGTTGTGCCTTTGTTAGTCTAGGTTTTTGTCTAGGTAGAAAGGCTCCTACTGGATATGTGTGCAGAGACCTAAGTCCTAAGCTGTGTGTGAAATCTACTGCTATATGCGCAGAAAATTTCTACTGAATTGAAAATATCTTAATAAAGAAGGAATTTTTGGCGAACTCAGACTCTTATGTGATTTATTGTCTCAGATTATCTGTTATCTGTTGTTATATTGTTACATATTTACTTCAGTGAATGGGTTAATGGCATCTGTGTGCAAGTACTATTTTGTGTTAGATAATTAGATCTTAATGAAGTACAATTAACTACTGCAAGTGAAATTATATCGAAGTATTCTGTGATAATCTATGAAAGGGTTAGATCTCTTTACCATTGATTGTGCATGCACAAGTCTGTTATATTATTTGAAGTAATTCTAGTTGGGTCTACTGAATCAAAAGCTCCTGCAAGGTACACAATTCTGGTTCCAACACCCCCCCATACTGCTTTAGGTGAGAATTTGGTCTTTGTAAGAAGATCATTGCCCAAAGGGCCATTAGTTGGAGGGCTTGTTGGTTGCGAAAGTACTTTGAACCTGGGTTAGGACCTCTTAAGCCAACACCCACCACTAAATCACTAGGAAAGAGGGGGCTCCACCCAACCAAGAACTCCCTGAGTTTCACTTTGAGACACTCTTGAGAAAGACCATATGAGGTTTAACCTTAGATATTCTCTCACCCCACCAAGTCGAGTCCGAGGGTTAAAACTAAGCACGTAAGCTTTAGTTGTATTCCACTATTTAATCAACTCAATAATCCCTTACTTGGTAGTGTTCTTCTTCCTTCAACAACATTATGTGAGGGTCACAAGCTTACAACTTCATTCTCTTCTCTTGGACCTCCTCCAACTAGGTACCAATTTCACATGGTTGTCTCATGCTTTCTTCCCTCTCACCCTCTTAGCTCCCTTTTCAAGGTTGAGTTTATTTATCTCCAGGAATAAATGTGTGGTAATAAAAACTCTCATTTAGCACCTTTATGGCTGATCCAGGTGGCTCCAAAGGCACACACAGGACAAAGTGAGATGATGGAAGTTTAAAAATCAAAGTGTTTGGATTTCTCTTGAACTAGGTTTAGGTTGAATATAACGTATTTCTGATTCCAACGCTGTAGACGACACTCAGTTCCGAGTCCGTATGGAGGAGTTAGGAGCAGCCAACATTTTGGGTTGACTTGGTGACTTGGCAGCCTTAAGGAAGGCACAAATTCGACCTTTCCTAGCCACTAGATTTTGGAAAGATCAGGCCAGATTCCAAGAAAGTTTTTTTCGTCTTTAAAAACACTCCTACAGTAAAAATCAGTTATTTTGAAAACAAGCTACTTTGATTTAAACAAAAAAATTATTAGAATAAGGGGTGGTAGGCCCCAAAACCACCACCCCACCACTTCATGTCATAACATATATATGTGTTAAGATCCAGCGGGTCATGAACCTCGACGGACCAATGACATCAACCACCGGATTATATTCCACAGCCGAATTCGGTGGGAGTCAAACCCACCACCGATGGGTCCGCCGGTTCTCCCACGCGACGACTTCATACTCAGCTCCAACTCTAATGAAGAGTCACCATATATATGGTGTGAAATATATGTATTACATATACACTGCCACTATTAAACATGGTTCCGCTGGGTGTCAAACCCGCCCAGCTTAATAGACGACCAGTATGCCTACGGAACCCTAATGTTGCTCAAAATAAAATGCATCGTAACCATAAAATGTTACCATTTATGTTTGCCACGATATTGTTGGGAAGGCCTGATATGGATTTATGTAGGAATGCAATAGAATAAACATATAACCATAAATATAGATATGCAGCAGAAATAACACTTCTTTTCATTAATATCAAAGAAATGAAATTTGCTTACAGACAGAATGGAAATAAAACTAGCTAGGGCGCCGGTAGCTATCTATGAGAAGAGATGTGGTAGCTACAGGCCTCTGAATTGAGTTAAAATGAGGCTCAAGGGCCTATTTATTATTTAGAAACAATGGGAAATCCTAAACATCCAAAACCCTAACCCTAGGAGATGAAGCGCCAAAACTATGGGCCCCGTTTGGGTAAATTGGTGTTTCAACTTCTCAGGGACATAACTTTGGCATATGATCTCCATTTGATGCGTACCATACCTTGTTAGAAATATCTATCCAAGGAATACAAATTTTGAGTGAACAATTTCAATCCATAGACCCATGTTGCTCCCCGTTTTCCCAAAAAAATGTCATTTAGGACCTCAAAACGGCTCTGAAAGTTCAGGACCCGAAAAACTGCTAAAAATAGTAAGTTGTGCCAAAACTGGAAAACTGAAAGAGACAATGGTGGGGCCCCAAGTGGAATAGGTGGGTGACCACTAATATCCACTTGGATCATTCCTCCCCCCTTAGGAAGAAATGGTCCCCATTGCATTAAGTTCCTCCATGAGATGAGAAAATTTCTACTGAACTTGGTCCCTGGTGAATCAATTTCCTTGGTGCAGGA
Organism: Pinus albicaulis; assembly: GCA_034641835.2. Lineage (NCBI taxonomy): Eukaryota > Viridiplantae > Streptophyta > Pinopsida > Pinales > Pinaceae > Pinus > Pinus albicaulis. The sequence continues at coordinate 100,113,872 of CM076576.1, read as the reverse complement.
GTTGGCCAACTTTGACAACCTGATACAGTTGGATCTTCTGTTGGTGAGTGTTCTTGATTTTCATGTCCATGATACAATATATGGTGGCCTATTCCATGTAGTCTGGGTTTAACTCTGTTGGTGTGAGTTTTTCTACAATGTTAGAGGTGTCCAATAGAGTTGGGAAGTAAGGACGAAGGCGATCCACATTGAATACTGGGTGCAGACCAAGGACTGGTGGAATACTGAGCTCGAAGGCATTGTTCCCTATAGCCTTTTTGATGGTGTATGACCCGTATCGGAGCGGGCGAAGCTTGCAGTGAGGTCCAGTGAGGCGCTCCTTCTGCAAATGTAGCCACACTTTGTCGCCCACCTAGAAGTTGTGTGGCACCCGGTGTTGATCATGGCGTTGCTTGTACTTGGAATTGGATTTGTCCAATATATCATGAACTTGTTGGTGGATGTGTTGAATGCACTTGATGAAGATATTTTATTTTTCAACATCAGACTGGACATGAGCTGAATCGGCTTGAGTAGCCGCAAATGGCATGGCCACGTCAGTGAGACATAGTGGCTAGAATCCCAAGCCCACCTGAAAGGGGCTATGGCTAATTGCACTATGGAGAGCTCGGCTATAACTATGTTGTACATATGGGAGGCTCTCGTTCCATGTGCGTGGATGCTTGGAATTTTACATGCGCAAAATGTGTACAATCATTCTGTTGACGACCTCTGTCTGGCCATCTGTTTAGGGATGGAAAGCTATGGACTTGGTGAGCTTGGTGTCCAACATTGACCAGAGGCTAGACCAAAATGTGCTGAGGAACCTTCTATCCCAATCTGATATGATAGACTATGGGATCCCAAAGTGCATCCACACTTGTTCAAAGAAGAGTTTAGTAGTGGCTTCTACTGTGATATTCTTCTTGCAAGCCGCCATAATGGCCATATTTGAGAATCTGTCGATGACCACGAAAATACAGTCATTTCCATGCTTATTAGAAGGCAGGTTCAACATGTAATCCATGGAGATGGATTCCCAAGGTCGACTAGAGGTAGGTAGCAGAGTATATAGGCCTTGCTTCTTGATGGTTGGTTTGGCAATGGCACAAGTAGTGTAGGATCTGATGTGCTTCTTGACATCCTTTCGAAGGTTCGGCCAATAGAAATATTTTTGCAATACTGCTACTATTTTCTCAACCCTGAAATGACCAGTGACTTGACTGTAGTGTGCTTCCCATATCATCTTCACACGCTCGCTTGAAGGAACACAAAGGTGTCCCAAGTGACATAAAAGTGTATCTTGGAGGTGAAAATTTGGAACTTTCATATCCCCTAAGAGTGCCTTCTAAGTGTGGCTGAATTCTGGGTCACTCTCATAGAGAAGCGACCAATCAGAAGTCTTGTGCCCACAAGAGTTGAGAACGGTGGTGAGCACCACGATCGGGGGTCGACTGAGGTAGTTTGCAACATTATTGGTGCTACCCTTCTTGTACTTGATGTTAAAATGAAACTGTTGTAGATATGTGGACCACTTCTGATGACGATCATTCTGCAACTTCCCCTGTGTTTGTATGAACTGCATGGGTTGGTGGTCTGTGTGGATGATTGTTTCCTTCCCAAAAATGTAATGCTTCCATTGTCGACAAGCTTTTGCAATGGAATACATTTCTTTTTCATAAGTGGGATACTTGCGAACTATTTCAGACAATGTCTCACTGTGATATGCCACTGGATGTCCCTGTTGAGTAAGAAATACCCCAATAGCATAGTCAAAGGCATGTATCTCGATATCAAATGGTTGTTCCAAGTCTGGTAATGTGAGCACTCGAGTAGAAAAGAGGAAATTTTTCAATTATGTGAATGCCTTCTCTTGAGGTTTCGACCAAAATAATTTTTCTCTCACTCCTCCCTTGGTGACTTGACTCAAGGGCCAAGTGATATGAGAGAATCCCAACATGAACCTATGATAGAAATTAGCAAGACCTAGAAAGTTACAAAGCTCTGTTATAGTGGTTGGGGCTGGCCAGTCCCGAATGACTTGGATCTTGGCTGGATCCACATGCACCCCCCTTTCATCAATAATGTATCTGAGATATTGAACCTGGGTCATGCCAAAAGTTCACTTCTCCAAATTGGCACAAAACTTGTTTTGCCGAAGTGTTTGGAGCACTTGTCGGATGTGGTGAAGGTTCTCTTCCCAAATATGGCTGAAGATCAGAATGTCATCCAAGTACACCACTACAAATGAGTAGTTGAATGGATGCAAGATGTCGTCCATCATCCTCATGAAGGTTGCGGGAGCATTCGTCAACCCAAAAGGCGTGACCAACCATTCGAAAAGCCCTTCCTTGGCTTTGAAGGTAGTCTTCCACACATTAGAGGGTTCAATTGGTACTTGGTGATACCCAGACTTCAAGCTGATCTTGCTGAAATATTTTGCACCTTTGAGTTGGTCCAGAAGGTCATCAATCCGTGGGATCGGGTACCTATTCTAGACAGTGATCTTGTTCAGTGCCCGACAATCAATATAGAGTCTACACGTCCCATCCTTCTTCTGTACCAACACAATCGGGCTCCCATAGGGTGATGAACTTGGTCGGATGTGACCTTTCTGCAGCAGCTCCTAAATATGCCTCTTGATTTCATCGTTCTCCAGAATAGAGCGCCGATAGATTGGTCCATTGGGTAGCAATGCACTTGGGGTTAGATCAATTGGTTGCTTGACCTGACAGTGCAGAGGAACCCCTGTGGGTGAGGTGAAGATGTCCTTGTACTACTCCAAAAACTTATCCATTTGTTGTTGTCGTTCATAGGAGCCCTATCTGGAGGTCGTGGCCATAGTCTTCTTCTTTCCCTGGGGGCGGATCATTAGGAAAACGAATTTCCTGGTTTTGGAAATGAGCTTACTACATTGTTTTGCAATAACTAAAGAGATAGCGGCATGAGGTAGTACCTCTGGTATCCTGTACAACTTATTTCCCAAAGTAACAATAACAGCGTGAGGCCGAGACTCATACATAGCATGACGCTTCCATAAGTATGGTTGTCCTAATAATACATCATAAACATCAATAGGAGCAACGTCACATAATACCTCATCTGTGAAGGGCTTGATGATATAGGTAAGGCGACACTGTTGGCTGACGTGGAGATCTCGTCCTTGGTGAAGCCACCCGATGGTGTATGGATGTGGGTGAGTTGTGGTCGGCAAGCCCAACCGCTTCACGGCGTCTACTGAAATGAGGTTATTTTGGCTCCCATTGTCGAAAATGAACTTTACTCGGGAGCCCTTTACCCATATCTAGGAGTGGAAGAGATGTTTCTCCTCCTCTGGATCTTCTGGTTCCTCCTTCTGGATCTTTGTAGTGGCAACAGTGGCATTGGGCTCCGCATCAATAATCTATTTCCCTTTTTCATTCCCCTTGTTAGGTTCTGATTTAGAGTCAGAGCATGCATCTGAATCAGAAGCCCTCATCTCAGCCACCAGTGACTGCTTGGCCCGACACTCACTTGTGTTATGAGTGGAGCTCTTATGGAACTCACACCACTTTCCCATGTCCTTATTTGGATTTGTGATGTTTTTATTTTCTTGCGGCTTCGACAGGTTTTCTTGAGTCACCATGCCTTGACTCTGTCCTTTGTTATATAGTTTGGGAGCACCTTTCCCTTAATTTTGATTCGCAGATCCAAAGTCTCGCTTCTTCTGTTTAAATTTCTGCTCAATCTTGGCAGCGTACTGGTATGCCGTACCAAGCGAGGAGATGTCGAGGAACTCTATTTGCTTTTGAATTTATCTGTGTAGACAACTTCGATATTTTAGCACCAGATTTTTCTTTGAATCTTTGATACCCAACTTGGTGCGCATGGTATGGAACAGATTGGTCAACTCATGCACATCTTCATCCCTTTGTTGTCGTAACGTGGTCCATTGTATGTAATTGTCCTCATAGCTCCCCACGGAATAGTATTGTTCCTTAATGGAATCTCAGAAAGAATTCCATGTGGGTACGACTAAGAATAGAGAGGGTTTTGTCTCATCCTTTTTCTCACAGTGGGTTTCTCACTAGTCCTTGACATGGGGGGCAGCTTTGAGGAGTGCAAAAATAATCTTCTCCTTGTCGGAAAAGTCATGAAACGAGAAATATCCTTCTAATAGATTCAACCATCTATCTATGGAATCTACATCTATTTGACCCTAAAATATGGGAATGTCAAAATTTACTTGTACCTTAAAAAGAGTTTCACTTCCAGAGTGGCTACTGGATGCAGATGCGCCACTGGTGGGAAGCCATTGAAAGATCTGGGCAAAGTTATCCATCATCGTGTTCCTTTGTTTTTCGAGGGCCTTCTCGAGCAATATTTTGATAGGATCTCTTGCTCCCTCATCTTTATTTTTGTCCCCCATGGGCATCTGTCGGGGTTTTCAAGGCTGATCTTGCAAAGTTTCCACCAGATCGAGCCCTCGCTCCTTATACCCTGACCTCGTTAGGGACATGCAAAGAAGGATCAATAAAAAGCAAACCGCTCTGATACCATTGATCTGGATTTATGCAGGAACACAACATAATAAACATATAACCATAAATACATAGATGCAGTGGAAATAACACTTCATTTCATTAATATCAAAGAACTGAAATTTTCTTACAGACAGAATGGAAATAAAACTAGCTAGGGCACTGGTAGCTATCTCTAAGAATAGATGTAGCGGCTACAAGCCTATGAACTAAGTTACAATGAGGCTCAAGGGCCTATTTATTATTTTGAAACAATGGGAAATCCTAAATAGCCAAAACCCTAACCCTAGGAGATGAAGCGCCAAAACTATGGGCCCCGTTTGGGTAAATTGGTGTTTCAACTTCCCGAGGATGTAACTTTGGCATACGATCTCTATTTGACGCGTACCATACCTCGTTAGAAATATATATCTGAGGAATACAAATTTTGAGTGAGAAACATCAAACCATGGACCCATATTTCTCCTTCTTTTCCCAAAAAACATCGTTTAGGGCCTCAAAATGGCTCCAAAAGTTCAGGACCCGAAAAACTGCTAAAAATAGTAAGTTGTGCTGAAACTGAAAAACTGAAAGAGAAAATGGTGGGGCCCCAAGTCAAATAGGTGGGAGACCACCAACCCACTTGGATCAGGGCCTCCCAATGCCCCCCCCCCCCCAACGTACCATTGGTACTGAAAATAATACAAAGGGGTTTTAAAAAAAATCCATGTTAACATTAATACACCGAGAATGGGAGGGGCATAATTTGACCCCCCGACCCCTCCTCAACGATTTTCTGTTTTTCCATTTGAGCCAATGAATAATTTTTGAAATCTCCACCCACTTTTCATACTTGAACCCAGTTCTTCGCAAATGCACCCAAGCTAAGTGTGGACACGGAAACCGAGGAAAAGCACATATTTCGATGTTTATTATTATTTTACTATAGGTACATTGTTGCACGTAGATCAAGGAAGTGGAACCATGAGCCCAAAAAAGAGGCAAGCAGAACCTTGATTGAGCCCAACCTTCAGGAGAGAGAAATTTTGAGAGTGTCCAAATGGGAAAAACTTTATGTCGATTTTGCACTATTCGACACCACGAATATTATGGTTCATTTAGATTTCCCATTTGAGCTTTATATTTTTCGACCACTTTTCAAAGTGGAATTGCAGGTGTCAGCATTCAGTGAGTGATCATTCGATTTCACACCTTTCGACGCCATGATTGTGATGGTGATTTCAAATCCGGCAATAGAGCAGATCATTCTTTAGTAATATTTTGCGTGAGGTATATGCTGCATTTATTTCATGTACTTCTTTGTCTCTGAGATGCATTGTGTTGTACAGATACCTGTTTATGTTTGATATGGGATCTTGTTTTTTTTCTTGATGTGAGATGCACTTTCTATCATGGATTTGTATTATGTTAGAGATCCCTTTGATTCCATGTTGGTGGGATACTCATTATTACATGTATGTTGTTTTAGATCCCTATGTTTTCCCTGTTGGTGGGATAATCATAGCCTTTATGTGTGAGCTATTGTCATACTAATAGGAGTCCTTTTTGTGATTGATATTTTCTATAGTGGAACGTCTTGTAGAGAGGTCTAGCCACTCCTGCATGAGGGAATTTTCCTTGTATGATAGCGAAAACACTTTCCATTTACATCTTCACTCCTTACAACACTTAATGTAGTGGCCTACACCATCTTGACATCGAGGCTCAGAGATGTAGTCCCTCCTGGACGAACTTCGTTATCAATGTCTTATGTTGCTCATGCTTGTTATGTTCCTCTTCTTTATAGCATTTAGTTGTTCATTTATGTTCATTAACAAATAAATGCAATTCTAACACATCAGCTGAAGTAAAAGGTCTTGGTTAAGGGTATCTGGAATCTACCCTAGATTAATGGATGACCATAAACAATATTTATTAATTAAATTTAGATAGATTAGCATTTATGTTTATCACTTATTTATAACTAGCCTTTGAGCACGCTCCATTGTTTTCCATGTAACTCAGAAAAAGGAAATTTAAATATCTACAATTCATTGAGGGGTATTACGTATGCCCCCCTCGAGCCAAACACCATCCCTACTTTTTTTTCTTCTAGCGCTGTAAACAAAATGCGATATGCTTCATGCATGCAATTTTCATCTTTCGAGGTTGCCTCTTCTGGGTAAAGTGCCTCCATTGTACTTTAACTTGGGTGATAACTTGCTTCAATAGAATGAATTTTCTTTGATCATGAATACACAAAGGTTCAACTAGGCACTCTCCATCTCATTCGACCAAGAACTCTCAAACATTCTCTTTACGACAACCTTAACTCTTTCTTCAAATTATATGCCACATTTCCTTAGTTACCGTATTGAGATACGAGTTTGATTCTAATCACATTTTTTTCAGCTATATCCAACACTAATGTTTGAATTCATATACACCCTTATCTTCGTGTTTATCTTTTCATGCATATATACATATTTTCCCATTTTTTCCTTTTCTAGCTATTCTTATTTCCGAAACTTTAAAGAAAAAACTTCAAACTAACGATGACTAGGTTAAGAGTTTTCCCGTTATAGTTTATGGATGTATCATTTGGACTTTATGTATATATATATATATATATATATATATATATATATATATATATATATTCTACATTTTTGTTATATTTCTCATGAAATATAGCCTGCATCTAGTTTTGTTCATCCTCCTGTACCAACTCAAATAAAATCTATCGTTATCTTAATCACAATTAAGGATCATTTCAATCAATCATAATTATTTTGTCATCTTGATTTTGATTAGATTTAAACTTTGCAATCGTGCAGTTGTTATAAAATAAACCAATTAGAAAATCATTTTTTGATTCAATATTACGAGTTTGTAACTCACAACAATATTGAGCCCCACATGTCCATCAAGTACATGAAATTCAAAAACTATCTAAATTCATTTTCAATATTTGGGGCCATTGCATTTTCTTCCTAGTATATTTCTATATTCTTTAAAATGACTCTAATGTTTCTCAGTTTATACTTACTAAATTTGGTGTGACTTTAATATCTTTCTGAGTATCAACAACATTGTTCCAAAGTGCTTCTATGTTTATTTAGTGCCTTGAAGTAACTCATATACTATTATCATGTCACTTTCAAGTTAAAATATCAAATATGCTACTCACCTCACTATTCCATGACTAATCCCCTTTCCATCACAAGTTATTGTTGAGATGCATTTTTGTCCATATTTTTATAGTTTTTATCAGATGATTTTGTGATTGTACCTAGTGTTTTAATCATTGTTTATCCATTATGTTGTTAATTAGAGGCATTTATAATTAAATTATAAATTCTTGTATTAATTAATTTAAAGGGTGTTTTTTGTAAATAGTTTCATTATTAAATTCCTTCTTGGTGGTAGGTGTATCAATCCAAGCAGGAATTAGAATATCATTTGAAGCGGGGTGGTAGGTTAGATCAGTGTTGAAGAAATATCGTATGCTAGTCATGGTTTTGTTTTCATAATGTACTGGTATTTTATTCTGTTCAGAACTCATTTTCTTTCATCATGTAGTGGCATAATATATAATTTATAAGTGAATCAATTGGTTACATATTCAACGTTTTTGGCTAGAGGTATGGACACCTCTTCAAGCATAAGGAGATAAGAATGTTCGAGCTTGGTTGGCCTACACGCAAGAGTACCAATGGTAATACATAACGAGAGTGAGCAGGCAAAGGCATGGAGTAAAATATACAATGAAGATACTAAGAAACAGTCTATTCTAGTAATAACAACTTGGCAACTCAATGAGCACATGTATGGTGAATTTCAAGGATTCAATAAAGAAGAGACAACTAATATATTTGGAAAGGAAAATTTCCATCAATGACGGTGTAGTTATGATATCTGATGATGGGGTAAACCCATAGTCCCGTTTGATCATAGTTTCATCAAAGCTGTGTGTACAATTTCATTCAAAATTCATGTCCCAACCAATCCACAATTCTGGGCAAATTAAACAACTAAATCTGAAATCTCTAGAATATCAAATCTGAGATTTGAGATGTTAAATCATATCCTATTGTGTATAAAAACACCTACCTACACCTTTGTACTCAGTCTAGTTCAAATCTGACAACTCTTCTAACTGTAGGAAGCTCCTTCAAAGATTATAAAATCCCCCAAGCCTATGCAATAAAGCAACCACGCCACATAGAACCGTTACACATATCTAAAACGGTGTCATCCAACTCACATACAATGCTATATAAATCTATGGTCACGGCCTCCGTTCAATGTTAGAGCATTACGATATGGTTAACCCTCACACACATCCATCATTTGAATTTTATGAATTTAAATATGCGGTTAATATGGAAAGTCACCAGACATACCTCTATTAAACTCGCAAATCTTAGTTAGGCAGCAACAATCAATATGTGTATACGCATGGGCCCTGTTGGCAATATGATGCAGAGTGTTGTCCTTGATGGCAACCCACTGAATGAAGATGAAGACATGAGATTGTTGACATGTGTTGTCCTTGATGGCAAACCACCTGATGAAGTTATTCTTGACCTGATGGACTTGGTAAATGATGTAAATCTAATATGAAATGATGTTTGTTAGCAATATGATGCTGAGTGTTGTCCTCGAATGGAAACCCACTTGATGAAGATGATGGAAACTTACTTGATGAAGTTGTGTGTTTGGTCAATTTAGTGTGTCATAAATTGCTAACATAAATTATCAACCAGGGATTTGTAAGCTAACGAAGTGTGGCGCACTATATGTGCAAGATAACCTATCTCTTACTTTTTGTCATTTTTGGATTTTTATTGATCTTGGTTGGTTTCCTAATGTGAGATGGAAATTCTAAAAAAACAAGTATGGTTATGAATATTCAAGGCAATGATGTCCTTTATAATGATTTACCAAACTTCAAACTTCAAAATAAATTTGAAACATACAATGACAAAACTTGAAAGGAAATGAAAATGTGCTGCTAGCCTAATAAATCAAACAGTGAACTATTGAGCATGAAAACCAAATCATCCTTGCTGCTGTCTAAACACAAAAGAAACTATGCTTAAAGAAATCCAAGAATTGCAATAAAGTAAATCTAAATCAAATTACATCAACTTATATCCTGATCCCTCACCATTAGTCCAGCTATGGCTTTCAGAGGTAACCATAAACAACTTGAGCGATCTGATATCTAATTTGCAGAAAAAGAAACTAATATCAAACTACACACTCATACTTCAATCCCTCACCATCAGTCTGTTAGGCCTCTGTAATTTATTAGCAAGATTGGGAGAGTCCAATCACAGATTTAACATCGTTTCAACCAACTTTGGGATTCTAGGATCTAGCCCTCCTGAATCCGGAGAGGGATCTCTACAATATGTACAAAGATGGATATTGTCTTTGAAAAGCTTAGGGTAATGATATTAGGCTAGTTATGAGGTCCAAGGGTTTTGTTTGGTCTTTTCGGATGATTGAACATAATTGTTGTCTGAGGCAGAAAGATCTATATGCAAATAGGTTCAAAGGTGAGAAGTTGCAAGCAAAAGTGTAAGCTTCGATCAAGAAGAAAGATGATGGCAAGTTTTCAATCCATTGGGCTATGGAGTCATAAGAGGATTTAATTGAAACATTCAGGTTCAAGAGTGATCTATGGGGCAAGTCATCTATGCCTAAGGATCTCTTTAAAGTTTGATTTATGAAATGGAATGATACAATAAGAAAGGGAAATGACAGATGCAGAACAAAGAGCAGCCCAGGATCTGGTAAGTACTTTCAAACTAGCCAGCCTTTGACCAAGCACTTAAGAGAAACATAGAAGAAAACTAGGATCTGGTAAGTACTTTGAAACTATCCATCCTTTGATACACTTCCAATAGAATACATATAAAAACAAAGGGAAACTTGAAGGCAAATTTTGGAGTAGAAACTAGCGGGCTGGGCTCACCATAATCCTCCCCTAGCTCTTCTTTACTTAGTTATTTCCAAGACGATCACAGAGATAACACAGAATGGCCTAATATCTGATAAGTACTTCGAAACTAGTCAGATTTTAACACATTCTAAGGGAAACAATCGAATAGTTGAGCAAATAGGAAAGGGACTCAGGGCTAACCTTGATTTCCTCAATTCATCCTCACACAACATATATTGAAAGTAACATTTAAAAATAACATTCAGCAGTGACAAAAGGATGAGGGAACGCCAGTATCCGTGTACTTAGACTGAATTAAATCATTTTGAAATAACACAGTTGAAAGAAAACATTTAGATAAAGATTTCTCGACCAGAGAAGGTTACTGATATACAGTAGGTCCTAACCCTGTTTAAACTGTTCTTTACAGTGGAAAATGAAACAAATTGAAAACAGAAACAAAATACAAGTTACATTGAGAATAAAATCACCATCAGCATAGACCAGGATCCCATAAATCAGCTTGTATTGATGCTTCAAACCGGTTACAATCTTCAGATCCAATTTTTTAATCCATCTCTCTTCATAAACTAACCTATCTGCTACAAGAAGAGCTCCAAGAGCCGATGAAACCACTATTTACAGTCAAGAGTTTTCAGCTCAGTTACATAGAATGCTTCAGCAATTACATTGACAACCAACTAATCCAACCCCTCACTCATCTTCTACTGAAGTATTTATAGAAGGATGAGGAGGTGAGATCTGATAAAAAGATCTCAAGTACAATTAATGCAAAATTAATGTCTTCCTGGCCCTTGGAGGCTCGACGAAGAAATCATTACAGGTGTTCCAACTGCATTAATGTGTTTACACTTATGAAGTAAGCTCGGAGGGAGCTTTGTTTGACATTTGAGGCTCTGCGTACTGTTAGGGTTACTCTGCACACATTCTGTCATTAATTTTGAGGTAGAAATAACTTCTTTGGCTGCTTCGAGGAAAAATATCTGATTTAGTTCAATAAATTCAGCCTCTGATTGAGCATTTTGAAGCAATAGGTGGCACTGCGGTGGTTGAGGAATCAATTTGCCTCAAAGTATGGCGGTGGAGGCAATATGTCTGATGAACACTTTAGGTTTTCTTTTAAACTATGTTTTAGATTGGGGATTAGGCTTTTGATAACTGTCTTAGCCATAATCCCCGTAAAAACTGTCTTCGATCTTCATCTGCTGTGCTTTGTCTTCAAAAACTGATACTCTTTAACTACTCTCTTGAATAAAACAGTGTCTTGTCGATGTGCAGGGCCGCGCAGGGCTCTTTAGGTTATCAATGCTCATGAAACATCGATAAATCATTTGATACAGAGCCCGTGAATGGTTCTTTTAGATAGCTCGAAGGCACATGAAACGTCTTTCCCAACCCTTGGCTCTCCTTCATTCTATAATGGAAAACCATTAAAACACCTGCAAAACAAAACAAATGCATCGAAAGAAAAACTCCGATGCGATTTTGCGTCGACCGTTGGATTTGGCATACGATCAATGGTGGAGATGAGCCGGGGGAAAAACCCTTGTATATTTTTATGAAACCCAAACTTTTGGAATAATCAAAGGCTTTTATGGATCGGGCGGAAGAATATATATATAAAGCGGACAGGCGCCCGACTGCGGGGCCTTCGGATATATGGAATGTAATATGCCCGAGGCGTATTTAAAACAAAGGGGTTAATCGCAATCGGGCCATTGGGCCTGGTCATTCCGATCAACCTATTTGAAACGTTGCGATGCGATTGGCACCCGGGGTCCTTAACACTTGGTCCCAGGGGAAGTCATATGAAACAGGGGCGGGGGAAAATTTTAACATACGAGACCCAATCGCATCGGAACTTTGATGCAGGTCTTTTTGATCTACCCATTTGATTTCTCCGATTGCGATTGCGCGATCGTTCTTTCAATCAACCCATTAAAATATTAAACACGTGACTTCAAGTTTTTAAGTTGAAAGTTTGGATAAGCGGGTTTTGGGTTTTATAAAGAAAAATGGGTTTTTTAACTATGGGAAAGTGATTTTCATAAATGGAAGAAGAGGATTTATGAAAACAAGGAAGTTTGTGGAGAAAAAGGGGAGCAGATGAAGGTTTAAGAAGGGGGGAAATGAAGGTCTTTCAGCAGTCTTCTACTTGGAATCAGCAGAATTAAGAGGAACAGTAATGAGGATTTTGGACAGAGGCATGAGGCCTACAAGGAGTCATAAAGAGCCAACAATTTTTAGTGATAAAATTTGTTCCTTGGAGGCTTAAAAAGATTTAGCCACCTTTTGGTATAACAAAATATTACAGGTGGCTAACAGTGGCTCCACTTGGGGATGGTGCCTTTTTGAAGGCATCAAGAATTTCAGACTTGCATCTTCTGGGAGGCTAATTAGTTGCCTCATCCATTGGGCTACTCTTCTCTGATTGAATGATCTTCTTTTGCACTGGAAATGCTAACAGCCATGAAAAACAATGGATCTTTCATCAACAAGCTTTCTACCTACCCAATCCTACAGATCTAACATTCTTTCTTCATCAGAGTGCACTTAGATTGGAAAACTCTATTCACAACATTTTATTCTTTTGAAAGCAGGAAACCTAATCTATTTCTACTCCTTATAATCCCTGAACTCAGATTAAACAGTTGAGCTCAGATATTTCTCTACCTAATCTACTGTTTGTTGGGATTAAACTATCCAACAGACTTTCATTCTCTAAATTCTACAACAAAAATTTAAGAATAATCAAGTCAAGATTAAGTTGTTTGACTTGCTGCGATCTATGGCATAAAAAAAAGCTGCACATAGATTATCATTTGCAGAAATTTAACATCAAAAATTGAAGGCTTAAGATCTTAAAGCTTCTTATTATGGCCTTCTCTCTTCTTTTCATAGCTCTGATTTTTCTTTTTTCTGTGAGCTATCTCTTCCTTGATATCTGATTCAGATTTTGGGCAATTTAGAACTAGTTTTTCTCTTTTATGACTCAGAAAATAAAACAGTTTTGAGTCATCTCTCTTTGGAAACTTTGGTTCAGATTTTAAGTTTGTTTGAACCTTAATTTCTATCCTAATCTATCTACTAATGAGCCAAGATTAAACAGTTTGGAAAATCAAATTCGCTACCCTATCAGTAGAAAATTGAAAGCTAATTAGTCAAGATTAAACAGTTTGACTAATTAGAAGTGTGTTTTGAGGAGTGGCATTTGAGCTTGCACACTTTCAGATTTATTTCTCTTTTGGCATGGGGCTGTGCCTTTCTTGTTTTCATTTCTGCCCTCTTTTCATTTTTTCTCTGTTTTTGTATTTTTTGATTTTTCACAACCTTGAATGCAATGGTGGATGAAATATTCACAATGGAAAAAGAAAAATAAAAAGGCTGCAGAACACAAAATGGTTTTAAGAAAGGTAATGCTTAAGCATCCTGCCATTGACAGGACCCCCAAAAAATTCTATTCCATTCAGCTCTTGTAAGAAGAATGCATTGTTTCCAGCAACTGAATGAATAGAGTAAGGGCCAAGCCATAGATTGTCAAATTTACCATGCTTTCCCTTGTCTTCCCTCTTTGAGTCCCACTTTAAAAATTTGTCCCCAATCTTGCAATTGCTGGCCTTTGTTCTTCTATCAAATATCTTCTTGATATTGTCTTGCTTCTGCAATGCTTTGTTGTACACTTCCTCTCTGGTTTGCTGAAGATGAATGGTTTGATTTATTCTTCTGATTATGTCATTTTCTTCAGTCTGCAACTCTTGAATTAACTTCATAATTGGTACACCAAGGCTGTTAGGAAAAATTGCATCTGTACCATACACAAGATGGAAGGGTGACATACCAATGGATTTCTTCAATGTTAATTTATCAGCCTAGAGTGCAAGGATCAGATTTGTGTGCCAAGACTTCTTATTGTCCTCCAACAGTTTCTTGATTATGTTCACTAAGCTTTTGTTGGAAGATTCTGCAAGTCCATTACCTTGAGGGTAATAGGCTGTGGAGTGTCCCAATGTTATCTGATACTTGTGACAGAATTCCACCATTTTCTTTGATCCAAATGCTGCTGCATTATCTGTGATGATCTTGGTAGGACAACCAAATCTGGAAAGAATATTGGTTTCTATGAATTTTATGATAACCGAATCATTGGCCTACCTACAAGGAATGGCTTCTATCCACTTAGTGAAATAGTCTGTGGTGGTAATAATTCACCTATGCTGGGCAGAGGATGGTGGATGAATCTCTCCTATGAATTCAAGACCCCACTGTTGAAAAGGAGCTTCAACAGTGATTGGATGCAGAGGAAGAGGTAATAATTTTCTCTTGCCCTCAAACAATTGGCATTTATGGAAAGTAGTTGTCATTTTGTGAACATCAGGAAAAAGGGTGGGCCAATAGAAACCAGCCCTCAGAATTTTGTTGGCTGTTGACTTCCAGTACAAATGACCTCCACACTCTCCTTCATGGAATTCGCGCTTAATCTTTTCTGCATCAAACTCAGGTAAACATTTAAGCAATAGACCGCTTGCATTTTTCTAGTACAGACATTTATCAATAATGCAATAATTTATAGCCTTTAATTTTAAGAACCTTTCCTTTGTTTTTGATAAACCAGGAGGTGCATTTAAATTAAGCAAAACACAAACAATATCAGCATACCAAGGAGAATTCATAAAATGATCTTCAACAATGGGAGTTGAGAATTCTTCTTGGTTATCCAAAGCATTAATCATGTTAATATCAAGAACTTCATAATTTGATTCGGCCATTAATTTAGCTAGACCTTGGCCTTTGATGAGCTTAGTGGGTTTTATCTCTAAATCATATTTAAGAATAACAGCAATCCACTTACCTCTCTTACCATCTGGGTCCTGTGTTAGAATGTCTTTAAAAACTGAATTAGGGACAAAGGAAATGATGTGTGCGTGAAGGATGTATACTCTGAAGTCTTTCAATGCTTTAACCAAAGCAAAAGCTTGCTTTTCCATAATGTTATACTTCAAAGGGGCGTCCCTCAATGCCTTGCTAAAGAATGCAATAGGCTGCTCTTGTCCTTGTGGATTTTTAATAAAGACGGCGGCAATGGTATGCTCGATGCAAATGAGAAGATATAAAAATCTTTTGAAAAATCGGGCTTATGAGAGCGATGTTTCTGGTTATACTTATTTCTGACACAAAAGATCTTTGCTTCCAGGGTCCTTTGTCCTTGCTCCTTCTTCCCAGCTTGTCTTTGTCTTCTAAGAACTCACATGATTAGGAATGAACCTTCTCAAAAAGTTAATCTTTCCAATGAAAAGCTGCAACTCATGATATTCAAGGATGAGAGGTACAAATATAGTATGCAATCATCTTTGAGTCCTATGTTTCCTGCCCTCATAGGAAATATTCTTGTCAAAGGCTTACCTTCTTGGAGACCGAATAGTGTCTTCTTAGGGTTTAAAGATATTCCAAACCTTTTGCACTTCTCGAAAACTTTTCTTAAATGTTCTAAATGTTCTTCATCTGTTTTTGAAAACACAGTGACATCATCTAGATAGATAATGATGAAGAAGCCCAATTCTTCCAAGAATGTTATGTCCATGGCTCTCTGAAAGGTTGCTCCAGCGTTCATTAGACCAAAAGGCATCTTCACATACATGAAAGTGCCCCATGGAGTAGTGAAAGCTGTCTTTAATTGATCAGCAAGGTGAACTAAAATCTGATTATACCCTGAATAGCCATCAAGCAACGAAATCCTTTTAGACCCCACCACCCTTTGTAAAATGTGATCCATTTTTGGTAAAGGGTAGTTGTCTTTTAACGAAGCTTTGTTTAAGTCTCTAAAGTCTATACAAAGCCTGATTTCTCCAGTCTTCTTCCTAATGAACACCAGATTAGATACCCACTCAGAATATCTAATAGGGACAATAATGCTAGCCTCATACATTTTTATGATCTCCTTCTGAACCAATGGCAACTGGACGGGGTTTATTCTGCGCAGTTTCTGTTTAAATGGTTTTTGGTTCTCTTTAAGAGGAATTTTGTGCTGTATTATTTCAGTGTCATAGGATTTAAGATCTTCATAACTCCACGCAAAAACATCAGAAAACTCTTTGAATAGCTCTATGTATTTGAGTTTAATGTGCTGGCAAAGTTTTGGACAGTTTGATCATTTTCGGTTTCTCTTTACTGCCAATATTGCATTCTTCCACTTCAGTCTCTACGGGCTCCAGTTTTGGCTTATTTGCCACATCGTTAAAATCGAAAAACTCCTCTAAAGGTGTTAGACCACTCGGCAAACTTTCATCTTCAGAATGCAGAGTCTGTAATTATTTCGTTTCTAACTCTGCACTCAATTCTGTTTTGTTCCTAAGTTTGCTAGACAATAGGTTAACATTGGCAAGTTGAAGAGACGATTCTTCTTCACCAAGAAAGTTTTCTTCACTGCAGTCTGTATCATAATCTGAATCTGAACTGTGCAGTTCGAACTCATTTCTGAATTGCATGAAATCTTCTATTTGTTTGTCATTGTCAAACACTTTCCAATATTTTTCGTTATCAGGCACTGCTGGTCTAAATTTTATCGGAGTTGTGTTGTCTCCCATCTCATATGGCATTAGACATGTCCTGGCCGCAAAAGCTAAATTGTGGGCCGCAGTGTTCTTTTTCCTTGGGATGAAACTCAGGTTTGACTCCTCAAATGTTGTCAAAAGATCCATGACATCATTCCGATAGGCTCTAAGTCTGGGATGATTCGCATTATACTCCCCATTGACTTGCCTAATGATTAACTCAGAATCCCCATACACATTAATTCTTCTGGCTCCTAATTTCTTCAAGAGATGCAAGCCTAAGAGAAGGGATTCATATTCCGCTATGTTGTTGGAACACTGAAAGTTTAATTTGCATGAGATGCATTCTGTGTGGTTGTTTTCAGTGTTAGTGATCCAAACACCTGCACCGGCATTATTTCTAGTGCATGACCCATCAAAATACATACTCCATAAAGGACTGTCTTCGGTTTCATCTGTTTGGCGATTTTCCTTTTTAACTACGGTGCCTTCTGACTGTTCATGATTAGCAGCACCCAATTGAATTTGTTTTGACTCCTCAAATTCTTCAATAGATTGAGGGATGATGCCAGAAATGTTAGGGGTATTTTCTGGGTTGTTAAGTTCTAAAAACAATGGACTCATGACCGATAAATCAAGACCTATGCTTTGTTTACTAATGTTTTCACATGTAGCAAACTGTTTGGACACTTCTGCGTTATTATACTCTTCTTCCCTGTCGGCCTTTAATTCTGTTAAAGTGACTTTCTCACTAAGAGTTTCATTGTTAAACATGATAAAAGAATCCAGGCCTGTATTGACAGAATATATAGGAGAGTTTCGTGGTCAGTCTTGACTTGTAACCGTGTATTGCATATGAGACTCCCTGTAAAGTCTTCTGGTCTGATTGAAAATCGGGATGGTCGCATATGTCATGTCCATCTACATAGTCCCTGTAACTTAGCTCCCCAGGATCTCGATAATAGCATTCCATACTTTGGGGGGACATCAGCCACAACAATGTCCATGAGTAAACATTTGACTGGAATCTGGGCTAGGTTAACACAGAGGTCTTTGATCAATCCTAGACATTTTACTGTACTTGAGTCAAAGGAGTATAGGTCTTTGTAGGGTCTGGTAATTTCTAAACCAAGGCTCTCCATCACAGCTTTAGGCATTAAATTATGAGAAGCCCCTGAATCATGCATAGCGTTGTGTAGAATTTTGTCATGAATGTTCAAACTTACATAAATGGGAGGAACTGGTCCTTCTTGAAACTTCCCTTCAATCTTAGGGCCAAAAATCAACTCTGGCTGGTCGTCACTAAGATTAACTATATCTCCATTTTCCTCTATATTTAAAGCCTTCAAAATTTGGTTCCTATATACATGTTGGGCAGCTAACTCAGTTAATGGAACAGAGATTTTGATCTTTAAGATTTCCTGTTCCAGGCTGAAAGGGGTTTGATTCTTTGAAGCACTTGTTTCAACCTTATTAGTTGTCACTCTATCAACAATTACAGCTTGCTGATTTGTTTTATTTGACACAACTGTTGTAGAAGGAGTACTAGCTGAAGTGTTAGTACTGCTGATGTCTGCACTCTGTTTTTCAGAATTTTGAGTGTTTTTCTCTTTATCCTTACCAGAATTATTAGCCACTGTTTTGTCTTTTTGTTTGGCTATTTTGGGCTTGGTTGCAGTGCTTCTTTGAGAGGATTTGTCAGAGGTTTTGGTGTTGGGGGCTTGTTGACTGGTCTTGCTTCTAAGGTCATATTCTCTTTGAGGTTCTATGACGACATTTTCCATGTCTTGATAATCATTTTCATTACCATCTCTTTTGTCATCATAAGGAGTGTAAAGACCTTGTTTTTTATCATAATGAACTTCTAAGTCATCATCCTCTTCCCCAAACATGTTGATATCCTCTTCCTCTGTTATGTCTTCTGTTTCTTCAACCTCACTTACATAGTTTTGATGAAAGGGAGGGGTGATCTGCTCATCATCTTCCCTGGGTCTGTTTGGAGGTTGGTTCCTTCTAACATTCTGATTCTGGTTCTGGTTTCTATTTTGACGAGCAGTTTGATTTTGATTTGCTTGTGCTCTCTTAATTATGCTCATCTCTTTCATCATTTCTTCCATCATTCTCTCCATTTTTGAGTTGGAAGTAGAAGGTGTGGATTCCTCTCTAAAAGATACTCTTTTTTCAGATTTCATTCTTGCTCTCTTCTCCATTAGGTTGACTTCCACAGAAAGAGCACCCCTTTGCATATCTTCGAGAGTCGCAAAATCTCTTTCTCTTAAAGAATATGTCATGTCAGTGTCAAACCCTTCAGGAAATTTGTTTAAAGCAGAGCCTTGTGGAGGTTTTAGTTCCGGGGAGAGTGCATTATATACACTGTTAAATCTGGTACAATAAGCTTGTACACTTTCCCCTGGATTCCTACGAAGGTTGTTGTAATCAGCAAGAACTTGGAGAGGATTCTTCTTCACTTCCCATTTGTTCAGGAAAGATTGATGAAACGCCTGAAGATCATTAATAGTACGGGGGGCCAAATCTTTAAACCATTTTCTCACTTCTCCCCCTAAGCTCTGAGAAAATAATCTAAGTTTGACAGAATCATCATCAATTTCATTTCAGTCAAAATAGTCATTCATCTTATCCACATGCTGTGATGCAGTTGTAGCATTGTTAGCATCATACAATGGAATTTTGGACTGGTAGTCCTATGGGAGATTGACTAATGGTGCGGGAAGAACTAGGGGAGCATACCATGCAGCCATGGCGGGAGGTGGAGGTGGATTTACAGAAGGGAAAGTGGGCTGAGGTGTAGTGGTTTGAACAGTGGATGTAGGGTGAGTAGAAGTGGATGGACCAGGAGTAGACTGTTGAGATGATCTTGGATGAGAGACACCTAAATTGTGAAGGAAATGTAAATTAGGAGGTGTTGTTTCTCTGCCACCAGGATGTTCACTTGTTTCAGGAGATGAAAGTGAAGATTCAGAGTCTAACTGGATCATATCATCAAATGACCTAGTCCTAAATGGATTCACTAAGTCAGCTTGTGATTGTTGCAGAGCTGAAAGATTTTCAGGGACTGAATTAGCTCTCAAGGGTGATCTGAAAACAGTTAATAATTTAACCTTAGGAGACTTCCAAAGGATACTTTCTGGATTATCAACTATCTTAGATGGGTTAGGGTCTGGATGGGCTCTAGTGTGAATATTTTTAGAAGCCACTATGCTATGTTGTTTAGACCCAAATAAACAAGAAAAGTTCAACCAGATATGACAATCTTGGAGAGGTTAAATAATATGTTTTCACAATTTTAATCCTACAGTCCTCTAATTGAATTTGAATGATTCTATAATGATAAAGGTTCTTCCCAGTGGAGTCCTAAGGTCTGTTTAAGGATTGTGGAGTCGCCAAGTGGAAATTTTTAGCTCCTTTCAGAGGTAAAAGGTCTTATGGTCCACCACCATGTTTATTTAATTCCAATATGAAATATTTTTAGGTTTTTCTAAGTCATTTTTCAGATTTGTGGTTGTTAAGAATATCCTAACTTTGTTTCAAAACTTAGCTAAGGTTGCGAGACAAAGGCAGTCTAGTCTTATGGCTAAGCCAGCTGATTTTTCAAGGTTAGACGAAGTCTTAAGAGAAACCTAGGGTTTACCTAGTTTGTCACTGATTCAAACAAGTTTCATCATAATTACCTATCTTAGGCAGTGCTTGAAAAGGTTGCTTTTTACTCTCAAAGTGTTCTTGAATAAAGGGTTTTCAAGGTATTAAAAACACTCAGTCCCCAGCGGAGTCGCCAGAAATGTTAGGTTCTGGTGGCTCAAGCTGGTTAATAAAGCAAGCGCTCTATGAACCCAACCGCAAGCTTCTTTATGAATGAATTTGAATGTAAAAGACTCTGAGTTTTGAGTCCCCAGTGGAGTCGCCAGAAATGTTAGGTCTCTGTAATTTATTAGCAAGATTGGGAGAGTCCAATCACAGAGTTAACATCGTTTCAACCAACTTTGGGATTCTAGGATCTAGCCCTCCTGAATCCGGAGAGGGATCTCTCCAATATGTACAAAGATGGATATTGTCTTTGAAAGCTTAGGGTAATGATATTAGGCTAGTTATGAGGTCCAAGGGTTTTTTTTGGTCTTTTTCGGATGATTGAACATAATTGTTGTCTGAGGCAGAAAGATCTATATGCAAATAGGTTCAAAGGTGAGAAGTTGCAAGCAAAAGAGTAAGCTTCGATCAAGAAGAAAGATGATGGCAAGTTTTCAATCCATTGGGCTATGGAGTCATAAGAGGATTTAATTGAAACATTTAGGTTCAAGAGTGATCTATGGGGCAAGTCATCTATGCCTAAGGATCTCTTTAAAGTTTGATTTATGGAATGGAATGATACAATAAGAAATGGAAATGACAGATGCAGAACAAAGAGCAGCCCAGGATCTGGTAAGTACTTTCAAACTAGCCAGCGTTTGACCAAGCACTTAAGAGAAACATAGAAGCAAACTAGGATCTGGTAAGTACTTTGAAACTATCCAACCTTTGATACAATTCCAATAGAATACATATAAAAACAAAGGGAAACTTGAAGGCAACTTTTGGAGTAGAAACTAGCGGGCTGGGCTCACCATAATCCTCTCCTAGCTCTTCTTTACTTAGTTACTTCCAAGACGATCACAGAGATAACACAGAATGGCCTAAGATCTGATAAGTACTTTGAAACTAGTCAGCTTTTAACACATCCTAAGGGAAACAATCAAATAGTTGAGAAAATAAGAAAGGGACTCAGGGCTAACCTTAATTTACTCAGTTCATCTTCACACAACATATATTGAAAGTAAAATTTAAAAATAATATTCAGCTAAGACAACAAGACGAGGGAACGCCAACATCCATGTACTTAAACTAAATCAAATCATTTTAAAATAACACAGTTGAGAGATAACATTTAAATAAATATTTTTCAGCTAGAGAAGGTTACTGATATAGAGTAGGTCCTAACCCTGTTTAAACTATTCTTTATAGTGGAAAATGAAACAAATTGAAAACAGAAACAAAATACAAGTTACAGTGAGAATAACATCACCATCAGCATAGACCAGGATCCCATAAATCAGCTTGTATTGATGCTTCAAACCGGTTACAATCTTCAGATCCAATGTTTTAATCCATCTCTCTTCACAACCTAACCTATCTGCTACAAGTAGAGCTCCAAGAGCCGATGAAACCACTATTTACACTCAAGAGTTTCTAGCTTAGTTACATAGAATGCTTCAGCAATTACATTGACAACCAACTAATCCAACCCCTCACTCATCTTCTATTGAAGTATTTATAGAAGGATGAGGAGGTGAGATCTGATAAAAAGATCTCAAATACAATTAATGTAGAATTAATGTCTTCTTGGCCCTCGGAGGCTCGATGAAGAAATCATTACAAGTGTCCCACTGCATTAATGTGTTTACACTTATGAAGTAAGCTCGGAGGGAGATTTGTTTGACATTTGAGGCTCTGCGTACTGTTAGGGTTACTCTACACACATTCTGTCATTAATTTTGAGGCAGAAATAACTTCTTTGGTTGCTTCGAGGCAAAATATCTAATTTAGTTCAATAAATTCAGCCTCTGATTGAGCATTTTGAAGCAATAGGTGGCACTGCGGTGGTTGAGGAATCAATTTGCCTCAAAGTATGGTGGTGGAGGCAATATGTCTGACGAACACTTTAGGTTTTCTTTTAAACTGTGTTTTAGATTGGGGATTAGGCTTTTGATAACTGTCTTAGCCGTAATCCCCGTAAAAACTGTCTTCGATCTTCATCTGTTGTGCTTTGTCTTCAAAAACTGATACTCTTTAACTGCTCTCTTGAATAAAAAAGTGTCTTGTCGATGTGTAGGGCCGCGTAGGGCTCTTTAGGTTATCAATGCTCATGAAACATCGATAAATCATTTGATACAGAGCCCGTGAATGGTTCTTTTAGGTAGCTCTAAGGCACAAGAAATGTCTTTCCCAACCCTCGGCTCTCCTTCATTCTAAAATGGAGAACCATTAAAACACCTGCAAAACACAAAAACAGTTAAGAAATCCTGCGGAAATAGGTTTAAACTGCTTAAGATGGCAGGGGAGGAGTGTAGCCATCGGATAAAAATATCTAACGGTGGAGATCGGCACAGAACAGGCAAAGGAGAGCGGGGAGAAGAAATAAGGCGGGGTGGTTTTGGACTGTCCGATCTGGACACGTGGACGGTCCAGATGTAATTGGAGGAGCACAATCGGGGGTAAAACAAAAACGCATGCGATTGAAACATTGCGATGCGATTCGCACCCGGGGTCCTTAACACTTGGTCCCGGGGGAAGTCATATGAAACAGGGGCAGGGGAAAATTTTAACATACGAGACCCAATCGCATCGGAACTTTGATGCGGGTCTTTTTGATCTACCCATTTGATTTCTCCGATTGCGATTGCGGGATCGGTCTTTCAATCAACCCATTAAAATATTAAACACGTGACTTCAAGTTTTTAAGTTGAAAGTTTGGATAAGCGGGTTTTGGGTTTTATAAAGAAAAATGGGTTTTTAACTATGGGAAAGTGATTTTCATAAATGGAAGAAGAGGATTTATGAAAACAAGGAAGTTTGTGGAGAAAAAGGGGAGCAGATGAAGGTTTAAGAAGGGGGAAAATGAAGGTCTTTCAGCAGTCTTCTACTTGGAATTAGCAGAATTAAGAGGAACAGTAATGAGGATTTTGGACAGAGGCATGAGGCCTACAAGGAGTCTTCAAGAGCCAACAATTTTTAGTGATAAAATTTGTTCCTTGGAGGCTCAAAAAGATTTAGCCACCTTTTGGTATAACAAAATATTAGAGGTGGCTATACAGTCATTGTGGCTTTGGAAATGTAGAAAATAATATGACATTTAATATCAACACCGAAAAGTAAACTAATATCAAACTACCTCATGTAATCCTATCATTCAGTGTAGCTTTCGGAAGTCGTAGAAAATAAACACTAGGCAGTATATCTAACTACTGAAAAGTAATAAAATATCAAACTACCTCATGCTTCAATCTCCCTCACCATCGGTCAATTGTGGCTTCCGGAGAATGCTTGAAAATGACATGAGCAATTTAATATATCTAACTTGCAGAAATTAAACTAATATCAAACTACACACTCATACTTCAATCCCTCACCATCAGTCCAGCTGTGGCTTTCGGAGGTAACTGAAAATGACATGAGCAATTTAATATATATAAATCTAACTACTGAAACAAATGTGCAAGACTGAAATAAACAAAGCAGTGCTGGAATTAAACAAAAAGTAAATTAGCAGCAGAACAATATTGATTCCATGTCATTAGTCAAAAGATATGCAAATGCCCGGGCTTCCATGAAAAATTATGCTAAAAGCTATGATTTCAGAAAGCAATCTAAGTAAGGAAATATGACAAAACAGAATTGAAAGCAACTTATCTAGAAGACATGTAAAAGCCTCCTTGGATAGCAGGGGCCCTCTGCTACCAATTTGGTGAAGTCCTTCAACTCCTTAAAGTTGTAATCAAAACAGCATCAAAGAACTGAATTTCTCTATTAAAAAGAACTCACAAATCTACATCCCATTCCATCTTGAACTTAGTTACAAATCTACTTCCTCATTACTTCCTCATTACCTATGATAGGAGAAAGCTTCTCCTATTTATACAAAATATGAGGAGTCATCTCATTAATGGAAGTCCATGAATCTCTCCCTCCATCTCTAGAGTTACAATCAAAATAGGAAATGATAAGACACATGTCTTTCTAGAGTTTCAACACAACTTGAGGAATGAGACACATATCCTCTTAGGGTTTCAATACAACAAGGAAGTGAGACACATATCCTCTTGATCCCATAATCTTCTCCAACCAAATTCGAATTTGGCCTTAGAGTGCCACATAAGGGTCTTCTAGAAGTCTCCTTTTGACCTACAGATGTCACAAAACTCATAACACATATATAGATATATGAAACTATGTTAATTTTCTAGTTTCTAATCATAAATTCACTTAAAATACATAAAATAAATAACTTTGGAAAACAAGGATCCTAACCCATATATTTATAAAAATGGTTACTTGATGTAGGGTTTTAGGTCAAATGGCTATGAAATAAGAGCTAAATGGTTATGACATAATGGAAATATGTATGAATATGGAGAACATTTTTGAGACTCAACATTGTGCTTGATAGAATATGTCTTGATGAACTAAATCTGATGTATCTACAATGAGTACAGAAGGCAATGAAGAAAGGAATTCAGCATGTGCTAAATCTATGGTGAAAAGAGTATGTCTCAAGGCATACGCGGATTTGCCTAGGAGAAGTCGCGTATGCATGCGGTAAAGTACGTGCCAAGTCGCGTATGGGCAAAAGCGCTCATAAAGTGCAAAACCAGGGGTAACCACCATAGTATTGACCCATTGTATTGGGTAATGATTCGTCTAAATGACCCCGTCCAGGAATACCATCGGAAGTAATGTAGTTTTGGGCTCATGGTATTGAAAAAAGGGTAAACCTATATAAAGAAAAGAAATTCATTGTGCAAATCATGAGTGTGGGTGCAAGATGTCTGAGCTTGAATGAATACTTCTCTCTGAAGTAGATCTGAATGGAAAGGGTTACAGTTGAATGATAGATCTGAATGTATGATGCACCAATGATGAAGAAGAGGATCTAGATCTGAAATGTACTTGTATTTGCTAGATCTGTTTATGGAATGATTAGATCTGTGATGAGGCGAACATCTGTCTGAGGTAAAGGGTAAAATTTGAAGTGATGTATCTGTTGTGAAGAATTGCAATGACATAAAATTCTAAAGAACCATACGCTAGTTCGCCGAAGGAGACGCATATATATACGCCTATAGGCGAAGAAAGCGCGTATGCGCAGTAAATTAGCTGCATGTATGTACGAAGTATGTATTTAGTTTATGTGAACGGAAGCGCGTATATACGCGACATCAAAAAGGCATGACACGGAGTTTCTTTGAGTAAATGATAAGAAATGTACGTCATTACGCGGTTTGCGATATCATCGATTGTTATATGTAGTTGATCTGTTCATAGTTGACCCATTTGTGGGGAGTGGGTCGATGCATCAACAGTGAAGGCAGGCACATAAGTTGTGTAATGAATTTGTTTGATCCCGATTGAAAATTGATGAAACGTGGTCCATAGAGAGGTGCGGGGTTGTAGCCTTCGATCGGGGGGTCGTAGCTCCCTTCCAGGTGAGGCTGGTAAACGAGAGCGGGGGGTCGTAGCTCCCTTCCAGGAGAGGCTGGTAAACGAGTCAGGGGGTCATAGCTCCCTTCCAGGAGAGGCTGGTAAACGAGCGCAGGTGGGTGCCTGCATGCTGGTCAAGTCTGCGCCAGCACATATGTTGTAAGATGTTTTCTCTATAATAAAATATTGAAGGCTGAGCAACTGCAGCGGTGGTTTTCTCCCGACTTGGGTTTCCACCTAAAAATCCCGGTGTTCATGTGTGATGCTTTGTGTGATGGTTTATTCTGTTGTTACTACACATGTTTACTGTTAACTTAACATCAGATGAATGAATATTGCAAAGAACTAAGTTAATAAATATCTGCATATTTAGATCTCTGCTAATACGCGAGTTGTATGAAGGATATCCGCGTGTATACGCGAGTTTACTAAAGGAAAGTAGCATATGGGTTTTAGTATGGGTTTTAGAGAGTGAAAAAGTAAAAAATTTTGAATATGCTGTAAATACTGATTCACCCCCCCCTCTCAGTATTTTTCCCAACAATTGGTATCAGAGCCGGTCCTTCTGCAGAAGCTTGATCGCTTGAAGGAGATCCGTCGCAATGGGAAGTCAAGAAGGAGTGATGTCTATAAAGCCACCTCTGTTCAATGGAAGCAATCTGATATTCTGGAAGGTACGAACAAAAGCATATCTGCAAAGTCTTGGTGCAGATGTATGGGCAATCGTGGAAGAAGGTTATCAATACCCAGTAAGTATTCCTACTGATGCAGCAGAAAGGAAGAAGTATGAAATCAATGCCAAAGCAGTGAATGTCTTGTTATGAAGCATGTGTGAATCAGAATTTGCTAAATTGATGCAGCTACATTCAGCAAAAGAAATATGGGACAAAATCATTCTAAGTTATGAAGGAGACACAAAGGTAAAAAGTGAAAAACTCCAAACTCTTAGAATTGAATATGAAAATTTGAAGATGCATAGTGATGAAAGTGTTGCCAGTTTATTTCTTCGTCTAGATGATATTGTAAATCGGATGAGAAATTTGGGTGAAACCATGGCTGATACTACTTTGGTGGAAAAGGTCTTGAGATCTTTGACTTCAAAATTTGACTCTAAAGTTTCTGCTATTGAAGAAAGGCAAGATCTGCAAACTCTTTCTGTTGTTCAATTACATGGTACTCTGACTGCTTTCGAAATGAGACAAGGAGGTCCTTCTCAAATAAGAGAAGCTGCTTTTAAGGCATCTACAAAAGGAAAGGAAAAGGAAGTTGTCAAAGAATCCAGCTATATATCCGATGAAGAAGAAGCGAATTTCGTAAGAAAGCTCCAACTAGGTACTGGAAGATTCAAAGGTAAGCTTCCCTTCAAATGTTTTGAGTGTGGAAAAGTTGGTCACTATGCTGCTAAATGTCCTTATAGAGAAAAACATGGTAAAGGGAAACAATTTGAAAAGAGGAAAAGTTATTATGCAAATGAAGATGATGATGAAGTGTCTAGTGAAGATGAAGAAGATTCTGACCATGATATTAAACTGCTCATGGCAAAAGAATCTAGAGAAGAAAAGGACACTTTTGTGGATGCTCTGGAAGACAATGATTTTCTTGAAGAAAATAATCAACTCAAAGTAATCCTAGAAGAAAAGAACATAATCATAGAGACTCTTGAAAATCAGCTTGAAGAAAAGAAAAAACGCATTGAGGAATTGGAGTGTGAAGTAGTAAGTCTAAGGAAAGATAATGAGAAAGGAAAAACTCTCAATCTTAGATTTGCTAAAAGTTCAGAAACCTTAGATGAAATTATCAATACTCAACGTTCTCCTCTCATAAAAACAGGTCTTGGATATATTGGAGAATCCTCTCAGGCTTCAGCACCAAACTATCTAAAGGCGGCAACTACTGGTTTACAATATTCTGCCTCTCAACAAGGAAGCAAGGATTCTTTACAGGTAAATCAGGATCATCGCACTTCAAGGAACACTGACAAGAATAACTTTCAAAGGAGCTCCAACCAGCAGGTAAATCCAAATAGAAGATTTCGTGATTACAAAAATGTCTATTTCAATGGACAATGTTTTACATGTCACAATTTTGGCCACAAAGCTGCTCAATGTGTTGCTTACAAAACCATCATGACAAGAGAAGCAAGAAAGAAAAGGTTGGATACTGAACCAAAGAAGAATACCTATAACAAATTTTCTCCTCTTCAAAATGAAGTTGAATGTAATTATTGCAATAACTTTGGTCATGAAGAATCTGAATGTAGGAGCAAAGTCCAGCCAAAACAACACTTTCCCTCAAGTTCCAAAGTATGGAAAAAGAAGGAATTACAGGTTGAAAATTGTGGGATAGCATTATTTGCAGAAGGTGAAGAAAATCAATGGTACATTGATAGTGGATGCTCAAGACACATGACAGGTGACAAAAGCAAACTCCTTACATATAATGCTCTAGAAAAGAAAAAGAAAGTAACTTTTGGAAATGATTCTCCTGCTGTAATTAAAGGAAAAGGGTCTGTGTTTCTAAAAGAAAAGGTGAAGGCTAAGGATGTCATGTATGTGGATGGATTAAGGCATAATCTTTTGAGTGTAAGTCAAATGTGTGATCAAGGAACTGAAGTTGTCTTTAGTTAAAAATAATGTGTGGTTTGTGATCTTGATACAGGTAAAATTATTATAAAAGGGAAAAGAAATCCAAGCAACCTGTATGTACTAAACTGCAAAGATCAATGTTACGTGAGCAAGTCTTCAAAAAATTGGCTATGGCATAGAAGGCTGGGGCATCTGAGCTTCTCTCAAATCAACAAAGCAAGCAGACTTCAAGCTGTTCGTGATCTTCCCAATATTAATCTACCAGAAAGTATCATATGCAAATCTTGTCAATTCGGTAAGCAGACCAGAGTACGATTCAATGCCAAAGAAGGATCTTCAAGTAAGCCTCTTGAACTCATTCATACTGACATATGTGGACCTATGAGGAAAAAGTCACTACGTGGGGAAGAATACTATGTCTTATTTATTGATGACTACTCTAGAATGTGTTGGATCGGGTTCATTAAACACAAAGATGAAGCATTTGAAAAATTTCAGATCTTCAAAGCATTGGTAGAAAATGAATTAGATCTAAAAATCAAGTGTCTTAGATCTGATCGAGGAGGAGAATATACATCAAATGAATTCTTTGAATTTTGTGAACAACATGGCATAAAAAAACAATTCTCTGTAGCAGGCACTCCACAACAAAATGGCGTAGCAGAAAGAATGAATAGAACAATTCAACAAATGGCTAGAGCTATGCTCGATGATTCTGGAACTCCTGACATGTTCTGGGGTGAAGCAGCACATACAGCAACTAACATTCTCAACAAGGCTCATGTTCGGGTAAATAGTGACAAAACTCCATATGAACTCTGGTATGGTAATTCTCCCTCTGTGAAGCATTTTAGAGTTTTTGGAAGTAAATGCTTTATCAAAAATAATGATGAAAAACTTGGCAAGTTTGAACCTAGATCAGATGAAGGGATATTTCTTGGTTACTCATCTTCAAGAAAAGCTTACACATGTTACAATAAAAGGCTTCGAAAGATTGTTGAATGTATTGATGTTGTTATTGATGAGTCTCCTGCAGCTCCTAAAGAAGAAAAACAAACAACAAAAGAAGATGATGGTGACTTATGGCCTTCTACATCAAATAGAAATGATATAAACAGTGGATCCAATGAAGAACCTGAAAATGATCTATGTGAAAAAGCTCCATCCAGATATGTTCAAAAGAATCATCCTGAATCTCAAATTTTGGGAGACAAGGAATCAGGTGTACGAACGAGGAGAACTCTGGTGGGATCTTCTAGTCATCTGGCACTTCTATCCACAATTGAACCACACAATGTCAATCAAGCTAGCAAAGTTGAATTTTGGAAGCAAGCCATGGATGAAGAGCTCGATCAAATTGAAAAGAATGACACTTGGGAATTGGTACCAAGACCACATGATAAAAATGTCATTGGAACTAAATGGATTTTCAAGAACAAGTTAAATGAGAATGGTGATGTTGTAAGAAAAAAAGCTAGACTGGTTTGCAAAGGGTATACTCAACAAGAAGGTATAAACTTTGAAGAAACTTTTGCTCCTGTAGCTAGACTTGAAGCTATAAGAATGTTTCTTGCTTTTTCAAGTTATCAACAAATCAAAGTTTATCAAATGGATGTTAAATCTGCTTTTCTTAATGGTGATCTAGAAGAAGAAGTATATATAGAACAACCGGAAGGATTCATTTTGGGAAATGATGAAAATCTTGTTTGTAGACTTAAAAGGCTCTATATGGTCTCAAACAAGCTCCAAGGGCTTGGTATTATCATCTTGACAAATATCTTCATCAACAAGGATTTTCAAAAGGGTCTGCTGATAGCAACTTATACACAAAAGTTGAAAATGATAAACTATTGATTGTGGTTGTATATGTTGATGATATCATTTTTGGGAGTAACGAAGAATCTATGAGTCAAAAATTTTCTTTTGTCATGCAGCAAGAATTTGAAATGTCCTTACTTGGGGAACTAACATTCTTTCTTGGCTTGCAAGTGCATCAAACTATAGATGGTATATTCCTATCACAAGCAAAATATCTTAAGCAAATTCTGAAGAAGTATGGCATGGAAGAATGCAAACCTATAAGTACACCAATGATAACCGGATGCAATCTCGATTCTCATGATGATTCTCCCATGGTGAATCAACCAGAATACAGATCAATGATAGGAAGTTTACTTTATCTCACTGGAACTAGACCAGACATTGTGCATGCAGTTGGGATTGTTGGACGATTCCAAGCTAATCCAAAAGAGTCTCACCTTCAGGCTGTTAAAATAATTTTCAAATATCTTCAAGGAACTCAAGACCTTGGTCTATGGTATCCAAAGAATGCTGATCTTACTCTTCATGCTTACACTGATGCAGATTGGGTTGGAAGTGTTGATGATCGGAAAAGCACTAGTGGTGGTGCATTCTATATGGGACCCCGGTTAGTATCTTGGTTCAGCAAGAAGCAAAATTCTATTGCCTTATCTACGGCAGAAGCAGAATATGTGGCTGCCGCATCTTGTTGCACTCAACTCCTTTGGATGATGCAAACCTTACAAGATTTTCAAATCAAATGTACACCTCTTGTCCCCATTAAGTGTGACAATACAAGTGCCATCAGTATTTCAAAGAATCCTGTTATGCATTCGAAGACCAAGCACATTCCCATCAAGTATCACTTTTTACGTGAACAAGTGCTTGAGCAAAAGGTGAAGTTGGAGTATGTTCCCTCCAAAGAACAAGTTGCTGATATCTTTACCAAACCTCTGCCCAGGGAAGCGTTCGAGTATCTAAGACAGAAGCTGGGAGTGTTCTCTGCCAGTCAAAAGAACAAATCTGCTTAAAATATATAAGATGGTATTGGATACACGGGTTTCCTGAGACATAGTCGCGTATATACGCGATTTCATGCACATAAAACCGCGTATGTCTGATTGCTGACAAATTTCTGTTTGGGGTCAGCTATCTTCAACACAGCTGCAGTGCTGTTTGGTATCTCTGATACTGTTTGGTATCTCTGGTGGTGTTCCAGTTCTCATAATTCTATTTCTAATGTTTTGATAAATATGCCTTGATGATTTGTTGGTGAAAGTGTTCAAGATGCACAAACTAAGGGGGAGCCTTAGTCATATGGAAAGAATGCTTGGATGCACATATTCAGGGGGAGCATTAGCTTTGCTGAGTATAATGCATTTTTGGCATTATGATGGTTCTGAAATATGTTCTCTTTCTTGAGGATTTTCTGGTGTTGGTTATGAAAAGTCATATTTGTATTTTTATGAAAAGGTCATGATGTAAATTTCAGTCATGTAAGGACTTGTCAAATTTTGTAAACCCACTTGGTTGGGTAGCTGAGTTGAAATGTGTAAACCCACTTGGTTGGGCACTTGATTCTTATATGTAAATCCACTTGGATGGATCTTTGATGTAAGTATGAGTCATTGGTGATAGGAATTTCATAGAGTCATGTACTTCATTGGAGAATATGTTTGAAGATTCAGCATGAACTCAGGGGGAGCTTGGTCACTTCAGTATATATCAGATCTGCAAAACGCTTCTTCCACATGTGGAGAAAAGGGGGAGAGTATGTTGGTTTTGATCCACCCTTTGCCCTTGATTTCAAAGGGGGAGAGTGACATGGTGTTTGAATGAAGAGAAAGAATGGTGTCAAAAATGGAGAATGTGACATGGTGTCCTTGTATTCTTAATGTACCTATCTGTCATGGTAACCAAACACCATTGTGGTTGCCATCAAGTCCAAAGGGGGAGATTGTTGGCAATATGATGCAGAGTGTTGTCCTTGAATAGCAACCCAGACTGAAGATGAAGACATGAGATTGTTGACATGTTTGCCCTTGATAATAAAACACGATGATTCTTCCTATTCTTGAGCTGATGGACTTGGTAAATGATGTAAAATCTAATATGAAATGATGTTTGTTAGCAATATGATCTTGCAGGTGTTGTCCTCAGGCCAGCAGCCGCCAGTGAAGATGATGGCAAAAACAGTGGTGTGGCAATCATGGCAGAATATGTCTTGATGAACTAAATCTGATGTATCTGATGCATTACGGAAGGCAATGAAGAAAATTCAACCTTATTACTAAATCTATAATTGAAAAGTATGTCTCAAGGCATATGCGGATTTTCCTAGGAGAAGTCGCGTATGCACGCGGGAAACAACGTGCCAAGTCGCGTATGGGAAAAAGCGCTCATAAAGTGCAAAACCAGAGGTAACCACCATGGTATTGACCCATTGTATTGGGTAATGATTCGTCTAAATGACCCCGTCCAGGAATACCATCGGAAGTAATGTGGTTTTGGCCCATGGTATTGAAAAAGGGTAAACCTATATAAGGAGAAGAAATTCAGTGTGCAAATCATGAGTGTGGGTGCAAGATGTCTGAGCCTGAATGAATACTTCTCTCTGAAGGATATCTGAATGGAAAGGGTTACAGTTGAATGATAGATCTGAATGCATGATGCACCAATGATGAAGAAGGGGATCTAGATCTGAAATGTACTTATATTTGCTAGATCTGTTTATGAAATGATTAGATCTGTGATGAGGCGAACATCTGTCTGAGGTAAAGGGTAAAATTTGAAGTGATGTATCTGTTGTGAAGAATTGCAATGACATAAAAGTCTGAAGAACCATACGCTAGTTCGCCGAAGAGGAAGTGCGTATATACGTGGCTTCACTGAAGAGAAAGCATGTATGCGCAATAAAATTAGCTTTGTAATATGTACAGAAGTATACGCTGGTTTATGTGAACGGAAGCGCGTATATACGCGACATCAGAAAAAGGAAAGCGCGTATGCAAACTAGGGTTTGCTGAAGTCTGTGGTAAGAATTTCCTGATCTGTTCTGCTGGTTTACTGATATTTTTCAGTGAGTTATATGTATCTGTTTCATGGTTGACGTAGCAGTGTAGGTCGGTCAGTCCCGAAAATATGGAAAACGTGGTCCAGAAGTGCGGGGTTGTCGGTCGGGGGGGTTAGCAAGCTCCTTCTAGGTGAGGCTGGTAAAACGAGAGCGAAGTCGTAGCTCCTTCCGAGTGGGCGGTAAACCCCTAGTCAGGGGGGTCGTAGCTCCCTTCCGGGAGAGGCTGGTAAACGAGCGCAGGTGGGTGCCTGCGTGCTGGTAGGAGGCTGCGCCAGCACATATGTTGTAAGATGTTTTCTCTATAATAAAATATTGAAGGCTGAGCAACTGCAGCGGTGGTTTTCTCCCGACTTGGGTTTCCACCTAAAAAATCCTGGTGTTCATGTGTGATGCTTTGTGTGATGGTTTATTCTATTGTTACTACACATGTTTACTGTTAACTTAACATCAGATGAATGAATATTGCAAAGAACTAAGTTAATAAATATCTGCATATTTAGATCTCTGCTAATACGCGAGTTGTATAAAGGATATCCACGTGTATACGTGAGTTTACTAAAGGAAAGTAGCGTATGGGTTTTAGAGAGTGAAAAAGTAAAATTTTTTGAATATGCAGTAAATACTGATTCACCCCCCCCCTCTCAGTATTTTTCCCAACAGGCCCATCGCTAACGACCTTCCACATCCGATGGTGGAGAGCACGTCACATTGCTCCATATGATCCTAAGGATATCGCGTGAGTTAATTGCATGATTGTTAACTCGTGATGAGGGTGGTTTTCCAAAATTGCTAGGGGACACACGTCACCCAGTGTATGGGATCGCGCTGATTTCTCAAATACTGCTTACCCTACAAAGGCGGTGTGATCAAACCGCTTTTACTATTCAATTCAGTCATGGTTCCGCTCTTACCTTCCAAGTTCCGTCGAGCTTTCTTTTGTTATGTTCCACCTCTGCCCTTCTTAAGATTGCTTCACTCGTACTACATAGGGAATTCAAATGACATAGTTCCCCATAACTTGTCATAGGGCTTTATATCACCATTGGAGTCCACTTACACACGATTCTCAACCATAACATTTCCATACCACTACTCAATGACACACAGTCCATTTTAATGGCATTTAACGTGGGTTCTATCACGCAGTTATCACAGAGACTCACAACTAATCAATACCTCGGCATGGCCCTTCACATAGGGTTATCACACAACTTTATTCATCCAGTAATTCTTATACCGAGTTAAACTAACATCCAACATTTATGGGAAAGGATGGAACCTCTTGTATAGAGGCTAGTAATTCAGGAAAGGGACCAGTTCCTCTTTCAATGCACAGGACCCCATTAAACCACAATTATCGAATACATATTCCAACTACTATACAGTTAGTTATCAGGACACAGAAACCATTCACGTCATATTTAACTCGACAAATGCACAATATCATTGAAACAATTCTACATTCATACAGTGAAGTACTTACATGCCTTGAATCAACCAGATTTTCAATCAATCGGCCCTTCTCTCCACTATGTCTCTACGACAGTCCTATGCAGCCCATGCAGTTCTCTATGCAGGTCTATCGACTCTGTCACATAGGTTTATTTTTATATCAATTATAATGAATCGATTTGAATTCCTCGATGACTCACAAACTCTTAAAATTCCTACAGTTCGAAATTATACTAACACTCTGACAGACAGAGATGGATTGTCTCTTCCTATGCCCACTAATCATTCGGGCAGTTACATTTTCCTCTACAATTAACTAAATTAGCTCAACTATGGATAATTTCACAGGGAAATAAAACATGAGACCCCCCTTTACATTTATTTATGTACAAAATTTTTCTTGGGCCTAATGCCCCTGCATCAAACTCCCCAGGTTAAAATAGTTCATGATCTCCTGATCATGGTTTTCATCTTTGGCTGCCTGGATCCCAAACTTTTCTCTACAACTGGCCATCCGTTGTAGTGCTTTTCTTTCGCATTCCTCCTGGATTCCATACTCTATGCTATAGCTTTCCACAGGATACACCTTTACATCCTCTTTCTACTTTTCTTTTGCTGCTACTTCTTTGTTTCCTTGTTGTTGCCTTTTTCCCAGACATCTTCGTCATCAATCCTCTTATCAATGCTATTTCTCTGTCTAATATTTCCCTTGAATGCTGGACTCTTACTTCTATTTGCTTCACTCTTATTTCTTTAGTCCTTACTACTGCCCTATTCGCCACCCAATCATCCATATCCTCTTTGCAATAGTAAAATTTTTGCTCCTCTGCTGGCAACACTTCAGCTCATTGCTTCAACATTCTCTTTGGCAATGCTCCAATTAGCTGCTACTCTGCCATTTCACCTTATTTTTTGAATATATTAATAAAATACTCCAGCCACTTGCTTTGTGCTTGACTCTCATTGTCAGCATACTATAAACTGAACTCAGTATGTCCTTCTCCTTCTTCCTGGGCAATCCTCAGCAATTGCCTTCCCTCTTCTTGAATGATTCTGCTAATCACCTCAAGTCTTTCAACCACTGAGATTTCATCTTCTATCAGAGTAAAACTCTGATTTTCCATTGCTGTAGAAGCCCCAAAATTCTGCCCTATATCCTTCTCCTCAACATTCTCTCGGCTATTCGGACAAGTCGATTCTTCTCTGCTACCAATAGCAACCAACTTCTGTCCATGAGACATGATTATCTCATCTTCTTCCAGCTGCTCATCTGCATTCTGCAATAGCTTCTTTTCTTTATCATTTGTAGGAACAACAAGTTCATTCGTAGGAGGCATGATAGCCTCACCTTCCTCCTCCTGCAACAGTCCATCACCTTTCAGAACAACTTTAAAAGATGGATTTTTTTTCTGTCATTCCTGTAAACATAACCAAATTGTCAAAATTCAATTCACAAGACCCAATGGTCTTAATTGATGACTCAATCACCAATTTCTCTTTCGGAAGTTATAAGTCTGTCCCAAGACTCATAAAATATTTCTTGGTTTTATTCCTCTGTATCTTCTCATGCTGCAACCCCCAATTTTGAAATTGAGGTTTTCTTGCTTGTACTGAATCCTGCTAATTCAGCACACTCTCTAGCAGCTCAATTTCTCCATTCCATGGTTTAAAATCTTCCACATAATCCTCCTTCTCTTTCAATTGACTGCCCCATGCTATCAACTTATCTCCTTTAGCATCAGCAGGTTCTGCATTCATCAAAAAATTGTTAGAATCAAACTCACAAGGCCTCCATGCCTTTCTCTGCTCTATCAACATCTCAGTATGTTGTCCAATATTTCTTTTCTTCTCAATCAGCACATCAGAATGATGATTCCAATTCTTCAAACATATCTTGAGACTGTTAGTTAGTCTCTCTTCTACACCATCATCTTCAAGGATGCCTCTCTGCTCTAGTTCATAGGAATGAACTCTCTCATATTCAATCATCTATGTCCTTACAATCTGAACTCCTTTTCTCTGGGTTTATGTCCTCTGTTCGTGCTACAATCATGGCATCTCTTTTGAGGAGTCATTTTCAAAATCTTCACTATCTTCTGCTATCACTATCTCCTCAACCTTCATTAGAATAGAATTCTGATTCCCTATATCTACAAAAACCTCAGCTACCTATGCATCACTCCTTACTTGGCCATTTAACAAAGGCAGTCTGTCATTATCATCATTAATGACAAGTTCATCATCAAACATAACTTTCACATCCTCATTGAAGCAATCCCTTCTATAAAGTAAGGAATTAATGAATTCCTCCACAATCTAATCTTCACCTGAAGGATACTCATTATATCTGGCTTGGCAACAGTCAGCTTCATTTGTCACAGTTCCATCATATGAACTGCCTTCATCAACACCTGCACTCATACACAAATATTCTTGTTGTTCCAAGTCTTCCATATGCTTCAGAAATTCTTCAATAGTCTTCTCTTCAATTTCTCCTAGTTGTTCAACTTCCAGCTTTTGGCCAATATCATAAAGTAAATTTCTTTTGCTTCTAACATGTGGGAAAGTAGAATCTTTCTCCAACTATGCATGGACATTTTCAAAACATGTAGCTGCTCCATTTTCTTCCTCAGTGATAACATCAACAATTTTTTCTCTCTCACCTATTGTTCCTGTAAATATACAAAGTATGTCAGATGTAAGGCTCTTGGACCCCCTGGTCCCACTTGAAGCTTCAGTCTCCAAGTCCTTCTCCAGATACTCAATCACTCTGAGTATTCCATTCTTCTTTTGAGCATTTATCATTTTATCTTTCTTAATCTCTTCCTAATATGTTACTATCTCAACATTGATCTGAAAAGATTTCAAATTCAATGTCTCCTCCTCATCAACAAACTCTGAAGCTTGTCCGTCTTCTAGTGGTGTACCTGCAAACACACACAACTTTTTAGTTTTCAAATCACAAGACCTTTCAGTATTGGCTGCTTTCTCAAGCACTTCTTCTTGAACATGCCTACACATGGAATCTTCAATTTCCATCCTTGCCTCAAGAACTCGGGGTTCTTCTTCCTTTGTGGAGTCTGTCATCACTTCACATTTTTCAGACTCAAGAACACAAGCCCTTACATCATCTGGACTTGTCCAATAACTCAGGAAATCCTCAATGATTTCCTCCTCAGCAAGACAAGCTTCTTGCTGCCTCAAGTCTTCATCATATCTCACAAGATCTCTTACAGATCTCCACTCTTCATTTGTGCTCTGCTCTGCCTCACAAGAATAAATTTCTTCTTTTGCCTCAACCTCAACTGTAATGGTTGCCAATTTACTCTCTTTTTCATGAGCCAACCAACTCTCTGGATTTCTTCTATCCTTATCTTCAGTTTATTAAACTTTTCCCTGATCTCAGCTATCTCTTTCCAGTATTATTCATTAGTGAGTCTCTTCCCTATGCCATTTTCTTTGACATCTTCCCTCATTCTTCCGCTGTGGCTTCTCTCAGAACCTCTGCAATCTCTGCAATCTCTGTTGTGGCTGTCAGTAGCCATCCTCTCTTCTAGGAGTTATTTACTCACAAGCTGCACTAAGCCTCTGCAACAGAAATCTCTCTTGCTACAACTCACCTCACCAATCCCTTCCTCTGGACCCGGCTTTTGGCAAGTATTGGTCCCCTCTCTGCTAGAACCTTCTGAGCACTCCCTTCTGCTCTCTAGGCTTCACTCTGCAACTTCTCTCAAGAACACCTCTGTTCTTCTGTCATCCAACCTCAGTTGGGAATCTTCCAGGTTCTGCCACACTCTTTCTGCACTCAGAATCCCTTGCTGGATTCTTTTATCACTGCTCTCAAAGCTTGTGATATGCTTCTGCTAAGACGTCTTTCTCAATTGCTTTCACTCTCTATTCTGCAAACAATACCTTCCAACCAGAGTTCAAATAAGGCTCGTCATCTTACCTCTCAAGATCCCTGACTGATCTTGCTTCTCTTCTCACCTGCACTACATTTATACCTGTTGAAATCCTCAAGATTCATGTCTTCAAATCCAGATTCTGCTCATCTGAGACCTTCACTGCATGTCAAATCAAATCTGCAATTTTCTGTTAAACAGATTCAAGCATCAACTTTCTCACTGTTCAATATGTGCATTTCAAAATAAACTTTTCAAAGAGCTAATTAAATTCTAGCTCTGATACCACTTGATGACGGGGTAAACCCACAGTCCCGTTTGATCATAGTTTCATCAAAGCTGTGTGTACAATTTCATTAAAAATTCATGTCCCAACCAATCCACAATTCTGGGCAAATTAAACAACTAAATCTGAAATCTCTAGCATCTCAAATCTGATATTTGAGATGTTAAATCATATCCTCTTGCGTATACAAACACCTGCCTACACCTTTGTACTCATTCTAGTTCAAATCTGACAACTCTTCTAAATGTAGGAAGCTCCTTCAAAGATTATAAAAGTCCCCAGGCCTATGCAATAAAGCTACCAGCCACATAGAACCCTTACACATATCTAAAATGGTGTCATCCAACTCACATACAATGCTATATCAATCTATGGTCATGGCCTCCGTTCAATGTTAGAGCATCACGATATGGTTAACCCTCACACATGTCCATCATTTGAATTTTATGAATTTAAATAAGAGGTTAATATGGAAAGTCACCAGACATACCTCTATTAAACTCGCAAACCTTTGTTAGGCAGCAACAATCAATATGTGTATACGCATGGGCCCAGCGCTAACGGACTTCCACATCCGACGACAGAGAGCACGTCGCATTGCTCCATATGATCCTATGGATATCGCCTGAGTTAATTGCATGATCGTTAACTCGTGATGAGGGTGTTTTTCCAAAATCACTTGGGGACACACGTCACCCAGTGTATGGGATCACGCTGATTTCTCAAATACTGCTTACCCTACAAAGGTGGTGCAATCAAACCGCTTTTACTGTTCAATTCAGTCACGGTTCCACCTCTTACCTTCCAAGTTCCGTTGAGCTTTCTTTTGTTATGTTCCACCTCTTCCCTTCTTACGATTACTTCACTCGTACTCCATAGGGAATTCAAACGACTTAGCTACCCATAACCTGTCACAGGGCTTTATATCACCATCGGAGTCCACTTACATGCGATTCTCGACCATAACATTTCCATACCACTCCTCAATGACACACAGTCCACTGTCATGGCGTTTAATGTGGGTTCTATCATGTAGTTAGCACAGAGACTCACAACTAATCAATACCTCGTCATGGCCCTTCACATAGGGTTATCACACAATTTTTTTCATCCGGTAATTCTTATACCGAGTTAAACTAACATCCAATGTTTACGGGAAAGGCTAGAACCTCTCGCACAGAGGCTAGTAATTCAGGAAAGGGACCGGTTTCTCTTTCAATGCATAGGACCCCATTAAACCACAATTATCGAATACGTATTCCAACTACTATATAGTTAGTTATACACAGAAAACATTCACGCCATATTTAACTTGACAAATGCACAATCCCATTGAAAAAATTCTACATTCATATAGTGAAGTACTTACACACCTTGACTCAACCATATTTTCAATTAATCGGCCCTTCTCTCTACTCTGTCTCTATGATAGTCCTACGCAACCCATGTAGTTCTCTATGCAGGTCTATCGACTCTGTCACAGAGGTTTATTTTTATATCAATTATAATGAATCGATTCAAATTCCTTGATGACTCACAAACTCTTAAAATTCCTACAGTTCCAAATTAGACTAACGCTCTAACAGATAGAGATGGATTGTCTCTTCCTATGCCCACTAATCATTCGAGCAGTTACATTTTCCTCTACAATTAACTAAATTAGCTCAAATATGGATAATTTCATAGGGAAATAAAACATGAGACCCCCCTTTATATTTATTTATGTACAAAAGTTGTCTTGGGCCTAATGCCCCTACATCAATATCCCTCCTCCAAATGGTGAGAGCCTTGAGATGTGCGTAGAACAAGTTGTAACCTACTTCAAAGAATAGATTGTGCCTCAACTTAATTGTGGGAAAAACTTGTTGTTTGTTGTTCATGGAAATTCTTTGTAGTCTATAATAATGTATCTCGACAGGTTATCTTCTCAAGAGGTTATAAGTCTAGAGCAATCCACTGGAAACCCCATGCTTTATACCTTTAAGGAAGGTTGCGGATGTTCAAAAGAAGTGAGACGCTTTCGTCATGGATTGAAGGAATCTATGTGTCAACATCTGAATAATCAATGGAAAACCCTATTGTCAATTAGGGAAACTCACTCTTTAATAAGAAGCCCAATTTTTTGAAGGAAATTGTTCAAAATTTATTTGCAAAATGGTATTATTGGTTTTGTCTCTGTTTATCAGCAATTAAAAGAAATAAATTGTTGATTGTGGGAGTTGTTATATTTGGCGGTGTGGCAATTTTCCTGTGTGGATGATGGAAAGTATGCCTTTAGCAGAGGGTGATACAGTAGAAGTTAGAAATGTTGCCCTTCCAAAAGGGACATATGTCAAACTACAGCCCCATACAAACGATTTTCTCAACATATCTAATCCTAAAGAAGTGTTGGAGACTAGTTTGAGGAACTTCTCCTTCTTGACCACAGGTGATAGCATCATGGTAGCTTATAAAAACAAGAAATACTATATAAACATAGTCGAGGCAAAACCAGATTCTACCATAACTATTACTGAGATAGATTGTGAGGTTGATTTTGCTCCTCCTCTGGATTACAAAGAACCAGAAAGAGTTCCAGCCAAACCTGCTCCTTCTACAAGCACAACAACATCTCAAGAGGAATCGAAGGATGTGGAAGAACTGAAATTTAGTTCTTTTACTAGAGTTGGAAGGCCTCTAGATGGGAAACCATTGACTCCTTTGGGAGGTCAAAAACAATATCCCATCTCACAAAAAACAAAACATCGGGGCCTGGTTCTTCTTTGGGCACTTCACAACACCGTCCTTCAGGAAATCTTGTATTTGGCTCAGGGATGGGTAATATTCCTGTGGATCCTTATGATGCTTCTAAGGAAACTGTGAAGGAGGTCAAATAGGAGAGTGTATCTATGAATGTATGGTGACAATGAATGCATAGTCTACCTGTTTTTTGCAACGGAAATTGTAATCCCAGATTGAAGCTTGTTGAACATGCGTTGTCTCTTCTAGTAAGGCATGATGTTCAAAGTCTTCTAGATGCCGAATCGCCCCAAATCAAAATTGAATTGCGAAGAAAATATTCTAATTTTGATTTTTCCCAAAACATATTAGCTAAAAAAAAGCTAAATTTATTTCTTTGTAACTATCAATTTTTAATCAGAAGTAGTGTTGCTACTATATATATAAAGCAGAGGGCTACACACAACCAGGAAAAAAAATTTCGAAGATGTAAGGTCAATTTTCTCAGATGTAGAGCCAGAATTTCTTAGAGGTCAAATTTCTGAGATGTAGGATTGTCATATAATTTGTAGATAAATGTAATATCGATAGAGGGATTGTTGTGATTTGTATAATCGATTGCCAATTCTCTTTTCAATATGCGTCATCGCTTTCATGTTCTGAGTAGTAGCGTTGTGCCATGATTCATTACGAATTTCAGTCTTTGATGTTTTAAAAATCTTTCATCCATTGCAGTAGTTCGGCTTACTCCAGGCGTGGGAGGGCCCACCACCTCTGGAGCTAAGCTTATCAATCAGAAGGAGATAAGTAGATGTGTGCGTAGTTTCTAATTTCTATATGAATGTGTGAATTTCTGGTAGCTAAGGTTCAATTTCAAATCCTTTTCAGTCATCTTCATATTGGGAAAATTAATGGTCTAAAGAAGTATTACTCATTACATAATCTGCTTTTGAGTTGCAATATATATTCCTCTTATTAAATCGAATGTAATGGGAGATAGGAATTTAACGATCATGATTTTTGAAATTGAATATGGGAATAGAACACATTTTAATAGTTTGAATTTGAATATAGAATGAGAAAAATACTTTGAGTTTTAGTATGGTTTGAATAGTAAGCTTGTATTAGATGATTCGTTTAATCTAGATTAAATTTTTTTGAAAGGTTATCATATATTATTTGTGATGATTTTTAATAAGACTTTTAAGTGTCATTTTACATGAAGTAAAATGGTTTTGTTCGCACAATGTTAGAACTATATTTTGTTAATTTGAATACTTAGTTTGTTTTCAGGAAGAGTTCTAGTTAGTTTAAGGTGTGAATTTACAATGTGTGTCCTTTTTTCTTATCTCAAGTTTACTTTCAAGTTAGTGAAAGGAGAAAATAGGTTACGGTTTTCATGATATCATAGCAGATTTAAAAAGTACGATTATAATGCGATAATGTTATGAGATTGAGGATTTACTTGTATTTCTTACAGTTGATTGCAATATGGAGTTTGGAGTGAATGAAATTGGTTAAGTAGATTTATTTTTCAAGATTGTTTATGTACAAGCAAATGTGTGTTTCATTCTATACCTTGTTTATCATTACGAAGGAATATATTTATACTCTGACCATTAAGATGAGCCAATATGCAGTACAACTCGCGTTTATGACTCCTGGATTGATAATTAATATTGAGAGGTTTAATCCGACAACTAATCCGACCAACATTTTAGCGTTGTTGTCGGGGAGTTGTATCTTGGAGCAGGTAAAATTTTTCTCATAGAGTTTCAAGGATATTACAGGGAAGTAAGAGGGTGTAGAGTGTATGGTAAGATGTGAGTGAAGAGCCACGCATCCATTATTGTGGGGTTGCTTTAAAGTCTAGCCATCTTGCGTATCTCTTGAACTTTTATTTCCTTTATGTGTAGAAGTAGAAGCAGGGTTTAAACATTTAATTTCCAATTTTCTTTGATTTTCATAGATTAAATAGTACTTTGATTTAGAATTTTCCTTTCATGCAAGTATGGTGAGTTTTATTTCATCCAATAGCTTTTAAAATTCATTTATCTTCAGAATTCAATCTTCAACGTTATATAATTTTTGGGGTACTTTAATAACCCTTGCGTACTAATCCATGTGATGAAAGAATGTACTAGTTGGATTGTTGAAAACATGAAAATGGTATTTTGAGGAATCATTCAATGAGGAGTTTTCATGCTGCTACAGAGGCAGAAAATTCATCCAATCAAGAATTTACAAGTGCAGAATTTAACACCTTGATTGAACATCAATTAAATATTATTAAATATTTGATTTCGGAATTGGATGATTTGCAGGAGAAAGAGAGGGATGAAGAACCACTGCTTGTGCTTTGTGCCAACTATTGAAAGAAACATTGTCTTGGAAAGTGTCCACTTAGTGGTCTAAAATTTTGCGAAATTTGCGAGGATGGTCATGCAACTGAACATTTCCCATCACTGCCACGATTATGAAAGGTACTCAGGGAATAAAGTAAGGAACCGAATCAACCTCCAGGTATAAATCAAAATGCAACACCATTTTATACTTGGAATAATGACTATTCTCTTGAGTAGGTTATGTTGGGGTTCCCATGTTTTGGCAGATTTGGAAATAAAAAAAGATGAGACAACATCAAAACCACTTTGGGGCCCTAGGATCTAGCCCTCCTGGACCCGGAGAGGGATCTCTC
Source organism: Pinus albicaulis (assembly GCA_034641835.2). Taxonomy (NCBI): domain Eukaryota; kingdom Viridiplantae; phylum Streptophyta; class Pinopsida; order Pinales; family Pinaceae; genus Pinus; species Pinus albicaulis. The sequence continues at coordinate 100,069,112 of CM076576.1, read as the reverse complement.
CAAATAGAGAAAAGAATGATATATCTTTGAAGCTCAAGATGAGATGTTAGGCTAGTTATGAAGCACAAAGGAGGTTTTAAAATGATTTGGTTGGTTGGTTGCTGGGTTGAGTCATGAGATCATAGACTGAGAAGTAATGGGAGGAAAGGAGCAAAGCAGCAGGATGTTTCAACAAAGAGGATAGGTCAAAACTGTGCCATCCAATGGGCTATGGAGTCATGAAAGGGGAATTACATGCAACAACTAGCCAAGGCTTCCAAAGGGAAAGTCATCTACACTAAAGGATATTTTTAGATAGATGATGGGATGGAACATTAAGGGGAGAAGGTGAAAGAAGGAAAACAACCCATTTTCTGTCTATAGATCAGGTCATGGGTCATTTAACTCCAGACCTGCTTGGACATACTCAAAGGTAGCTTTCAATGGAGGGACAAAGGGGCAGCTTATAGATCAGACCAGAGGTCATTTAACTCTAGGTTAGCTTTAGCAGCTCCAAGGGAAAAACAGAGATAAATTTGACAAAGAAACATCCAAGCAACAAACCCCCAAGTTCATACATCATCCAGCAGGAAATAACATCCATTGCACTGGTTAAACCACGTGAATTCACTCTTAGATAACACATAAAGCAGAAAACATTAAAGGTAGGGAGAGAAGGAACATAGGGCACCTAACAAGGGAGAATCCTATGCTATACTTCTGTTTCCTACCAGAAGAACATGAAATAGCATGAAAATGTAATGAACAGAGTGAGGAAAACATCACCAATAGAAATAGACCAGGATCCTATGAAATGTGCTTTGATTAATTGATGCAAAACTAGTCATGTACAATAAGCTCAATGGCTAATACATTCCATACTTCTCCTCCCAGCCTATTACATACAACTACTCTGCTATTCTCTCCCAAGACTGTTCTAACAGTCAGAGTGAATCCCTCTAACAGCAACGACAGCAGCCAACAACAACTTTTACAATTCGTTCTTGGGAATTCTTATAGGTGAAGAGGAAGAAACAGAAGTAGGTGAACAATTAAATGAGTTTCATTAAGACAGAATGGAGGAGGAGTTCCTGCCCATGCTTCTTAATGGCTTTCTGCAACGCTATATGTACTCTGAGACTGGTTCAGAGATCTCTGTCAGGTCGATTGTGACCTCTGATACATTCTTTAATTCCTTACGACTGTCTGGAACTCTGCGCTGCCTTCTGGATTAGGTTAACTGGTTTAAAGTCTGCGGGCTTCTCCATACCTCCGTTACTACTGCTCAGACAGTCTTTAATGAAGCTCTATCAGTGCAATTAACTGCTTATGGGCTCGAGGCGGCATGGAAACTGCTATAGGAAGGTGTAGCTCTGGAGATAACACATTCTGCTGTTGGGTAGCACAGTTATGACTTACTGGCGTGGTTACTAGTCTTCAAGCTGAGCCTTTATCCTTTAAACATGGGATTATCACTTTAAATCTTCAATTATGCACGTAAACCCTTTCAAAATCCGTCTTCTGTCTCGTTTGGCCACTAAATTGGCCTCTCTGTGATATCTGAAAAATGACATAAATCTGTTAAGAACCTGGGCAGTGGTGGCGGAGACAATGCTTCGGAGGCCCGTGGGAGCGGTGGTGGAGCAATTTGGGGTGGTGGGAAAGATAGAGAGTGGCAGAAGAACTGGTTGTTAGTGTAAGAAACCAGAGATTAACTCCTGGGGTGTAACACAAAGGAAATGACGGAAAACAATGAAGCAGAGGGAATGATTGTACGAGGTGGGACCATACGGAAATTGCAATCGCAATCGGAGCGGGTGGAGGGTTAAACATATAAATCACAAATTTTCCGATGCGATTCAATACAACCCTTTGTATTATAAAATGAAACCAAAACTGGGTTTAACAAAGGAAAAAACCTTTAATTATGAATGGGTGGAAAGAGTTAAGTACGGTGGGCCCGGGGTCTAATCGCAATCGGAGATCGGAGCAGGTGACAATCGCAACACACATTTCAAAAGTTCTAATTGCAATTGAGAGTAGGGACGCGATTGAGCACTAACCGTTGATCTTGGGTCCAGATCAATGGCGGGAATTGCAATCGGAGGGGTAGTGCGATCGGGGGATCGGGAGATAAGACCTGTGATCATGTCAATCGGAGCAATGGTGCGATTGAGCGCTGACCATTGGATCTGTATCAGATGGACGGCTGAGATTGGATCGGTGAATCACAATCGGGGCGGAACAAAATGCGACACGGTGAAACTTGCGATTGCGATTGAGCGGGGAGTGCAATAGTCGTTGGATCAACGAGCGCAATGGATGGCTACGATGCAATTGGGGGATCGCAATCGGGGCGGTACCACTGGGAGTTGCGATTGCGATCGGGCGAGGGGTGCGATTAGCGCTCCGCCGTCAGATCTTTATGATAGATCAACGGACCAAAATGCGTCGCGAGACTTATGAACAAATTACAATCGCGTCGAGGCTTTTAGCTGTAACAAAGGAAATCGGCCTTCTGACGCTTTCGATTGCGATTAGTGCTTGGGACTTAAGTGCCTGGTCCTAGCGCACGAGCATGTGCGAGAAGTGGTTAAGGAGTTTGCGGTAAGGGGCTAAGGCCTATTATATGGTTTAAAGGTTTGGAAGGGGAACGATAGAGGAATAAGGGGGAAAAAAGGCCAACAAAGGGTAGGGGAAGAATTTAAAGGGGATTTTGGGGGAATTTGAGAGGGTAAAAAGGGAAATAGAAAGGGAGACAAGGGGGACTAGAAAAGAGGCTAAGTGAGGGTGAAATAAAGGGGAAAAAGGAGGCCTTTGGGAATTTCTTCTTCATAACAGAGAGGCTTTATAAGGGAAATTAGCAGAGGGGATTTCATCAAAGGAAAAAAGGCACAAAGAGGCTTCAAGGATGATGTGTTTACAAGGGAAATGCATTCCTTAAAGTCTCAACAACAATTTAGCCCCCTGTTTTCTTGTCAAAAATTTCATAGGGGGGCTAACAGTGGCTCCACATGGGGATGGCTTCTTCTTGAAGGAGTCAAGAATTCAGAAATTGATCTCTTGGTGTAGGCCAGATGCCTGCTGCTTGAACCATCCTTTTATTTCTTGGGTCGGCTGCCACAAATTGTGAAGACATTACATCAGCAGTAAAATTCTCCCAAACAACTACCTACCCACACTATAGTCCTAACATTTTTCTTCTAGGTGCATTTGGACTTGTAGACCTTTTACATCATCAAATTTTCAACATGAAAATAAACCTATTCTACTTCTACCCTTAATGCTCCATGAGACTAGATTAGACTGTTGGCCTTATAGTTTCTCTACCTAAACTACTATCTGCTAGGGTTAAACTATCTAGCAGATTCTTCTCCATATTCTAAGATAGAAATTGAAAACAGTCAAGCCAGGATAAGACTGTCTGACTTGCTGAACTTTGCAGAAATTAAGACACCTAACTACATGCTCACAGACTGAGCTTATTTCAGAATCCCTACCTACCCTACTCTAACTAGCAATCTCTAAAGCGCTAGGTGATACAATAATGCCAATGCAGCCAGTCAAGAAATAACAAAAAAGGATATGAGCACTGACTGCCTATTAGAGATAACCACAGGGTGCTCTGCATGTGGTTCTTCAAAACTGAGGTCACCATCAGTAGTGACCACTCCTGATGAATCTGGCCCATGCTAAAGATTAATGCTGGAGTATTTGAGCAAATCAGGGCCTCCATGTAGTCTGCCACAGGATCAACGAACACAGAATAAACACTTTCTTCTTTAAGGCCTACCATGATTGGTAGGCTGTCTGCATCCTGGGCAGCTTCGACTATTGCTTCTTCTACTACGTTCTCAAAGTGGCTCTTGAAATCCCATTCTTCTTCTTGCACATCGAACAACAGCGGAATTTCTTCTCTTTTAGGGGGCAGGAGACTTTCCAAAAAGGCTCTCGGGTCTCTGAACTCATATTATTTCTCTTGTGATTTCAAAAGTTTGAGCTCAGCTTCATACCTCTTAGCCAACACTTCTAGAAAAAATTTCTTCAGCTCAGGTTGATCATTGAATCTTGAGCTGGAACGGAAAGCCTTTGGAAGGTCTTCGCTTCTGAGTTTAGCCAGTATATCTGATATTCTGCAATGAAACTCTTCAAGGGGACTAAACTTGGAGTCTTCCATTGGCGGGGTTAATGTTGTAATGCGACTGGTCTCCCAGTGGAGTCACGTGAAACCAAGATAATCAATGGCCTGCTAATCATCAGTGGAGTCTTTTATCATTCAGGAATTGTGGAGTCGCCAGGTGGATGATTTACAACTTACTGTCCACCATAGTGGTTTACCAAATCAAAGCTGACTGGTCTCTATCTCCAGTGCAGTCGCCATTATGTTGGGGTTCCCATGTTTTGGCATATTTGGCAATACCAAAAGATGAGACAACATCAAAACACTTTAGGGCCCTAGGATCTAGCCCTCCTGGACCCGGAGAGGGATCTCTCCAAATAGAGCAAAGAATGATATATATCTTTGAAGCTCAAGATGAGATGTTAGGCTAGTTATGTAGCACAAAGGAGGTTTTAAAATGATTTGGTTGGTTGGTTGCTAGGTTGAGTCATGAGATCATAGACTGAGAAGTAATGGGAGGAAAGGAGCAAAGCAACAGAACATTTCAACAAAGAGGATAGGTCAAAATTGTGCCATCCATTGGGCTATGGAGTCATGAAAGGGGAATTACATGCAACAACTAGCCAAGGCTTCCAAAGGGCAAGTCATCTACACTAAAGGATATTTTTAGATAGATGATGGGATGGAACATTAAGGGGAGAAGGTGAAAGAAGGAAAACAACCCATTTTTTGTCTATAGATCAGGTCATAGGTCATTTAACTCCAGATCTGCTTGGACATACTCAAAGGTAGCTTTCAATGGAGGGACAAAGGGGCAGCTTATAGATCGGACCAGAGGTCATTTAACTCCAGGTCAGCTTTAGCAGCTCCAAGGAAAAAAAATAGATAAATTTGACAAAGAAACATCCAAGCAGCAAACCCCCAAGTTCATACATCAGCCAACAGGAAATAACATCCACTGCATTGGTTAAACCATGTGAATTCACTCTTAGATAACACATAAAGTAGAAAACATTAAAGGTAGGGAGAGCAGGAACATAGGGCACCTAACAAGGGTGAATATTATGCTATACTTCTATTGCCTACCAGAAGAACATGAAACAACATGAAAATGTAATGAACAGAGTGAGGAAAACATCACCAATAGTAATAGACCAAGATCCTGTGAAATGTGCTTTGATTAATTGATGCAAAACTAGTCATGTACAATATGCTCAATGGCTAATACAGTCCAGACTTCTCCTCCCAGCCTATTACATACAATTACTCTGCTATTCCCTCCCAAGATTGTTCTAACAGTCAGAATGAATCCCTCTAATAGCAATGGTAGCAGCCAACAACAACCTTTACAATTCGTTCTTCAGAATTATTATAGGTGAAGAGGAAGAAACAGAAGTAGGTGAACAATTAAATGAGTTTCATTAAGACAGAATGGAGGAGGAGTTATTTCCCATGCTACTTAATGGCTTTCTGCAACGCTGTATGTACTCTGAGACTGGTTCAGAGATCTCTGTCAGGTCGATTTTGACCTCTGATACATTCTTTAATTCCTTACGACTGTCTGGAACTCTGCGCTGCCTTCTGGATTAGGTTAACTGGTTTAAAGTATGCGAGCTTCTCCATACCTCCATCACTACTGCTCAAACAGTCTTTAATGAAGCTCTGTCAGTGCAATTAATTGCTTATGGGCTCGAGGCGGCATGGAAACTACTGTAGGAAGGTGTACCTCTGGAGATAACACGTTTTGCTATTGGGTAGCGCAGTTATGACTTGCTGGCGCGCTTACTAGTCTTCAAGATGAGCCTTTATCCTTTAAACATGGGATTAGCACTTTAAATCTTCAATTATGCGTGGAAACCCTTTCAAAATCCATCTCTGTTGTCTATTTTGGCCACTAAATTGGCCTCTCTATGATATCTGCAAAATGACATAAACCTGTTAAGAACCTGGGCAGTGGTGGCGGAGACAATGCTTCGGAGGCCCGTGGGAGCGGTGGTGGAGCAGTTTGGGGTGGTGGGAATGATAGAGAGTGGCGGAAGAACTGGTTGTTAGTGTAACAAACCAGAGATTAACTCCCGGGGGGTAATACAAAGGAAATGACAGAAAACAATGAAGTGGAGGGAATGATTGTACGAGGTGGGACCATACGGAAATCACAATCGCAATTGGAGTGGGTGGAGGGTTAAACATATAAATCACAAATTTTCTGATGCGATTGGATACAACCCTTTGTATTATAAAATGAAACCAAAACTGGGTTTAACAAAGGAAAAAACCTTTAATTATGAATGGGCGGAAAGAGTTAAGTACGGTGGGCCCGGGGTCTAATCACAATCGGAGATCGGAGCGGGTGACAATCGCAACACACATTTCAAAAGTTGCGATTGTGATTGGGAGTAGGGATGCAATTGAGCACTAACCATTGATCTCGGGTCCAGATCAACGGCGGGAAATGAAATCGGAGGGGCAGTGCGATCGAGGGATCGGGAGATAATACTTGCGATCATGTCAATCGGAGCAATGGTGCGATTGAGCACTGACCGTTGGATCCGTATTGGATGGACAGCTGAGATTGGATCGGCGAATTGCAATCGGGGCGGAACAAAACGTGACATGGTGAAACTTGCGATTGCAATTGAGCAGGGAGAGTGATAGCCGTTGGATCAACGAGCGCAATGGACGGCTGCGATGCAATCGGGGGATCGCAATCGGGGCGGTACCACTGGGAGTTGCGATTGCGATCGGGCGAGGGGTGCGATTAGCGCTCCACCGTCAGATCTTTATGACAGATCAATGGACCAAAATGCCTCGCGAGACTTATGAACAAATTACAATCACGTCGGGACGTTCAGCTGTAACAAAGGAAATTGGCCTTCCGACGCTTCCGATTGCGATTAGCGCTTAGGACTTAACCGCCTGGTCCCAGCGCACAGCCATGTGTGGGAAGTGGTTAAGGGGCTAAGGCCTATTATATGGTTTAAAGGTTTGGAAGGGGAACGATAGAGGAATAAGGGGGAAAAAAGGCCAACAAAGGGTAGGGGAAGAATTTAAAGGGGATTTTGGGGGAATTTGAGAGGGTAAAAAGGGAAATAGAAAGGGAGATAAGGGGGACTAGAAAAGAGGCTAAGTGAGGGTGAAATAAGGGGGAAAAAGGAGGCCTTTGGGCATTTCTTCTTCATAACAGAGAGGCTTTATAAGGGAAATCAACAGAGGGGATTTCATCAAAGGACAAAAGGCACAAAGAGGCTTCAAGGATGATGTGTTTATAAGGGAAATGCATTCCTTGAAGTCTCAACAACAATTTAGCCCCGTGTTTTCTTGTCAAAAATTTCATAGGGGGGCTAACAGGTTCCTAAACATGTTTATAGTCCTATAGTCTCATGGAAAACTTTTAATCCTCCTCCAATCAAATATCCTACTTCATGGCCATAGTGGCCCTGGCCTTGGCCCTCAGCCTTGAGCCAAATATCTCCATGGCTTCAAGAATCTTTTGGATCCTTCTCTCTAGGGCAAACACCCATGCAAATTCAATCATATGAGCACCAATAAACAACCACAATTTCTTTCCAATGCACCATTAAGCTATCCTCATCCATGGTCCCAGCCGTATGTGCAACATTACCCTAACCCTCATCCATACCCTAGTTCTAATCCAAAACCTAATCCATACACTAGCCCTAATCCATACCCTAGTCATAATCCAAACCCTAATCCATACCTTAACCCTAGTTCATACCCTAATCCATACCCTAGACCTAACCCTAATCCACACCCTAGAACTACCCCTAACTCTAATTCAAAACCTAGACCTAACCCTAGTCCAAAGCCTAATCCCAATCCAAATCCAAACCTTAGTCCAAGAATTAACCAAAACTCTAGCCCAAACCACATCCTAAACCCTAATCTAAACCATCGTGTTGTGCAGTAGTTTGAAGCACCTATTCTTTCCGTTGATTCCCATATTGAAGATAATATTACATCTTCCATGTTGGAAAAGGGAATGAATTTGGAAACCTCCCCCATTACCATAGAACATTCACCCCAGGAAGATTTAATTCAAATACCATAGAGGAGCAATATTTCATTGGAATTTTTTCTGAAAATGTTGTTGAAACTCAAAACCCTAGAATCTCTCTCAACCATTCTTGCAAATTTGAAAAGTAGATATTTGAACCTGAACTTGAGGGATTTATCTTTTTTCTTTCACTAGAATCTTTGTGCCTCCAGGAGAGTGACTATCAAACTGTTAGTATGAATCTTTTGTCGTAAAATACCACTTTAGCTACGCATAACAAATAGCCCTAACATTGATTATGGATGCCAAATATCTTTAAATCTGCAATTAGGTGATCCAAATAATGCTACACAAATCCATATCTAAGAATAAAAGACATTAAGCAGATAAAGTAAAATGTGGCTCCATGCATCCAATAGATAAGACAAGAACAATGTATTTGAAAGAATTTTTATATTATATTAAAAAGGGGGCACCTAAGAGGAAAACAAGAAAGGTGTTTTCTAGTTCTCCTCAATGGGATGGGTTCTTGAAAGTCCTCAACATTTCAGATCTAAAATTTCTCTCTCTTGTTGGTGTAGAAAACCCAGACAAACATAGAACTCAAAGGGAGCTCACAAGGAAAAATGTGACCAAGTATAGATCCAGAGTAATCTAATGCAATGGAAGGTGACTAATGAATGGGGAAAACCCTTCTATTTATAACAAAATATTAGGGTTATCTAGAACTTGGTGCATGAATAAAATATTATTAATCGAATTCTAGAACCACCCTTTAGGAATATTTTATTATATTTGTTGGAGGGAAAAGGATTTTTGACTTGGGTCAATTCCTTTATTTATAAACAATAAATAAATAAATTATCTATTTATTATTTTAGGGAAATGATGGGAATATAATTAAATAAATAATGATTTATTTAATTATTTAAAAATGATTTAGTCAAATTTAACTAGGAATATTATTTAAATGATGATTTAAATAACTTATTCCTAAGAAATAATCAAATAAATAATGAATTATTTAATTAATTTCCTTGTTTTGGGTTAAATATGACCAGGAAATATAAACAAATGTAGATTTTTTTATTATTTCCTTTTGGGGTTTCCTGTTTAGACCATAAACAACTTAATAAAGGTGTTTTACTAAGTTATTTCACATAGTGAAAGAAATTTTACTTAGGGTAAAATTGGTCTTACATGGTGTACTTGGTTTCATCTAATAATAAAAGGTTAGATGACCAAAAAAATGTTGTAACAGATTTCCCCCAAACGTACGAGTGTTAGGAGCAAATCGTATGGCCGAAGTACATTGTAAGAACTTAATCACTAGACATCAAGAGGGAAGTCAAAGAGAGAAATGGAAGGTAGTCTAATGTGCTAAAGGACTAGACCCTGATGAGACGAGAGTTACAGGTGCAACAAGTCTCTAGTTTATGAAGTGTTACCTATGCTAAAGTCGGCAGGGGAGGCATACCTATGCCCACCGAGACAAAGTACAAAAGAATAGGATTTCCAATAAACAAGGAACCGAACCATAAAGTACATGCTGGCATAAATACGTGCCAGAAAAATAGAATTATGAATCCCACATACATGTTGTGCCTAGAATAACAGTCAGGACTTATACAATAATATTTTAGTGCATGAGATACAAATACAACCCAAATGCTCCCTACACATAGGGAAGGGCTCGCAAAATCTAACTGATACATGCAAATAGAAGAGGTGCTGCAAGCGGCTGAGGCTGATATCATCAAATAGAAGGAGCTGCATCAAGGGCTGAAATGAAGAAGTCATCCAGGCATGTGGGGGGCTACCTGCAGGGCCACCCCCTCATGAGGGTTGATACATCTAACACACACCAAGAAATCACCAAAAGCAGTTGTTGCATCACTGGACCATCAATTATACGGATCACGATCATGCTAAAAGGAGCTTGAACCAAGGTACACTGCCCTCTAGACCTGGCTTCTGGAGTAAATGAGTTAATGTCGATAGAAGGAGGTCTGCCATAGGTGAGGAAATAATGGATCCCCAACTAAGGCACGAGAGAAAATAGTAGAACGACTAATAGATGAACACTAATGATGATAATGAAACGGGGGAAGATCCAAAGGGGACCATAAAAAACATGAGTACAAAATGGTATCTCATGACAGAAATTGACACGAAAAGGAATGAGTATGGAGGCAAAGTGGTGCCCCCAATGAAATGTGTTGTAAGTGAGAAAATCTGATTTTGAGGAGAGGTGAAGTAAGACTTGGTGGACAACAGGTGTCCTAGTGAAGTAGTGAAATGCGAAAACAAACAGATGCTGACTATCTAAAAGAAAATAAAACATGCATTTCGAACGAGAAATGCTAAGGGTAATATCTCTTAAGATAGAGTGCATTGTGAGGATTAGGAAGGATGTGGCCTTCAAATTCCTCTAAAAGATATGCCCCCTTACAAAGGTCTTTACTGATAATGTAAGGACCTAGCCATAATGATTCGAACTTCCCATGACCGAGGGTATCGTGGGCCTAGTCATATACTAGAACAAGGTCACCTTCATGAAAGGTACGAGGGTGTACTTTTGGGTCATACTGAGCTTTGGTGCACTTTTTGGCCACTTCAAGAATTTGCAATGCAACACGAAGATCTTCAGAGGCACGCTCGAGCATGATAAGTCGTTGTTCTAGAGGTTGGGTATTAGGGAGAAGTTCGACGGCCAAGTGAAGGGAAAGGATTTCACACTCGATCGGTAAGACTGCCTCCTCACCAAAGACAAGGTGGAAAGGAGTGAAACCGATGGTGGTTTTAACAGAAGTATGATAAGCCCACAAAGCAGGGAAGAGCATGAGATGCCAATTGGTTTTGTGTTTATTCACCGTTCGTTGAAGCATGGTCTTAAGAAGTTTGTTGACTGCTTCGACTTGGCCATTACCTTGGGGGCAATAGGAAGATGAATATTTGTGCTCAAAATCCAATAGGGAGGATAGATCATGCCAAATATCATCTTCAAAATGTCTGCCATGATCAGAGACTAATTGTTTTGGAACTCCGAGTCGAGCAATGACGTGGTTAAAGAAAGAGAGGGCAGCAGTGGCTGCCATATTTTTGAATGTTGGCATAGCTTCGGCCCATTTAGTGAAATAGTCAACCACCACGATTATATATTTGTGGTTACCAACAGATGGAGGTTGACATTCCATAAAGTCAATGGCCCATTTACAAAAAGGACCAGCTGTGACGACAGGATGGAGGGGAGCGGGAGGAGCTCGTGTCTTAGGGGAATTTTTTTGGCAATTGGAACAGTGTTTGACTGCTTCAATGCAATCACTGAAGAGAGAAGGCCAAAAATACCTAGTGCACATGATTTTTTGGGTGGTGGCGAGGCCGGAGAGGTGGCCACCACAAGCTCTTCTATGACAGGCGTTGAGGACTTGCTCGGCTTCAGCGTGTGTGAGGCAACGATGAAGGACAGTATCTACTCCATGACGATAAAGGTCATCGCCGATTAGAAGGTAGCGAGAGGCTTGGTGTCGGATACGTCGTCGAGCATCACAATCAAGGTGAAGGGCGAAATTTTGGGTTCACAAGTAAGTAAGGATGTCACCGTACCAAGGATCATCGGTGGTGATGGCAAATAAATGTTCATCGAGAAGAGAATCATTAATTGGAGTATCTTGCTTCCTGGTAGGAAAATCAGAAATTAGTTCAGCGAGGAATAAACCTTTCTTACTTTTTGGGGTGAAAAATTCAAGGTTGAATTCTTGGAGGATAACGACCCAACGAGCGTACTTCCCACTGAGGATGCGTCGACTCAATAGGAAAGCCATGGGGTTGGAATCAGTCACAACCTTGATGGAACGCATGAGGATATAATGATGCAGTTTTTGGACCGAGAACACGACAACTAGTGCTAATTTTTCTTCATGTGAGTAGGACACAGGTGGGCCAGCAAGTTTCTTGATGACATAATAGATCACATGTTCGCTACCGTTATCATCCTCCTGGATAAGGACACCAGCAACCGAATAGGTGGAAGCAGAGATGTATAATATAAAATCACGGTCAAATTCAGGAAGAAGGATCAAGGGAGTGGATGTGAGAGCATGCTTGAGGGCATCAAAAGACTCTTGAGCGTAGGTATCCCAAACAAATGGGGTGTGAGATCAAAGAAGTATAAGGAAGCCATGTGCAGTAGTGGCATAGTCAGGAATGAATCGACGAAGAAAATTAGCTTTACCTTGGAGACTTTGTAGCTGGCGTAAGGTACGAGGAATAGGAAGTTCAAGAATGGCTTGAACCTTCAAAGGGTCGAGAGTTATCCCGTATTTACATAATATGAAGCCGAGGAGATGACCAGCGGGGACACAGAAGACACATTTCAATGGGTTAAGGCGGATGTTATACTTGCGACATCGGAGAAAATCGTACGCAGATCATGGAGGTGTGTTAGAAAATTAAATATTACAGAGCAATGAAACACATAAAATATGTGGAAAATACACCTTAAAAGCATAAAACTAGAACACTCCATATACATGGTTCTACGAGTTTGAGCTCGTCACCACTGAACAACTAGTCCTTCCTTTCTCATCAGTAAAAAATTAGAGACAAAACTATTGGTCTGCCTTAATATCTATTCTCTCTCACGGTCTCCTCTCTTTTTCAGCTAGAATACACATACAATGCACAACCGCAATACAATGCCCTCATTAAAGCGAGGGGTTGCCTTCTAGGGCAAAAAACCCTAATCTAAACATAACTTCTACCGTTAGATCATTTGCCTAATGAACGGCCCAGATTGACTAGAAATTACTATACTTTTACAAGGCAATTTTACATCTGTTTTTAGCTTCGGGGGCGCTGCCCCCGAAAACCCCTGCCAGGGGGGGGCTCCCTGGACCCCCCACGGCAGCGATTAATTACGGGCGGCGTTGCCACCCCTTTTTAAGGTACAGGGGTCCAATGTTGTGATACAAAGTAAACAAGATAATCAGGCTCCACACCCAACAATCTCCCACTTGGAGACTGATTGTAGCAACTCCACTGCTGCTTCATTTGCTGGACAATGACTCCTCTTTGGACCTAGCTATTCCTCATCTTCATCGTCATCCTTGAAGACCAATTGAAACTAAGCACATTCTCAGTTTCTCCCTGGTTACAACTTTTGTTAGCATATCTGCAGGATTCTGGCTAGTGTGTATCTTTTCCAGCTTCAACTCTCCATCTTCCAATACTGACCGTATGAAATGGTACTTGAGATGTATGTGTTTAGTCCTGGAATAAAATGTTGGGTTCTTTGCAAGATGAATAGCACTTTGGCTATCACTGTATAGTGTGCCCATATCATACTTCTTACCCAATTCATCCATAAACCTTTGTAACCAAATCATTTCTTTACTAGCCTCTGTAGCAGCAACATACTCGGCTTCTGTTGTTGAAAGTGAAACAACACTTTGGATTTTTGAAACCCAACTGACAGTTGTTCCACCTACGGTAAATACATATCCTGTAGTGCTCCTCCTGTTATCTCTGTCACCTGCCATATCTGCATCAACATATCCCTGTAGAGCAATGTTTGAACCACCAAAGCATAATGCTTTATTTGTGGTACCTCTCAAATATCTGAGAATCCATTTTACTGCCATCCAATGTTCTTTTCCTGGATTGTTCATGTACCTTCTTAAAACTCCCACTGCATGTGAAATATCAGGCCTTGTGCAGACCATTCCATACATTAAGCTTCCAATTGCTAATGCATGTGGAACTTTAGACATATAATCCATGTCTTCTTGGGTCTTTGGGCACATCTCCTTACTAAGTTTGAAATGGCTAGCAAAAGGTGTACTAACTAGTTTTTCATTCTGCATATTAAATATTTTCAACACCTTCTCTATGTACTCATTCTGAGATAGTGTTAATTTGCGATTTTTCTTGTCTCTATTTATCCTCATACCAAGGTTTTGTTTTGCAGCTCCCAAATCCTTCATTGCAAATGAATTTGCCAATTTTCTTTTGAGCACATTTATTTCTTGCATGTTAGACCCTGCAACAAGCATGTCATCTACACACAATAACAATATAATATAGCTGCCATCATTTTGGATTTTTAGATAAACACAGTGATAAGAGTGACATCTAGTATAACCTTGTTCAGACATGAACTTGTCAAATTTTAGATACCACTGCCTTGGAGTCTGTTTTAAACCACAAAAGATCTTCTTTAACCTGCACACCAATTTTTCTTTCCCTTTTACCTCATATCCTTCTGGTTGCTGCATGTATATCTCTTCCTCCAAATCTCCATGGAGAAATGATGTCCTTACATCTAACTGTTCAAGATGTAAATCTTCCACTGTTACAAGACTTAAAATAGTTCTGATTGAATTCATTTTAACAACAGGAGAAAATATTTCATCATAATCAATACCTTTCTTCTGTGCAAACCCCTTCACCACAAGTCTAGCTTTGTACCTTTGTTTTCCTCCATCTTCTTCCTTCAGCCTGTAAACCCATTTATCCTACAATGTAGTTTTACCGGCAGGTAACTTGACTAAGTCCCAAGTCTGGTTATGCATTAAGGAGTCCATCTCTTCTTCCATGGCTAGCTCCCACTTCTTCCTACTTTCAACCTACATTGCTTCTTCATAACATTCAGGTTCACCAGAATTAGTTAGCAATAAATAATATAATGAAGGAGAGTATCGTTCAAGGGGTCTCCTTATCCTAGTAGATATTCTAACACCACTTTCAGGTGTTTGAGGTGCCTGTTGCTATTGTGGTGGTTGTTGCTGTTGTGGTTTCTGATTATTATTATTTTCAGGCACCTTTACTTTTTCATATATCTCATCAAGAACCGCGTATTCCTTGCTTTCTTTTTCCTGTTTCTTTTCCTGCAACTGATTCTTATACACGACCTTTTCATTGAATATTACATCTGTTCTCCTAATGATTTTGTGATTTTCATAATCATATAAGCGATAACCAAAATCATTAGCACCATATCCAATAAAGGTACATTTCTTTGATTTTGCCTCAAGCTTTGTTCTGTTTTCTTTATTAATATGGATAAAAGCCTCACAACCAAAAGGATTTAAAAAAGAGTAGTTTACCTTTTTACTTGTCCATGCTTCCTCTGGAATACCACCATCCAAGGAACTTGAAGGCCCTCTGTTTATTAGATAAACAGTAGTATCTACAACATCTGCCCAAAATTGTAAAGGCAATCCTGCATGCAATCTCATACACCTTGCACACTCCATGATTGTTTTGTTCATCCTTTCTAACACACCATTTTCTTGTGGTGTTCTTGGAATTGTCTTCTCTCTACAAATTCCATGCTCTGAACAGTAATTATCAAAATATTTGCTGCAATATTCACCTCCATTGTCTGATCTGAGACACTTCAACTTCTTTCCTGTCTCAATCTCAACCAAAGCTTTCCATTTCTTGAAAGTATCAAATACATCAAATTTATTTTGAATACAATAAATCCATGTTTTTCTAGTTGCATCATCAATAAAAGTAACATAATAACAAGAGCCACCGAGAGATGATACCTGAGCAGGTCCCCATACATCTGTATGCACAAGCTCCAATTTTTTGCTCTTCTTTTCTTTCCCAACTCTGAGAAATCTGACTCTCTTCTGTTTTCCATAAATGCAATTCTCACAGAAATCCAAATCAACATTCTTCAAACCTGGTAGCAAATTTCTTGAGTGAAGAATTTTCATCCCCTTCTCACTCATGTGTCCGAGCCTATGATGCCATAATGCTTCATCTGCTCCTTTGGAAGTTAAAGCATTAACAGAGTTAGAAATACCATTGCATAAATACAATGTACCAACCTTTTCACCTTTTGCTATTACCAACGCTCCTTTGGTGACCTTCCAAGTTTTATCTGTGAAAGTTGTCACACAAACTTCACTGCTTAACTTACCTGTTGAAATCCAATTTTTCTTTAGATCTGGAACATGCCTTACCTCATTTAGTAGCCATTGGTTTCCATTCTGTTGTTTTACAAGAACTTTACCCATTCCAACAATTTTACAGGGTTTATCATCACCCAAACGAACTTGTCCAAAATCTCCTTGAACATAGTCATGAAAATATTTCTTATCGAGTGTGGCATGGAATGAAGCCCCTGAATCTACAACCCAAGAATCAGTAACATTTTCGAAAGAAAGAATCAAAGCATCTTGTAACACATCACCTGTCACATTTGCTTCATGATTGTTTTCTTGTTGTGTGTCTCCTTATTTTCCCTTCCGAGATCTACAGTCTTTCTTTAGGTGTCCTTTCTTTCCGCATTTCCATCACACTATCCCCGATCTGGACTTGGATCTGCCTTTCCTTGATTTACTGCGATATCCTGAGCTCTTTCCTCTTTCCATTCTTCTTCCCCTAGACTCTGCACTCAAAGCATTACCTGATGTCTCACCGGAGATTTTCCGTCGCATTTCCTTGCTAAGGATAGCACCAACAACATCATCAAACTTTAAAGTACTAGATCCAGAGACAGAGTTACTAATGGCCATTACTAAACCATTCCAACTCTCTGGAAATGAGCACAAGAATAATAGAGCTCTAACTTCATCATCAAAGTTTACCCCTACAGAACATAACTGACTGGTAACTGTATTAAATTCATTTAAATGGTCTGCAACAGATCCACCTTCCGACATCTTCATATTAAATAGTCGTTTCATAAGAAATACCTTGTTTGAGGCTGAGGGTTTTTCATATAGTTTCGCCAACGTCTGCATCAAACCCTATGTTGTTGTTTCCTTCGAAATATTGAAGGCGACTGACGCCGCAAGACACAACCGTACTGTTCCGAGTGCCTTTCTATCGAGAATGTTCCATTCCGCGTCTGTCATGGTCGCCGGCTTCTTTTTTTTTCCGCTCAATGGTAGGTACAGATCTTTCTGATACAGATAATCTTCCATATATTATCACCCACCACGACGGGAATTTTGGCCGCCATTCTACAAACCCTAAACTTACCATCACTCCTTCATTCTCCCACTCGAGCAAGACCTTCTTTCACGACGATTTATCGTAAATATGCATACATTCACGATGCCGATTTGTTAGAAAATTAAATATTACAGAGCAATGCAACACATAAAATATGTGGAAAATGAAAGCACACAAAACACATAAAACTAGAGAGACATAGATATACGTGGTTCACCTATTTTGGGCTACATCCACCCCGAATAACCAATCCTTCCTTTCTATTATCCAACAAAATTGAAGAGAAAAAACCTACAGTAGATCCGCTGTAATATCCTTTGTTCTCTTTCCCCAATCTCCTCTCTTGTTTCCATCGAAATACATACATCCCACGACATAATACAGTACCCTCATAAACGAGGGGTTGCCTTCTAGGGAAAAAAACCTAATCTAAACATAACTATACGTGAGATCATTTGACTAATGAACTGACCCCGGTCTGACTGAAAATTGCTATACTTTAAGGCAATTTTACATTACTACATCTGTTTTAAACTTAGGAGACCTTTTAAAGCAACCAGAAGACTCAGCGGCTAACTGGACCCCATGGTGACTATTTAATTAAGTAGTGTTCACTTGGTTTCCCAAGAATACGGTCCAATATGGCGAAGGCCAAAGGTAAACAAGATGTTAGTCACCAACAGGTATTTAACGATGTTTAGAACGTGCATTAAGGTCATCTAAATAGGCAAGGATAATATGAGCTAAGTCATGGAAACAATAAGACATGGCCCATTGAAAAGTGGCACCAGTGTTTTTAAGGCCAAATGGCATGACTCGGTATGCAAAAGTGCCCCATGGACTAATGAACGCGGTTTTAAGTTGATTAGCACGATGGATAACGATTTGGTGGTATCCGGAGAAGCCATCCATAAAGGATAGAACCTCGTGGCCCACACACTCATCAATGATTTGGTCAATAAATGGTGTGGGGAAGTTGTCTTTCAGACAATATTTGTTCATATCACAAAATTCGGTGCAAACACGAATGGTGCCTTATATTTTGAGATGGAAACCAGGTTGGACACCCAAGTGGTTTATTCAATGGGATAAATGAAACCATCTTGTCGGAGCTTATCGATTTCAGCTTTGATGGCTTCACGTTTGGAGGGATGAACAGGTCTCAACTTTTGACGGACCGGAGTGGCATCATGCCATGTGTCGATGTGGTGTTCGACAATGGCAGGATCGATTCCGGGCATTTCTGCGTAGGACTAGGTGAAAATATCATGGAATTCTTTGAAGAGTTTGGTGTAGGCTTCAATTTCTTCTGGAGTGCATTGGGCGCCCATGGTGATATGTTTTTCGATACCTGGTTTGACATAAATGTCTATTTTGCTGGTAGGTGAGATATTAGCCATATTGCCTTCTCCGAAAGCATCAAGTGCAGGGATGGGGTTTTTGAACCAATCGACTTTATCGGGAATGAAGTCTTTAGATTCGAGAGCATATTGGTCATGGGATTGATGTGGAAGGAAGTATGCACAATGGTGCATATCGTCCCATGGAAAATCAGGTTCGGTCATGGCTTCCATGATGTCTTCATCAGACTGGAAAATGAGAAGAGTGGATGGAATAGGGTGACCTGATGAGGTAGAAATATGAGACACCTGATTGTGAGGGGAAAGGCTCACATGTGCATCGTCATGAGGGGTGATGGTGGAGTAAGCAGATCAGTGGGTAGGCGAAACATCGAGGGAAGGCACTAAGGGGTCGGTTGTCGGGAAACACGGTGATGAGGAAAGGTAGGAAATAATGGCTGAAGGTTTGGTCATTTCAGTATGAGGATGAGAAATTTTAATTGGGGTAGACAGGTGGTCTAGTGTTAGTGAAGAAGGGTTATGAGCAAGTGTGGCTTCGAATTGGTGGTATGCGGCTAAGGAAGCACAATACTCATCAAGGCGGGGGCAAAGGTGGGTATAATGTCCATGGAAATCGCACAAAGAACAAGGGTGATTGGTGCACAAGTTTTTAAGCTTCGAAAGGGAATCAGGTATGGTGACATAGACCTCAGGGATATCAAATTCCAAAAACATTTCATTGACCATGGTTTTGAGATGCAGTAATTCAGGACAGGTATGGGTGGCGTGGCCGACAACATCGCACAAGGCACATTGGATGGGATGCTTTGGAGGTCGAGGATGGGCAGAGTTTGTTGGGGGAACCTTGTCCTTTGATGCTGCCCTACGGGGTTTTCTATTGTTGCCCAAAATGGTCACAACAAGAGGTGGTTCCTGATGAGGTGACTGAGGTACCGGTGCAACGGGAGAAGTCATAGGTATTGGTTGAACCGGGGTCAAAGCAAGATATGGTTTGGGTTGACCAGGCAGGGTAGTGGCTGGGGGGTCAAGGTACCAGACGGGTATACCCAAGGTCAAGTTGGGGAGGGATAGGGTGGCCAAGATAGGGACGGAATAAGCTCTGGGAGCGGGAGAAAGGAAAGGAATCTGACCAGCAGGGAAATGGCCAAGAGGAATGGGGCCAAGGGGGTTGATATCAGGCGGAATCGACCCAGGAGGGTAGAGAGGCTCGTGTTGACTATTTTGGGAAGGATATTCTGAAGGAAGAAGGTTGGATAGTGGGGGAGAAGGACTAGGAGCTGGTGGCGGTGGGTAAGGTTGAGGTTGCTTACTAGCCAAAGTGGGTTGCATAAGGTCAGCCCAAGAGGATTGCATCATGCAAACGTTCACCAAGCTAGGATCAGATATGGGAGGAGGGTCTAGAAAGGTTCCAAGCAAGGAGGATTCTTTATAGATGTCGGGGGAAACATTGGGCAAAGAATCAATGGGTGGCTTATAAGTGACAGCAAAAATAGTGGACTCAAGGAATGTCTGAGATTTTGGTTCATGATATGTCAACTGGTCAATGGTGACAATCTTGCCATTATGAGGGAAAAAAATCTTGCAGTGGACTGCAGATGGGATGGCAGACATGGCATAGGTGTAACTACGCCCCAAAATAATGTTGTAGTCAAGAGGGGCGGCGATAACTTCAACATCGACACAAACAATCTTACCCGCAAGGGTGATAGGATAGTTACGGAAAAGGCTAATGGGCTGGGAGGCATGGCCATCCCATGCATGAAGGGTGACTGTGGAAGGGGCTAGCTCAGGAGATCCAAGTTGTTTCCAAACCGAAGCAGACATCACATAGGTAGATGCCCCCTCATCAATAATACACCAAGCAACATTGGAATTTCAGATTTTGACTGGGATTTGGAAAGCAACAGAAGTGGGAAGTGGGGGATGGTCTGACCGACAGGCATCGAAAACAATCAATTGGTCATCAGCAGGATCTACAGCACCCACGGAAAATAGTAGAGCCTTCTTTTGAGAAGGACACGATTGGAGGAGTTCCAGTGTTGAAATGGCTGCAGGAGATTGTGCCAAATCATATACTATGCTATATGAATGGGCAGCCTAACCAAAGGCAGCATTTTGATGTAATGGGCCCTTAGGAATCTTGGTGTGAACCTCAGCTTTGGACAGAGGGATTTGTAAGGGACCATTGGGTGTCGACAGAGACTCTGTAGGACCTGAAGAGGGGGACTCAATGATAGACGGAGTGGGGGTTGTAGAGTACTAACGAGACCGAGTTTGAAGGTTAAGGTCGACGGTGAGAGGCTGGTCAGAGGCCATCATGAGGATCTTGTAATTGGAGGAACCAGAAAGCAAAGGTGGAGTGGTTACTGGGGCATGTTGAGTAGCCACGAATCCTTGTTGAGGAATGGATCGGTAAACACAGCGGGTTGAGAAGTAGCCGTATTGGGAGGGATAGGAGGCAAGGAGTGTTGTCCCCCCATGGTGGCCTGAGACTCGCACATCTGCCTCTTTTGGGGCAATAGTGGACAATCGTGAGTGTAATGACCGTAAACACCACAACACAAATAGGGATTATTGGTGCGAAGCGGCCTGTCCAGCTTGGGCTTAGAACCCTGTGGCTGGTTGGCAGTGTTAGAATCACTACTGGAAGGATTGGATCCATGATTACCAGTGGCAGATGGATTGCCTTTCCTCTTTCTTTGAGAAGGGGGAGAATTAGTCGCGCCCTGCTATGCAAATACTTGCCGTGGAGGGGGTAGTAAGTGTGGCTGCTGGGGTGGAGGAGGCAAGGGAGGGAGAGGTCCAAATGCTAGAGGAGTTGGGACACCAAGCTATGGGTAAGGATAAGGGGTAGGATGGGAAAAATTGAGGTAAGTAGGAGTCTAGGCAAAAGGAGGAGGCATGCCGTATCCTGGATACATGCTACCTGGAGGGGGAAAAGTGCTGGAGGTGCTGGCCCCTCCTAGGGGTAAACCATAACCCATAAGAGGTTGAGCAGAGGTATGTGAAAGAGCTCCAATGATACCATCGGCAGGGTGAGATGCCCCCGGGGCATTAGCGCCACCAGGCTTGGGGAGGTCAGGAAGGACGGTATAAACATAACTAGATTGAGCATAGATAAGGTCATATTTCAAGGCTATTTGGAGGGCGGCTTCTTTGGTTTGGGGAAAATGGGATGCGACATATTTTCCAATGGGAGGTAAGAGAGAGTGAAGGAACCAGTCCATATAAACCCGATCTTGAAAGGGGGGGGGTGCGACATAAGCTCCATCTTCTTTGCCATTCCTGGACATGAGCGGAAAGGCGGGTCGAAGAGGATTGATGAAAAGAAGTCAAGAGTTTAGTACGAGTGTCATATCAGAGAGGGAGCTAGAAATAAGATAAAAAGGCTTGGGCGATGGTCGCAAAGGTGGTATGGGAAGAGGTGGTTTGATCAACATACCATTTAGAAGCTTCGTCGGTAAGCGTGCATTGGAACAATCGAAGACGGATGGAGTCATCGGTGATGGAATTGGAGGAACACCACATGTGGAAAGATCGTATATGGTTGGAGGGATCTTCACTAGCAAGGCCTTCGAACATGGGAATGTCAGAGGGGAGCTTGGTTGGCATAGCAGGCTAACTGACATCATGGCAAATAGGATCATTGATCAGCTGATTGAAGTCAGGGAGACTGAGACCGGCCATATAAGGGAGCAATGGGGCAGTCGAGGTAGGTCCCGTAGTGGTTCCACTGGAAATGGACCCAACAGTATAACTCGGGTTGCCGCTAGCGCTAGGTCCTGAACTAGACATGGTGAAGGTAACAGGGGGAGGACCAAGAGTAGGGGGAGAACCCGAACAATCAGAGGAAGAGTCGGAGTGCGAACTTAGGGGAGGACTTACTCGATGATGACATGAAGGAGGAATTCGACCAACCGGAAACTAAGGGTGAAGGCCAAGAAGTCTCTGAGACAAACACCTTGGAGGCGCAATGATGACGGGAAGAAGAAAAACCGACAAGGGTAGGGAGGTGCAAAATCAAGTGAGCTCAATGTTGAAACAAGGGTAGAGAGGTGTAGTGTCAATTAATTTTAAAGTCTTTTCCAGGTGGTTTTAACCAGGCTCTTCCTCGCTTAGGGTTAGTGTGTGGCGTGCGCTAATTTTAATCTTTTAAACCCAGACGTTTTGAGAGTAAAAGAAAAAGTGTGTTGCGTAACTGAAAATAAATCTGCAGTAAATAAGACTGAAAGAACAGAAAATTAACATCTAACAATGCATAAATTTAACCCAAGAAGGTGGGTCTCTCAAAACTAGTCTATAATAAGGAAAAAATATAAGCAGAGCACGCTAAAAAGAGGCCAATAGATCTAAGGTCGGGAGGGATGGGGATCTAAAGGAGAAATCTGCTGAAAAGAGGTGTAGAGAACAGAAAAGAGGCAGAGGCAAGGTTGCTGCTAGAAAGGAGGGGATCAGCTAAAATTAGAAAGGACAAGGAGGTGGCCCTAGAAATGATCCTAAACAAAACTATATGAGGTGCTTGGAAAGGGAAAAGAGATGATCTAAAGGGATTTGAAAATGAGGTATAAGATCTGAAAGAAATAAGGCTGAAACTCTGGAAATTCAGACTTCTGAAATAGCAAAAACTCCCCCACAAAATGTGGAGGGTACTAGAGCCCTAAGGGGCAATATTCCCACTTAGTTGAGTGAAACAGATCAGAAACAGGTCTAAACGGGCAGAGACAGAGGCTGGAAAACCCTAACAGAAGCTTCAGACAAACCTAGAAAAAGTGCTGGAAAGTTACAGAAAAAAGTGCAGTTCGTAGGTTCTGACCTGTTTTCAGTCCAGGTCGTAGTTTTGGGACAGAAAAGTGTGACCTCAAGGCCAGGTTGCAGTTTTTGGGCCGATAAGTGCGACCTGCAGATCCGGGTCTCGCGGCGGCAGATTTTAGAAAAAGTTGTCGTCTCAGCTGCGACTGATGTATGTCACCTACGCAATAAGGCCAAAAACACATGGAAGTTATAAATTTTAATGTTTAAGGTTTTTAGAGGTGAAAAACACCATAAAAATAGGAAAAACAAAAAACTAAAGAGAAACCTTAGGGTCTGAAATAACTGGATATGCAGGAATAGATAAAACGACAGCAGTCGCGAAAGAAAACCCGTGTGCAGTCGCCAATTGTTAGTATGAATATTTTGTCGTAAAAGACCACTTTAGCTACACATAAAAAATATCCCTAACATAGATTATGGCTGCCAAATATCTTTAAATCTGCAATTAGGTGATCCAAATATGTTGCACAAATCCAGATCTAAGCATAAAACACATTAAGCAGATAAAGTAAAATGTGCCTCCATGCATCCAATAGATAAGACAAGAACAATGTATTTGAAATAATTTTTATATTATATTAAAAAGGGGTCACCGGAGAGGAAAACAAGAAAGGTGTTTTCCAGTTCTCCTCAATGGGATGGGTTCTTGAAAGTCTTCAGCATTTTAGATCTAAAATTTCTCTCTCTTGTTGGTGTAGAAAACCTAGACAAACATAGAACTCAAAGGGAGCTCACAAGGCAAAAATGTGACCAAGTATAGATCCAGAGTGATCTAATGCAATGGAAGGTGACTAATGAATGGGGAAAACCCTTCTATTTATAAAAAAATATTAGGGTTATCTAGAACTTGGTGCATGAATAAAATATTATTAATCAAATTCTAGAACCACCCTTTAGGAATATTTTATTATATTTGTTGGAGGGAAAAGGACTTTTGACTTGGGTCAATTCCTTTATTTATAAACAATAAATAAATAAATGATTTATTTATTATTTTAGGGAAATGATGGGAGTATAATTAAATAAATAATGATTTATTTAATTATTTAAAAATGTTTTAGTCAAATTTAACTAGGAATATTATTTAAATGATTATTTAAATAACTTATTCCTAGGAAATAATAAAATAAATAATGATTTATTTAATTAATTTCCTTGTTTTGGGTTAAATATGACCAGGAAATATAAACAAATGTAGATTTTTTTATTATTTCCTTTTGGGGTTTCCTGTTTAGACCATAAACAACTTAATAAAGGTGTTTTACTAAGTTATTTCACATAGTGAAAGCAATTTTACTTAGGGTAAAATTGGTCTTACATGGTGTACTTGGTTCCATCTAATAATAAAAGGTTAGATGACCAAAAAAATGTTGTAACACAAACTGTGGAAGATTTTCATTTGTTGGAGAATCCTAAATATGTGGATTCCATTGAATCCTGGTTTCAAGAAGTCATCAATCCATATTATTTCCTCAGCATTCAGAAAATCTTGGTACCATATCAATTAAATCAACTGGTTTCTCATGCTTTCATATGTCTTGAAGTATTTTTTTTAAATCTAAGCGTGAGTATAATCAACATTTTTTTACGCACATGGCTTAATTGGAAGTAATCCTATACTTAAACGGGAGTCTTTTGCCTCTTAGGGTAAAGTAGGGTAAGAGAATAAATGAATAAAGCTGTTATAATGCTATTAGTGTTTTGAATTTTAAATAATGCCTGTTAAAATTAATTTTGATCCACATTAGTTGTTAACACACATTGTGATAGATCTTTTGTGTACAATTCTCTCTAATGCCTCATGATTTTGCAGAAAGTAACCATGATTAATCACTCTAATAAGTTGTCCTAGGATATATATTTTCAGTTTCCCTTAGAAGTTACTATTGGAAAACCCCTATCGTGGACCACTCTTGTTAAGACCATAATGAACTATTCATGAGAAAACTAGCATTCTTAACTCAAAGAATCTTTCAGTCATTGTCTAGGATATCTTTAACAAGTATTTAGGGTAGAGGAATTAGCTAGCAACGATTAGTCATTAAAACTTTTCAGGCCATCCCGTACTCTTAAGGAGTAAATCTGTCTCCCCACCTATTAAGTAACCTTTAAGGTTAATTATAATCAGAGCTTACAAATATTTAGGGAAGGATAAGAGGTCTCATGATGAGCTGACCTACCACGATCATGAGACCTAGCATGTGTGACATTACTGCTCCTAGTCACCAAGCTAGAGTAATGGATTTCAACCAAAAAGATGGAAGACAAGAGGTCTCATCACGAGTCGGCCTGTTCATTCATGTTACTTCTTGTGAGTGGCACCGCCATTAGTAGGTTACCAAGCCAGGACAATGGCCTTCATCTAAAGAGGAAAATAAGCTAACTCTGAATCTATATCTAGTAAGTGGGATACTGACATATTGCTAGGTTAAAGGACATACATGTCGAGGTTATGGACACTTGCGGGCAACAAGGCCATGTCTGTGGTATTAAAGCTAACTGCATACTATGATTTTGTTGGTTATCCTTCTCTTTCCCTAAGACTCATCATTTTTCTTGGACAATGGTTTTAAGACAATTTGAACATGATGCTTTGAGTTCTATCTTTCAGAAATCAAGAATATTTAATGAATTGGTTCCCTTAGTGGAGGTAATTCTTTGTACTAGATTAAGAGGAAATTTAGTTTTGAATCCGGATGACAACGAAATTTATTCTGTTCATTAAAGAGGTTGTTCATTAGTATCATAACTCGCTTTAATTTTCATGGTATTTAGAATGATGAATTACTAAATGATGAATACTCACAAGGTGTTGGTTGCCATCAATGTGTATTGATTGTAATGGCTTCTAAATATGTGTTGCATGACCTAGGTATGAGATTGTTATAGTAGGTGTAGGAATCTTGTGTTATTATTTTTGAAACTGCACCTTTTCAACAAAATTTTATTTTTATCATAAGACTTTGGGAATAAACAAAATAGGGAATTAATTTGGAACAAGGTAACAGGTATGTGCAACACTAATTTCCCCACCTGATATTGTTCTATCATTTCACATGGTTTTAGCTGGTATTGTAATAGTGATTATGCAGCTAATGAAATGATTACAATATAAGGCATCTTCATCCCTATTTTCTAAAACCATTGCTGACATTTTCCCTACCTTATTTCATCGTCTTATAATTTTGGCTTGCATGAGGACGTGCAAGAAGTTCAGCGTGGGGGGGATGTTGAGCTCCATTTTTGTCCATATTTTTACAATTTTTATCAGATGATTTTGTGATTGTACTTAGTGTTGTAATCATTGTTTATCCATGATGTTGTTAATTAGAGGCATTTATAATTAAATTATAAATTCTTGTATTAATTAATTTAAAGGGTATTTTGTGTAAATAGTTTCATTAATAAATGCCTTCTTGGTGGCAAGTGTATCAATCCAAGCAGGAGTTTTAATATCATTTGAAGCACGGTGGTAGGTTAGATCAGTGTTGAAGAAATATCGTATGCTAGTCATGGTTTTGTTTTCATAATGTATTGGTATTGTAATCTGTTCAAGACTCATTTTCTTTCATCATGTACTGGCATAATATATAATTTATAAGTGAATCAACTGGTTACATATTCAACGTTTTTGGTTAGAGGTATGGACACCTCTTCAAGCATAAGGAGATAAGAATGTTCGAGCTCGGTTGGCCTGCACACAAGAGTACCAATGGTAATGCATAACGAGAGTGAGTAGGTAAAGGCATTGAGTACAATATACAGTGAAGATACTAAGAAACAGTCTATTCCAGTAATAACAACTTGGCAACTCAATGAGCGCATGTATGGTGAATTTCAAGGATTCAATAAACAAGAGATAAATGATATATTTGGAAAGGAAAATTTTCATCAATGACACCGTAGTTATGATATACCTCCTCCAAATGGTGAGAGCCTTGAGATGTGCATACAAGGTGTTAGCCAGATATAAAATTTGTTATACCAAATGCTGCCTAAAAACTTTTTGAGCCTTCAAGGAACAAATTTCATTGCTAAAAATTTTTGTCTCTTGAAGACTCCTGAAGGCCTCATGCCTATCCTATGTCCCAAACTTCACTGCT
This sequence comes from Pinus albicaulis, assembly GCA_034641835.2. Lineage (NCBI taxonomy): Eukaryota > Viridiplantae > Streptophyta > Pinopsida > Pinales > Pinaceae > Pinus > Pinus albicaulis. Next base: position 100,041,749 of record CM076576.1, on the reverse strand, counting down.
ATTCCCATTTTACACTTAGAAATCCTGCTAATTTCCAAGCCAGAATATTGTTGCAAGCGCATTTTTCCCCCTTCCCTTCTTCCAAAACTAACCTCAATTTCTATCCCTCCATCTCCCATGAAAAATCCCTCATTTACATAATTTTTCCCTTTCCCCTTCATCAAAACCCCTTGACAAGGTTGAAAACTCCCTCTTTGCCTTATCGGAACCCTCCATTTCCCTTGAAAACCATTGGAAAACCATGAAAACCCACATTTTGTACATATATGGGTCTTAGCCCCTTCCCGCATAAATTCCTAGTCATATGACCCTTCATATGACCCTCGGCCCCGCAGTCGGGCACCAAGCCTTTAAATATTTCTCCGCTCGAAGTATTAAAACCTTTGGTTATTTTGTTTTTTAGGTTTTAAAATTATTTTATAACTTATCCGCTGGTCTGAATTTCAAATTAACCTCCACCTTCGATCTGATCTACAGATCGACAGTGCGGAGTCCATCTCCTTATGGTCCCCGCCATCCATAAGTCGATTTCCCAAAATCGGCGGTATCCATCGTACCACCTTTGGGCGAAAGCTATTTTCCCCCAATCGCCAGCGATTCCATACATTGCACGACATGCGTCCCGTGTACTTTTTCAAAACCGCTTGCCCATCGCGCATTATCATTTAGACATGGATGCCCAGCGATATTGCTATCCACCGTCCGATCTGGGGCGAGCCATCCAACGGCTATCGCTCACCGAAGATGCCTGATCGTTAACTGGGCTACGATGCGCCATCCAGTTAATCTCCACCGTCGATCTGATCTGGAGATCGACAGTCCATATTCCATCACCCTGATTCCATCGCCCAATCAACGATTCTCTATTTTGACTTTCCCCCTTGCTCTCGACCGTCGACCTCTGTGTGATTGATGACTCTGATTTAATATTTCTTCCACCTTCTCCAACCAATCTTAACCGTTGGATGATGCCATCCAACGGCCACGCTTCCTCCACATGCCTCCGCAGCAATAAACCTATAAGTGCATGGATTTTATAATAAGTTGTTTGTATTTTGTAGGCTTTCGAGGTTTTATCGCCATTTTTCGAGGAAAATTCGAAGGCGGAGGATCACGATTGTCCCGCCTTCGATTCACCAAATAAAACCATCACAGGGTGTTGACAACACATTTCAACAGTGTTCCTTCAGGCATTTGATGCCATATCGCCCTTGTGCAGCCCTGTACATCAGAAAAAAACCATGAATCGGGCACATTCAGAGAGTATCAATGACGAAGACCAGAATTTACCAGGGCAGAGGATTAAAGGACATATTTTGTGGGGATCATGGCTAAGAATGCTTATCAAAATCCTAATCCCCGATTTAAAACACAGAAAGAAGAAAATCTAAATTTTTTTAACCGACAGAAAACTTCCACCGCCACAATTGAGGCAAATTGATCCCTCTAGCTACCACGATGCCACCTGTGCCTAAATGTATTCAATCAGAGGCCGAAGTTATTGATCAAGACCAAATTTCTGCCTCGTAACGCAGCCAAAGAGTAAATTCTGCCAAGGAACTTAATGACAGATACCCGCAGAGTTACTTCGACACCACACAGGGCCTCAAAAGTCAACAAAGCTCCCACAGAGCTTAAATATTTATGTAAAATCATTTAATACAGAGGATATGTATGTAAATTTCTTCATTGAGCCCCTCAAAGTCCAAGAAGCCATTAAGTCTGTATTAATTGTAATTGAGATCTTTTATCAGATCTCACCTCCTCATCCTTCTATATATACTTCTGCAGAAGATGAGTGAGGGGTTGCTTGCAGAACTTGGAAATATATTTGAGCAAAAAAATTCTGATTGTAAATAGTGTTCGCTGGCCCTTGGAGCTTTGCTTGTGATAGATTAGATAGGATGAATAGTGAAGATTATTGCTAAACTGAAACATTGGACCTGAGTACTGTAACTGGTTTGACATCAATAAACAAGTTGTTTCTTGGGATCCAGGTCTATATCACTCGTGAAGTGCTTCTTTCTTTCTTATTTTTTTCCTTTTATGTATGTCATATTGTTCACTATTCTCTACTAAAGGACAACATTTATAGAGTTAGGACCTACTGTATATCAATAACCTTCTCTAACTGAAAGCTTTATCTCAATGTTTTCCTCTAATTTGTTTTATTTAAGAATGATTTAATACATTTTAAGCAATTAGGAATGTTGGAGTTCCCTCGTCCTACTGTTTTCTTTAAACATTGTTTCTTGAAAGTTATTTTCCTTATTTTCTTATTAAATATGACTATGGAAGATATGGTGTGCCCTGGTCCTAGTTTTTCTCCAAAAGAATATTATGAAAGTTTCGCTTGGTGATTGACTGAAAGCAGAATAGGTTTAAAAGTACTTTATTTGATCTTAAGTTACACTTTGTTTCTCTTATGTGTTTTCATACTTTCTTAAGGTAATTATGTGGATTACCAGATTGTTTTTCAATTAAGATTCTTTAATACAAACTTGCCCAAGAAAGTTTATGGTTAGCCCTGTTCTTGGTTGGTTTTAAACAGTTACTTAAGATGATTTTCTTGTCTGGACTGACTGTAAATCCTTTGTGAAATTATTATCAGTTTCCACCATCTCCAACATTTTATTGTTTCCATTCCATCACTCTAATCTCAAATAATCTTTTGATATAGATGACTTGCCCCTCGGATCACTCTTGATGTTATTTCTCAATTAAAGCCCTGTTATGACTCCATAGCCCAATGGACTAAAAACCAGTGTTATATCTATATTTTTAGCCCAAGTTGTTCTATTCACTTGCAACTTCTCACTTTTGAATTTTTTTTTCATTTAGAACTTTCCCCTCAAGTAATATTCATGCTCAACCATCCAAAAAACAAACAAACCCTTGGTCTTCATAACTAGCCTATTATTATTACCCCCAAACTTCAAAGACAAATCCATATTTGTACATATTGGAGAGATCCCTCTCTATATTTAGGAGGGCTAGATCCTAGAATCCCAAAGTTGGTTGAAATAATGTTGCTTCTACAGTTTTAGTCTCACCAATATACTAAAATTACAGATCCCTAACCTTTCTGGCGACTCCACTGGGGAACTACTTCCCTGAAACACTTCATAAAAATTTGAGAGTAAAAGTAGCCTTTTTAAGCACTACCAAAGAATGGTAATCATGATAGAACTTTTTTTAATCAGTGACAATCTAGGTAAACCCTAGGATTCCCATAAGTCTTTATCTAACCTTGAAAAGTCAGCTGGCTCAGCCATAAGAGTAAACTCTTTTTGTCACATAACCGTAGCTAAGTTTTGAACAAAGTTAGGATATTCTTAGAAACCACACAATCGAAAAAGAACTCAGAAAACCTAAAAATATTTCAGATTGGTATCCAATAAACATGGTGGTGGACCATAGAACCTTTTATCTCCTTAGGAGCTAAAAACTTCCACTTGGCGACTCCACAATCCTTAACATACCTTAAGACTCCACTGGGAAGAACCCTTACTATTATAATATCATTAAAACTCAGTTAGAGGACTGTGGGATTGAAATTTCTGTAAACAGATTAGTTAACCTCTCAAAGATTGTCATACCTGGTTGAATTTTTCTTGTTTATTTTGGGTCTAAAAAACAAAGCATAGTGGCTCCTAGAAATATTCACACTAGATCCTGTCCTGACCCTGATCCACCTGAGTTAGTTGATAACCTAGAAAGTATCCTTAGGAAGTTTCCTAGGATTAAATTATCAACTATTTTCAGCTCACCCTTGAGAGCTAATTCAGTCCCTGAAAATCTTTCAGCTCTACAACAATCACAAGTTGACTTAGTAAATCCTTTTAGAACTAGGTCTCTTGGTGATTTGGATCAGTTAGATTCTGAATCTTCACTTTCTTCTCCCGAAAAAAGTGAACATATTGGTAGCAGAGAAACAACACCTCCTGATTTACATTTCCTTCACAACTTAGGTGTCTCTCATCCAAGATCAGCTCAACAGTCTATTCCTGGTCCATCCACTTCTGCTCACCCTACATCCACTGTTCAAACCACTCCATTTCAGCCCACTATTCATGTTGTTAATCCACTCCTTGTAAATCCTCCCCCATCACCTATCATGGCAGCATGGTATGCTCCCCTAGTCCTTCCTGTACCACTAGTCAATCTTCCACAGGACTATCAGTCCAAAATTCCATTATATGATGCTAGCAATGCTACAACTGCATCACAACATGTGGATAAAATGAATGACTACTTTGACATAAATGAAATTGATGGTGATTTTGTCAAACTTAGATTATTTGCTCAGAGCTTAGGGGGAGAAGTAAGAAAATGGTTTAAAGGTTTAGCCCCCCATAGTATTAATGATCTCCAAGCCTTCCATCAAACATTCTTAAACAAATGGGAAGTAAAGAATAATCCTTTCCAAGTCCTTTCTGATTACAAGAACCTCCATAGAAACACTGGGGAAAGTGTGCAAGCTTATTGCACTAGATTCAATAGTGTGTATAATGCATTTTCCCAAGAACTAAAACCTCCACAGGGCTCAGCTTTAAACAATTTTCTTGAATGGTTTGACCCTGAAGATGGCCTATCAGCTGAGAGAAAGAGATTTTGTAACTCTTGAAGATATGCAAAAAGGTGCTCTTTCTGTGGAAGTCAACTTAATGGAGAAGAGAACAAGAATGAAAACTGAAAAAGAGAGTATCTTTTAGAGAGGAATCCACACCTTCTACTTCAATCTCAAAGATGGAGAAAATGATGGAGGAGATGATGAAAGAGACGAGCATAATTAAGAGAGCACAAGCAAGCCAAAACCAAACTTCTCCTCAAAACAAAAACCAAAACCAAAACCAGAATTTTAGAAGGAATCAACCTCCAAACCGACCTAGGGAAGATGATCCGCAGATCACTCCTCCCTTTCATCAAAAATATGTAATTGAGGTTGAGGAAATGAATGAGATAACAGAGGGAGATGATGTCAACATGTTTGGGGTAGACCATGATGACTGTGAGATTCATTATGATAGAAAACAAGGTCTATACACACCTCATGATGAAAAAAGATATGATGATGAAAATGGTTATCAAGACATGGAAAACGTCATCATAGAGCCTCAAAGAGAATACGAACTTAGAAGTAAAACTAGTCAAAAAACTCCCAACAACAAAACCTCTGAAAAGTCTTCACAAAACAGCACTGCAACCAAACCTAAAGTTGTCAAAAAAGAGGACAAAACAATGGATGTAAATTCTGGTAATGATAAAGAGAAAGGCACTCAAAACAAATAAAAACAGAGTGCAGACCTTAGTAGTACTAACGCTTCAGCTAGTACTCCTGTGAAAACAAATTTGTCAAGTGTAAATAAAGAAAATCAACAAGCTGATATTGCTGATAGACTGACAGTTAATGAGGCTGAAACCAACACTTTAAAGAGTCAAATTCCTTTCAACCCGGAGTAGGAAATTTCAAAGATAAAAATCTATGTTCCCTTGACTGAATTAGCTGCCCAACATGTATATAGAACCCAAATTTTGAAGGCTTTTAAAATAGAAGAAAATGAGGACATAGTCAATCTTAATGATGACCAACCAGAGTTGATTTTTGGTTCTAATATTGAAGGTAGATATCAAGAGGGACCTGTTCCTCCATTTTATGTGAGTTTAAATGTTCATGACAAAAATTTTCACAACGCCATGCATGATTTCGGGGCTTCTCATAATTTAATGCCAAAAGCTGTAATGAAGAGCCTGGGTTTAGAAATCACCAGACCTTACAAAGACCTTTACTCCTTTGATTCCAGCAGAGTAAAATGTTTAGGATTAATCAAAGACCTTTGTGTTAAATTAGCCCAAATTCCAGCCAAATGTTTACTCATGGATATTGTTGTGGCTGATGTGCCCCCAAAATATGTAATGTTATTATCAAGATCTTGGGGGGCTAAGTTACAGGGGACTATGCAAATGGACATGACCTATGCGACTATCCCTGTTTTCAACCAAACTAGAAGACTTTACAAGGAGTCCCATATGAAATTCACAGTTACAAGTCAAGACAAACCACAAAACTCTCCCCTGTATTCAGTAAATGCAGGCCTTGATTCTTTTATTATGTTTAATGATGAAACACTTGGTGAACAAGTCACTTTATCAGGATTAATGGCCAATAGGGAGGAAGAGGAACACAATGCAGAAGTGTCGAAACAATTTGTTGTAGTTGAAGACAGTAGCAAACCAAACAAAGGTCTTGAGCTACAGGGCAGATGTCCTTTTCTCTTAAACATTCATGATCAAGAAAAAAACCCTCAAACAAATGCAAATATTGGGTAATAAAAAAAAATACAAGTGCTGAGATCCCACAACAATCAGAAAGCACAGTAGTTGAAGAGGACAGTAACCAGGATGAAACTAATAAATTTCCCTTATGGAGTATGTATTTTGATGGATCCTACAAAAAAAACAATGTTGGTTCAGGTGTTTGGATTAATAACACTGAAAACAACCACATAGAAAGTGTTTCCTGCAAATTAAACTTTCAGTGTTCCAATAACATAGCGGAATATGAATCCCTTCTCTTAGGCTTACACCTATTGAAAAAGTTAGGAGCCAGAAGAATCAATGTGTATGGGGATTCAGAGTTAGTCATTAGGCAAGTCAATGGGGAGTATAACACAAATCATCCCAGACTTAGGGCCTACCGAAACGATGTCATGGACCTTTTGAAAACATTTGAGGAGTCCAAACTGTTTTTTGTCCAAAGAAAAAGAAATATTGCGGCCCAAAATTTAGCCTTTGCAACTAGAACATGCTTAACGCCATATAACACCAAGTACTAAACAACTCAGATAAAATTTAGACCAGCTATGCCTGATAATGAGAAATATTGGCAGGTGTTTGAAAATGACAAACAAATAGAAGACTTCATGCAATTCAGAAATGAATTTGAACTACACAGTTCGGGCTCAGATTATGATACAGACTGTAGTGAAGAAAATTTTCTTAGTGAGGAAGAACCGTCTCCTAAAACTGCTAATATAAACCTGTTATCTAGCAAACTTGAAAGAAAAATAGAATTGAATGTAGAGTTAGAAACAGAGGAGTTAGAAACTCTGCACTCCAAAGATGAAAGTTTGCCTAAGGGTCTGGCCCCTTTAGAAGAGTTGTTTGATTTTAACGATGTGGCAAATAAAACAAAACTGGAACCTGTAGAGACTGAAGTAGAGGAGTGTAATATAGGCAATGAACTTAAACCTATGATGATTAAACTGTCTAAAACTTTACCAGCTCACATTAAACTTAAATATATAGAGCTATTTAAAGAGTTTTCTGATGTTTTTGCATGGAGTTACGGAGATCTTAAATCCTATGACACTGAAATAGTACAGCACAAAATTCCCCTCAAAGAAAATAAAAAACCATTCAAACAGAAACTGCGCAGAATAAACCCTGTTCAGTTGCCTTTGGTTCAGAAGGAGATCATCAAAATGTATGAAGCTAGTAATATTGTCCCTATTAGATATTCTGAATGGGTGTCTAATCTGGTGTCAGTTAGGAAGAAAACTGGAGAAATCAGGCTTTGTATAGACTTTAGAGACTTAAACAAAGCTTCATAAAAAGACAATTACCCTTTACCAAATATGGATCACATTTTACAAAGGGTGGTAGGGTCTAGAAGAATATCTTTCTTGGATGGCTATTCAGGGCACAATCAGATCTTAGTTCACCCTGCTGATCAATTAAAGATAGCCTTTACTACACCATGGGGCACTTTCATGTATGTGAAAATGCCATTTAGTCTAATGAATGCTGGAGCAAATTTTCAAAGATCCATGGACATAGCATTCTCGGAGGAACTGGGCTTCTTCATCATTATATACCTTGATGATGTCACCGTGTTTTAAAAAATAGATGAAGAGCACTTAGAAAATTTAAGAAAAATTTTCGAGAAATGCAGAAAGTTTGGAATATCTTTAAACCCTAAGAAGACACTATTTGGTCTCCAAGAAGGTAAACTTCTTGGGCACATTATTTCTGAGGAGGGTATTAAGATTGATCCAAAGAGGATTGAGGCCATATTGCAAATCTTTCACCCTCAAAACATCAAAGAGTTGCAATCTTTCATTGGAAAGATTAAATTTTTGAGAAGGTTCATCCCCAACTTGGATGAGCTCCTTAGGAATATCACAAACATGTTAAAAAAGGAGCAAGGGGTAAAATGGACCTTGGAAGCAAAGAAGTCTTTTGAACTAGTGAAACAATCTTTAACCAAAACACCGGTTCTCATAATTCCTGAATTTTCAAAATATTTTTATATTTTTTCATTCGCATCAGAACATACCATAACTGTTGTCCTTTTGCAAAAAAATCCACAAGGACAAGAGCAGCCTATTGCATTCTTTAGCAAGGCATTGAGGGATGCCCCTTTAAAGTATAACATTATGGAAAAGCAAGCTTTTACTTTGGTTAAAGCTTTGAAAGACTTCAGAGTGTACATCCTTCACTCACACATCATTGCCTTTGTCCCAAACTCAGTTGTTAAAGACATTCTAACACAGGACCTAGATGGTAAGATAGGTAAGTGGATTGTTGTTATTCTTGAATATGATTTAGCGATAAAACCCACTAAACTCATCAAAGGCCAAGGTATAACTAGATTGATGGCTGAATCCAATTTTAAAGTTCTTGATATTAATATGATTAATGCTTTGGATGACCAAGAAGAATTCTCAACTCCTATAGTTAAAGATCATCTTATGAATTCTCCTTGGTATGCTAATATTATTTATGTTTTTCTTAAATTGAATACACCTCCTGGTTTGACAAAAACAAAGGCAAGATTCCTCAAATTGAAAGCTGTAAACTATTGCATTATTTATAGATGTATTTACTGGAAAAATGCAAGTGGTGTATTGCTTAAATGTTTGCCTAAGTTTGATGCAGAGAAGGTTAAGTATGAGTTCCATGAAGGAGAGTGTGGAGGTCATTTATACTGGAGGACAATAGCCAACAAAATTTTGAGGGTTGGTTTCTATTAGCCTACTCTTTTTTCTGATATCCACAAGATGATCACAGCCTATATTAAATGCCAAGTTTTTGAAGGCAAAAGAAAACTGCTACCCCTACCTCTACATCCTATCACTGTTGAAGCCCCTTTTCAACAGTGGGGACTTGACTTCATAGGAGAAATCCATCCACCATCTTCTGCCCAACATAGATGGATTCTCACTGCCATGGACTATTTCAGTAAGTGGATAGAAGCCATACCTTGTAGACAGGCCCATGATTCAGTTATCATAAAATTCATGGAGACTAACATTCTCTCCAGGTTTGCCTGTCCTACCAAGATTATCATTGATAATGCAGCAGCATTTGGATCAAAGAAAATGGCTGAGTTCTGTCATAGATATCACATAAAATTGGGGCATTCCACAACCTATTAACCTCAAGGTAATGGACTTGCAGAATCCTCAAACAAAAGCTTAGTGAACATAATCAGGAAACTGTTGGAGGACAATAAGAAGTCTTGGCACACAAAGCTGGTTCATGCACTTTCAGTTGACAGATTGACTTTAAAGAAATCCATTGGTATGTCACATTTCTAGCTTGTGTACGATACTGATGCAATTTTTCCAAACAGCCTTGGTGTACCAGTGATGAAGTTGATTCAAGAGTTACAAAATGAAGAAAATGACATGATCAGAAGAGTGAACCAGACCATTCATCTTTAGCAAACCAGAGAGGAAGTGTATAGCAAAGCATTGTAGAAGCAGGAAAACATTAAAAAGCTTTTTGACAGAAGAACAAAGGCCAGTAATTTCAAGATTGGGGACAAAATTTGAAAGTGGGATTCAAGAAGGGAAGAGAATGGCAAGCATGGAAAATTTGACCACTAATGGCTTGGCCCTTACTCTATTAACTCAGCTACTGGTAACAATGCATTTTTCTTGCAGGAGTTGAATGGAGTAGAACTGTTTGGGGGTCCTATCAATGGTAGGATGCTTAAGCATTACTTCTCTTGATCCATGTTATGTTCCAAAGGCCTTTTTATCTTTTTTCCACTATAAATATTTCATCCACCATTGCATTCAAAGTTGTAAAAATAAAAAATACAAAAACAATGAAAAGAAAGAAAAGAGGGCAGATTGTGAAAACAAGAAAGGTATAGCCCCATACCAAAAAAAAAATAAAAATCTGAAAGTGTGCAAGCTCAAATTCCACTCCTACAAAACACACTTCTAGTTAGTCAAAACTGCCTAATCTTGACTAATTAGTTTTAAATTTTCTGCTGATAGGATAGTGAATTTGATTTTCCAAACTGTTTAATCTTGGCTTATCAGTAGATAGTTTAGGATAGAAATTAAAGGTTCAAACATGATCAAAATATGAACCTAAGGTTTCAAAGAGAGATGACTCAAATCTGTTTTATTTTATAAGTCAAAAAAGATGTAAATCTGGTTCTAATTAGCTCAAAATATGAACCAGAAAACAAAGGAGGAATAGCTCAAACAAAAGTCCAAACAGAGCTATTAAATAGATGAAGGAAGAGCTTTCAATTTTCAGATCTTAAGCCTTCCATTTTGATTTAATTTTCTGTAAAATAAATGTCTATGTGCAGCTTGTTTTTATGCCATAGACCACAGCAAGTCAAACAGTTTAATATTGACTTGACTGTCTTTAAATTTATGTTTTAGAAATTAGAGAATAAAAATTTGTTGGACAGTTTAATCCCAACAGATAGTAGAATAGGTAGAGAAGCATCTGAACTCAACTGTTTAATCTGAGTTCAGGGAGAAATAAGGAGTATAATTAGATTATTTTTAAGCTTTCAAAAGAATAAAATGTTGTAAAAGAGTTTGCCAATCCAAGTGCACTCTAATGAAGAAAAAATGTTATATCAGTAGGATTGGGTAGGTAGAAAGTTTGTATTGATGAAGATCCATTATTTTTATGGTTGCTAATATGTTTTCAGAGAAATTCATCTCATCAAAGGAAAAGTAGCCTAATGGATCAGGCATAGGTCAGCCTCCCAGAGAACATAATGGATGTGGCACAAGTCAACCTCCCAGAGAACATAATGGATGTGGCACAAGTCAGCCTCCCAGAGAATGCAAGTCTGAAGTTTTTGATGCCTTCAAGAAGGCACCATCCCCAAGTGGAGCCACTGTTAGCCAGCTATAAAATTTGTTATACCAAATGTTGGCTAAAAAATTTTTGAGCCTTCAAGGAACAAATTTCATTGCTAAAAATTTTTGGCTCTTGAAGACTCCTGAAGGCCTCATGCCTATCCTATGTCCCAAACTTCACTGCTGTTCCCATTTTACACTTAGAAATCCTGTTGATTTCCAAGCCAGAATACTGTTGCAAGCACATTTTTCCCCCTTCCCTTCTTCCAAAACTAACCTCAGTTTCTATCCCTCCATCTCCCATGAAAAATCCCTCATTTACATAATTTTTCCCTTTCCCCTTCATCAAAACCCCTTGACAAGGTTGAAAACTCCTTCTTCGCCTTATCGGAACCCTCCATTTCCCTTGAAAACCATTGGAAAACCATAAAAACCCACCTTTTGTACATATATGGGTCTTAGATCCTTCTCGCATAAATCCATGGTCGTATGACCCTTCATATGACCCTCGGCCCCACAGTCGGGCGCCAAGCCTTTAAATATTTCTCTGCCCGAAGTATTAAAACCTTTGTTTATTTTTATTTTTAGGTTTTTTAATTATTTTATAACTTATCCACTGGTCTGAATTTCAAATTAACCTCCACCGTCGATCTGATCTGCAAATCGACGGTGTGGATTCCGTCTCCCTATGGTCCCCGTCGTCCATAAGCCGATTTCCCAAAACCAGCGGTATCCATTGCACCGCCTTTGGGTGAAAGATGTTTTCCCCTGATCACCAGCGATTCCATACATCGCACGACACGCATCCCATGTAATTTTTCAAAACCGATTGCCCATTGCGCGTTATCGTTCAGACGTGGATGGCCAATGATATTGCTATCCACCGTCCGATCTGGGGTAGGCCATCCAATGGCTATCGCTCATCGAAGATGCCTGATCGTTAACCAGGCTACTGCGCACCATCCAGTTAATCTTCGCTGTCGATCTAATCTGCAGATCGACGGTCCATATTCCATCACCCAGTCAACGATTCTTTGTTTTGACTTTCCCCCTCGCTTTCGACTGTCAATCTCTGCGTGATTGATGGCTCTGATTTAATCTTTCTTTTGCCTTCTCTGAAAAATCCTGACTGTTGGATGATGCCATCCAATGTCCACACTTCCTCCACATGCCTCCGCAGCAATAAACCTATAAATGCATGTATTTTATAATAAGTTGTCTGTATTTTGCAGGGTTTCGAGGTTTTATCGCCATTTTTCGAGGAAAATTCAAAGGCGGAGGATGACGATCCTCCTACCTTCGATTAACCAAATAAAATCATCACAGAGTGTTGAAAACATGTTTCATCAGTGTTCCTTTAGGCATTTGATGCCATGTCGCCCCTGTGCAGCCCTGTACATCAGAAAAAAACCATGAATCGGGCACCGTCAGAGAATATCAGTGAAGAAGACGAGAATTTACTAGGGCAGAGGATTAAAGGACAAATTTGTGGGGATTACGTCTAAGATGCTTATCAAAATCCTAATCCCCAAGAAAAACACAGTTTAAAGAGAATTTGAAGTGTTTTACCGACGCGAAACCCTCCACCACCACAAATTGAGGCAAATTGATCCCTCTAGCTACCACGATGCCACCTGTGCCTCAAAGTATTCAATCAGAGGTCGAAATTATTGATCAGGACTGGATATCTGCCTCACAACACAGCCAAAGGGTAAAATCTGCAGGCAAATTAATCACAAACATCTGCAGAGTTACTTCGACGTCACACAGAGCCTCAAAGTCAACAAAAGCTCCCACAGAGCTTGATCTTTATGTAAAAACATTTAATACAGAGGATATGTATGTAAATTTCTTCATTGAGCCCCTCAAAGGCCAAGAATTCATTAAGTCTGTATTAATTGTAATTGAGATCTTTTATCAGATCTCACCTCCTCATCCTTCTATATATACTTTTGCAGAAGATGAGTGAGGGTTTGGTTGCAGAACTTGGAAATATATTTGAGCAAAAAAATTCTGATTGTAAATAGTGTTCAATGGCCCTTGGAGCTCTGCTTGTGATATATTAGATAGGTTGAATAGGGAAGATGATTTTTGAACTGAAACATTGGACCTGAGTACTGTAACTGGTTTGACATCAATAAACAAGTTGTTTCTTGGGATCCTGGTCTATATCACTGGTGAAGTGCTTCTTTCTTTGTTATTGTTTTCCTTCTATGTATGTCATATTTTTCACTATTCTCTTATAAAGGATAGCATTTATAGAGTTAGGACCTAATGTATATCAGTAAGCTTCTCTAACTGAAAGCTTTATCTCAATGTTTTCCTCTAATTTGTTTATTTAAGAATGATTTAATACAGTTTAAGCAGTTAAGAATGTTGGAGTTCCCTTGTCCTGTTGTTTTCTTTAAACATTGTTTTTTGAAATTTATTTTCCTTATTTTCTTATTAAAGATGACTATGGAAGATATGGTGTGCCCTGGTCCTAGTTTTTCTCCAAAAGCAGATTTTGAAAGTTTCCCTTGGTGATTGACTGAAAGAAGAATAGGTTTAAAATTACTTTATCGGATCTTAAGTTACACTTTGTTTCTCTTATGAGTTTTCATACTTTCTGAAGGTAATTATGCAGATTACCGAATTTTTTGTCAATTAAGCTGCTTTAATACAAACTTGCCTAAGAAATTTTATGGTTAGCCCTATTCTTGGTTGGTTTTAAACAGTTACTTAAGAGGCTTTTCTTGTTTGGACTGAATGTAAATCCTTTGTGAAATTATTATCAGTTTCCACCATCTCCAACACTTTATTGTTTCCATTCCATCACTCTAATCTCAAATAATCTTGTGATATAGATGAATTTCCCCTCGGATCACTCTTGATGTTGTTGCTCAATTAAAGCCCTGTTATGACTCCATAGCCCAAATGGAATAAAAACCAGCGTTATATCTATCTTTTTAGCCTAAGCTGTTCTATTCACTTGAAACTTCTCACTTTTGAAATTTTTCAGCATTTAGAACTTTCCCCTCAAGTAATATTCATGCTCAACCATCTAAAAAACAAACAAACTCTTGGTCTTCATAACTAGCCTAATATTATTACCCCCAAACTTCAAAGACAAATCCATATTTGTACATATTGGAGAGATCCCTCTCCGTATTTAGGAGGGCTAGATCCTAGAATCCAAAATTTGGTTGAAATAATGTTGCTTCTGCAGTTTTAGTCTCACCAATCTGCTAAAATTACAGATCCCTAACAGAACGATTTATTTCCTACTTCAAAGAACAGATTGTGCCTCAAATTTATTGTGGGAAAAACATGCTTATTGCTGCTCATGGAAATTCTCTACAGTCTATAATATTGTATCTTGACAAGTTATCTTCTCAGGAGGTTATAAGTCTAGAGTAATCGACTAGAATCCCCATGCTTTATACCTTCAAGGAAGGCCTCGAATGTTCAAAATAAGTGAGAAGAATTTGTCATGGATTTAAGGAATATATGTGCCCACATCTAAATAAGAAATGGAAAACCCTGTTGTCGATTAGGGAAACTCCCCGTTTAATAAGAAGCCCAATTTTGCGAAGGAAACCATTCAATTTTATTCGTAGAATGGTATTACTGGTTTTGTCTCTGTTTATTGACAATTAAAAGTAATGAATTACTAATTGTGGAAGTTGTTATATTTGGTGGTGTGGCAATTTTCCTATGTGGATGATGGAAAATATGCTTTTAGCAGAGGGTGATACAGTAGAAGTTAAAATTTTTTCCCTTCCAAAATGGATATATGTCAAGCTGCAACCCCATACAAAGGATTTTCTCGACATATCTAATCCTAAAGTAGTGTTGGAGATGTTGGGTATGTGTTATATTCTTTCCACGACTAAGCACGCACGGGGGGGTAAGAGAAGCGTCGCCAGCACAATGGCTGCTTCGAGAAGGTCACGAAGGCGATGGCCCCCACTGTCAAGGAATCGAAACAGCCTTGTAAAATCCCCAGTGTATTCCCGGTGGGTAGTCCCCGTCCATGGTTTCTGGCAATTTTGCACATGGTTTTTGGGTACGATGGTTTTCGACCCCTGGTATTTTGTAGATCCGGTCAAGGGAACTACGGTTATGTTCTAATCGAGGGTTAATGGATTGGGGTTTATGTATGCTTCGGCATGTATATATATGTGTTGTAACACTAAAAGGAATATAATGAAAAATCAAGCTGGTCATCCCGATTTGGGATCCAGGGGAAAATCTCTATGTTTATCTGTTTTATGTTTTATGCTCTCACTATTGTTTATTTTATGTTATAAGATTCATGTGTAGATAATTTCTGTTCAGGGTTAAAACCTACATTTGGTATCAGAGCTGTTTCGGCTTCAAGGGGACGCCTTTGCTGCTGAGGGTTTTTTAGTTCGGGCCTGAGGTAGACCCTGTTCAGTGGGAGATCTGCGGGATTGATTCTTGCGGTGAGAGAAGATGGCGAGCGGCGGAAAGATAGAGATCGAGAAATTTAATGGTCAGAGTTTTGAGTTGTGGAAGCTCAAGATGGAGGATCTGCTGGTGGATAAAGATCAGTGGATCGCGATAGATCCAGGTACTAAACCAACGGCAATGTCAGATGAATACTGGAAGAAATTGGATCGGAAGGCTAAGAGCACAATATAGTTGTGTGTCTCAGATTCAGTATTGTTGAATGTATCTGGGGAAGCTACGGCGAAGACCTTGTGGGACAAGCTAGGGACTTTGTATCAATCTAAGTCTCTGGTGAATAAGTTGTTCCTGCGGAAAAAGTTGTATAACCTGAGGATGAAGGATGGAGACTCGGTGACAGAGCATCTGAACGCCTTCAATACTGTGGTAAGTCAGTTTTCATCTGTTGATATTAAAATCTCAGATGAAGATAAGTGCATCAGTTTGTTGTGCTCTCTACCAGACTCGTGGGACAGTCTGGTTATTGCAATAGGTAGCAATACAACTACCATGAACTTTGATGATATTGTCTCAGCCTTGCTATCGGAGGAAATGAGACGGAGAAATATGGAGGGTTAGAATGGAGATGCCTTATCTGTACGAGGAAGGTCCCAGAACAGAAACAAGAATAAGGTTTCGAGTGGGAGATCTAAATCTAGAGGGAGATCTAAATCTCCTGGAAATTTTGTAAAGGTGTGCTAGAAATGCGGAAAGGAAGGACACTACAAAAAAGGAATGCAGATCTAAAGCTCCTGAGAAAGGAAAGGGATCTGATGAAGCTCCTTCTGCAGAGGCAAAAACCACCTCAGATGAAGGTGGGGATGTGTATTTGGCTTCTTCTTCAAATACACATGTAGATCATGAGTCATGGTTGATTGACTCAGGTGCATCCTTTCACTTCACTCACCATAGGGAGTGGTTCTGCGAGTATGAGAAATATGATGGTGGTGATGTCTTCCTAGGGGATGATAGGAAGGCCAGAATCATCGGACGTGGAAAGGTCGGTAGAAGGCACAGGTGGAAGGATTAGAACACTTCCTGGATGATGCATATTCACACGTGGCCGGAAATCGGTTCTATGTGAAGATGGATGATGCAGGTGTAAAAACAGTGTTCGAGAAAGATGCCTGCAAGATGGTTCGGGGAGCACTGGTATTAATGCGGGGAGTTCGGACTGGAACTCTGTACAAGCTACAAGGTAGCACAGTTATTGATGGGTGTAACAGTTCTGTGGTTCTTGAAAGTGGGACGGAAAGCCTAGCTGTGTCTGGAGAAAAGACCATGCTATGGCATCAAAGGCTTGGACATATTGGAGAGAAGGGCCTTCAGATACTTCATAGAAATGGTATGGTAGAAGGTATGTCTAATTGCTCTCTGGATTTCAATTTATGTGAACATTGTGTATATGGGAAGCAAAATCGGGTGAGTTTTCCCTCTGGTGCTAAGAGGGCGAACAAGATATTAGAACTTGTGCACAGTGATGTGTTTGGGCCTGTGTCAGTTCCGTCACTGGGAAAGTCTGTGTACTATGTTTCATTCATAGATGACTTCTCAAGGAATACATGGATATATTTCTTGAGGAAGAAATCTGAATTCTTTGTCAAATTTAAAGAATTTAAGGCTCTGGTGGAAAACCAGATAGAGAAGAAGATAAAGGTGTCGAGGACAGATAATGGTGGGAGTTTTGCAAGAAGGAATTTGAAGAGTTCTATAAGAAGTGTGGTATAGCACAACAGAAGACTACTCCATACACACCGCAGCAAAATGGAGTTGCAGAAAGAATGAACAGAACACTGATGGAAAAGGCAAGAAGAATGGTCAGTGGTACTGGGTTAGGACAAGAATTCTGGGTAGAGGCAGTGGAGACTGCATGCTATCTGGTTAACAGATCACCTTCATCAGTGTTGGAGGATAAGACCCCACATGAGGTATGGACTGGTAAGAAACCTTCTCTTTCACATATAAGGGTATTTGGATGTGATGCATATGTACATGTTCCAAAGGAGAAAAGGACCAAGTTGGATAATAAATCTGAAAGGTGCATCTTTATTGGGTATAAGGATGGTTTAAAGGGTTACAAGCTTTGGAACCCAAAAACGAGGAAGGTTGTGTACAACCGAGATGTGGTGTTTAGAGAAGTGAAATATGTTGTTAAACATGAAGTCCTACCAAAGTAACTTGAGAAGATAGAGTTTGAGCCAAAGGAGGATGAATCAGACTCTACAACAAAAGAAAACTCAGAATATGAAGAGCCACAAACTCCAACTTTGAGAAGATCAGTTCGGGAAAGAAGGCAACCAGAAAGGTATAGTCCATCTGCTTTCTATTCAAGTTTTGCCTTAACTATAACTGATGATGAACCCAGAACTGTCAGGGAGGCAATAGATTCAAAGGATGGAAAACTATGGAAGGAGGCCATGGTTGATGAAATGGCATCCTTGCACAAAAATGATGCATGGGATTTGGTGGAGTTGCCGGCTGGAAGGAAGCCCATTGGGAGCAAATGGGTGTTTAAGAAGAATATGAATGTAGAAGGCAAGGTGGAGAAATACAAAGCTCGGTTGGTAGCGAAAGGTTATTCCCAGGTGTCGGGAATTGATTTTGGTGATATTTTTTATCCTGTTGCGAAGGTTACTTCTATTAGATTACTTTTATCTGTTACTGCTGCATTTGATTTTGAGATAGAACAGATGGATGTGAAGACAAATTTTCTTCACAGGGATATAGAAGAGGAGATCTACATGAAGCAACCTGAAGGCTTTATGGTGAAGGGTAAGAAAGAACTGGTATGTAGGTTGAAAAAGTCTCTGTATGGGTTAAAACAGTCACCAAGGATGTGGTATCAGAAATTTGATACCTATATACGGGGACTTGGCTTCACCAAAAGCAAGGAGGATCATTCTATTTATTTTAATTTAATTGGTGACCGTGTTATTTATTTGGTCTTGTATTTGGATGATATGTTGTTGATTGAAATGACAAAGAAATTATCCAATATTTGAAGACCCAATTGTTTTCCAAATTCGACATGAAGGATCTTGGTGCTGCAAACTATATTTTGGGCATGGAAATTAAGAGAGACCGGGAAAAGAGGAAGCTCTGGTTAAACCAGAGGAAGTATGTCGAAATTGTATTGCAGAGGTTCAATATGCAAGATAGTAAACCAGTGAATGTTCCTATTCCTGTAGGTGTAAAGCTGTCTACTGAAGAGTGCCCCAAGACATAAGAAGAAGAGGAGTATATGTCTCGTGTTCCATATGCAAGTGCAGTGGGTAGCCTGATGTATGCAATGGTTTGTACTAGACCAAACATTGCACATTCAGTGGGAGTATTGAGCAAGTTTATGTCAAACCGAGGGAAGGAGCATTGGATAGTAGTGAAGCTGGTTTTCAGATATTTACGTGGCACTAGTGATTATGGCTTGTGCTACCAGGGAAGACTAGGATTGGAAAGAATGTTGGACATTCATGGTTTTGTTGATGCAGACTGGGCTAGAGATCTGGACCAAAGAAGATCTACAAGTGGGTATGTGTTTAGCCTATTTGGAGGTGCAGTCAGTTGGATGAGTAAAAGACAGTCTATAGTGGCTCTTTCAACTACAAAGGAAGAATACATGGCAGCCACTCATGCAAGCAAGGAAGCAGTTTGGTAGCAGAGATTATGTTCAAGTATGGGGTTGGTTCAGCAAGCTATAAGGATAGACTGTGATAGCCAAAGTGTAATTTTCTTGGCTAAGAACCCTGCTTTCGTTCAAAGGCAAAGCACATTGATGTTCAATATCACTTTGTGAGATATATGGTTGAAGCTAAAAGGGTGTTGCTAGCAAAGGTGGACACTTTGAAGAATGTTGCAGATGCATTGACAAAGTCTGTGAGCACTTAGAAGTTCTCTTGGTGTAGAGAAACAATGGGTGTTAAAGAATTGGGCCAATGACTAAGCCCTCCCCGTGGCCCCCCGTGAAATAAAAAACAAGTGGGAGAATGTTGGGTATGTGCTATATTCTTTCCACAGACTACACGCGCGGGGGTAAGAGTGGGTCGATAGCTCCCCTTCGCGCCGGGCACAACGGGTGACAGGGGGGGCGTAGCCCCCTCTCTCGTCGTGTCCGGTGCTCCTGGCCGAAAATTTTTTGGTCCTTAATTTCCGGCGGGTAGTCCGCGTCCATGGTTTTGTGCATGGTTTTGCACATGGTATTGGGGTATGATGGTTTTCGGCCCCTGGTATTTTTGTAGATCCGGTCAAGGGAACTACGGTTATGTTCTAATCCAAGGTTGATGGATTGGGGTTTATGTATGCTTCGGCATGTATATATATGTGTGTTGTAACACTAAAAGGAATATAATGAAAAATCAAGCTGGTCGTCCCGATTTGGGATCCAGGGGAAAATCTCTGTGTTTATCTGTTTTATGTTTTATGCTCTCGTTATTGTTTATTTTCTGTTATAAGATTCGTGTGTAGATAATTTCTGTTCAGGGTTAAAACCTACAGGAGACTAGTCTGAGGAACTTCTCTTGTTTTACCACAGGTGATAGCATCATGCTAGCTTATAGCAACAAGAAATACTATATAGACACAGTCGAGGCAAAACCAGCTTCTACCATAGCTATTATTGAGACAGATTGTGAGGTGGGATTTTCTCCTCTTAATTACAAAGAACCAGAAAGAGTTCCAGCCAAACCTACTCCTTCTACAAGCACAACGAAATCTCAAGAGGAATTGAAGGATGTGGAAGAACCAAAATTTAGTTCTTTTAATGGAGTTGGAAGGCGTCTGGATGGGAAACCAATGAATTCCTCTGGGAGGTCAAAAACAATATCCCATCTCACAAAAAACAAAACATCAGGGCCTGGTTCTTCTTTGGGCACTTCGCAACGCCGTCCTTCAGGAAAGCTTGTATTTGGCTCAAGCACGAGTAATATTCTGGTGGATGCTTCTGATGCTTCTAAGGCAATTGTGAAGGAGGTCAAACAGGAAAGTGTATCCATGAATGTGTGGTGACAATGAATGCGTAGTATACCTATTTGTTGCAACGAAAATCGTAATCCCAGATTGAAGCTTGTCAGATGTGTTTTGTCTCTGTCAGCAAGGTGTGATGATCAAATTCTTCTAGATGCCAGATCGACCCAAATAAAATTTGAATTGGGAATAAAATATTCTCATTCCAATTTTGCCCAAATCATATTAACTAAAAGGCTTAAATTTATGTTTTTGTAACTATCGATTTTTAATTAGAAGGAGTGTTGCTGCTATATGTATAAATCAGAGGGCTGCACACAACCAGACAATTAATTTTCAGAGATGTAAGGTTGATTTGCTTAGATATAGAGCCAGAATTTCTTAGAGGTCAAATTTCTGAGATGTAGGATTTGCATCTAATTTGCAGAGAAATGTAATATCGATAGAGGGATTGTTGTGATTTGTATAAATCGATTGCCAAATTCTCTTTTCAATATACATCATTGCTTTCATGTTTTGAGAAGTAGTGTTGTGCCATGATTCATTATGAATTCCAGTCTTTGATGTTTTAAAAAGCTTTCATCCATTACAGTAATTCGGCTTACTTCAGGTGTGGGAGCACCCACCACCTCTCGAGCTAAGCTTATCAATCAGTGGGAGATAAGTAGATGTGTGCATAGTTTCTAATTTCTGTATGAATGTGTGAATTTTTGGTAGCTAAGTTTCAATTTCAAAGCCTTTTTCAGTCATCTTCGTATTGGGAAAATTAATGTTCTAAAGTCTTAGTATGAATCTTTTGTCGAAGTGTACGAAAAAATACCACTTTAGCTACGCATAACTAATAGCCCTAACATCAAATGTGGCTACCAATATCTTTAGATCTGTAGTTAGTTGATCAAGACAAGAGCTGAAAAAACCAGATCTATGCATAGAAAGACATTAAGCAGTAAAAAGAAGGTTTTGCTCCATATATCCAATAGACAAGACAAGAACAATTTTTGAAAGAATTTTTGTATTAAGGGCACCTGGGAGGAAAACAAGAAGATGTTTCCAATTCTCCTCAATGGGATGGGTTCTTGGAAGTCCTCGGCACTTCAGATCTAGCATTTCTCTCTCCTGTTGGTGTAGAAAACCCAGACAAAGATAGAACTCAAAGGGAGCTCACACAACAAATAATGGAAAATATGACAATGGTAATGGCTCAAAGTCAGACCAAGAGTTTAGATCCAGAGTGATCTAATAGGCAACAAAAGGTGAAGAATGGTAGGAAAAACCCTCCTATTTATAACAAAATATTGGGTCATTCTAGATCTTGGTGCCTGATTAAAATAACATTAACCAAGTCTAGATCCACCTTTTATGGAATATTTTACTATATTTGTTGGAGGGAAAAGGTATTTGATTTGGGTCAAATCCCTTTATTTGTAATAAATGATTTATTTATCATTTTAAGGAAGTGGTTGGATGACAATCAAATAAATAATGATTTATTTAATTATTTATGGGTGATTTAGTCATATTTAACAAGGAATATTATTTAAATAAGGTTTAAATAATTATTCCTAGAAAATAATAAGATAAATAAATATTTATCTAATTAATTTCTTTGTTTTGGGTTAAACATGACCAAGAAAATCAAACAAATATAGGTTTGTTTAATATTTCCTTTTGGGGTTTCCTGTTTAGACCATAAACAACCTAATAAATGTGTTTTATTAAGTTATTTTACATAGTGAAGGCAATTTTACTTAGGGTAAAATTGGTCTTACATGGTGTACTTGGGTCCATCTAATGATAGTAGGTTAGATGACCAAAAAATGGTGTAATAGATTGCCCCCCAGCGTGCGAGTGTTAGGAGAAAATCGTATGACCGAAGTACGTTGTAAGAACTCAATCACCAGACATCAAAAGGGAAGTCGGAGAGAGAGATGTAAGGTAGACTAATGTGCTGAAGAACTAGACCCTGAGGAGACGAGACTTACAGGTGCAACAAGTCTCTTTTTATGAGAGGGTACCTGTGCTAAAGGCGGGGGGGGAGGCATACCTATGCCCGCCGAGACAAAGTACAAAAGAATAGTGTGTCCAGTAAACAAGGGACCGAACCATAAAGTACAACCAGCATAAATATGAGCCAACTAAAAATACAATGCAGGATCCCATATACATGTTGTGCCTGGGATAACAGCCAGGACTTATACAATAATATCTGAGTACATGAGATACCAATACAACCCAAATGCCCCCTATAAGTGGGGAAGGGCTCACAAAATCTGACTGATACATGCAAATCAAAGAGGCGCTGCAAGCGGCTAAGGCCGACATCATCAAATATATGGAGCTGCATCGAAGGCTACAATGAAGAGGTCATCCGGGCATGTGGGGGGCTACCTGCAGGGCCACCCCCTCATGAGGGCTGAGACATCTCACACACACCCGGGAATCACCAAAAGCTACTGCTGCATCACTGAACCATCAAGCATACGGATCTCGATCATGCTGAAAGGAGCTGGAGTGGAGAAACAATCAAGTCAAAGGAAAATGAGAGATCCCTTTGCCTGATCCGAGGCACCGAACAAGAGTGGAAGCTGGAACCAAGGTACACCGCCCTCTAGACCTGGCTTCTGGAATGAATGAGCTGATGTCGACAGAAGGAGGTCCGCCATAGGTGAGGCAATGAGAGATCCTCAACTAAGGCACGAGAGAAAATAGTAGAGCGATGGACAGACTAATACCAATGATGATGATGGAATGGAGGGGACTGAGTAGCGAATGGACGACTTCCCTTGTTAGAGCATAAAGGGCAGGAATGACGTGGCAGCGACTGACACAATATCATGAGGGATAGGGGGCAGTGGGACTGAAGGCCATAATGTGTGACACAAGAGAGGGACCAAGCAATGAAGGATGGAGGACTATAGCGAGGTACAAAGGGACTCGGGATAGACTCCATGAATGCGATGATGACTCAACTTGGATGCTCTAAACAAGGGCGACTTGATGGTGCTGCCACACAGTAAAGGTCCTATGGGGGACCGTGAAAACATGAGTACAAGATGGTAACTCACGATGAAAATCAACACGAACAAAGACAAGTAAGAAGGCAAAATGGTGCCCCAAGTACAAGTGTCGTAAGTGAAGAAATGTGATTTTAAGGAGAGGTGAAGTGACCCATCTTGGACAAAATGTGTCCTGGTGAAGTATCAAATCACAAAAAAATAACAGATACCCATTTGAGGGCTCGGTGAGAGATTTCCAACGGTGTAGACGGTTTGTCAAACAGAGCTACGGTATGGTCGCAGCAGGCGAAAGAAGAAACAAGGGTTCTCTTTTAATAAGGCAGTTTTCCCTCCAAATCCACTCATTTGCTAGTGTTGCTGTGGTGAATGTAGAGAGGAGAGAAGGCCCTAAATCTTGCGGCGAGCGTAGCAGACAAACCGACCGTTGGAATCAAGATCCGTTAGTTGCAGGTAAGAGGCCTAACCTTACTCTTTCATTTTGATGGATTGAAAGTTCAGATTAGGGCCTAGAATCTCAAGAACAAACCCCCTTGCATATTTTCAGCCGGGTCGCACTTTTTGGGCCAAAATCTACAACCTGGGACACAGGTTTTGAGCAAAAAGGTGCGACCTGTCCCAGAATTTGGCAGAAAAGTGTGACCTGGAAGATGAGGGGGTTTTAGTGCTATTTGATGGCTGAGAGTTGGGTTTTTGTGTTTGGTTACAGTATTCCCTATCTGTAGGCTGACAAAGATGATGTTTTTGTGCAGATATGGTAGATATACGGGTGAACTGGAGAGAGAGAGACCTGGGTACATTACGGGCAGAGATCCAGGCAGATCAGGGTGTCCGTCGTGTGTTGGCCAGGTTTGGGGTTCTGAAGTTTTTGGAGAACCCTTGGATGAGAGCTAGAGAGCCCTTGTTGGCCCAGATTATTAGTTATTGGGATCCAGAGCATGAGGTTTTTGTAGTGCAGGGGCATAGGATCGAACTGACAGTCCAGGATGTGTATTTCCTGACAGGTCTCCCGCCACTTGGGATGGTGGGAAATACGCAGCCAGTGTTACCGCGGGGGCGGAACATCATGGAGTTTGTGGAGCGGCATTGTCGACCGGGTCTCCAAGTCAAAGGGACACGGATACCGATCGGGGACCTAGAGAGACTGGAGACCCGGGAAGTGGCCGCAGCGGTGCTGTGGATCCTGGGAAACCAGGCATTCCATCACATCACTGGGGGGAAGATGATGATCGTAGAGAGTGTGTTGAGTGGGACCTACTATGGGTGGGCCCAAATGATGTTGGTGTCGTTAAAACGACAGCTGTCGCTTTGCAAGCGGCAAGTGAACCACGATTTCTCGTATGGGACTTTATTGTGTTCCTTCTTTTTTGAGAAGATCCCGACCTTACGACCTCGTATACAGCTCCTAGATGGGGGCTCGAGAGAGCCCAGGATGCGCCGGTGGGGGCGGCTACTGTGCAGAGGAGGAGGAGGGGCGGTCGGACGAGTGTTTCGACCTGAGTTCTTTTCCCATTGGGATCAGATGCCGTTATACATAGATGACTATCCCTATAGTGGGATGAGTTATTGTGGCGATCCGGACCTACCACTTCCGCCTGGTCGAGTATGGGGACCCGATGGTAAGTGATAAGTAACTATTCTTTTTTGGGCATGTTAAAGTTAGTGAATAGTAGATAGGGTACTGATTCATGTACTTTTGGTATGCAGATATAGCTCCAGTGAAACCGGCCGGATATATGGGATGACCGGCAGCATCTGGAGTTACAGGTCCAAGTGGGTCGAGAGCAGCGCGTAATGAGGATGCGGCCACTCTTCTGGAGGACATCCGTCGTAGATGTGAGAGGTTGCTAACTGGAGTGTCAGAGCGCGGGTGGCAAGACTTAGACGACCAGTACATAGATCCATGTATTGGTCTACCCTTGGAATGGCGAGGTGTCATGCGGCGCATGGCGATGGCCGGTCAGGGGATACATGATCTACAGGCTGCAGGAACAGAGCCATTGGCTCGGGATCCGCCAGATAGTGATTAGGTGTGGGGCATGTGGTGCCCCCTAGTGTGTATGTAGGGGCAGGTGGTGCCCCCAGTTTTGATTTTTTGTAACATGCTATGGGCATGTCATATGTATCAGAGTAGATGGACTCTAAACACATGTTTTACGACACATATTATGGATATGCATATTTTTTAATGATTATGAATGTTATTGTCTTGTATAAAATGCGTGTGATAAATGCCAATCTAGAACATGGTTTGCAATGCTATCTACATAGTGATTTTTTTCTCGAGGTACATGGGTAAAAGTTATGGTTTCAAACTCACGTATCAAGAGTTTCACTCATAAATATCATCTAAACAGCACAGGATTATGCACACGATAGACACCATTTAGTTGCATGATAAGAAGTAGGGAATCTAAACGAACATGCAAATGGAGGATGCGATGAGAGAGGGCATCGACTAAGAGACCACGCACTGCATCATATTTGGCCTGATTATTGGTGGCAGGTCCAATGCATACCCCATTGGAGAGAACAAGGGCATGCAAGGGGGTGAAAATGGCCCAACCTGCCGAGGCTAGATTCTAGGAGTAACGACCTGCACCATCGGCGTAACCGATATATTTTGTGGACGGGAGGTCCTGCGGAATGATGCTACAAGACAAAAAATGGGGGGAGGGGGAAAAAGGATGGTAGCGTGAGTGTATAGTATACATCGAGCAGCAACTGCAGGAGGGAGTGTGATGGGCAGGATGGCTATGACACATATACAAACTAGATGGTGGTATATGAGGGCTATAGGAGGTATGGATGGGACTCGGGCTACGGAGGTCAACATGGATACGAGTGGGGTTATCCTGTATGTGGGCGAGAAGGATGGGGTCATGGGTGGAAAAGGTTTCCAAGGGGGCATCTGGACGGGAAAAGAGGGGATGACGAATGGAAGGGAAACCACATGACGCAGCAAAGCTACCTAAATCATCCGTATAGGAAGGAAGGCTCACATACGGATCGTTACGGGGAAGGACGGAAGAACAGAGAAACAAATGGTCAAATGATGTTGAGCCCAGGGTGGTCGTTGAAGGGGGATCAAGCGAAACAATAGGGGAGGATTCAAGGGGAATGTTCTCCAGGGGTCTCACAGAGGATGATAGGTAGAGGATGGTGGTAGTAGACTCCGTCATCTGGACATCAGGGGGGGGAATGTCAATGGGAGCGGGGGGATCCTCAAGCTGTCCTGAAGCATACTGCACAAGTATGGGAGAGGCAGACTGATTTTGTTCAACCTCATACTCTCGAACTACTTCTAAAGAGGCGCGGTAATGCGTCAGGTGAGGACAATGGTGGGAATAATGGCCATGGACACCGCACAAAGCACAGGGTTTGCTGGTGCGAATAGTTTTTGGGTTCTTGGTTATGGACGAGGACGGGAGAGAGGGGTCAGGGACTATAGATTCAGGGAACGAGACTTTAACCATGGGTTGAATGCGGGGCAATTTCGGAAAAGTTTGGGTGGCATGAGCGACGACATCACACAAGGCGCAAGGCTTTGCGGGCGGAGAAGGAACCGGGTCAGTTGGGGTGACCTTGTCTTTGGATGCCCCCTTGCGAGCTTTTCCTTTCTTTACTGAAGCTGTCACCACAGGGGTAGGGTCCTGGGGAGGTGCAGGGGGCATGGTAGCAACAAACGAAGTGAGGGGGACTGTTTTAACTGGTGTCAAAGCAAGATAGGGTTTGGGGTGACCAGGAGGGGTAGCGGCTGGAGGGTCAAGGTACCAGACGGGTATACCCAGGGTCAGGTTAGGGAGAGAGAGGGTGGCCATGACGGGGAACGAATAGAATTCAGGAGGGGGAGCCAAGAAAGGTATCTGACCAGCGGGGTAATGAACAGGAGGGATGGCTCTGAGATGGTTAAGACTTGGGGGAACCGATCCAGGGGGATAAAGGGGTTCAGGGATACCAGCTGTAGGAGAAGGGCCAGAAGGAGGAGGTCTGGCTGGCGGAGATGAAGGGCTAGGAGCGGGTTGCGGTGGGCGAGGTTGTGTATGAGGTTGCTGACTAGCCGAGGCGGATCGCTTAAGGGCAGCCCGAGATGAATGCATCATGCAAACATTCGATAAGCTAGGATCATAGATAGGAGGAGGGAGACCAGAAAAAGTTCCAAGCAAAGAGGAATCTTTATAGACGCCGGGAGAGACACTGGTCAAGGAATCGATAGTTTTCTTATTGGCTACAGAAGAGATGGTCGTCTCAGGGGAGGTCTGAGGCTCATGATAAGTCAACTGGTCGATGGTGACTATCTTTCCATTGTGAGGAAAAGACATCTTGCGAAAAACCGTGGATGGGACAGCAGACATGGCATAGGTGTAGCTTTGCCCCAATAGAATGTTGTAGTCTAGAGGGGCGTTGATGACTTTGATGTCAACGCAAATAGTATTACCGGCAAGGGTGATAGGACAATTACGAAAAAGGCCAATGGGCTGGGAGGCATGGTCGTCCCACGCTCGAAAGGTGATCATGGAAGGGGCCAAGTCAAGAGATCCGAGTTGCTTCCAAACCAAAGAGGACATCACATAGGTGGATGCCCCCTCATCAATTATACACTGAGAAATGTTGGCATTCCGGATTTTGACTAGGATTTGGAAGGCGACGGAAGAAGGAAGAGGAGGATGTTCAGATTGATGGGCGTCGAAAAAAATCATTTGGTCATCAGCAGGATCTATAGTGCCCACAGTAGATAGCAGAGCCTTCTTTTGGGAAGGGCACGACTGGAGGAGTTCCAATGTGGAAATGGTAGCAGGAGATTGCGCCAAATCATCTACTATGCTATACGAATGAGCAACTCGACTAGAAGCAGCATTTCGACGTAATGGTCCTTTAGGAATATTGGTATGAACCTCAACTTTGGGTTGAGGGATATGTAAGGGGCCATTGGATCTCAAAAGAGGCTCTGTAGAACCTGAAGAAGGGGACTCGGGGGAAAAATGAGCGGGAGGCTTGGGGTACTGGCGAGACCGAGTTTGAAGGTGAAGGTCGACGGTAGGCAATGGATCAGAGTTCATCATGAGGATCTGGTAATTGGAGGAACCAGAAGGGGAAGGTTGAGTGGCGACCTGTCCATCAGGTGGTTGGGTAGCCATGAATCCTTGCTGAGGGAAAGGATCAGTAAACACAACTGGCTGAGTAGTGGCCACATTAGGGGGAGCATGAGGGGAGGCATGTTTTCCTCGCAATGTGGCTTGAGACTCCCACATCTACTGCATCTGTGGTAAGAGGGGACAATCGTGGGTGTAATGACCATAAACACCGCAACGCGAACAAGGCTTATTTGTGCAAAGAGGCCTGTCCGGCTTGGGCTGAGTGCCCTGTTGCTGGTTAGCACTGTTAGGGTCAATACCTTGAGGATTGGGTCCACGAGTACCAGGGGCAGATTGGTTTGGATTGCCTCTCCGCCTTCTTTGAGAAGAAGGGGGATTAGTCACACCCTACTGTGCAAATACTTGCCCTGGAGGGGGCTGTAGGTGCTGTTGCGGGGTTGGAGGAGGCAAGGGAGGTGGAAGCGCATATGCTGGAGGAGATGGCGCACCAGGCTACGGATAAGGGTAATGGTTAGGTTGGGAAACATTGAGGTAAGAAGGAGATTGGGCAAAAGGATGAGGCATGCCGTATCCTGGATACATGCTACCTGGAGGGGGAAAAGTGCTAGAGGTGTTGGCCCCTCCCTGAGGGAGACCATAGCCCATAGGAGGTTGAGCATATAGATGAGAAAGGGCTCCAACGATATCGTCGGTGGAATGAGATGCCCCTGAGGCGTTAGCACCTCCAAGCCTGGGGAGGTCAGGAAGGACGGTATAAACATAACCAGACTGAACGTAGATCATGTCATATTTCAAGGCTATTTGGAGGGCAGCTTCTTCGGTTTGAGGGAAATGGGAGGCGACATATTTGCCAATGGGAGCTAAGAGAGTGTGAAGGAACTAGTCCATATAAACTCGATCTTCGAAGGGGGGAGCTCGACATAAGCTTCGTCTTCTTCGCCATTCCTGGACATGAGTGGAAAGGCGGGTCGAAGAGGTTTGCTTGAAAGAGGTCAAAAGCTCCGTACCAGTGTCGTATTGAAAAGGGAGCTGGAAATAAGATAAAAAGTCTTGGGCAATGGTCGCAAAGGTGGTATGGGAAGAGGTGGCTTGGTCAACATACCATTTAGAAGCTTTGCCGGTAAGCGTGCGTTGGAACAACCGAAGACGGATGGAATCATCGGTAATGGAATTGGAGGAACACCACATGTGGAAAGATCGGACATGATTGGTTGGATCTTCTCCAGCAAGGCCTTCGAACTTAGGGATGTCAGAGGGGAGCTTGGTTGGCATAGCAAGCCAACCAACATCGTGGCGGATAGGGTCATTGATCAACTGATTGAAATCGGGGAGGCTGAGGCCTGCAATGTACGGCAGCGAGTGCGGCCAGGGTAGTTCTGTCAGGTGGTCATGTCGTAGTTAGAGCATTGCATGGGGATGCTGCTAGCGTTGGGCCCCAGACCAGACATAGTGAAGGTGGCAGGGGGCTAGAAGTAAAGGATAGCAGTGAATCGAGAAGAGGGAGTAGGAATGTGGGCTCGAGAGGAGGGAGCGGCTCGGCAGCAGCGGCGGGACGGAGCGGAGTCGGCAAGCCGGAAGCGAGGGTGAAGGCCAAAGTCTCAGGACGGCCTTGGGGGTGCAATGGTGACAACACAAACACGGCACGAGGGGAAGAAGAATGACCGACAAAGGCAGGGAGGTGCAGAATCAAGTGATTACAATGTCGAAACAAGGGCAAAAAGGTGCAGTGTCAATTGGTTTTAAAGTCTTTGCCTAGCGGTGTAAACCAGGATCTTCTTCGCTTAGGGTGAGTGTGTGGCATGTGTTAATTTTAATTTTTAAACCCTTTTTGTTTTGAGAGCAAGAGAAAAAGTGTGCTGCGTAACTGAAAATAATGCTGCAAAAATAGTATATAATGCTAAAATAACAGAAAATTAACAACTACTAGTGCATCGATTCAACCCAAAAACGTGGGTCTCTCAAAAATAATCTAAAAGAGGGAAAAAATCTTGTCAAAACACACTAAAAAGATGCCAATAGATCTAGGGTCGAAAGGGACAGGGATCTAAAGGAGAAATTTGCTGAAAAGAGGTGCAGATCACAGCCGAGAGGTAGAGGCAAAAAAAGGAGGAAATCAGTAAAAAGCAGAGAGGACAGGGAGGAGGTCCTACAGGGAGGTCCAAACAAAACTACAAGAGGTGGTTTGAAAGGAAGAAGCGCTGATTTAAAGGGATCTGAGGATGAGGTATTAGATCTGAAAAAGGGAAGGCTGAAACTCTGAAAAATCAGACAACTGAAATAGCTAAAACTCTTCCACCAAAAGTGGAGGTTACTGAAGCCCTAGGGGGCTAGGTTCCCACTTAGATGAGCAAAATAGATCAGAAATAGGTCCAAACGGGCAGAGACAGAGGTTGGAAAACCCTGACATAAACTTCAACAAAACCCAGAAAAATTGCAGAAAAATAGCAGAAAAAAGCACAGGTCACAGGTTCTGACCTGTTTTCCTGTTCAGGTCGCAGAAAAGGGGCTGAAAAGTGCAACCTCCAACTCCAGTTGTCCCGGCGGCAGATTTGCGGAAAAGTTGTCGTCTCAGTTGCGGCTGATGTCTATCACCTGCGCAATAGGGCCAGAAACACGCGGAAGTTAGAAATTTTAATGTTTTAGGGTTTTTATGTGAGAAAAACAACATAGAAATAGGAAAAACAAAAATTTGAAAAGAAACCCTAGGGTCTGAAGTAGCTGGATATGCAGGAATATGAAAAACGACAGCGGTCGTAATTGAAAACCCGTGTGGAGTCGCCAGTTGTTAGTATGAATCTTTTGTTGAAGTGTACGAAAAAAGACCACTTTAGCTACGCATAACTTATAGCCCTAACATCAAATATGGCTGCCAATATCTTCAGTTCTACAGTTAGTTGATCAAGACAAGAGCTGCAAAAAACCATATCTATGCATAGAAAGACATTAAGCAGTAAAAAGAAGGGTTTGCTCCATATATCCAATAGTCAAGACAAGAACAATTTTTGAAAGAATTTTTTGTATTAAGGGCACCTGGGAGGAAAACAAGAAGATGTTTCCAATTCTCCTCAATGGGATGGGTTCTTGGAAGTCCTCAGCACTTCAGATCTAGCATTTCTCTCTTCTGTTGGTGTAGAAAACCCAGACAAAGATAGAACTCAAAGGGAGCTCACATAGCAAATAATGGAAAATATGACAATGATAATGGCTCAAAGTCAGACCAAGAGTTTAGATCCAGAGTGATCTAATAGGCAACAAAAGGTGAAGAATGGTAGGAAAACCCCTCCTATTTATAACAAAATATTGGGTCATTCTAGATCTTGGTGCACGATTAAAATAACATTAACCAAATCTAGATCCACCTTTTATGGAATATTTTGTTATATTTGTTGGAGGGAAAAAGTATTTGACTTGGGTCAAATCCCTTTATTTGTGAATAATAAATAAATAAATGATTTATTTATCATTTTAAGGAAGTGGTTGAAATATAATCAAATAAATAATGATTTATTTAATTATTTATGGGTAATTTAGTCATATTTAACAAGGAATATTATTTAAATAAGATTTAAATAATTATTCCTAGAAAATAATAAGATAAATAAAGA
Organism: Pinus albicaulis; assembly: GCA_034641835.2. Classification (NCBI taxonomy): domain Eukaryota; kingdom Viridiplantae; phylum Streptophyta; class Pinopsida; order Pinales; family Pinaceae; genus Pinus; species Pinus albicaulis. The sequence goes on along the minus strand of CM076576.1, from coordinate 100,009,503 downwards.
TTTATCTAATTAATTTCTTTGTTTTGGGTTAAACATGACCAGGAAAATCAAACAAATATAGGTTTGTTTAATATTTCCTTTTGGGGTTTCCTATTTAGACCATAAATAACCTAATAAATGTGTTTTATTAAGTTATTTTACATAGTGAAGGCAATTTTACTTAGGGTAAAATTGGTCTTACATGGTGTACTTGGGTCCATCTAATGATAGTAGGTTAGATGACCAAAAAATGGTGTAACATAAAGAACTACTACTCATTACATAATTTTCTTTTGAGTTGCAATATATATTCCTCTTATTAAATTGAATGTAATGGGAGATAAGAATTTAATGATCATGATTTTTGAAATTGAATATGGGATTAATACATATTTTAATAGTTCGAATTTGAATATAGAATTAGAAAAATGCTTTGAGTTTTAGTATGGTTTGCATTACCTAATTTATTTGAATGTTTGCAGGATTTAAATGTGCATTTTATTTGCTTATGCATGACTTCACTCAATAATTAGATCTCTTTTAATGGAATTTGTCTTGTTTTAGATCTATTTTTAATTAGATTCTTTATTGTTTTCATAGTGTAATCATTTCCTTATAAGAGCAAGTTTGAGTGTAGATTTAATTGTGCAAGTAGAGTGATTTCATTTTTATTATTGAGTTACATGGTTTGAATAGTAAGCTTGTTTTGGATGATTCATTTAATCTAGATTAAAATATTTTGAAAGGTTATCATAGATTATTTGCAATGATTTTTAATAGGATTTTTAAGTGTTATTTTACATGAAGTAAAATGGTTTTATTCGATCAATGCTAGAACTTTCTTTTGTTAATTTGAATACTGAATTTGTTTTCAGGAATAGTTCTAGTTAGTTTAAGGTGTGAATTTATAATGTGTGTCCTTTTTGCTTATCTCAATTTTAGTTTCAAGTTAGTGAAAGGAGAAAATAGGTTAAGGTTTTCAAGATATCATAGGAGATTTAAAAAGTAGGATTCTAGTGCGAGAATGTTATGAGATTGAGGATTTATTTGTATTTCCTTACAGTTGATTGCAGTATGGAGATTGGAGTCAATGAAATTGGTTAAGTAGATCTCTTTTTCAAGATTTTTTATTTACCAGCAAATGTGTGTTTCATTATGGTACCTTGTTTATCATTACAAAGGAATATATTTATACTTTGACCATTAAGATAAGCTAATACGTAGTACAACTCGTGTTTACGACTCCCAGATTGATAATTAATATTGAGAGGTTTAATCCGACAACTAAGCTGACCAATAATTATTATGATAGTTTATCAGAACTTATCTCCATTTCACTCAAACAAGAAACAATTATCAATCCCTTGAGTTTTTCAAACCTCCATACTAATGGACCATGCTTTGTTCCATTTATTCCATTTTTGTAACATGTATTTATGTGACTCCCTTTGATAAGATAATTTCCACTGAGAATGTTTTTTAATTCCCTTACTAGTTTGTTTTCATGAGTCATGAAATCCAACTTACTTGTACTAGTTGGTTTTTACTACATTGTACTTATTTATAATTGAGTTACACTATTCACATATAGGTTTTCATCTTTTATTGTCATTACAATTGATTTCTACCATATCATTTTCTAATGCTTAAATTGGTGTAAAGGATTTTGAATAATCCCACCAATCACCCAAGATAACTCCAATTAACTCATATTTATACATTTTTTTTTGTAATAATGAACCTTCCTTTATTCCCATTCAACTTTTACAAATGTGATAATTAAGTATGTCTAGATGGCTTCTCAAAATACCAATACACCATATATTTGGATTTATGTACTATAGGGTTGTCGATCCCCTTTACTCCCTTTTCTAATTCTATATATACTTTATTATGTGTATATTCCCTCTTTCTATTTTTTTTTAATTGTGCACATATAATGCACGTATTATTGTGAGTGCCTCACTATAGCTATAAGCTCTTTATGTTTTTGGATTTCTTCCATGCACAAGTAAGAGTACTCTTTTGTTATGATTTGGAAGTTTATTTTTACTACTAAATATTTCCTTCATTCACTCTCTCAGCTAGGTTCTTGGTCAACATCGAGTATATGTTCAAGGAGGTAGTTTATACCAATCAAGTGATTACTTTCCAACTATATCTAGTGTAATAATTTAGTATTAATTTTTGTCATTATGACACATGTGTTGTCATTCATGGAAACCTACTTGATGTGTTTTCCTTGATGACAACCTACTTGATGCATATTTTAACATGTTAATAACAGGATGAGTCTATAAGCCAAGTACACATGTGACATGAGTTTGTATAGATGCATAACATTTCAGGGACACAAGAATGATGAAGGTGATGATTTTAGAAATTCAGGCGGGTTATGTGACGCAAAGATGCGTACATATGTGGGAATGGTGAGTAAAGTAATGTATACGCGGGTTCTTTGAAGAAAATATACCTACATACGTGGGTATGGTGAATAAAAGTATCCTATACATGGTTTTGGTGAAGAAAATCCACGTACATACATGAGTATGGTGAAGAAAAGTCACGTACAGTTTCTGCACTATGGTATTCTCAATACCAAGGGTCTTTACCATTGTATTTGCCTGTAGTATTGAGCATGAAAATGGATATTTGATCTCATCAAAGAATACCATCGACATTAATAATGGTTTGACATATGGTATTGGTTAATTCATAATATATATAAGGATATTAAGATCAAATTGTTTAGTTTACAAGTGATGGGTATTTGATGAATAGTTTGATCTAAAGCAGGTGTGCATGGTATGAGTTATTGATGAATTTTTTATCTGAAACAAGTGTGCAACTAGGAATACAATGATATATCAAGTTTAATAGAATTTAAATACTATGTATTGAATAATTTACTTAGGGGTTGATTTTATCTGGGATAATAACGTTTTGGTGTATGTTTTATTATGTATGTCGTGATATGAACATGTCTAAAGCTCTAATGTGCAGCGAAGATGTGAGTCAATAAATGAAAATCTGTATGTGGTTTTGGCTCAGGAAAGGCATGTATACACATGGATAATCTTCTGAATAGTAGCATATCGATTTTGTAGTATGGAAAAATATTTACATGGGTTTTATTCCTGAAAAGCATGTATACACGAATAAATATCTTATGACAAGTGCCTATATATTCAAGGGTTTTCCTAAATATGATATGTGATGAGTTTAATCTACTTTCCTGAGTTATCTGTTGTCTCTCAATGAAGTATTACTTGATGGTCTAGGTCTAACTGTGATGATTGAAGTTGACTTGATTATGTCTTAAAGAATGATGATGTTACTAGTTGTATGTGGTTGGAGATCAGTGATGATTCTATGATTATTTCATAGTGATTCAGTAGGTATGTGTGTAACTCAATGTTGATTTTAGTAAGACAATTATTCATTTTAAGGGTTCAGTGTTTTTAGATCTATATGTTGGTATAATTCATGGAAGGAATTTATACACGCGGATAAGCTTAAGAATAGTGCTAGATATATTTTGACATATTATTGATCAGGGTCTACGATGATCTGTATGTAGTTCAAAAATTTGAGCTAGAGGATAAATATGTTTCTATGATTTATTTCAGCAGTATAATGGTGCAGTCTGAGGGTTTTTTTTTTGAGATCTGTACAGAGTTTCGCTTAAGAAAAGTCGCGTTTATACTTGGGTATTGTTCATAATAGTAGCATATAAATTTTGACACATTGTTGATTAGGGTATGTAGTCATAATGATTGATTTTAGTGATGTTCAAAAGTGTACGACTATGTATATTGATGGGTGATAGTGCATTGCCATGACATGTTTTGGTTTTGATTGATTGGTTGCAATAGTTTATTAAAATTCAATGATTTATTTGTTGATTCAGTTGGTTCAATATTTGAGTGATTTGTTACCGTTATTGGTTCCAGTTTTGATATTTGGTATTGGGCTTAGATGATGATAGTGGTTCTAGTCTGAAGATTTGATGAAAAGTGGCCTAAAACTTTTTATTATTTGAAATAGGTGGGTGTTGCCTTGAGGGGTCCCGACCATGGTTCAGAGTGTTCTACGTAGCCAACAAAATCCTCCAACTACTGGAAATTTCAAGAGTAATATTCTTGTGGCGACCAAAGTCTCACCTGAAGCAGTATGAGTGGTTGCTATAACCAGGTTTCCACACCTTGAGGGAGTGTATGACGTGGACCTTAACCCTACTTATCTGATCTAATGCTTATCTTCCAATGCGAGAATTCACAGAAACCCAGATCTAATTGTAGATAAAACCCTTAACGGATATGCGTAAAATAGAATATTATACTTTGGTCAAATCTAGCTTATTAGTTCGGAAATAACACTTTCATAATCACATATATAGCTCTTTTGTAAAAGCTTTAACACAGATGCATTCTTTGTGTTAGGTCCCTGTAAATTTTCAGATTGGTAAGACCAAATAAATAAGGGTAACATCAAACCAACTTTGGAGTCCATGGACCAAGCCTTCCTAGACTCGGAGAGGGCTCTCTCTATATAAGTGTTTGTGAATGATATGTCTTTATGTTTTTTTTTTATGATCTTAGGCTAGTTATGAACTTCTAAATACTTTCTTGTTTTTATTGATAGGTTGATAGATTAGTGGTCTGATTAATTGAGGGAGTGTTTAAGCTGAATAGATAGACCATGAGAAAAATAAATCCTTGGGCCTATGGAGTCATAAAAGGATTTAATATTTCATCAACTCTATAAGGGTTTTCATAGGGCAATATAACTCTATCAAGTGGATTTGTTAGATTATATGGCATATGAAATGACAATAAGTTGGGAAAACAGTAAAACTAAATGGAAATTAAAAATCCTTTAACTCTACTTCAACAAGAAAAGTCTTTAAGGTAACTATTTAAGAAAAACCAAAGGACAGGGCATACCATAGACTTCTTTGGCCAAACTTTAATAAGTAAACATTTAAGACAACAATCCAGCAATCCTAGAATTACTTTCAAACAGATAAAACATTTAAGATAACAATGAATGTAACTAAAGAGAAAGATAGACTTGTCTTATTTAATCAAACACTCTAAGAACTTCAAAGCAATAGTTTGAGACAAACTAAAGGACATGGAATACCATAGAATTCTTTGGTTAGAATCTACTAAGTAAAATTTAAAGAAAGGCCTTAAAAACAATGTTTCAAGCTATACCAAAGGGCATGGAATACCATAAAATTCTTTGGCTTGACCCTATTGAATCATTTCAAGACAACAAGCTAGGTGGAACCAGAGAGCAATTAAGAATTCTCCAATCGGACTTTGTAAATAAAACATTAAGATAAAGAAAGCAGGTAGACTTAGGGTTCTAAGAAAACATATCCTAATCTAAATTTTCTATTCTTTTATTAGATAAAGGATGGAAAAAATGGAAAATAGAAGGAAAACACTGACAAAGAAGGAAAACTTCACCATTAACATAGCTCAAGAATCCTGTGAACATGATTGTATTACTGATGTTCAAAAAAATTACATTACCCAGTACAATAGATCTCTGTAGCTTAGAGCTTTCTCAATTCCATCCTAGCAGTCATCAACTAGCTCAGCAACCAGTAATCAACCAATAATAGAAATGAATCATTTATACATTATTTATCTGCAAAATGAGGAGGTGATACTAAGCTATGGTTTCAGATTTGTATTTATTATGGAGTTAATGAATTTTTTTACCTTTGAGACCATGCAAGGCCCAAGGAAAAAATATCTGAGAGTGACTTATTGTAAATAACTCTTAACTTCATTGTTTGAGCTAACTTTGGAATATGTTTGACTTTAAGGCTTTCTCAATAAAAAATTTAATAACTGCTAGGCAGATGAAAAATATCTCTGAATTTTGTAATAAATGATGATGTATTTTTTTGACTTTGTGGCAAGGGGGCAGCGCCACTAGACAGGAGTGCAACGTTGGTGCAAACACGCAGCACCATGACAGAAAAAATGGCCTATCTTGCAGCCAAATCTTGGAGGCCTTCCCGATGTCAAAATGAGCTCCATAATGACTCATTGGAAAGGAATTTGAGTCTAGTTTCAAAATATTCTTCCAATTTCCAAAATGGTGCCCATATGCCCTATCAAAATCCTGTTCACCCAAGACTAGTAAACGCGCAGCGCCAAGGAAAAAAAGAGGGAAGAAACATGATTTTTTGATGGTTTTTGACCCTTTTAAGGGACTAGTTTTGCTCCAAATATCCTAAAAATTTATGAGGTTGATGTATTCATCACTAAGAACATGAATATGCTGACCATTTTTAATTTTAGTCCCCAAAAAAGGAGCGCAGCGCCAATGGCGTTGCATGCTTAGCCAATTTTCTGTGTTAAACTGTCAAAAATCAAGATTTGCACAAAGTGTGCCAAAACAGGAATTTTCTTGCTGATCAAGGGTTGGAGGCCTGGATGGACACCTCACCTTTTTTCCATATTCCATAAATATTTTTTGATAGACTTTCTTCATGTTTGGCCTTGTGTGCTTCCTCCATGTCATTTTCCTGCAAGTAATCACTACTTTGGCACTCAAACGGACTATCAAGTTTATAACCTGGGTCATCTACAAGACCAAGTTTTCCCCCTTTCCCTCGTTGTAAGTTATTTTCATCCAGGAGTAGACAGTCTATATCATCAGTACTTTCTACTGATAAATCTTCGAGCACCTCTATAGAAGTGCTAAACTTTGTCCCATTTTTCTTACTTGCAGGTTCTGAACTGAGAAGATAATCCTCCTTGGAAATTTTAGGTCCTTCTTGAATAACCATGTCTCAACATTCTATTACATCTGAGCCATATTCTAGAAAAGTAAAATTAGTTCTTGAAACATCTAAGGATTTTGGGGAGCCGAAAAATTTCTTATCATAATCATGCTGTATTGAACATCCAAAATCCATTGTACTTGACTTATCTAAAGAGCCTACAGAGATAGTTTTGAGACCATCAATGCTTGAGGAATTTGGGGAACATGGGAAAAGAGGTTTTAGGTAGGAAATAAGGATGAAAATGAGATGTATAAGCCCATAATCAGTCCTTTAAGAGCAACAGGGTGACTCTGAGATGACAAACTGATAGATAGGGAAACTTTTTTATGAAGATAATGAAGGAAGTGAGATTTCTAAAGATAGATGATAGGCAAAGAATTCTATATTTATTTGATTGTAATAAATCCATGGTCACTTAGGGAACCTGTAGAATACAGGAGGATAACAGTGGCTCCAGCTGGGGAGGGTAGCTCCTTTGGGAGGTGTCAAGAACCTAAGAGTTCATAGCTTTCGAATTTGTAGATCAATGCCTTGCTCGTACTTGGCAGATTCATTTTTCTTCAATTACGAATTTGTTGTTGTTCTTTGAAGTTGTGATCTTTAACAATCTGAAATCATGCTTTTCTGCAACTCAACTCTACCTACCCCTCATAGTTCTCGCAATTTTTTCTTCATTTGGGTGGATTTTAGATTGGCAAACCCTTGACATCATTTTTCTTTTGAAAGCAGAAACTATCTAATTCTACCCTTATATCATCCAAAGGCTCATATTAGACTGATGAGCTCTTTTATTTCTCTACCTAATCTACTTATCTGTTAATATTAAACAATTTGAAAGATTTTCATTCTCTGATCTACTAAACAGAAAATTGAAAGCATGGTTAAATCAAGATTAAGCAGTTTGATTTGTCATGAGTTGTGGCATTCCGGACATGCTACACACAATATTTATTTTGCAAAAGTAAAACTAGAAACTTGAGGGCTATAATTTAAAATTTGTTATGCATCGCTCTCATTTCTATTTGGTTTAGATTTTGAACTTTGGAACCAATATTCTTTTCTAACCTGATCTACTGATAAGCCAAGTTTAAACAGTTTTCCATATCTTCATTCACTAATTTTATCAGCACAAATTTAAAACTTGCTCAATCATGATTAAGTAGTATGGATGAGAAATATTCATCAAAAAGTAGTGGCATTTGGACTTGCACACTTTCAAAAATATTCATTTTTTTGGTATGGGGCTTACCTCTTCTATTATCTTCCCTCTTTTCTTCTTTTCTTTGTTTATTTGTGTTTATCTTTCTGATCTTTTATTCAGGAAATGTTATGTACAATGAATAAAGCTTCCAACTAAGATTTTCAACAAAAATAATGCCTGAGCATCCTGCCATTGACATGACCTCCATATAATTATGTTCCATCCATTTCTTGTATAAATAATGCATTGTTACCTCTTGCTGGGCGAATGATGTATGGGCCTTTCCATATATTATCAAATTCACCATGTTTTCCTTTGTCCTCTCTTCTTGAATCCCATTTTAGAACTTTGTGTCCAATCTGGAAATCATTGGCTTTAGTCCTCTTCTCAAATATTTTCTTTATATTCTCTTTCCCTACTTGTGTTTTGTTGTATACTTCTTCCCTTGATTGTTGCAATTGAATGATTTGGTTCAACCTCCTTTATATATCATTCTCCTCTTATTGTACCTCTTGAATAAGCTTCATCACTAGAACTCCCAAAGCTGTTGGGAAAACTGCATCCATGCCATACACTAGCTGATAGGGATACATATTAATTGATTTCTTATTTGTTAATCTGTCTACCCATAGTGCATGCACCAGTTTGTTATGCCATGAATTTTTGTTCTCTTCCAGCAATTTATTGATGATATTTACCAAAATTTTGTTACAGGACTCATCCAACCCGTTACCTTGAGGGTAATAAGCTATAGAATGCCCTAATGTAATGTGATAATTGTGGAAAAATTCTAGCATTCTCTTGGATTTAAATGCAACAGCATTATCAGTGATGATTTTTCTTGGAAAGCCAAATCTGGACAGAATATTGCTTTCAAGGAATTTGATGATTACCAAGTCAGTGGCAGTCCTTGAAGGATGGATTCTATCCATTTGGTGAAATAGTCAGTTGCAGTGAGGATCCATTTATGTTGAGAAGAAGAGGAAGGGTGGATTTATCCAAGGAAATATAAACCCCATTTTTGAAAAGGAGTTTCAACACAAATAGGTTGTAAAGGTAGAGGAAGAATTTTTATCTTTCCCTCAAAGATTTGGCATTTATGGCAAGTCACTACTAGCTTGTGGATATCAGGGAAAAGAGTGGGCCAATATAAACCAGCTCTAAGGATTTTGTTGGCAGTGGTTTTCCAATAGAGATGACCTCCACATTCTCCTTCATGAAACACATGCATGATTATATCTACATCTTCTTGAAGTAAACATTTAAGAAAGATACCAATATAATTTTTCCAATATAAAGTTTTATCTAGAATGAAAAAATTTACAGTTTTTAGTTTCAAGAATTTGACCTTTGTTTTGGAGAAACCAGGAGGAGAATTTAGATTAAAAAGCACATATAATATATCATCATACCAGATTGAGTTCAGAAATTCTTCTTCAATAGGTGGAGTCGCCAGCTCCTCTTGTTCATCCAAGGAATGTATCATGTTTATGTCTAGTGATTGAAAGTTTCTTCATCCATCAGTTTAGCAAGTCCTTGCCCTTTGATTAGCTTGGTGGGCTTGATTTCCATATCATACTCTAAGATGACAACAATACATTTACCTCTTTTACCATCAGGATCCTAAGTTAGTATGTTCTTAACAACTGCATGAGGAACAAAAGCAATGACATGTGAATGAAAGATGTAAACTCTGGAATCTTTTAGTGATTTGATTAAGGCAAAATCTTTTTTTTCCATAATTTTATATTTCAGAGGCACATCTCTTAGTTCCTTCCTGAAGAAATCTATGGGTTTTTCTTGTCCCATTATGTTCTTTTGTAGTAATACTGCAACAATTGTGTGTTCTAATGCAAATGAGAAGATGAAGAAGTCCTTAGTGAAGTCAGGGCTGATGAGGATTAGTGTTTGGGTGAGAGCTTGTTTTATCCAGTCAGAGGATTGTTTTGTTTTTGTGGTCCATTTTACTCCTATTCATATTTTAAACATGTTAGTAATGTTTCTTATGAGTTCTGCAAGGTTTGGTATGAACATTCTTAAGAATTTGATCTTTCCAATGAAATATTGCAGCTCTTTGATGTTCCGAGGGTGACTAATCTGCAACATCCCCTTAATCCTCTTTGGATCTATATTAATCCCTTATTTAGATATGATATGGCCTAAAAGGTTTCCTTCTTGAAGACCAAACAAAGTTTTCTTAGGATTTAAAGATAGACCATACTTTCTACATTTTTCAAGGACCTTTCTTAGGTGAACTAGGTGTTCTTCAACAGTTTTTGAATAGATAGTTATGTCATCAAGGTATATCACAATGATGTAACCTATTTCTTCAGAAAAAATAAAATTCCATGGCCTTTTTGAAAAGTGGCCCCAACATTCATTAACCCAAAAGCCATTTTGACATATATGAAGGTGCCCTAAGGTGTAGTGAGGGCAGTTTTGTGTTGATCATCTGGATGTACTAGAACCTAATTATACCCTAAAAAACCATCAAGAAAAGATATTATTTTGGAGCCTAATAACCTTTGCAGTACATGATCCATATTAGGTAAAGGGTAGTTGTCTTTCAGGGAGGCTTTGTCTAAATTTTTTAAGTCTTTGCATAGCCTAATTTCCCGTGTTTTCTTCCTCACTGATACAAGATTTGAGACCCATTTTGAGTACCTCCGAGGGACTATTATTCCATCATCATACATTTTATTTATTTCTTTCTCAACCAGAGGCATTAGGACAAGGTTTATCCTACGTAATTTATGTTTAACGGGTCTTTTTTTCTCCTTGAGAGGGATCTTACGCTAATGTTGTTGGTATCATAGGACTTCAAGTCCTCATAGCTCCATGCAAACACATCATTAAATTATTTGAACAACTCAATGTATTTCTATTTTTTAAGAGTTGGAATTGTTTTGGACATTTTTATCATTTTAGGTTCTTCCTCACTGCCTATGTTGCATTCCTCTACATCTATTTTAGTGGATTCTATTTTAGGCTTCCTAGCAACATCATTAAAATCAAACAATTCTTTGAAGGGGACAAGTCCTCTTGGCAATACATTGTCTTTGCATTGCAATACCTCAGGGTCCTTTTTATCTGTATTTTCACATAGTTCTACCTCATGAGGGTTTCTAATAGAGTTATATTAGCAGCATAAGGTGGCCTTGTTTTGTGTGTCGTTTCCTCAGTAGAGCAGTTCTCTTCATGATCTAAGTATGATTTTGGAATTTCAAACTCAATGTTGGGCTGCAGGAAGTCTTCAATATGTTTGTCACTTTCAAAAACATGCCAATAATATATGTTATCAAGGACTGTTGGTCTGTATTTGACTTCTACTATGTATTTTTGATTTACATGAGGCAGTTTACAAGTGCTGGCAACAAAGGATAGTTCATTTGCAAGGCTGTTTTGAGTTTTTGGGACAGAGGTAAGTTCATATTTTTCAATTTTTTTAGGAGGTATAAGGGAGAATTTCTATATTCCCATAACATGGGATTTTTGGCTAAATTTTCTCCTTAAATTTTCCTAATAATTAGCTCATAATCTCCCTTAATGGAAATCTTCTTAGCTCCTATATTTTTCAATAATTGTAAACCTAGGATAAGAGCTTCATATTCGGCAATATTGTTTGTACATTGAAAATCTAGCTTGTAAGACTGACCCTCATTAGTGTTGTGTATCCAAACACCCGCTCTTGAACCAAATTTTCCACAAGAGCCATAAAAGCTCATGTTCCAAAGAGTTTCAAGTTCAGATTCGCCATTGTGTTGTTGTTCATCGCTGCTATGATTTTGAATATTATGTTCTTCATTTTGTGTTTGTTTTTACTGTTTTGACAGGTCTTTCTCTTCATCTTTTTCAGCTACTTGTTCGTTAATTTCATCCTCATTATACAAAATAAATGAATTATGATCAGAATGGATAGAATAAAGAGGGGTTTTATTTGGCTTATCTTGGCTGCTTACCATGTATTTCATGTGATTTTCTCTATACAGTCTTCTTGTTTGGTTAAAGACTAGAATGGTAGCATATGTCATGTCCATTTGGAGGGTTACTTGGAGTTTGGCTCCCCATGATCTCAATAAAAACATGCCATATTTTTGGGGAATGTCAACCACTACAATATCCATCACAAGGCTCTTGGCTGGTATTTGTGCTAGGTTAACACATAGATATTTGATTAGGCCTGGAAATTTAACTCTACTTGAATCAGAAGAGTACAAGTCTTTGTACGGTCTAGTTATTTAAAGGCCTAATCTTTACATCACTACCTTTGGCATGAGGTTATGTGAAGCACCAGAATCTAGTTTGGCATTGTGTAGGATTTTTTCATGGATGTTCAAACTAACATAGAATGGAGGCACACCTCCCTCTTGAAATTTACCTTCTACCTCTGGTCCAAAAAACAATTCTGGCTTGTCATCACTCAGATTTATAGTATTAGTATTATTTCGTATGTTTAAAACCTTCAAAACTTGAGATCTATATACATCTTGAGTAACTAATTTAGTAAAGGGTATGGCTATTTTTATCTTGGAAATTTCACTCTCAATACTGAATGTTGTATGTGTTCTTGGAAGATTTAAATCAGTTTTATTAGACTTTTTTTTTTCAGCAACTTTAGCTTGCTGATTTTTATTTTGGATCTCAGTTAAAAAAGTTTTTCAGGGCCACTAGTTGATGTACTAGGGCAGCTTTGGTCACCATCCTGTTGACTGATTTTTTTTTGCTTTGATCAGAATTATTAGCCATTGTGTTTGTACTTTTTGTTGTCTTTTTAGGACTGTTTCTCGGGGTCTTCCTAGCAGAAATTTCTAGTTTGTTCCTCTTCGGGATATATTTGGTTTTCCTACATCTAAGGTCATAATGCCTATGAACCTCCATGATAAAATTTTCAAATCCTAGTTTTTATTCTTCAAAATCCTCATATTTTCTCTCAGCTTGGTTTGAGGAAAACCGATATTGTTCTTCTTCTGTGAGAAAAACAACGTCCTCATTATCAGAGCCTATTAGATTCACATGGTTTTCTTTTGGCTCCTTCGTCTCCCTTTCCTCTTCATCTACATATTTTCTTGGAAAGGAGGTCCTGATTTGCTGGTCAGTTTCTCTTTATCTTATTTGAGGAGGATCTCTTTTGAATTTTTGGTTTATGTTTTTGTTTTGAGGATTTGTTTTTTTTTCCCTAGGGGGTGCTCTTTCATTTAAGTTAATTCTCTCCATCATCATTTCCATTGTCCTAACTAGATTGTCAATTTTAGCATCAAATGTGGAGGCCACATGTTCTTCTTTGTATGTAACCCTCTTTTCTATTCTCATTATAGCCCTTTTAGCAATTATATTGGCTTCTACACTTACTGCTTCCCTTTGCATGTCTTTTAAGGTAAGGGGATCTCTTTCTCTTAATGGGTAAGCCATTTCTAGATTCGAATCCATCTAGAAATTTTACTAGGGCTAGGCTTTGTGGGGGTTTCATGTGGGGAGGAAGTGCATTATATACACTATTGAACCTAGTGCAGTAGACTTGAACACTCTCCCCAAAATTTCTTTTAAGGTTCTCATACTCTGATAATATTTGAAGAGGATATTTCTTAGTCTCCCACTTGTTTATGAACACTTGATGAAGGGAAGGGAGATCGTGAATGCTACTAGGGGTTAAGCCCTTCAACCATTTCTTTGCTTATCCCCATAAAATTTGGGAAAACATTCTCATTTGTATGGTCTCATCTTCTAATTCTTGGTAATCAAAAGAATCATTCATCTTGTCTACATGTTGTTGGGTAGTTGTAGGATCAGTCCCGTTAAAGTGAGGGATTCTAGATTCATAGTCCTGTGGCATAGGAAGTAAAGGTTGTGGTAGTACCAATGGTGCATACCATGCTGCCATGATTTGCGGTAAAGGAACCCAAGGAGGATCTATAAGAGGAGGGTTTATGAGTGGAGGTGGAGGATGAAATGGAGGGGTTTGAACAGTGGATGTATGAGTGGGGATAACAGATGTACTTGGACTAGTTAGTTGATATTGAGCATATTTGGAACGAAAGGAGTCAAATTGTTGGAGAAGCTGACGATCAGGAGGAGTGGAAGGAGAGGCTTCTCTACTAGGACTATGTTGTAAGCTGGTAGGCTCAAGGTTTGTCTGGTCTATCCAACTTTGAGACTTAGTTATAAATAGGTTTCTTTTATGGTGTAAGTCAAAATGGATATCTTTCAAGGATGTAAGTTTTTCAGGAAAGGAACTTGCTTTGTGAATTGGTCCAACAATATTTGAATCTTCAGTCCTAGAATTTTTTCTTAGATTCTTTCTAGGTCGTCAACTATAGCAGAAGGATTTGGGTCATCGTGAGATCTAGTGCAGATTCTTTGTGAAGCCAAATTTCAGACCCAAAATACAAAGAGGTTGAAAATTTGTAATAGTTTGAAAAACATACCAATCTATAATATTACTGAATTCACACAGTATGTGACTGGGTTTTATACCATTAGGATTGATTAATACATTCCCATGGGAGTCTATGAGAACCAGTGGAGTTAGCAGGCCTACTGGAAAGAAGTGGAGTCACCAGTTGAATGATACTAACTATTTTGAGGATTTGTTTGTTGTCCACCATCAACAATTGGATACCAATCTTGAGATATTTTTTTGTTTCTGAGTTCTTTATATAACACTAAGATTTTCAATGAGTGTTTATCTCCTAGTATGGTCGCTATTATATTATATCCCTGTAATTTGTCAGATTGGTAAGACCAAATAAACAAGGGTAATATGAGAAAAACTTTGGAGCCCATGGACCTATCCTCCTTGGACTTAGAGAGGGCTCTCTCTATATAAGTGTTTGTGAATGATATGTATTTATGCTTTTGTTTTATGATCTTAGGCTAGTTATGAAGTTCTAAGGACTTGATTTTTTTTATTGATTTGATTGATAGGTTGATAGATTAATGGTGTGATTAATTGAGGGATTATTTCAGCTGAATAGATAGACCATGAGAAAAATCAATCCATTGGGCTATGGAGTCATAAAAGGATTTAATAGTTCATCAACTCTGCAAGGGTTTTCATAGGGCAAGCTAACTATATCAAGTGGATTTCTTAGATTAGATGGCATATGAGATGGAAATAAATTGGGAAGACAATAAAACTAAAGGGAAATTAAGAATCCTTTAACTCTACTTCAACAAGAAAAGAATTTCAAGTAACTATTTAAGAAAAACCAAAGGACAGGGCATACCATAGACTTCGTTGGCCAAAATTTAATAATCAAACCATTAAGACAACAATCAAGCAATCCTATAATTACTTTCAGACAAAGAAAACATTTAAGATAACAATGAATGCAACTAAAGAGCAAGATAGACCTGTCTTCTTTGATCAAACACTCTAAGACCTTCAAAGCAACATTTTGAGACAAACCAAAGGACAGGGCATACCATATACTTCTTTGGCTAGAATATACTAAGTAAACTTCAAAGCAAGGCCTTAAAAACAATGTTTTAAGCTACACCAAAGGATAGGGCATACTATATGTAATATTCCTACTTATCCCAAGTTAAGAGGAATATTCAATTTTGTTTAATTTTCTATTGATTGAATAAATGAACCAACGAGAACATGTAAAACTCCTAAAAACAATGAATAAATCCATGCCTATGTGAACAGAGACAAATCTGGGCCATTTAAAATAAACACTTGCAAGTGTGAGTGGGTTTGAACTATGAGACTGGGTCAAACTTGACCAAATCTACAGCGCAATATAGATACAATGTACTTCATGGAGGGATAGCGCAATTATAGAAGGAGGCCCCTCATGTGAAAGGAGCTAATTCATCAAGGTGGTTTAGGGTTTGCCAAGGCTTTCATCTTATAAAAGGAAGGGGGAGGCATCAAGAGAGGGTTGTTGATGATATTATTTTCTGAAGGTATTGTCTACTGAGACATTCCTCATTGGGTTTTCCTGTTTAGGAATCCCACCTCCTTCTTTGAGCAGCTCTTGGAGGAGTATTGTTTGTCTAGTCCACTATTTTTCATTTTTCCAAGCCACATCTTGCATATACATCGAGTCTTGTTTAGGATTGGGTTTTCCATGTAAGCTGCAGCAAGTGAAAACACTACATCTGCTCAGATCTAGATTATACTAGTGCATCTTCTCAGTGAGTGTGTCTTTAAACCTCCTGGAAGAGTGCATTAGATTTTGAGCTTCAGATCCACACATTGGTAGCAGGCTAAAGCATTCTCAGAGCCTACAATGCAGTCCCTCTTCCATGACTGCGTTATTTTCAAGAGTAGAGTTGCAGGGAGACTTGGCATCATTTTAGAGGAGAGATCTCTAGTGATTGTTTCTTTCCTTTCACTATGGTGATCCGTGGATTGGCCAACCAATCCATGTCAATTCAGATCTGATCTGTTGCATATGTTATGATTCAGAATTTTCTGAATACTTCTATAGATCTATGACTTAGATCTTAGATCTACTCCCTCTTGTTCATGTTTTTCTAAGATCCCCAAGGGGAGTGTTTAAAGGAGCCTATCTTGTATACAGATCTGAAATAGATCCATCATTTTGTGTACAGATCGGCTCTAGATCTGAGTTGTAATCTATTGCATGCTTCAGCAATGAAAATAACGTTGTCAAGCTTATTCTACCATTTCATGTTGTTGTAGTAGCTCATTTTGAGGCTTTTGTCTTGTACATCCTTTCTATTCCTATTATACACGATATAAGTTGCATTGTAGATCTATTTTGTTGATGTATAACTGAAATATGAACCTCCATGTTGGTCTCATGCTTGTAAATTGATAAACTGCGTTATTTTTGAAGCAGACCTTTGCATATAGCTGCAACCCCTTTCTTTGGGGGTTTTTCAGCTAGACTAGGTTGTGGGAGATTTGTTTAACCCACCTGGTTTGATTTGGTTTTTCTCTCCTTTTTGATTTAGATATTATATGAGCTGATCTAAGGGATACAGGAGCTACAAACTCATTTCAATGCACTTAATTCCCAAGAGTGCGTTATTTCAGCAGGCTTGCTGTGCAATCCCTATTTTGGGATATTACAGTGGTATCAGAGGATCTTTCTTGGCATAGCCTATGCATTCTTGGAGCCAATATGCCTTCAGAAGAAGGGGAGCCTCTCACTAACAGAGAGAAAAGGTATCAAACCAAGATCTATGGCTCAGCCTGTGAGATCCAGCTATCAGAAGAATAAAAAGAAGAAGCAGAGAACAAAATGATGGAGAAGATGAGATTACTCTCATCAGTTCTCAGATCCAAGAAGAACCTCTCTAAGGAGGTTTAGCATACAAAGAAGAAGAGATGCAGTCAAAATCCTAGAGAGTTTCAAGAAGAGGAAGAACCATACACTTCCTGTTGTCAAAGAGGGGAAGACCAGAGGCATGAAGGGCAATTAAAATCTAAGATTCTAAGTGAATACCTTTTTGAATACAAAGCTAAATCTAGAGCCTTCAAGGAGACTCTAGATTTACCATAGTTCATTCAACTAGAGGAAGGGAGAGACCCTATAGCTATGGGATGATGAGAGGCAATAGGTTTTCGTCGCCTACTTTTGATGGATCACTCACATGTGCAGCAAAGACTTGGGTAATGAAACTAGAGGCTTTCTTCCTACTACATCCATTAGTAGAGAGAGAGGTTATAGAGATTGTAGTGTTTCACCTTGTAGGTGAAGCAAATGTTTGGTGGTTCATCCATTTGAGCCATGCAAGGGTATCTACTCTTGCTGAGTTGTCTTAAAGACTAATTGTAGCATTTGGAAAAGAAATATTAGAGGAAGGGAGACCCTCACCACCACTTGAGGAAGCATGTACCAGCACCATCACAACCTTGGAGGAGCAGCCTTCATGTTCACCAGTGGAGGAAGACAACATAGTTGAGAAAGGAGCTCTTGCTTCTACATCTCACCGAGGTATGCTTAAATTTCCATATCTTGTCATTTCATAAAATCATATGAAGGGATCTACATCTTTGCATGCTGTTGATTTAGAGAAACATATTTTCATTGCACTGTGCAAAAGCAGTGAGGAAGAAAGGAGGACCCATGCCTTATGGGAGCATTCACATGGCAGCTTCATTCATGAAGCAATGGGGGAATGAATGGTAGATTGTAGACATCTTGAAGTGAGGAACCCTTTCTCCTTTCTAATGACACTTTCTTAATGAGCACTCCCTAGCTCAAAGAGAAACTTATACCTGCAACAAATCCAATGCCTCTTTGGTTTTGTAGGGTCATGCATGAGGAGGAAATCTCATGGAGAGATTTCATTGGAGGTGCACTTCAACACATCATGAAGTGCAAAGTTCTTCAACAGTATAAGGAGGCTCTTTCCTTCTCACACTTGGATCTTCATGGATTCAAGGAGGAATAGATAGATGATGGCGGACATATTCGGATGGATAGAATCTGTCATGTTTGTGTTGGACACTGCTTGAGCCACATACATCATGATGGGAGGTTTTTTCCTACCACCTATTTGGGTCCTTATGGGATCAAATTGATCCTTGAGAAGATTGAATTTCGACATCCCATGAAATTCAAGAGCATAAATCGGATTTGGGAGAATGATAGTCTTCCTTGTGGGAGTGCTAAGGAAGAATATGATGGAGGGAACCCACATGTGGATGGATGGGTAGGATGATGAGCAACGAGATGGAAAGCTACTTGCAAATCTATGATACTGGGCAGCAGGAGGCTTGGCTGCCTTGGTTACTCTTGAAAGATTTTGGTCATCATCCTCTTTCTAAGGGTATGGGTCAGGATACTTGCATCACAGAGAAGCAAATATTGTGGGAGCATTATGTTGATATGACATTCTTCACCATGTTTTCACTAAAATACTGGTATGATTGAGGTATGAGGAGGTAGAAAAAACTTTTGTTGCTTGAGTTATTCTTGAGAGAGCAAGGGAAAATTTTCTCTCACACTTTGCATGATGTTGCAGGAGTAGGAGGTGGCACTATCATGGTCTAAAGGGGCTACTCCTTGGCCTTAGATGTTCAAGAGGTCTGTAATATTCCCATTTTAGCACTGAAATATTAAAATTTTTCTTTTATCATCTTGTAGCCAAATAAGTGGGTAAGGAGGCCCATGTTTATTAAAAACATGAATAAAATCCCTCACATCTAGAAAGGGATAGACATAAGAACTTGGTTTTTCACCCAAGTGTGAAAAGGGGCAAATGCATGAAGACAAGGTTAGGTTTGACCAAGTCAACAACGCTGCCATAGGAGGAGTGGCTTACTTTAGAAGAAAGCGCAGTGTGAATGAGGAAGAGGATATTTGGTGGAGGAAGCCCTAATGGATGGGGCCCATGGAAAGGAAGCTTTCACTTGTTTAAAATGAGGACAAGGCAACCATTGTTTCTCATGCTATGATTATTCATCTCATTTTCTATTCAGACAATTGTGCATTCTCTACTGTTTAGCAAGAATTGTCAAGTAATTCCTATTTAGGATTCCTTCTCCTTATTTTGTAGCTCTTGAATGATTTTTATTCATTCTCCATATATATTGGCTCAAGGCTAAAGATTCTCCTTTTAGTTACTGCATTATTTTTTGCTCAAGTATAACGCAGTGTTGCTGGGGTGTTGTAGTGGATGACACCATATACCATTTCCTTGGCTCATCTGTCAGAGGAAGGGGCTTCTATTCCTCTGGAAGGTTAGTGAGGGATATCCAAGAGCATATTTCAGATCATTCGAATTAGGCCAAGAATTCCTCTTCACCAACAATGCATTCCCTTCTCTAGAATGCGTTATTTCTGAGTGCATTTGCAGTGAAGACTTGCTCCACATATTTGGAGGTTAGATCTCAGGTGAGAGGATAAGACTTTCATTATAGAGATCCTTTGGATGATATTAAGCCATCTATTGCAGCATCATCAACTATCTACATCCATTTCCAGTTTTGAGTTGCAGCTGCTGCCCAACAACTACAACATTTATGTAGATTTGCCATTTTGTGCATATTTTAGCCAATCCATTTCAGGATTGTGTATTGTATGTTTTCAGGGGTTGAGATCTTGCTCCCCCCCTTATTTATTGGAGATATTACTGTCATATCTAATTATTATTGACATTTTTCAATAGTTCTGCCTCATGGATTACACAGTCATAGCTAGGGCCTATTTTATATAGCAGTATTTCTCCATATTTCAGGTACATGTTTCATTGAGGCTACATTGCCTAGCTTGAGAGATCATTTCCTCAAGACCTTGTATAAATTTTTTGCTACTATAATCTAATGAATGGTTATGTGGATCTTCCAGCTTTTTGGTTTTAATGCATTCATTGATATTTTCTAGCCCATGCTTATGGTTTACTGATCTCCACATTGGTAATATCTTGAGATATTCCCAATAGTGTAGCTGTTCTTATATTTGGAACATTAAAGTGGTATCAAAGCATTATCTCTATCTTAGCTTGTGAGTCTTAGCCAAAGAAGATCAAGATGATGAAGAAGATGAGTTTACTATCATCTATTTTCAGATCCAAAGAGAACCTCTCCAAGGAGGTCAAGAATAATGAGGAAGGAGAAAGGGAAGGACCATGCACTTCCTATTATCACATAAGAGAAGGAATTAAGCATGAATAACACTTGGAATTCAAAATTCTAAGTGATTACCTAGCTGAATACCGAGCTAAAACTAGAGCCTTCCAAGAGACTTTATTTTTTCCACAATGTATTCAGCAAAAAGAAGAAAGAAGACCCCACAACTATGGGATGATGAGAGGCAATAGATTTATATTTTCCACATTTGATGGATCAATCACATGTGGAGCAGAGTTTTGGGTAGAGAAGCTAGATGATTTCTTCCTACTACATCCTGTAGTATACAGAGAAGCTATAGAAGTTACATTGCTACACCTTGAAGGTGAAGCAAAGAATTGGTGGATCAACCATCTAAGCCATACAAGGGTTTCTACTATTGTTGAGTTTTCTCAAAGATTTATCAGGAGTTTTGGAAAAAGGAGGGAGGAGCCCTCACCACTAGTTATTGAGGCATTTAACAGCGTTTTTGATACCATGGAGGAGCAGCCTTAATCTTTAACATTTTGGGAGGCCAACACTTATGAGGAGGGAACTCTTGCAGCCTTGCAAGGAGTTTCCACATTTCACCAAGGTATGATTGAAAATCCATCTCTTGTCATTTCAGCAAACACTTTGGATGGGTCTATATAATTTAATGCAATTGATCCAGAGCAGTAGCATAACATTGTGCTAAGAAACGATGGAGAAAGGAGGAATCATTCCTCATGTGAGCATTCATAAAACAACTTCATTCAGGAAGCCATGAAGGAAGCAGTGAGAAGGAGTAGACATCTGGAGATAAGAAACACTTTCTCCTCTCTAGATAACACTCTCTCAATGAGCATGCCACATCTCAAAGAGAGACTTCTACTTGCAGCAGATCCAAGGCCTCTTTTGTTTTGGAAGGACATGCATGAGGAGGATATCTCTCGGAGAGATTTCAATAGAGGTGCACTCCCAGACATCATGGAGTGCAAGATTCTTCATCAGTTTGAGGAGGTTATTCCCTTCTCTCAAGAGCAGATAGTAGATGGAGAACATATTTGGATGGATAAAATCTCTCATGACTATGTTGGAAATTCCTTGAGCCATGCACATCATGATGGGATGTTTTTGCCTACTACCTTTTGTATCCTCATAGGGTCAAATTGATCCTCGAGAAGATTGCATTTCAAGATCCCATGAAATGCATCAATATGAGTTGGGATGATGGTAGCCCTCATGGGAGGAGTACCAAGATGAAGGATGGAAGAAGGCATCCACAATTGGCTGAGTGGATGTGGATGGTGAGCAAGAAGTTGTTAGGCTACTTACAGATTTATGATATCAGGCATCAGGAGGCTTGGCTACGCTGGTTACTCTTGAAGGAGTTTGGAAATCCTATGGCATACATTATTTCCAAGGGTGTGATGACGGAGAATATGTGGCAGGATGCTGGCATCATGGAACACCAAATATTATGGGTGCATAGTGATGATGCAACACTCATATCATTCACTATGTCTTCATCACATATCTTGCATGATGAGAGCATGAGGCAGCAGCAACGAAATTTGTTGCTAGGGTTATTCTTCAGAGAGCAAGAGAATATTTTCTCTCATTTCTTATATGATGTTGCAGGAGTAGAAGATGTCACTATCATGGTGAAAAGGGGATACTCCTTGACCTTTGATGATCAGAAATTAATCCCACCTTGGGAGAGATTCTATATTTGCAGCAACATTGTTGGAGGATTTCCCATCTATGTTGGAGAAGTTGAGGGCAATAGCATTGTGCCATCTAGAGACTATCTAGTGCCTCATGCAGAGAAAGGAGGAGCTCTTACTTCGGGTAGAGGGATTCTTGCATCTTTGCAAGGAAGTCCCCATGATATCATGTGTGGAGATCAAGGCACAACTCATGTTTTACATGTGCCATTGTTGAGGAGGTGTGGAACCATGGAGACACAAGGAGGAGATAGGGAGGATGACCATCATGATGTGATGAGGAGCACACATCCCTGTCTATCTTATTAGGTTGATGCACCTAAGAAGGTGATTGGATTTCACAGTGGAAGCATGGGGAGTTTTCTCCATTCGTATATTCAGTCATCTCTTGTTGAGGATGTATCATTGCATGGAGACATTTTTCCGGGGAGACCACTAGACCAGCAGAGTAGGAGGGATGCTTCACATGTTGAAGGACCATTAATTGATCTCAGAGGAGTGGAGACCTTTGGAGATAATCATATGACATATTTCCTTCATGGGGAATCATCAGTGCTGTCACTATGGAGGATAGATCCATGTTGGAGCTCCGAGTTGTTGGTGGAGTATTCCCAGGATCATCTTGCTTGCATGATATTGACAGATCAACATATGAGGAGATGCATAGATCATATGCAAATGGAGGAGATACATAAATCTTTGGAGGAGTTAGCACAGCCACCTCCTTTATCTTTGAGGATGAGTAGAGACTTATTTTTGAGCCACTCCATTTGTATACATAAAAATTATGGTAAGGGTATTGTTTATTTGCATGATTATTTGTATATTCATCCCTTAACCATATATGTACAGGATGTTGCTCCAAGAAGGAGCATTATTTTTGCTAAACCCCATGGTCTACTTGAGGCTGTGATTACTATTGGTGACCTCTCCCTAGCAGGACTTGGGGAGGAAATGCATTTTGGAGGACATACTCACCTTACAGTATGCATAATTTACTTTCTCCATACATTTGAGGAGGATAGGACAACAAGCAAGTGGTTAAGAGGCCACACTTTTTGTCATACTCTTTTACAGTTGAGGGTCAAACTACATTGGTTACAATTGAGGGACCATTTTCCTTCTCCCTTGCCACACATGACAGCAAGCATGGTTCCCATTATGGTTAATTATGTTGTTGTTGTCTTCGTATTTGTTGAGATCATGATTGGGGGAATGGCACATTGGTTGGATGTGTCCCTTGGGGGAGAAAAATCCCACATTATTTGCATTGCATGTTCTAATGGGAGCATGAGAGGGCATATGGCCACTATAGAAAAACATTTTTTTCCATTCAAGGTGAGCCATGTGATTGATTGGATGCCATATGATCATGAATTCCAACTCATCACATATGAGATGGATTGGGACAACATGTTTCATAACGCTGGAGAAGAGATCCTTGGAGGTATAGTCTTCATTTTTCCATTTGAGGGAAACATTATTGCAGCCCAATATCAGAATATACTCTGCACTTATCCTAATTGGAGAGGAGGATAGTGTGAGGTAGGCTATTTTTTCCACCAAGATCATATTTTCAGCCCACTTGCATTACAGGAGCCAAAGGTGGAAGATGTTTGTCAGGAGTTGCCATGTTGGGAGGTAACTCACTTTGTATGGATGATTGCTTGGGGGATGGAGGATCTACATGAGGAATATGTTCCTCAAAATATTTCAGACTCCATGCCTTGGGTGGAGATTCTTTAGTTCTTTCCTTGCAGTTTCTTGAGGACAAGCAACATTTGGGAGGGGAGGACTGTAATATTCCCATTTTAGAACATGGCTAAATGGAATATTAAAATTTTTATTTTATCATATTTCAGCCAAATAAATGGGTAAGGAGGCCCATGCTTATTAAAAACATGAACAAATTCCCTCAAATGTGGAAAGGGATAGAAATAAGAACTTTATTTTTCACCCACAAGTGTGAAAAGGGGAAAATGCATGAAGACAAGGTCAGGTTTGACCAAGTCAATAGTGCTGCCATAGGAGGAGTGGCTTACTTTAGAAGAAAATGTAATGTGAATGAGGAAGATGATATTTGGTGGAGGAAACCATAATGGATGGGGCCCATGGAGAGGAATCTTTCACTTTTTTAAAAGGAGGGAAAGGTAACCATTTTTTCTCATGCTATGATTATTCATTTCATTGTCTATTCAGACAATTGTGCATTCTCTATTGTTTAGCAAGAATTTTCAAGGAATTCCTATTTAGGATTCCTTATCCTTCTTGAGTAGATCTTGAAGGATTGTTATTCATTCTTCATATCTCTTGGCTTAAGGAAAAAACTTCTCCTTTCAGTTACTGCATTTTTCTTCTCAAGTATAACGCAGTGTTGCTGGGGTGTTGCAGTGGAGGACACCATATACCATTTCCTTGGCTCATATGTCAGAGACGGGAGCTTCTATTCCTCTGGGAGGTTAGTGAGGGAGATCCAGGAGCATATTGTAGATCATTGGCATCAGGCCAAGAATTTCTCTTTACCAAAAATGCAGTCCCTTCTCTAGAATGCGTTATTTCTGAGTGCATTTGCAGTGGAGACTTGCTCCACATATTTGGAGGGTTAGATCTTAGGTGAGAGGATCAGCCTTTCATTCTAGAGATCCTTTGGATGAGATTCAGCCATCTATTGCAGCATCATCAGCTATCTTCATCCATTTCCAATTTTGAGTTGTAGCTGCTGCACAACAACTCCGACATTTCTCTTGATTTGCCATTTTGTGCATATTTTAGCCAATCCCTTTGAGGATTGTGTATTGTATGTTTTCAGGGATTTAGATCTTGCTCCCCTCTTCTTTATTTGAGATATTATTTTCATATCTATGTATTATTGACATTTTTCAGTAGTTTTGCCTCATGGATTGTGCAGTCATATCCAGGGCCTATTTTATATAGCAGTATTTCTCCATATTTCATGTACATGTTTCATTGAGGCTGCATTGCCTAGCTTGGGAGATCATTTCCTCAAGATCTTGTATAAATTTGTTGCTGCTATAATCTAATGAATGGTTATGTGGATATTCCGGAATTTTGGTTTTAGTGAACTCACTACTATTTTCCATCCCATGCTTATGGTTTGCTAATATCCACATTGGTACTATCTTGAGATATTCCCAATAGTGTAGATGTTCTTAAATTTGGAACATTACAAGGTGCTTCCACCTTGGGAGGAACTTCTCATGTGTAGCATCATTATGGGAGATGCCTTTGACATGGTGCATGTCAAAGAAGGATGTTATGAGTTGGCAAGAGCCTATTTTCCTGGGCCAACAACATTTTCACCTTGGGGGTTTGACTTGTTGATGGAGTGTCCCCAGGATCACTTCACATTTGATGCACTTGGTAAACAAGGAGGGAGTGAGAGATTTGTTTTTTCACTTATTGATTGTCCAATCCAATATTTGCATTCTCTTCCCATTTCTATGCAATGCATTTCTCCACAAGAGGTCAAGCTTTTCATTTGGCTTCATGGTCAATTTTGGGCCAATATATATGATGGAGACAACCATCGTTTGTATGACTTTGGGCAAGTATGTTATGCTTACATGTAATGCTCCA